>CP092864.1:10372288-10666304 GCA_030710605.1 Cordylochernes scorpioides
GCCAATATTTCAGTTGGCTGAACGCCAAACCTTTATCAAGGCATTACATCTTTTTTTGGTATAAACAAACTCAGCGCCGCATAGTGTTATAACACTTTTTTGTGTATATAAAAAAAAATGTAATGCCATGATAAAGGTTTGGCGTTCAGCCAATCAAAATATTGGCAAATAAATCTTTTATTATAAATCCAATATATGCCTTTTTATTATTTAATGAATTAAATATATGGATTGCTCCATTTTCAAAACTTAAATACATTTATTTTTTTTAAGGAGAACGTTCGAATTTACATGTATGGGTAATCTGTCATTATACAGTAAAACCTCCATGAGAGGACACTCCGGCTAGAGGACACCTCTCTACAAAGGATAGTTTTCATTGGCTAATTTAACATTTTTGCTATGTTAATAACTCTTCAGTAAGAGGATATCTCTCCATAAAGGACACTTTTGCTCTGCAACTAGGTGTCCTTTACAGAGAGGTTCTATTGTATAAGCAAATAAGGAGTGGTTTATGATTAAAATATGAAACTTCCTTTTGTCAATGAGTGTAAATAATTGTTCAAAGACATGTCAAAATCAACAGAAAGAGAAGTCAAGTTATTTTGTTCATTTTACCTAAGATTTTATACCCCGACTATATGGATAAAAATCTAGCCTTGCTCCATCCATATATAAAACTGTATAGATGCCTGATAATTATGTACAATACATTGTTGTATAATTTCACTCCGTCTTTGCCGGTCCCAAGCCTGGATGAAAAAGGAGGAGGGGGAGCAGTAACAAGCTCGCTAAAAAACCTGGGCTCAGCTGGCCTGACTGATAGTCCCCTTTAAGGGCTCCTAATCCAGGGATACAGGATGAGCAGCATTTGTACTCCATGTTAGGAGCGGCTGCACATGGCATCTGTTCCTCATGTCAGAGGCGGCCATTTCTTTTGGAGCTAAGTCGGCCTGCCACTAAGTAGTGCTCCCAGTCTTAATGACGAAGGCAGATGCATTCTACTTCACCCAATCATGATGGTTGTCAAACAGACACCATCAAGGGTCACAACTTGATACCCTAATATGATTGAGTGGAGATAAGAAAGAAGAAGTCTTGTACTTCTGTCTCAATACTACTAATTATTATTTAAGAAAAGGGACTTCTTGTTCTTGATTGCTTGTATATAAGTCTATACCAAGTCCTTTCTATCTTCTCTTCCCTTATTTGATACATTGTAAATAACATTGCTGATTATTGTTACTACAGTACAACCTTCCTTTAAAGGACAACACCTAATTGCAGAGCCAAAGTGTCCTTTAGGTAGAGGTGTCCTCTTACCGGAGAATTGCTAAATTGTAAAAATGGTAACTTAGCAAATCAAAACTGTCCTTTGTAGAGAAGTGTTCTCTAGCGGGAGTGTCCTCTCATGGAGGTTGTTCTGTATTACTGCTATATTTTTCCTTTTCTCTCGGAGATCTTTTACTCGGAGAATCTGTATAAGATCAAAATGTATTAATGAAGCTTTTTGTTGTTGTTCAATCTAAACTGTTGATTGAATAAATGTTCCCAACAATGAAGACCAACATAAGAATATAGGCAGCATAGATCAATCAGTATATGGCACAATTGACAGAAAATTCCCCAACAAAGAAATAAAAAAGACAAAAAACCACCACCAATAAAAAACTTGCGGTTGCCTTTAGAAAGAAAGACTGCTCAGGTCTGCACACACACACACACCATATTTCTCTCTCAGTCCACATCAATCCAGGAGTACTATCATCCCAGTGGAATCCCAATATAAACAGCCTCTTTTATAGCAGCAACATGGTATTATAATTCATAGGTCCCAATGATAAGGTACAATTTGAATCATAGATTAGAAACATAAGATAACAAGATCATATCCAAAAATAAATAAATTATTTATTCACACACATCACTCACTATTTATTATATATATATAATCTGATGCTGCACATGACTGGTACAGAGCAGGAGGGACAAGTTCTGTCCTCCCAAGAGAACAACAGTCTTTGATTTCCAGACTTAAGTCTGGTCATCTACGGACAATGACTTTCCAGAATGGTTACAAGGTTTTCCCACTATGTACTAAGTGCAATTCTCAGCCTGTCACCTCAAGACATATTATTGACTGTATTGACTCATCCATTGATGAGCTCTACTCTTCCCCGGCAGACACAATAAAAAATCTCAAGCTTTACAAGCTTAATACCTTAGTGTGATTGAGTGGAGATAAGAAAGAAGAAGAAGACTATTTATTTATTTGGATTTGGTCTTATTACCTTGTGTTTATTCATTTAGATGTTTTGTTTTCTATTTTTGTTGTTTTTTTCTTATCCCCTTGTGTAAATATCATACAAATTCCATGAGCCCATGCTCATCTAGCTGTTTGATGATGAGCAAGGACCTTTCCCAAAGGTCCTGTTTAGAGTATCTAATGCAAATCAAAATGTGTTCTGCAAGTGCCAAGCTAAATTTTGGAAAAGTGGGGTAGATTTTGATATTTTCTTTTTTCAATTGAGATTATCTGTCCTTTTTTTTTTTTTTGGATTTGGTTGGTATAGTTTAAGGTAAAAAGTTTTAGATCCTTGTTAGAAACACCCCCCCCCCCCCCCCCCCCAAAAAAACAGACCCTCCAACTAAACAGAAGGGAATCGACACAGTTGGCCAGATGGAAATCTGGTCACCTACGCCCTCTAGTCTATAAAGAGGGAGCCAAAAGGTTCCCCATGTGAACTAGGTGCAAAACCGAAGAGGCCACTCCCAAATATATACTAAATTGTATTGGAAAGGACAAAAGATCTCTGTACAGAGAACCAAGAAGAGTTCTTGAACTTCTTTATGAGCACGACCTCCAAGATCTTGTCTAATTTAGACTAATAAAGGGATAAGTAAAAATAAAAATAAAAAATCCCTCTTGTTTGAACTATGGTTATAACATGGTTATAACAACATAAATTTTTCTATCTTGAAGATAGACGTTTGCATGGTCAGCATTCTTATTTCTTTAAGAAAATGGACACTTCAGTCAGTTTTATTTTCTCAACATTTCAACGAAAATATTTTGTAGAATGACATTTGAAAATATCCCACATGTGTTTCTTTCTCCTTTCATCCCTAAGGTTAGAAATAATCATTATTTCTCCTTGAAATAAATTTCGATTTTTCATTCAAAAGAAACATATGTGGGATATTTTCAAATGTCGTTCTACAATCATAGGCCGCATTATATTGTATTAAAAAATCTTTTGTCTTTGTCAGGAGAATAAGTTTATGTGCCTAGCTCAGGGGTTGGTAAACTGTGGCTTGTGAGTCACATGCGGCTCTTTAGATGTGAAGCTGCGGCTCTTTATATAGTTCCATATGTAAATATTATTCATGCAAGTATTATTTATTGTCGACAAGCAACAATTCTGTGGCTCTTTAAAAAAACTTTGAAATTTTGAAAATTGTAATTTTTGACTTTTCCGACTCAAAAGTTTGCCAACCCCTGGCCTTAGCTCTTTCTTTCTTCTTTCCCTTTATTTGATTCATTGTAAATAACATTGCTGATTATTGTGTTACTACAAGGTGGGATCAATAAATAAGGTGAATTATAATTTATTAAAAAAAAAAAGAACGATATTAAAAATTAGGACTTGATTTATTCAAAATAATCACCTTGGCTTTCTATATATGGTCTTCATCGTTCTGGCAACTTGTAAATACCCTCTTTATAGGCACTCTTAGGAAGCGTGTGAAAAAAATCTTGCACCACTTTCTGGATATCTTAATCCGAGTCAAATCCCTTTCCCTTTAACTCCTTCTTTAGTAGTCCAAAAAGGAAATAGTCAGAGGGGGCTAGGTCTGGACTATATGCAGGATGTTCTAAAATTCAACCTAATTTAATGATTGTAGATACAGTTTTACCTGATGTATGCGGCCTTGCATTATCATGAAGGAGGAGAACACCTTTACTAAGCTTCCCTCTTCTTTTGTTTCTTATACCGGGCTTTAGCTTATTTACAAGAATGTCACAATAAAGGTCGCTGTTCATACGTTGCCTTTAGGATAAAAAATCAACATCCAATGTCCATCAACATCCCAAAAAATTGTTAACAAAACTTTACCGGCCGAATGTTGAGGCCTGAGGAACATGTAATTCCTCCATTTTTGAACTCGTTAACCCATTTATAAATGTTTTTTTGAGACAAACAAGACTCACCATAGATATTTTTCATTCTTTGGCATATTTGAGATGTTTGAATACCTTCTGCATTCAAGAAACGAATTACTGCACATTGTTCAAGCATGGTGCAATCCTTCAAGGGAGCTTACATTTTAGTTTATTTATAAGTCTCGCGCCGCGCGTGGGAAAAAAGAACAGAACACCTTAAATAGTCTCTCGATGTTATATTTTTATATTCTGTGGTTTAAATTATTTTTGCTTTTTTAATTTTTAAGAAATAAGATAATTCACCTTATTTATTGATCCCCCTTTGTATTACTGTTATATTCCTGTTTATTACCTGTTCTACTCAGATAATCTGTATAAGACTAAAAGATTTTTATGTATAAAAGAAACATTCGCGCTTTTAAATCCTTTTATTTTATATAAAAGATTTTTGTTTAAACGTTGAAAAATAAAACTTTGATCTGTGGCCCAAGTGTCCATATTTTAAAGAAATAAATTCTACTGTAGTAGCAAACTTGTAAACTTTTGATCGATTGAAGTCCTCACACCATCTATAGAACCAAAGAGGCCTCACCAGATCACCACTTGGAATGTATATGAGCCTCAAGATCTATATACAGTAGAACATCCCTTTAGCGGACACCTCTCTACAAAAAAAAACAGTTTTGATAATGCACAATTTGGATTATAGATTATAAACACAAGGTAATAAGATCAAATCCAAATAAATAGTGTGTGATGTTTCGGTAACAGCGTTGTTACCATCTTCAGACAAAAGTACTGAATGATGGTATGTAGTGATGAGTGATGGATTCGGTACTTTTGTCTGAAGATAGTAACAACGCTGTTACTGAAACATCACACACTATTTATCTGGATTTGGTCTTATTACCTTGTGTTTAAAAAACAGTTTTCATTTGCAAAATTAATATCCTTACAATTTAGAAACTATCAGGTAAGAGGACACCCCTCCCATAAGGACAGTTTGGCTCTGCAATTAGGTGTTGTCCTTTACAGGGAGGTTCTACTATAAGAAAAATTCTAAGAACAACGCGGATAAATCAAAGAAACATTTTTCTGTTGTTATTAGAAATTTTTGCTATAAATCTATGACGATTATTACTTTATAAAAACAGGACCTAAATTCCAACCCTAGCAGGATTGGAAATTTGATCCATGAATTCAGTCTCCATGACCTTGTAGAACTATACAATGGAATTGTAAAAAAATGAAGAAAGAACATTTGAAAGCTCATTAGCTTATTTATTTGGATTTGGTCTTATTACCTTTTGTTTATAATCTATAATCTAAATTGTGCCTTATCATTAATTTTAAAAAATCACTTTGTGGAAGAACTCCACCTTTGCCGGTCCCAAGCCCGGATGAAAAAGGAGGAGGGGGAGCAGTAACAAGCTCACTAAAAAACCTGGGCTCAGCTGGCCAGGCTGATAGTACCCTGTAAGGACTCCTAATCCAGGGATACAGGATGAGCAGCATTTGTACTCCATGTTAGGAGCGGCTGCACATGGCGTCTGTTCCTCATGTCAGAGGCGGCCATTTCTTTTGGAGCTAAGTCGGCCTGCCACTGAGTAATGCTACCAGTCTTAATAACAAAGGCAGACGCATTCTACTTCACCCAGTTGCGAGATAAGAAAGAAGATGAAGACTTTGTGAAAGGCGTTGTCCAAATTTATTATTTTATAAAAAGCTGTATATAATACACTCATAGACAAAAATTCAGAAAGTTGTACCTTTTATCATGTATATTGGGATTCAGACAATAACTCTAAAAGATATTTAAGTGACCTTTATTGAAGACACAGATAAACGAGTGTGAACAAAATTGCCTCTGTCTTCTTAAAAAAAAATAGACAACTAGCAACATCAAAGACTTTTCACATTCTTAAGTTTTGTCCATAAGTGTATATATGGGGTGGTTTGGTTCAACTTGTACCAAGAAATATAAAACCATATTATAAACATAAGGTAATAAGACCAAATCCAAATAAATAAATAGTGTGTTGGATTTGGTCTTATTACCTTGTGTTTATAATCTATAAACCAAATTGTTCCTTTTCAAAACTGTATTATATAAACAATAGGAACAAAGCGTATATGGTTAAAATTTGATCTTTATTTACATTAAATTCTCCAAAGGAATACTGAGAAAGCATTATTTTTTTTTTTAAGGCAAAGTTTCAAATTGGAGGCAAGATGTGTAGGAATATGCATAGAAAAAATATTTGTTAAAAATTTTATCTTCCTATACTGGCGTTTAAAAACATATATATTTATATCAATATTCCCCACTTTCACAGCCCTATCTCTCTTGTAATCTCGGGGAGAATCCTCTATAAGACCAGTGTGTCTTAATAAAGGCTTTTGTGTGTGTGTGTATATATTTATCAAAACTATAAGCATATACAGATTTTTGATTCATTTATAGAAATAGTTCTTTGGTTGAAAATATCAAACTTTTAGACAAGTGTTCCACACAACCATTATATCTTTTTACTGTACACTTACAACTAGCTACGGCAACTAAGCTATGGCACATTTTTGGATAATACAGTAGAACCTCCATTACAGGATACTCTCGCTAGAGGATATCTCTCTTCACAAAGGACAGTTTTTTCATTACAAAAATTACCATTTTTACTTCAGCTACTTTCACTAAAGCTGGTGTTGTGGCTTTGTCACCGACCCGAGGCCACTAGTTTGCGGTGACAGTCAATAGATGATGTCTATTTTGACGGGAGAGACGACCCTTGTCTCTTTATAATTTTTACTTTGTAAGTGCAAAGTCAAACTGCTTTTCACATGTGTAGACATGTGGTACACTTACAGTAAAAGCAGTCGCTTACTTCTACCCATCATTTTTATCATGGCCTGTACCATGTGTACTAGGGATAAGCAAAAGAAGAAAACAATTTTTACTAATTAGCAATTCTCCAATGAAAGGACACACCTCTCCATTAAGGAACAATTTTCGTTACAAAAATTACAATTTTTACTATTTAGCAACTTATCTGATAAAAGGACACTTCTTCCTAAAAAGGACACTTTGGCTCTGTCACTAGATGTTGTGTTTTTACAGAGAGGTTCTACTGTACTATAGAAATATAGAGGAATTAAAAAACAATAATAATAATTAAAAAAAAAAAAAAGGTTTAGAGAGACTCGTTCATTTTATTATAGAAAAATATATTGAAAATTTAAATAGAATTCTAATGAGCACAGAATATTTTTTTAGCATCAGTTTCAAAGAATACTGTAAATGGCATGGTATGGATAGCATATGACAATAGAATTCAGTCTCTGAGGATAAGTTACTTATTAAATGTTCTCTCAAACTTTCAGGTACTGTAAACTCTTCTACAGGAGTATATATTATATTTAACTCCACCTTTGCCGGTCCCAAGCCCGGATGAAAAAGGAGGAGGGGGAGCAGTAACAAGCTCACTAAAAAACCTGGGCTCAGCTGGCCCGGGTGAATAGTACCCTGTAAGGGCTCCTAATCCAGGTATATAGGATGAGCAGCATTTGTACTCCATGTTAGGAGTGGCTGCACATGGCGTCTGTTCCTCATGTCAGAGGCGGCCATTTCTTTTAGAGCTAAGTCAGTGGCCTGCTATTGAGTAGTGTTTCCAGTCTTAATGACAAAGGCAGACACATTCTACTTCACCCAGTCATGATGGTTGTCAAATCTCAAGCTTTACAAGCTTGATACCCTAATATGATTGAGTGGAGATAAGAAAGAAGAAGAGAGAAATTTGCATAACACAGGAGGGTTAATAGAATTATTGTGTCAGGCCTGTCCAAGCATTCGAGATGAATTGAATGATAGAATACCATGTTTTTTTTCTTTTTTGATGGAAAGGAGTAAAACTTAACAAAACTTTTGCTTTAGTACCCAGAAAATTGGGAGCATCCCTCTGAAAACTTGAATGTGTAAAAGAGAATAGAAAGGGGGTGGGTGGAAGGATGGTCTAAACCATTGGTTTTCAACCCCTACGACCCGGGTTCGATTCTCACATTGGACACTTTTTTTCTGATTAAAAAAAAAATGCTCCAATGGCCCCCGATTCTTGCAAAAGTCCAATACCATCAGCAAGTACAAGTAACCAAACGGGGCTCTAGCACATTTGTAAGTGTAAAGTCAAACTGCTTTTCACATGTGTAGACATGTGGTGTACTTACAGTAAAAGCAGTCGCCTATTTCTACCCACCATGATTATCATGGCCTGTACCATGTGTACTAGGGATAAGCAAAAAAAGAATAGAAAGAAGGGTTGACAGGAATGAAGAAAGATTGGGAGAAGCCTGTGGAAGGTCATCAGAAACAGAAGAAGTGGATGAAACATACACTCATAGACAAACAATAAGGAAGTAGAAAGTCTTTGATGTCGCCGGTCGACTATTTTTTGATGGAGACACAGACAATTTTGTTCACACTTAGTTATCTCGTGAGTCTTCAATAAAGATCACTGTGTATCAAATAACTTTTAGTTATTGTCTGAATCCCGATATATACATGCTAAAAGGTACAACACACTTAAGTTTTGTCCATGAGTGTATATGAAGACGGGATCCACTTTGGTGAAGGTGAATCAAAGAAGTATTATACTATTGGCTACAAGGATGAACTCCCTCAATAACATTCCCAAATACACTTTTATAAGAAAATATAAATACAGTAGAACTACTTCCCTGTAAAGGACACCTAATTGAAGAGCCAAAGTGTCACATAGGGAGAGGTGTCCTCTTACTGGAGAGTTGTTAAATTGTAAAAAATGGTAATTTTACAAATGAAAACTGACCTTTGTAGAGAGTTGTCCTCTAGAGCGAGTGTCCTTTCATGGATTCTACTTATTTTTTGACACATTCTTTTTGAATTAAAACAAATTTTCTACTATCAATACTGTAATGTTAAATTAATGGGAGGGCCTGGCTCATCAGTGGTGAACCCCCTAAATGAAGATTACAACAATAAACAATAAGATTTGGATGGAGAGATAAAAAAAAAAATCAAAGAGAAGAAAATAAAAACAACAACAACAAAATCATAAAACATCCCCAAAGAATTTTTTCAAAAGTTAAAATTACAAAAAAAAAAAAGTTGAGTGTAAAATAAGAAACAAAAATAAAATAAAAGAGAAAAAAAAATTAATTAAACAAAAACTTAAGAATCATAATTGTTAAGATACAATTTGGATTATAGATTATAAACACAAGGTAATAAGACCATTTCCAAATAAATAAATAGTGTGTGACGTTTCGGTAACAGCGTTGTTACCATCTTCAGACAAAAGTACTGAATGAGAAATTTTACCACAGCATGGTTTAAATAAACTATCTTCTTCTTATCTGTTATCTTGTTTACACACTTGATAACAGTAACTATTTAAAAACATGCTGTGGTAAAATTTCTCATTCAGTACTTTTGTTTGAAGAAGGTAACAACGCTGTTACCGAAACGTCACACACTATTTATTTATTTGGTCTTATTACCTTGTGTTTAAGAATCATACTTGTTGTTATACAACTACAATATATTCTGGAATAATTAGAAATCAACGAGAGAATAGTTGATATTTATTCTGATAGATGGCGCAAGCCATCAGCAACTTTCAGTTGTACAATAAGGAGATGCCTTTTTCATAATTATACTTGTTTGAAAAAATGCAGCAATTCTAGCGATTGAACAACCGGAGTTGACAAATTTGGACAATTTACTCAGGACAATATGGCCATCAGCGCTGCTCTAATTTTTACTATCTTCACGGTCAGTGGACGAGAGGTCTAAATAGTTGGTTTTTGACCACTACAACCCAGGATTGAATCCTGCCTTGGACACTTTTTCCTAATTATAAAAAAAAAAAAATGCTCCGAAGACTTCCGATTCTTTCAAAATTCCAACCCCACCAGCGAGTGCAAGTATTTAAAATAAGGCTCTGGCACATTTGTAAGGGCAAAAGTTGAAATGCTTTTCACATGTATAGACATGTAGTGTACTTACATTAAAAGCAGTCGCTAACTACCCACCATAATTATCATGGCTTGTATCACGTGTATTAGGGAATAAAAAAAAAAAACTATCTTCACATAAAAGACAACAACTAAAGAAAAAAAAAAAATTATAATTATTGTAAAGAAGTAAGAGACTGAACCAATTAGGGCAAACACAATAAATAAATAAATAAAAATGAAGTATTTGTGCATTGAAGAGAAAAAAGATAAAAATAATACTTTTGTGTTCAGAATATACTACCATCATTTGCATAGTCAATAGAATCACCCAATTTATTATCATTTTTGTATAATTATATAAAAAAGCTGATTTGAGCAAATCATCATAATCTTTGGTACGATAGGACACAAGCAAATTATACACTGCAAAAAATAAAGCGTGGAGATATGCAATTATATAAATTATCAGCTTAGGCAACTTGACATGAACTCAAAATACAACAAAAAAACAAACAAACATTGGAACTTAAAAACATCTACAACATTGTAAAAGAAAAGATCGTTTACAAAAATATATATATCGCAAATTTTATATATATAATTACATTATAAATATAGTTTTTGAGTATATAAATACGAAATTACAGACAAACACATATATATATATATTATACCTGATAAATTTTCTTATTTTTTTTATTATTTTCACACATATCTTTAATTAAAAAGGCATATATTGGATCAAAAAATCATTTATTTTACCAATATCTCCTCATTGAATTTATTGAATATTGAATATTTTTAAAACCTAATTCTAAACACAAGGTAATAAGACCAAATCCAAATAAATAAATAGTATGTGACATTTCTTGTGTTTATAATCTATAATCCAAATTGTGCCTTTCAAAACCTAATTCTGTTGACGTTATGTGGCGCTGAGTTTGTTGTTGATACACTTTAAATACGTTATAACACCTTGATAAAGGTTGGCATTCAGCCAACTGAAATATTGGTAAAATAAATGATTTTTTGACCCAATATATGTCTTTTTAATTAAAGATTCATTTATGGATTGCTCTATTTTCAAAAACATATATATATGACATAATAAAAATATGATTTTTATTATTCATAAAATAATTAAAATTCTATAATCACAGAGTTAAATTTTAAAATGAAAAGGAATCCTTAACAAAAGGAATTATAACCTAATATTATTTTTAATTGTAAATAGATAATAACATTGTTAGTTGTAGGTATGCAAAAACTGTTTGCTTTAAAAAATAATCAAAAAATAAATACAATTTTGGGAAAAAAAAGTTATCATTCATTTCCATCCACGACTGCATGAATTGGTAACGTAACTAGAATACGTCTTTTTTTATGACATATATATATAAAATATAAATATACGGAGAGATAAAAATATCCAGCATAAATTAAACATATATTTAAGAGAGATGGTGAGTATATAAAAATAGAATTTGATTAATTGGAAGCGAGAGAAATGGTCCAAGAACCAGAGGAACTCTGGCATCACCTCAGTGAAGAGGACCTGGCCATGGCAGCAGAGAGCTGGTCTAGTTCATCATAGGCTGGACAAGAGGCTTCTGGTGGGGCATAGGGAGGAGGGGCATCATGGCCTGCACGTAGCATCCTCATTGGTCAACTTGACTCTGATAGAGTGTGAGGGAGAGAAGGAAGGTCTATTGCATACTCTTTACTGTACTCTGATTGGACGATTGCAGACATTGGTGGGAGGGACAATGCTACAGGGAGAGACTGGAAGTGGGAGGGACAATGCTACTGGGAGTGGGAGAGACTGGAATTAGGAGGGACAATGCTACTGGGAGTGGGAGAGACTGGAAGTGGGAGGGACAATGCTACTGGGAGAGACTGGAAGTGGGAGGGACAATGCTACTGGGAGTGGGAGAGACTGGAAGTGGGAGGGACAATGCTACTGGGAGAGACTGGAGGTGGGAGGGACAATGCTACTGGGAGTGGGAGAGACTGGAAGTGGGAGGGACAATGCTACTAGGAGTGGGAGAGACTGGAAGTGGGAGGGACAATGCTACTGGGAGAGACTGGAAGTGGGAGGGACAATGCTACTGGGAGAGACTGGAAGTGGGAGGGACAATGCTACTGGGAGTGGGAGAGACTGGAAGTGGGAGGGACAATGCTACTGGGAGAGACTGGAAGTGGGAGGGACAATGCTACTGGGAGTGGGAGAGACTGGAAGTGGGAGGGACAATGCTACTAGGAGTGGGAGAGACTGGAAGTGGGAGGGACAATGCTACTGGGAGAGACTGGAAGTGGGAGGGACAATGCTACTGGGAGTGGGAGAGACTGGAAGTGGGAGGGACAATGCTACTGGGAGAGCCTGGAAGTGGGAGGGACAATGCTACTGGGAGTGGGAGAGACTGGAAGTGGGAGGGACAATGCTACTGGGAGAGACTGGAAGTGGGAGGGACAATGCTACTGGGAGAGACTGGAAGTGGGAGGGACAATGCTACTAGGAGTGGGAGAGACTGGAAGTGGGAGGGACAATGCTACTGGGAGAGACTGGAAGTGGGAGGGACAATGCTACTGGGAGTGGGAGGGACAATGCTACTGGGAGTGGGAGAGACTGGAAGTGGGAGGGACAATGCTACTGGGAGAGACTGGAAGTGGGAGGGACAATGCTACTGGGAGAGACTGGAAGTGGGAGGGACAATGCTACTGGGAGAGACTGGAAGTGGGAGGGACAATGCTACTGGGAGAGACTGGAAGTGGGAGGGACAATGCTACTGGGAGAGACTGGAAGTGGGAGGGACAATGCTACTGGGAGAGACTGGAAGTGGGAGGGACAATGCTACTGGGAGAGACTGGAAGTGGGAGGGACAATGCTACTGGGAGAGACTGGAAGTGGGAGGGACAATGCTACTGGGAGAGACTGGAAGTGGGAGGGACAATGCTACTGGGAGAGACTGGAAGTGGGAGGGACAATGCTACTGGGAGAGACTGGAAGTGGGAGGGACAATGCTACTGGGAGAGACTGGAAGTGGGAGGGACAATGCTACTGGGAGAGACTGGAAGTGGGAGGGACAATGCTACTGGAGAGACTGGAAGTGGGAGGGACAATGCTACTGGGAGAGACTGGAAGTGGGAGGGACAATGCTACTGGGAGAGACTGGAAGTGGGAGGGACAATGCTACTGGGAGAGACTGGAAGTGGGAGGGACAATGCTACTGGGAGAGACTGGAAGTGGGAGGGACAATGCTACTGGGAGAGACTGGAAGTGGGAGGGACAATGCTACTGGGAGAGACTGGAAGTGGGAGGGACAATGCTACTGGGAGAGACTGGAAGTGGGAGGGACAATGCTACTGGGAGAGACTGGAAGTGGGAGGGACAATGCTACTGGGAGTGGGAGAGACTGGAAGTGGGAGGGACAATGCTACTGGGAGAGACTGGAAGTGGGAGGGACAATGCTACTGGGAGAGACTGGAAGTGGGAGGGACAATGCTACTGGGAGAGACTGGAAGTGGGAGGGACAATGCTACTGGGAGTGGGAGAGACTGGAAGTGGGAGGGACAATGCTACTGGGAGAGACTGGAAGTGGGAGGGACAATGCTACTGGGAGTGGGAGAGACTGGAAGTGGGAGGGACAATGTTACTGGGAGTGGGAGAGACTGGAAGTGGGAGGGACAATGCTACTGGGAGAGACTGGAAGTGGGAGGGACAATGCTACTGGGAGTGGGAGAGACTGGAAGTGGGAGGGACAATGCTACTGAGAGAGACTGGAAGTGGGAGGGACAATGATACTGGGAGAGACTGGAAGTGGGAGGGACAATGCTACTGGGAGAGACTGGAAGTGGGAGGGACAATGCTACTGGGAGAGACTGGAAGTGGGAGGGACAATGCTACTGGGAGAGACTGGAAGTGGGAGGGACAATGCTACTGGGAGAGACTGGAAGTGGGAGGGACAATGCTACTGGGAGAAACTGGAAGTGGGAGGGACAATGCTACTGGGAGTGGGAGAGACTTGAAGTGGGAGGGACAATGCTACTGGGAGAGACTGAAAGTGGGAGGGACAATGCTACTGGGAGAGACTGGAAGTGGGAGGGACAATGCTACTGGGAGAGACTGAAAGTGGGAGGGACAATGCTACTGGGAGAGACTGGAAGTGGGAGGGACAATGCTACTGGGAGTGGGAGAGACTGGAAGTGGGAGGGACAATGCTACTGGGAGTGGGAGAGACTGGAAGTGGGAGGGACAATGCTACTGGGAGTGGGAGAGACTGGAAGTGGGAGGGACAATGCTACTGGGAGTGGGAGAGACTGGAAGTGGGAGGGACAATGCTACTGGGAGTGGGAGAGACTGAAAGTGGGAGGGACAATCGTACTGGGAGTGGGAGAGACTGGAAGTGGGAGGGACAATGCTACTGGGAGTGGGAGAGACTGAAAGTGGGAGGGACAATCGTACTGGGAGTGAGAGAGACTGAAAGTGGGAGGGACAATGCTACTGGGAGTGGGAGAGACTGGAAGTGGGAGGGACAATGCTACTGGGAGTGGGAGAGACTGGAAGTGGGAGGGACAATGCTACTGGGAGTGGGAGAGACTGGAAGTGGGAGGGACAATGCTACTGGGAGTGGGAGAGACTGGAAATGGGAGGGACAATATGCTACTGGAAGGTATGATACTCACCACTATGGGCAACAACATGTCTTTGGAAGAGAGTCTTGGTCTGCGTGACGACCTGTTGGGTAGCTTGGGCCCCTGCACACACAGTACTGGGCTCTTACCTTAAAGGAAACAACTAACATCAACTATAAACTTTCATTAATCATTCAAACATTAAACATTTGAATTATAGATTAGAAACACAAGTTATAATAAGACCAAATCCATATAAATAAATAGTATGTGACGTTTCCATTACAACATTGTAACCCAAACATCACACACTATTTTGGTTATTTGGATTTGATCTTTATTACACCTTGCGTTTCAAGATTTTTTATATGAAAATCAAAGTCAATAATGGCGTGCTACCGTCAACTCTTACAACATCATTTAGGATCAATTTTCTATGTAGTTGAAGCAATTTAAACACATGGGAGACTTTAGAACCATGATGTTAGAACCAAGAAACTGTTACAACAAGGTTCTGATAAATCTCCTCTATTAAGGCCTTTACAGAGATTTGAGATCTTAGTATTATATGGTTATTCTTAATAGAAAGAAGTCTTTTTCTTTAGCTCATAGGAAGAATAACTTCTCAGGTCCATTGAAGTCTATAAAAATGATAAGGAACAATTTGAATTATAGATTATAAACACAAGGTAATAAGACCCATGTGGTGCACTTACAGTAAAAGCCTACTTCTACCCACCATGATTACCATGGCCTGTACCACGTGTACTAGGGATAAGCAAAAAAAAATAAATTTAAAAAATGGTAAAAAGACCAAATTCAAATAAATAAATAGTGTGTGATATTTCGGTAACAGAGAAGATGGTAAGAAAGTAACAACACTGTTACTGAAACATCACACACTAATAGAAAGAAGTCTTTTTGTTATTCTCAATGGCTAAGAACAAGGGGGACCAGTAAGTCTGATCATGCCTGTAACAAACATGGGGAAATATATTCATAAACAATATGGAAGCTATATTAGAGGAGTTTAACTGTAGAGAGAGTAATAAGGTACAATTTGGATTATAGATTATAAACACAAGGTTATAAACAATATGGAAGCTATATTAGAGGAGTTTAACTGTAGAGAGAGTAATAAGGTACAATTTGGATTATCCCTATATATAGTCACGACCGTCTTTCCTCATCGGCCTCTGTCACAGATGCGCGCGCACAGGGAGGTCAAGTGCTCGCCAGCAGCCAATAAAAATTAAAAAAAAAAAAAACTCCCTCGAGCCGGATTTGAACCAGCGACCTAAGGATCACCGTTGTAACATCTACAGTCCTCCGCTCTGCCAACTGAGCTATCGAGGGATACAAACTGTATGAATAAGTTTACCTTATAAAGTCAAATAATCCTATTTCTACACAAAATGTACTCATACATATATTATATTATATATATATAGTCACGACCGTCTTTCCTCATCGGCCTCTGTCACGGATGCGCGCGCACAGGGAGGTCACGTGCTCGCCGGCTCCTTCGAGCCGGATTTGAACCAGCGACCTAAGGATCACCGTTGTAACATCTACAGTCGGGTAAAACACGGGCATTGCCCGGGTCATTCGGCTAGTAGATTATAAACACAAGGTTATAAGACCAAATTCACATAAATAAATAGTGTGTGACGTTTCGGTAATTTGACGTTTATTTGGTCTTATTACCTTGTGTGTAGAAAGAGTAGATAAACAAAAGAGTTGAAATAAAAGAAAATAAGACCTAATCCAAATAATTTATTAGTGTGTGACGTTTCGGCAACAACATTGTCACCATCATCAGACAAAAGAATAAATTAATTTTCACATTCATTTATTCTTTTGTCTGATGATGGTGACAATTTTGTTGCCGAAACGTCACACACTAATAAATTATTTGGATTAGGTCTTATTTTCTTTTATTATAATCTATAACCCAAATTGTGCTTTATCAAAAGAGTTGGAAATTGAGGAATCTCACCAGAGTATTGTAGGAGAGCGAGACCTCCACTCCCCGATGGAATTTCCGGTAACTGCAAGGCTAGGTCCTGGGCACAGATATCACCACATTAGCAGCTCTAGACATGGCCTAGCAAAAACTGTTACAAGTCATCTAGGGAACAACATCCATCATAATGATACATTGCTATCATTTCACCCACAATGTGACTTTTTGTGACAATTTAGAATTAATGTGGAAAAATGGTACAAATGTGATATTGTACTGGGATAAGGTGTATAAATTATGAAAAAGGCATCTCCTTATCATGCAACTGAAAGTTGCTGATGACTTGCGGCATCTATCGGAATAAATATGGTATTCCGCACATAATGTGATATTGTACTGGGATAAGGTGTATAAATTATGAAAAAGGCATCAACTTATCGTGCAACTGAAAGTTGCTGATGACTTGCGGCATCTATCAGAATAAATATGATATTCCGCACACAATGTGATATTGTACTGGGATAAGGTGTATTAATTATGAAAAAGGCATCTCCTTATCATGCTTGTGCCATCAGCAACTTTCAGTTGCACGATAAGGAGATGCCTTTTTCATAATTTAGATTTAGTTTTGTTACCTTAAGTCTTGTAAATTGGTTTATCCAGTTAAATGGGACCTTTATTTATCCACATGTAGTAGATGCAATTAAATTTTCTTCAGTTAAAAGCTATACACAAAAGTCCAGATTGGTTACTTACATTTACTGGTGATGTTGGACATATTTGAGGATCCATCGAAGACCAATCTCTGTTTAATGGAATTTTGACACCAAATAAAGGTAACAAAAGGACAAATCTAAATTAATGAAATGTTTGTGCTGTTTTGGCAGCAGCGTTGTTATAATCATCAGACAATGTACTTTATCTAATTATGGTAACACAAAGCTGTTACTGAAACATCTCAAAGACATTTAAATAGTTTGTAGAGATTTGGACTTGTTACCTTTTGATATTTGAATCTTATAATCCAAATTACACCTGACTGGTACAGAGCAGGAGGGACAAGCACCGGTTCTGTCCTCCCAAGAGAACAACAGTCTTTGATTTGCAGACTTAAGTCTGGTCATCTACGGACAATGACTTTCCAGAATGGTTGCAAGGTTTTCCCACTATGTACTAAGTGCAATTCTCAGCCTGCAACCCCAAGACATATTATTGACTGTATTGACTCATCCATTGATGAGCTCTACTCTTCCCCGGCAGACACCATCAAAATTCTCAAGCTTTACAAGCTTGATACCTTAGTGTGATTGAGTGGAGATAAGAAAGAAGAAGAAGAAATTACACCTATCCTATAATTGAAATGTTCTTGTCTGGAGAACTCCTCTGAAGTGCCTTAAGAGATTTCAACAAGTTTTTTATTATTATTATTATTCCTAGTACACATGTGATACAGGCCATGATAATCATGGTGGGTAGAAGTTGGCCTCTAGAGTGAGTGTCCTCTCATGGAGGTTCTACTGTATGACTAAAAATACAAAAGAAAACCCCCTTTGATATTTCAATAAGTATAAAAGTTTTTTTTTTTTAAAAGGAGGTGAGATTTCTTTGGGAGGTTTGTAAGGTTGACTCACCTTCTGGGCCTGGAAGAAGACGGAAGCTTTCCCAGAGGCCTGGAGTCCGGCATCTGACACGGACATTAAACCTTGTTTAAGCCAGGAGAGCTTGGAGACTTCTGTGTCGTGGACCTGGGACCTCACTGTCACCACACAGATTGCTCATTCCAGGGTCCGACAATCCAGCAAGCTGGTAGCGACAAGCCTATTATAAATATGACTTTTACACTCGTTGAAAATATACAGTTAAACCTGTCTATAGCGCCCCCTCTTGGGACTCACCAAAATAGAGAAGTGATGCTATAAACAGGTCACTTTTAATGTAAATCGCATTGTACTATGTATTTAAAATTGGGCTCTATAGAGAGGGAGGCGCTATTTAGAGGGGGCGTTATAGACAGTTTTAACTGTATTTAGGCATATACAAGGCACAATTTGGATTATAGATTTCTCTATATATATAAAAATGAATGTTTGTATGTTTGTCTGTCTGTTTGTTTGTTTGTTTGATTGTTGATTTGTATGTCCGGTATACAAATTCGCAGTAGTTCACTAATTCAAACCAAAATTTCCATACATAGGTAAAAAAATACGTGGAGAGACGATAGGGAATTTTTAAAAATATATAAATCAATTATTAAAACTATATATTTTTAGTCAGAAAATGATGATGAATAGAAAATATTGCTGTATCATGTTTGATTATCAGATACAAAATTATATCGGGAAAAATTCCAAAAAGCAGAGACCACGGGTGAAACCAGTTCATTATTTTGTACGCAGGAACAAAATTCTAACAGAAAAACATTCATTCGAGCAGAAAACAAAAGCCAGATCATCTTTCTATAAAAAAATCGCTTCTCAGACACAAAGTTTGGAGCGGGACGTTTCACAAGAGTGACATCCACGGCGCCAATTTATAATTGTAACGAATAGTATTTGAATAAAAACATTTAATCGGGTAAAACCCGGGCGTTGCCCGGGTCATTCGGCTAGTAGATTATAAACACAAGGTAGTAAGACCATATCCAATAAATAAATGGTAACAACACTGTTATTGAAACGTCACACACTATTTATTCATTTGGATTTGGTCTTATTTCTTGCATTTAGAAGAGAGAGAAATATAGAATTTGATAACATAAACACAAGGTAATAAGACCAAATCCAAATAATAGTGTGTGACATTTCGGTAACAGCATTGTTACCATCTTCAGACAAAAGTACTGAATGATACAGTACTTTTGATTACTAATGATTCAGTACTTTTGTCTGAAGATGGTAACAACGCTGTTACTGAAATGTCACACACTATTATTTGGATTTGGTCTTATTACCTTGTGTTTATAATCTATAATCCAAATTGTGCCTTATCATTGATAACATAAAATAAAGTCAACACAATACAGTCAATATGGTATGGAGGTACTTACAAGCAATCTCAGCCTCATCCTTGGCCTGAATAGCTACTGCCAGCCTGAAGTTGACATCATCCAGGTCCTCTGAAGACACCGCCCGTTGCTGCAAATATGTAGAACATTATACACAATGTGTAGGAACTAGTAACATGAAAGGTTAACGCAAAGATAGAGGTTACTTGGCCGGAATTCATAGTTCTTCAATTTAAAGATACTTTGGTCAGTAAATCTTTTTTATTATCTCGACAAAAATCTCTTTTGTCCTCGTCAGGAGCGAACAAAAATTAAAACATTTGGCAAAGCTTATGAAAAAGGCATCTCCTTATTGTGCAACTGAAACTTGCTTATGGCTTGCGCCATCTATCGGAATAAATATCAATTATTCTCGTTGATTAATCAAGAATGGGTATTTGGCCAATTCTGGAATAATTAAAAATCAACGAGAATAGTTGATATTTATTCCGATAGATGGCGCAAGCCATCAGCAACTTTCAGTTGCACGATAAGGAGATGCCTTTTTCATAATTTATGCACCTTATCCCAGTACAATATAACATTTGTATTATTTTTTCACATTTGGCATAGCGTTAAAAATTATTCTATATTTTTGAATAATTTTTAACGATTTGCCAAATGTTTTAATTTTTGTTCGCTCCTGACAAGGACGAAAGATTTTTTGTCTAAACGTCGAGACAATAAAAAAGATTTACTGGCCGAAGTATCTTTAATTTGAAGAACTATGAAAGGTTAAACACATGTTCATTTCACAAGCCTTATTTCAGCCTCCTGTTTACCAAGGAGTTACTCCCCAATATAAAATGACACTACAGTAGAACCTTTCAGTAAAGGAAGACACCTAGATGCAGAGCCAAAAAAGCAGAGCTGACTGCTACAGGGCGCGTCCCCAGGTGGCTGATAGGGGAACGACCTTCAGATATGAAGGCCAGCTGTGAAACAAGCAGAATAACTCTGACGAATAAGCAGTCGTGGACCAACAGCAGCATTGTTAGAAGAGGAGTAGACCTCTTTAAAAATCCTGACTTCAACTGACCCGGTTGCTAGACCTCAGCAAGGGTCCCACTCCAGGGATATGGAGGAGCTGTGTCTGTACTCATGTTAGAGTCGGCAGCAAAGGCGTCTGCTTCCATGTTAGGAACAGCCTCAAACTACAGGCAAAGTCAGACTTGACCAAAGTGTGCCTGGATCATGGTACCATGATCAACGAAAGCTGCAATCCTACACCCCATGCCATGAGATCAGATGTTGATTTGCCAAAAGGTTCTTTAGACAATTAACAATTTTATTGACATCTTGTCAATACATGCAAGAGAGCACAGTCTGCACTATTGTTTCAAAATAATAATTATATATAAACAACTATTAGATAATAAAAAGGCATATATTGGATTGAATAAAAGATTTATTTGCCAATATTTCAGTTGGCTGAATGCCAACCTTTATCAAGGCATTACATTTTTGTATAAACAAATTCAGTGCAGCATAGTGTTATAATATCACAGTTGAATGCGGAGTTGAATTTGTTTAAACAAAAATGTAATGCCTTGATAAAGGTTTGGCATTCAGCCAACTGATATATTGGCAAATAAATCTTTTATTCAATCCAATATATTGTTGTGTGTCAACAAGTAGCCAACCGATGGTACACGGAAGTAGTACAAATTATTTTTATTCTTGTTTATTTTTAATTAATTACTTATCAGAGAAACGGCACCATGGGATAAATTGTATTTTACCATTGACCACCGTTTCGCAGCAATGTGTTAAATACAACATGCCAGTGTTAAATTAATCTTCGTCCTGTTTGGATTTCAACCCGGTGATTAGAATGTGCAGCTACAGCTCCAACCCCTCCTACAACCGGCCCGGTGAGACCCCAGAACATCATAACCTTCCTGGACTGGACCACAAGCCCAACACTGCACCAAATAAACCTTCAGAGTAGTACATCCCTGCCTTTGTCTCATCAATATGCCTTTTTATTATCTAATGATTCAAATATGGATTGCTCTATATATATCTAAAATAAACAACTATGTACATGGCATCTCTGCCACCGCTGAAGAGTTTGTTATTGAGTCTCTAGCGACACCACGTAAGAATCCTTTACAGAGAGGAACTCTTTTACTGGAGAGAGAGAGAGAGAGAGAGCAGCTAATAGTAAAACTGGTAATTTTGGCAATACAAAAATCACCGTCCTTTTTGTAGAAAGGTGTCCTCTAGCGCGAGTGTCCTCTCATGGAGATTCTACCGTAATAATAATAAAAGAAACATCTGATAGATGGCAGCAACATCAATATTTTGTTACATTCAGTGGTATAATGATATCATTCTCATCTCTTTAATCCCCAAGAATAATATTCGGTGTTAAAGATGTTGAGAGACACCCAAACACTCGGCTAATAAAAACTTTCACTTTCTTATCTAACTCTGGTCTTTGCCGGTTCCAAGCCCGGATGAAAAAGGAGGAGGGGGAGCAATAACAAGCTCACTAAAAAACCTGGGTTCAGCTGGCCCGGCTGATAGTACCCTGTAAGGGCTCCTAATCCAGGGATACAGGATAAGCAGCGTTTGTACTCCATGTTAGGAGCGGTTGCACATGGCATCTGTTCCTCATGTCAGAGGCGGCCATTTCTTTTGGAGCTAAGTCGGCCTGCCACTGAGTAGTGCTCCCAGTCTTAATGACAAAGGCATACGCATTTTACTTCACCCAGTCATGATCTCAAGCTTCACAAGCTTGATACCCTAATATGATTGAGTGGAGATAAGAAAGAAGAAGAAGATTTTCTTATCTAGAGAGAGAGAGATTAATCACCAGAGAAGATAGACATACCTTTGTTGTCTTTTTGACTTCTTTACGGAGCTTGTTCTCCTGCTTCTCTGCAGCAATCTGCAACAAGTCAGGTGACTTACAGTACATTGAGGGAGACTTTCAACCTTTTCCATTCGGACAAATTCCAAGCTTAAAACATACTGTGAGACAAGCAAAGGCAATCATTGTGAAAAATGCAAAACTGCTATAATTCAAGAGAGAGAAAAAAAATCATATTAGTAGTAAATAGTATAAGTAAATACTTATACAAATTTTGTAAACATATTTTATAAATAAAATAAAAGGATTTAAAAGCGCGAATGTTTCTTTTATACATAAAGCAAACTTTTACTGTCCTTACTGCGATGCAAAAATATATTGGGAGGGCTTGGCTCATCAGTGGTGAACCCTCCCAGCGGTTTCGCCAATTTAAATCCTTTTATTTTATATATATAGATGGCGCGTTATTGCTTTGTGATATTTTATAAATGTAACCTTTTATTTTTTTCTTGAAGATAGAGGTTGTCTGGCATTCATATTTCTTTAAAAAATAAGACACCTCTGCCAGTAAAATCAGGTGAGAACGCCCTTGCAACTTCAGCACAATTTTAACAGCTTGCCAAATGCTTTATTTATTTCTCCTGAAAAGGACAAAAGATTTTTGTTGAAACCTTGAGAAAATAAAAACCTTTACTGGCTGAAAAAAGTGTCTATTTTTTATTTTTTTATTTAAAAAAACTTGTATATAATAATGTGTTTAATTAAAAAGGCATATATTGGATCAAAAAATCATTTATTTTACCAATATATGCCTTTTTAATTAAAGATTTATCTATGGATTGCTCTATTTTCAAAATAATAATGTGTATATAAAAATTGTAATAATTATCAAGTTTTTAATGTGATAATCCTGTTGAAGGACTGACAAGTCAGAAAGTTTGAAAATAAAAAGTTGTACAAGAAACTTAAACCTGAAAGCTTCATTTATTTTATAATATTAAAAAAACTAGATAAAAATATCAAAAATCTGCTAACAAATTGCCTTTATAGGCAAAGTAAGAATTTAAAAAGAAATGTAAGATCCGCAGAGGGATGGACTTACGTACCTACCCTCCTCTCCTCTGAGCATGTATACACAACCCTGTTAGCCACATGTGTACAGATATTTATTTTAAAATAAAAAAGGTATATCCTGAACACTCGCATGAGAATATTAGAGAAGGCCGAACACAATCTAGTGGAATAAAAATCAAATAAAACATTGATTCAGGTTATAAACACAAGGTAATAAGACCAAATCCAAATAAAAAAATAGTGTGTGACGTTTCGGTAACAGCGTTGTTACCGAAACGTCGCACACTATTTTTTTATTTGGATTTGGTCTTATTACCTTGTGTTTATAATCTATAATCCAAATTGTGCCTTATCAATTGATTCAGGTTATTCCTTTTTTTTTTTGCTTATCCCTAGTACATGTAGTCCAGGCCATTGTAATCTTTTTTTTTTTTTTTTTTTTGCTTATCCCTAGTACACGTGGTACAGGCCATGATAATCATGGTGGGTAGTTAGCGACTGCTTTTTTTTTACTGTAAGCGCACCACATGTCTACACATGTGAAAGCAGTTCGACTTTGCACTTACAAATGTGCCAGAGCCCCGTTTGGTTACTTGCACTCGCTGGTGGGGTTGGACTTTTGCAAGAATCGGGGGGCCATTGGAGCTTTTTTTTTTTTTTTTTTTAAAACAGAAAAAAATGTCCAATGCGGGGATCGAACCCGGGTCGTAGTGGTCGTAAACCGACTGCTTTTACTGTAAGTGCACCACATGTCTACACATGTGAAAAGCAAGGTAATAAGACCAAATCCAAATAAATAAATAGTGTGCGATGTTTTGGTAACAGCGTTGTTACCATCTTCAGACAAAAGTACTGAATCCAAGTTCATTCTAAGAATCATTCAGTACTTTTGTCTGAAGATGGTAACAACGCTGTTACCAAAACGTCACACACTATTTATTTATTTGGATTTGGTCTTATTACCTTGTGTTTACCATCTGGTAGAATAAAAATCAAATAAACATTGATTCAGGTTATTCCTTTAAATTTTGATATTCTGTCATCTTGATAAATCAAGAAAAGAAAACCAAGATTGCGTTGTCAGCATGGTGGTGCCAGCTGATTCTAAGAGACTGAAAATTTGACATAAGAGGCTTCCTGAGAAATGTGTGTGTGTGTGTAGTCCTGATGTGTGAAGTTACTCACCAGCTGACTGCGAGCATGGTCAATCTTCTTCTCTTCGTCAAAGATGGCCTCCCAGTGGGTGTGGAACTTCTTGAGCTCCTCTGAGATAACATAATTTGTGTTTAATTATCTCTAGTACACGTGGTACAGGCCATAATAATCATGGTGAGTAGTTAACGACTACTTTTACTGAAAGTGAACCACATGCCTACACAGTGGGTGTGGAACTTCTTGAGTTCCTCTGGGAAAACATTACTTGTGGTTGATAAGGCACAATTTGGATTATAGATTATAAACACAAGGTAATAAGACCAAATCCAAATAAATAAATAGTGTGTGACATTTTGGTAACAGCCTGTTGTTACCATCTTCAGACATGCTGTGGTAAAATTCTTTCATTCAGTACTTTTGTCTGAAGATGGTAACAACGCTGTTACAGAAACGTCACACACTATTTATTTATTTGGATTTGGTCTTATTACCTTGTGTTTACTTGTGGTTATAAACACAAGTTGTTGTTGTTTCTTATCCCCTTGTGTAAAGATTACACAAATTCCATGAGTTCATGCTCCTCGAGCATAAACAAAAGTAATACAGTAAAGTAACACACTATTTATTTATTTGGTCTTATTACCTTGTGTTTATAATCTATAATTGTGCCTTATCATCACCTGTGGTTTTTTTTTTTATTCCTTTTTTTATTAACCCTAGTACACGTGGTACAGGCCATAATATTCATGGTGAGTATTTAGCGACTACTTTAACTGTAAGTGTACCACATGTCTACACATAAGAAAAGCTGTTCGAATTGAGCCCTGTCACTTGTGGTTAAATTTGTCTACTTGGGAGGGAGAGGGGGGAAAGTATTGATTTAATTTATGCTGGCCATAAACACAAGGTAATAAGACCAAATCCAAATAAATAGTGTGTGACGTTTTGGTAACAGCATTGTTACCATCATCAGACAAACACAAGGTAATAAGTCCAAATCCAAATAAATAAATAAATAGTGTGTGACGTTTCGGTAACAGTGTTGTTACCATCATCAGACAAGCACAAGGTAATAAGACCAAATCCAAATAAATAAATAGTGTGTGACGTTTCGGTAACCACGCGGTTACTGAAATGTCACACACTATTTATTTATTTGGATTTGGTCTTATTACCTTGTGTTTATAATCTATAATCTAAATTGTGCCTTATCATTATGCTGGCCATGTTCTCTGAGAGCCATGCCATCTATTATCAGAAATTCAAACTATTTCTGATGCGTATGATTATTTTAAAAATAAAATAATTTTCTACTGCAGTCCCATTTATCATTGCATTAAAAGGGAAGTAGAAAATTATTTTAATTTTTTTTTAAATAATCACATGCGTCAGAAATAGTTCTGATTATAAACACAAGGTAATAAGACCAAATCCAAATAAATAAATAGTGTGATGTTTCGGTAACAGCCTTGTTACCATCTTCAGACAAAAGTGCTGGTCTTGAAACGTCACACACTATTTATTTATTTAGATTTGGTCTTATTACCTTGTATTTATAATCTATAATTGTGCCTTATCAGTTCTGATTTTGAACACTACCATAGTATGGTAACATTTCACCAAGAACACAAGGTAATAAGACCAAATCCAAATAAATAAATAGTGTGTGACGTTTCAGTAACAGCATTGTTACCATCTACAGACAAAAGTACTGAATGTGATGGTAACAATGCTTTTACCGAAACGTTACACACTATTTATTTATTTTGTTATGGTCTTATTACCTAGTGTTTATAATCTATAATCCAAATTGTGTCTTATTCATTTCACCACGAAATTCTCTTGATAAAATCCATAATATTTTTAGAGGATCTGTGGCAAGCATACCTGTTTAAAGTGCTAATTGGCATTCAACCAATCAGAAGCTTGGACTGTAATAAATGACACCAGCTGTGAGTTGCAAAATCAAAAGAGAGCTGCTCACAGATGTTTCCTGATGATGAAAATTTGTTCTACATCTTCATATGGTGATTTCATCAATATTTTCATCAAAATTCAACAGGAAATATGGCCACCTCAATGTGACAATACTGGTGGTGGCGGTACATATCCCGAGTAAACACGTGGTACAGACAGTCATGGTGGGTAGTTAGAAGCTGCTTTTAACCTAAGTACACCATATTGGACATATGTTGTTGTTGTTTTTTATTCTCTTGTGTGCAAATACAGTTAAACCTGTCTATAGCGCCCCCTCTTGGGACTCACCAAAATAGGGTGCTATAGAGAAGGAGTGCTATAGACAGGTTGCTTAATAATGATGTAAATCGCATTGTACTATTTAAAATCGGGCGCTATAGAGAGGAAGGCGCTATTTAGAGGGGGCGCTATAGACAGGTTTAACTGTATTACACAAATTCCATGAGTCTATGTTCCTCAAGCTGTTTTATGATAAGCAGCGGCCTCTCTCAAAGTTCCTGTTTAGTGCATCTAATGCAAGCCAAAATGTGTTCTGGAGCTGCAGGCTCCAAGCTACATTTCTATATTACATGAGATCAGAAATATGGTGTAACATGTAAAAAGGTAATGTGAAAAATAGCACAAATGTGAAATTGTACTTAGAACAGGTGGATAAATTAAGAAAAAGGCATCTCCTTGTCGTGCAACTAAAAGTTTCTAATAGCTTGCCTCATTTATCAAAATAAAAATAAGATGGCACAAGTCATCAGAAACTTTGAGTAGCACAATCAGGAAATGCCTTTTTTTTTTAATGTAAAAAGCAGTTAGACTTTTGCAATGATGGTAAGTGATCCAAAAAGTCCTGTTTGGTTAGTTGCATTCACCGGTAAGTTTGACAACTATCATGACTGGGTGAAGTAGAATACATCTGCCTTTATCATTAAGACTGGGAGCACTACTCAGTGGCAGGCCGACTTAGCTCCAAAAGAAATGGCCGCCTTTGACATGAGGAACAGATGCCATGTGCAGCTGCTCCTAACATGGAGTGGAGATAAGAAAGAGGGAGACTAGTGAGTTTGGACTTGGGAATCATTGTGGGATTTGATCCCGGGTCATATTTGTCATAAATAGAGGGTTTGTACCTTTCTCCACAGATATATACTGCAGTACTAATAGTTAATGAAGATAGTTAGGCACTAACGTAAGAGACTAACTACTACAGAAAGAGAGATAGGAGGAACTTACCCACGTAGACCATCTGTACGTTGGCAAACAACTCGTACAGCTCGGACAACCTCCCAAAACAATCCTGGAAACACCAAGGTTGAATAGGTACAAATTTAGTAAGGCATATGCAATTTGGATTATAGATTAGAAACAGAAGGTAATAAGACCAAATAAATAAATAGTATGTAACGTTTTGGTAACAATGTTGTTACCATCATCAGACAAAAAGTACTGAATGGTAACAGCATTGATAAAAGCACAATTTGGATTATAGATTAGAACTACAAGAAAATAAGACCTAATCCAAAAAAAATAATAGTGCGTGACATTTCAGCAACAACGCTGTTACCGAAATGTCACACACTATTAATTTATTTGGATTAGGTCTTATTTTTCTTGTGGTAACAGCATTGTTACCATCATTAGATGAAAAGTACTGAATGCTAACAGCCTTGTTGTTGTTATCATATATAACAGTGCTGAGTTACCATCATCAGATAAAAAGTACTGAATGGTAACAGCGTTGTTACCATCATCAGACAAAAATTACTGAATGGTAACAGCGTTGTTACCATCATCAGATAAAAATTACTGAATGTTAACAGTGCTGTGTTAACATTATCAGATAAAAAGTACTGAATGGTAACAGCATTGTTGCTGAAACTTCAGACATTATTCATTTATTAAGATCTGGTCTAGGTTACCTTGTGGTACAATTTATAGATAAGAGATAATCACGAGGCAAATATGATCAAAGCAGTTAATTCTATGCAACATCATTTAGGTAACAACATGAAAATGTTGCATATATACTTTACTTGGATTTTTTCCTTGTAACATGTTTAAAAAATATATAAAAGAGCCTCTCATCATCATAGTGACAATGATAATCATGCTCCAGAATGACAGAGATACGGAAACATTGAGAATTAAATAAGAATTGGTTGATGTGTGTGTATCTTTTCCAAACAAATGTAGGAGTTTACCTTGAGGGCAACGTTGTCTTGTGAGACCGCCCATCTGCTCAGTTCTCCAGACACTGCATCACACAGTAGATGAGCTCATTGATAATGGTGGCCTCATTATTTTTTGTGTTCTTTATTTTTTTTTCAAATTAATGCAGTTGATTCTGTAATTTACCGGGATCTAGGCTAGTTCATTGTAACCAGAGTATATTGGATTCAAATTACAAGAGAAAGAATCACCTGACATCATCTTGAAGAAGGAATAAGTGTTGTAAGTGTAAAGTCGAACTGCTTTTCACATGTGTAGACATGTGGTGCACTTACAGTAAAAAAAAAGCATTCGCTAACTACCCACCATGTTTATCATGGCCTGTACCACGTGTACTAAGGATAAGCAAAAAAATAAAAAAAAAATAATAATAATAAAGTTAACGGCGATGAGTTTCTTTCATTAAAGCTGTAAATTCGGCAAGCTTTCGGACTTTGACGTCCTTTGACAGGCCCATTGAATTTATATGGCGACCACACTTTGCTTCAGCGAGCGCGAACTGGGACAAAGCTTCACTACACATACGGGCAGTAGTGTGGCGACCTCACTACGCATGCGCAAGCATCTGGGACACTCTGGCGACTGGCGTCGTAAACAAGAAGGCTTGATCCCAACGGCCGTTACTTCTTTTCTCTTTATACATTTCTGGCTTTAAATAAATTAATTTAAATTATAAAAATGATTATAATTTTATCAGCGGCCTTTCCAAAAGCCACACCAACACGCACGCAACCATCCCACACATATATATTGAATTCCATGATAAATCCATAAATAAAGGATACATCCTTTGTGAAAGAAGAAATCTCCAGATCAAATGGTCAGTTAGGATGACAAACAAAGAAGTCTGGAGAAGCTACAATTGGAGTAAGAATGATAAGTCACAATTTGGATTATAGATCAGAACAACAAGATAATAAGACCAAATTCAAATGATTCAATAGTGTGTGATGTTTCAGTAACAACGCTGCTACTGAAAAGTCACACACTATTTATTTAATTGGTCTTATTATCTTGTAGTTCTAATCTATAATCCAAATTGTGCTTCATTATATATCACTTTGAATTAAAGATACTTCGGCCAGTAAATCTTTTTTATTGTCTCGATGTTTCGACAAAAATCTTTTGTCCTCGTCAGGAGTGAACAAAAATCAAAACATTTGGCAAAGCGTTAAAATTATTCTATATAAATATAAATTAAATTTATTTTTAACGTCGAGACAATAAAAAAGATTTACTGGCCGAAGTATCTTTAATTTGAAGAACTATGAATGCTGGCCAGGCAGCCTCTATCTTTACGATATCACTTTAAACACAAGGTAATAAGACCAAATAAATAAATAGTGTGGGACGTTTCGGTAACAGCATTGTTACCATCTTCAGACAAAAGTACTGAATGGGCCATTCAGTAAAGTATCATTCAGTACTTTTGTCTGAAGATGGTAACAACGCTGAAACGTCACACACTATTTATTTATTTGGTCTTATTACCTTGTGTTTATAATCTATAATCCAAATTGTGCCTTATCAATATCACCCTGAGTTACATCAAGTCTATACAGAAGTGGGTTGCTCCAAGAAGTGGTTGACCTACAGAAGAGATGTAAGAGAGAGAGAGAGATACCGGAGGTGTGGAGGGCAGCGAGGGACTTGGAAGCCTTGCGGAGTCCTCTCAGCTCTGAGATGACCATCCGAAGGTCCGTGTGGTCTCCGAGGGAGTTGATGGACTGGAGACGGAAGCTGCCCCTGAGATGTCACACCAGTTGTATGGTGTAGAGTGTACATCATAAAGTCATCATCAAATTATATTTACATAAAGGCACCAAATAGAGAAGCTTAGAAGATGGCACACCAGTGGGATGGTGTAGAGTGTACATCATAAAGTCATCATAGAGGCTTGAGAAGCATGGACTCACAGAGAATTTGTGTAATTTCTTTGCACAAGGGGATAAGAACAACAACAACAACAATAAAATCATAAGAGGTCATCAAATTTTATTTACATAAAGTCATCAAATAGAGAAGCTTATAAGATGGCATACCAGTTGGATGGTGTAGAGGTGTACATCATAAAGTCATCATCATCAAATTTTATTTACATAAAGGCACCAAATAGAGAAGCTTAGAAGATGGCACACCAGTTGAATGGTGTAGAGGTGTACATCATAAAGTCATCATAGAGGCTTGAGAAGCATGGACTCACAGAGAATTTTTGTAATTTCTTTACACAAGGGAATAAGAATAACAACAACAATAAAATCATCTGCTTTTCACATATGTAGACATGTGGTGCACTTACAGTAAAAGCAGTCGCCTACTTCTATCCACCATGATTATCATGGCCTGTACCACGTGTCTTAGGGATAAGCAAAAAACAAAACAATAAAATGATAAGAGGTCATCATATTTTATTTACATAAAGGCACCAAATAGAGAAGCTTAGGAGATGGCACACCAGTTGGATGGTGTACATCATAAAGTCATCATCATCAATTATGATATTATCATCACACATTATTGACTGTATTGACTCATCCATTGATGAGCTCTTCCCCGGCAGACACCATCAAAAATCTCAAGCTTTACAAGATTGATACCTTAGTGTGATTGAGTGGAGATAAGAAAGAAGAAGACCATCATCAAATTTTATATAGATAAAGGCATCAAATAGAGAAACAAGAAGGGAGAGAGATATGTACATGATGTAAATACATATCTAAAACCAATAGTACAACTTGGACTGCAAGATATATTCCATTTAAAATATCTGAAATCTCCCAAGCTAGGTTTTGTAATAACCAACTATCTTGATATTAATCTAGCTGGTTTGGTGTCATACACACCTACTCTGTGAAATATACTATAACCTGTCTTAGGAGGAAAAAAAACCTATCGCAAGCTGCCAAAACCACGTGATTCTAGGGTTATCTCCCTAGTAGATACACTTGAATCTGTATTAAGATCTCTTCTAGCAAGGTTTTTTGCATAATGGTTCTGATAAAGCACAATTTGCAGCGTTTGTACTTCATGTTAGAAGCGGCTGCACATGGCGTCTGTTCCTCATGTCAGAGGCAGCCATTTTTTTGGAGCTAAGTCGTCCTACCACTGAGTAGTGCTCCCAGTCTTGATGACACAGGCAGACGCATTCTACTTCACCCAGTGTGGAGATAAGAAAGAAGGAGAAGACAATTTGGATAATAGATACATGAAAATAAAACCTAATCCAAATAAATTAAAAGTGTATGACGTTTCGATAACAGCATTGTTACCATCATCAGACAAAAGAATTTTTAAAAAATATCAACATTACAACGCTGTTATCGAAATATCACACACTGATTATTTGGATTAGGTCTTATTTTCTTGTGTCTTGGTTATCTTAAATGCCCATTCAAGACTGGATTTACTGTACAGGTGAAAATAAAGGTACAATTCCTTACCTTCTGAGAGCTTTTGATGCCCGGTCCATTCTGTCTCTCTGCAGGAGGATTTCTGGACTAGAGGTTTGGGATTCCGGGGATAATGGGAGAATTAGCGCATCTGTGGAACACACCGTAGAACATTGATTCTCAGCTGCTGGTTCGACGGACCCTCTCAGGTCCAAAACTTTAGGTTGAATTAAAGTTAGTTAAATGATAAAGCACAATTTGGATTATAGATTATAAACACAAGGTAATAAGACCAAATCCAAATAAATAAATAGTGTTTGATGTTTCGGTAACAGCATTGTTACCATCATCAGATAAAAGTACTGAATGATAGTACATTCAGTACTTTTGTCTGAAGATGGTAACAACGCTGTTACCGAAACGTCACACATTATTTATTTATTTGGATTTGGTCTTATTACCTTGTGTTTAAAGTTAGTTAAATTAGAGAAAACGTTGCCTGTTGGAGGGGTTTTGAAAATAGGCTTGAATTGGTTGCATTGAGGAAAATAGCCTGATTGAGATTTGAAAAGGGTTGAATTTAAGTGGTGAATTATAGTTTGATTATATATATATTTTGGTCATTGAGGTACAGCTTGCACCACGCTGACGAGGGCCAACAGCCCGAAACGTGTACATGGTTAGATTTTCTTGATTAATCAAGAAACAGTATTTGGCCAATTCTGGAATAATTAAAAATCAACGATTCGTTGATATTTATTCCAATAGATGGCGCAAGCCATCAGCAACTTTTAGTTACACGATCAGGAAATGCCTTTTTTCATAACTTATCCACCTGATCCAAGTACAGATTCGATTTTGTACTATTTTTCATATATACAAAGGGGGATCAATAAATAAGCTGAATTATCTTATTTCTTAAAAATTAAAAAAAGCAAAAATAATTTAAACCACAGAATATTAAAATATAACATCGAGAGACTATTTAAGGTGTTCTGTTCTTTTTTTCCCACGCGCGGCGCGAGACTTATAAATAAACTAAAATGGAAGCTCCCTTGAAGGATTGCACCACGCTTGAACAACGTGCAGTTATTCGTTTCTTGAATGCAGAAGGTATTCAAACATCTCAAATATGCCAAAGAATGAAAAATATCTATGGTGAGTCTTGTTTGTCTCAAAAAAAAACATTTATAAATGGGTTAACGAGTTCAAAAATGGACGAATTACATGTTCCTCAGGTCTCAACGTTCGGCCGGTAAAGTTTTGTTAACAATTTTTTGGGATGTTGATGGACCAATCTGTCTTAATTTTTTATTCTCAAGGCAACGTATGAACAGCGACCTTTATTGTGACATTCTTGTAAATAAGCTAAAGCCCGGTATAAGAAACAAAAGAAGAGGGAAGCTTAGTAAAGGTGTTCTCTTCCTTCATGATAATGCAAGGCCGCATACATCATGTAAAACTGTATCTACAATCATTAAATTAGGTTTTGAAGTTTTAGAACATCCTGCATATAGTCCAGACCTAGCCCCCTCTGACTATTTCCTTTTTGGACTACTAAAGAAGGAGTTAAAGGGAAAGCGATTTGACTCGGATGAAGATGTCCAGAAAGTGGTGCAAGATTTTTTTCACACGCTTGCTAAGAGTGCCTATAAAGAGGGTATTTACAAGTTGCCAGAACGATGGAGACGATGTATAGAAAGCCAAGGTGATTATTTTGAATAAATCAAGTCCTAAATTTTAATAACGTTCTTATTTTTTTGATATAAATTATAATTCACCTTATTTATTGATCCCACTTGTATATATTTAATATGATACGGTACAATTGCAATTATAGATTAGAAACATTCAGTACACTTTTATCTGATGATGGTAACAACGCTGTTACCGAAACCTCACACAGTATTTATTTGGTCTTATTACCTTGTGTTTATAATCTATAATCCAAATTGTGCCTTATCAATGCTGTTACCGAAACATCGCACATTATTTATTTGGATTAGGTCTTGTTACCTTATATATATGTTTATAGTTGGTTACATTAAAGAGGTTATACTGTACATTGTAAATCCATCATAAAAACAACTCATTATAACATGATAAGTCCCAAGTTTTAGGTTCCAATTGTTTTAACCATGGTTACAGCAACATACAGTCCAACTTCGTTATAAAAAAATCATTTGGGACCATGATTTTATGATGTTATAGCCTCATTGTTGTTATAAAACCATGGTTATAACTATTCAGACTTAAAACTTGGGATTTTATGATATTGAAGAATAGTATTTATTAATTTTATTTATGTAACAAAGTATTTATTAATTTTATTATTTTTTATTAACAGAGTGGTCATTTTTATGTTTATATCTTGCGACTCTGTAAATTTCCCTCGTGGCTTATCTTTTGTTTACAATTCATAGTTTGGCCTTCCCTGAAATAAATTGTTGTCTCCTCCTGGAGTTTTTGTCTTCCCTAATTTTCCACGTGGCAATATTATAAACCACAAGTTGCTGTTACAAAAGAGGCTGTTATAACAAGGTTCCACTCCAAATATATAAATTACATGTGACATTTCGGTAACAGCATTGTTACCATCTTCAGACAAAAGTACTGAATGAAGAAAACATTCCATAGCAATTTTTTTTTTTAAGTTGTTACTTTTAAGGTAGCAAGACCAAATTAAAGAAATTGGATTTAGTCACGGTGCCTTATAGACCTAATCTACATTCATGGACAAAACTTAAGGTAGTGAAAAGTCTTTGTCGCCAGTCGTTTATTTTTTTTTTGAAGGAGACAGAGACAATTTTGTTCACACTTGGTTATCTCCTGTGTCTTCAATAAAGGTCACTGTGTATGAAGAATCCTTCAGAGTTGGATAAGGCACAATTTGGGTTATAAATTATAAACACAAGGTAATAAGACCAAATTCAAATAAATATTGTGTAACATTTTGGTAACAGCGTTGTTACCATCTTCAGACAAAAGTACTGAATGATTGATTCAGTATTTATTTGGATTTGGTCTTATTACCTTGTGTCACTGTGTATCAAATATCCTTCACAGTTGATTCAAGAAAATAAGACCTGATCCAAATATTTTAATAGTGTTTGACATTTCTGTAACAGTGTTGTTATCACCATCAGATGAAAGAAAAAAATAATAATTTTAGGGATCTTGTATCTATTATAATCTTTAATTAAAATTGTGCTTTATCATCTTTCATAGTTATTGTCTTAATCCCAATATACATGCTAAAAGGTAAGACTTCCTCTTTTTTTATATTATCCCATTGTATAGATAAGGCACAATTTGGATTATAGATTATAAACACAAGATAATAAGACCAAATCCAAATAAATAAATAGTATGTGACGTTTTGGTAACAACGCTGTTACCGAAACGTCACACACTATTTATTTATTTGGATTTGGTCTTATTATCTTGTGTTTATATCCCATTGTATAATTATACAAGGTCATGGAGACTATATTCATAGATCAAATTCACAATCCTGGTAGGGTTGGGGTCCTGTCTTGAGACTCCCATGTATTCCAAGAGGTGGTCCCGATGAGGCCTCTCTGGTCCTGCAGATGGTACATTGTGGGAAGGTCTTTATACCATCCTGGAAGAGGAGCGGTCACAACTTCCTTAAGTTTTATCTATGAGTGTATAATCCAAATTGTATCTTATCACAAATATTTGGGACTTTAATCAGTTGTGTAAACACAAATTGAAAAATAGCTTACACACTCTCAAGAAGAAAAAAATAACAAAACAAATTCTGAGTGAATATAATATTATTTGTAAAAGTGTAGAGGGGAATATTGAAACAAACAGCTTTAGCAAGACTAAGAAGTGGCCATATAAAAAAAAAACATTAAAATTTCCAAATGGACAAAAAAAAACCTTCAATAACTGCTTGAAATGCAATAGTGCGGAAGCTTCTCTGGAACATATCATGCTCAGAACTGACAATAGAGGACCTATTTTCCAGGTCTATAACTACCATCGCAAAATTGGAGAGGAGTGGACTTCAGGAGTAACCGTGGAGATAAGCACCACCACCACCACCACGTTGGAAAGTATGCAATAGTTCGGAATCTTCTCCGGAACATATCATGTTCAGAACTGACAAAAGAGCACCTATTTTCCAGGCCTATAACTACCTTCGGAGTGGATTTCAGGAATTGGTTTAACCATGGAGATAAGCACCACCACCAAATTTGGTTTGACTTAAAAAAGTCTCAAGGTACAGTTGTGGAACCGTGATCTGGAGGGATGTTTGGCTGTGGGTCTACGACAGAATCCTCTCTCCCAGGACACAAAGAGGAGGAAGTAGACGGTCATGACTCATCCCTCCCATCTCCTCCATTATGGATGGCCGCTGTTGATTTGGCAAGTTATCAAAGGAAACTTGTGCAAGATCTTTCTTTGTAGCTTCACACAATAATAATACCAAGGTGACCACATGGTCTAGCATGATATCATAGTTATATTTATAGATGGGTCGGTGAACTGTCTCACGGTTGATTGGTCAACTTGGCCATCCTGAACAATTCATTCAGCTGGACAGGGCCATTGTACGGTATTGATCACAGGGAATCATTCACCTTTACGTATTTCCCCCTTCCAGCTCACGTTGGAATTCCTGGTAATGAGCTGGCAGACTCTCTGGCAAAGGCTGGAGCTCTTGGCCTACCTGAAGCAAGAGAATCTACCACCCAACTAGATGAAAGAGACCTCCTCCGTACCATCAAAACCCAATGCCTGCAGGAATGGAAATCTAATGCTGCACATGACTGGTACAGAGCAGGAGGGACAAGCACCGGTTCTGTCCTCCCAAGAGAACAACAGTCTTTGATTTCCAGATTTAAGTCTGGTCATCTACGGACAATGACTTTCCAGAATGGTTGCAAGGTTTTCCCACTATGTACTAAGTGCAATTCTCAGCCTGCAACCCCAAGACATATTATTGACTGTATTGACTCATCCATTGATGAGCTCTACTCATCCCCTGCAGACACCATCAAAAATCTCAAGCTTTACAAGCTTGAGACCTTAGTGTGATTGAGTGGAGATAAGAAAGGAGAAGAATACTATTTCCCCACTTTCTTCTACCCAACAATCCAAGGTATTAACTCTAAAATACAAATACATACATAGTTTTTGAATGATAAAGCACAATTTGCATTATAAATTATATTACAAGAAAATAAGACCTAATCCAAATCTGTTATCTTGTTTAAACACTTGATAACACTACTATTTAAGAACTTCCTGTGATATTTTTTCTCATTTATTCTTTTGTCTGATGATGGTGACAATGTTGTTGCTGAAACGTCACACACTAATAAATTATTTGGATTAGGTCTTATTTTCTTGTATTATAGTGCTTTGAAAATAGAGCAATCCATAAATAAATCTTTAATTAAAAAGGCATATATTGGATCAAAATATAATTTATTTTACTAATATTTCAGTTGGCTGAACACTAACCTTTTTCAAGGTGTTATAACATATTAATCATGTTTAATTTAATGTGTCAATAATGTCATTTAATATGTTATAACACCTTGATAAAGGTTGGCGTTCAGCCAACTGAAATATTGGTAAAATAAATGATATTTTGATCCAATATATGCCATTTTGAAGAAGAAACAAAATTGATAAAAGAAACGCGTCACCGTTGACTTTTGTTTCTTCTTCAAATGATGTCAGGCAATTCCTTCTCTTGTAATATGCCTTTTTAATAATAAATAAAAAAAATATATATATATATATATATAGTGTATGAGGCCTCAGTAACAGCATTGTTGCCATCATTACACAAAAGTACTGGTAATAATTGTTGTCACTCAAACATCACACACTATTTATGTATTTGGATTTGGTCTTATGTTTCTAATCTATAATCCAAATTGTACCTTATCATATATCTAACACAAATGAAGAAGGAACAACTAGGAAATTAATAAGGTACCACTTGGATTATAGATTAGAATCACAAGGTTGGCATATTTGTAAGTGCAAAGTCGAACTGCTTTTCACATGTGTAGACATGTGGTGCACTTACAGTAAAAGCAGTCGCTAACTACCCACCATGATTATCATGGCCTGTACCACTGGTACTAGGGATAATTAAAAAAAAAAAAAAAATCACAAGGTGACCAAAAAACTAAATTATAGATGACACTTCAGTGACAGTGTTGTTACAATCTTCAGACTAAAGTACTGTGAATACTGAGTTAGTTTTCTTATTTGGTACTTTTATGTCTGAAGACGATAAAAAATGATGTTACTGAAACACCAACATAAAGTAATAAGACCAAAACCAAATAAATAAAGAGTGTGATATTCCTGTAACAGTGTTGTTACCAATACAAGAAAATAAGACCTAATCCAAATAATTTATCAGTGTGTGACGTTTCGGCAACAACAATGTCACCATCATCAGACAAAAGAAAAATGAGAGAAAAATGCTCATTTTTCTTTTGTCTGATGATGGTGAAAATGTTGCCGAAACGTCACACACTGATAAATTATTTGGATTAGGTCTTATTTTCTTTTATTATAATCCAAATTGTGCTTTATCTCAGTGTTGTTATCATCATCAGACAAAATGACCTTGTGTTTCTAATATATAATCCGAATTGTGCCGTATCATGAAATATCAACTGTGATGGTGCTTATCAACATCAACAGGAAAACACAAGGTAATAAGACCAAATCCAAATAAATAGTTAGTGTTGGATTTGGTCTTATTACCTTGTGTTTATAATCTATAATCCAAATTGTGCCTTATAAACAGGAAACACATCTAAATTCTCCAATGAATTCTGCTCCTCTCTCTGATATCAACTGTAATTTGGATTTTGTCACCTCAAGATTAACAGCTGCAGGGAAAGATGATTAGATGTATTACCATCTTGTAGTGCCATGGCCAATATGGAGATCTGCCGTTTAACGCAATTCTCTTCAACCCTTTGTTATCTACCAGTTCCAGACATTTCTCTGAGATTACGGAGTCTTTCCTTGGCCTACATCTCTCCCATTACTAGTCTGGCCATGTCGAGGTGATTGATAAAAGAGAGGATGCTGACATCAATGGTGGACAGAAACTGTTGGCTATACGGTAGAATTACCTCTCTGTAAAGGACAACACCTAGTTACAGAGTAAAAGTGTCCTTTAGAGAGAGGTGTCCTCTTACTTAAAAGATGCTAAATAGTGAAAATGGTAATTTTGGTGATTAAAAACTGTCCTTTATATAAAGGCTAAAATGAACCGGGGATATAGCCAAAACCTTATCTTATAATAAACTCAAAATAATACAATCAATCATGGCTATAATGAACCATGGCTATAGTGAACTAAAAGTTCAGTCCCATTGGGGTTTGCTATAGAGGGGTTTAATCATATATATTTTATAAAAAAAAGTTTTTATTATATCCTTTTAATTCTAGTTTTCTTGGCATAGGGAGTAGATGAAATTCTTCTCTCTATTGACAAATCCTTTCATAATAAAATAGAGAACATTATAAAACATTATTATTACAGTAGAACCTACATGAGAGGACACTCGCTAAAGAATACCTCTCTACAAAGGACAGTTTTGATATTGCAAAAATGACCATTTTTACTAATTAAACAACTCTCCTGTAAGAGGACATCTCTCTCTAAAGGACACTTTGGCTCTCCAACTAGGTGTTGTCTTTTACAGTGAGGTATTTCTACTCATTTTTTATTCAGTTAACCCACAGCGTTTGTACTCTATGTTAGGAGTGGCTGCACATGACATCTGTTCCTCATGTCAGAGGCGGCCATTTCTTTTGGAGCTAAGTCAGCCTGCCACTGAGTAATGCTCCCAGTCTTAATGACAAAGGCAGATGCATTCAACTTTACCCACACCATCAAAAAGTCTCAAATTCTACACACTTGATACCCTTAAATGATTGAGGGGAGATAAGAAAGAAGAAGAAGAGATCCACAGGTTCCTGGGGTGTACAGAAATTGCCCCTGGTTATGAGGCAATAAGAGAAAAGTATGTTAAAAAACCAATAAGCTTGAGGGATGAGTATCTTTAGTAAATAAATTTATTTCAAGCTTTCGGGCTCAACCGCCCTTCGACAGGAAAATTACGCTACTGACGTTTTCGGATCTAATCCATATATATACACACGAAGAAGCCGAAAATATACTACAGTTATGCAAAAAGCTGATTTACATAGTGAATAAAACAATAAAACGGAAATATAAGTATACATATAGAGAGAATTTGAATGTCTACAATATGAACTGGTATGGAATAAGACAAAGAATATGGCATATTTTGGAAACACAGGACAGACTAACTATTGAATTTGCGGTCTCAGAGTTCATGGTACAGTGGGAGGTTTGGTGGCTGCAGGGAATAATACATTGTAAATTTCCGGTAGATCAATTTTTCTATTAAGGCTGTGGAATTTGCTTGACAGGAGGGATTCGATGACTAGTCTTTGATGTTTGCTGGAGATATTGGAATAATGAATTTTGGGTGATGTAATGTTGAAGGAATGGCCAGTTTCGTTGATATGCTGAACTATTAAGGATCTATGGTCTCGGTTATCAATATTTCTTTTGTGTTCATGAATTCTGATATTGACCTGTCTTCCAGTTTCACCCACGTAGATTCTTGGACAATTTGAACATTCTATTGAGTAAATAACGTTACATGCCGTACTATACAGTCATTGCACTTTCAAAACGAATACATACCCACTGCTCCCTCCAGAAGTACAAGACCCTTGAAACACAAAACATAATAGCTAACCTCAAAAACTGTGCATACCCAATGTCCTTTATATTACGACACTTTTACGATTCATCCAAAAAGATACAGCCTCCAGTATACAGATCAATTTGCAGTATGCCATATTCACCTTTAGCATCCACCATTGCCAGATTCTTGTTAAAATTCGGAATTAAAACCTACTTCACCTGCGCACCTACCTCAGGATCCCTTCTCCGAAACCAAATAATGAAACTCAATTATAATGAACCTCACACTACGGCACGTAACGTTATTTACTCAATAGAATGTTCAAACTGCCCAAGAATCTACGTGGGTGAAACTGGAAGACAGGTCAATATCAGAATTCATGAACACAAAAGAAATATTGATAACCGAGACCATAGATCCTTAATAGTTCAGCATATCAACGAAACTGGCCATTCCTTCAACATTACATCACCCAAAATTCATTATTCCAATATCTCCAGCAAACATCAAAGACTAGTCATCGAATCCCTCCTGTCAAGCAAATTCCACAGCCTTAATAGAAAAATTGATCTACCGGAAATTTACAATGTATTATTCCCTGCAGCCACCAAACCTCCCACTGTACCATGAACTCTGAGACCGCAAATTCAATAGTTAGTCTGTCCTGTGTTTCCAAAATATGCCATATTCTTTGTCTTATTCCATACCAGTTCATATTGTAGACATTCAAATTCTCTCTATATGTATACTTATATTTCCGTTTTATTGTTTTATTCACTATGTAAATCAGCTTTTTGCATAACTGTAGTATATTTTCGGCTTCTTCGTGTATATATATATGGATTAGATCCGAAAACGTCAGTAGCGTAATTTTCCTGTCGAAGGGCGGTTGAGCCCGAAAGCTTGAAATAAATTTATTTACTAAAGATACTCATCCCTCAAGCTTATTGGTTTTTTAACATTCTATTAAGGGATTAGCCTATTAATTAAGAGAAAAGTATGCTGAGGCAAAAATGAATCGATAATGTAGTGGTAGCTGGAGATGAGAGAAAAAAAAACAATGTGTAGAAAATATTCATAAAGTGAAGGCATCCCAACAAACTTCCCGTCAAGTGGCAACTTATCACCTCCAGGAGATAAGTGAAGGGAAGTACCAACATTTTTTAATATGTCAGTCAGTTGGTCCAGACAAGGCTTAACAACACAACATGGCAATGACACAATTACTTTATTATATACTAGCTCCACTACAAACTTCTAACTCTCTTTCTCTCTGATACAAACAATTTGTAATTATTTTGTTTTATACATTTCCTCCCCCTATATAATTAACTATATATAATCTTATATGTACATTGTAATAAATCAGTTTCAATCTCAATCTCTCTCTCTCTATCACTATTAATTAGTGCGGACTATGCACTTTACATGTATTGACAAGATGTCAATAAAAATATGCTAATTGTCAATTGTCTATCACTATATCACTAGTGTGGCGAAGGCTACCATCTACAAGTACCATCTTGGTCTTGAGGTGGGTAACACCAGCCATCACATCGACCTGCCCACTCTGTGGGAGAGAACTCTCGCAGTCCATCGGTGGCTGAGTCTTTCCCGCGGTGGGCGTCACCAATGAAGACTGTATATCTATCACTTATTTTTATCTACTTATATCTATTTATTCATATATTTATCATTATATAATCATATTTATTCATATTTATATTTATTCTGTATTTAACCTTATATAATCTTATATGTACTTTGAAATAAATCAGTTTCAATCTCAATTTCCCTCTTCTACAAACCACTACAACCTTATCTCTAAAGTCTAACACCTAAATGTCCTCTAGATATAGATGCTATCTTCCTGGATACTTGCTAATTAGTAAAAAAAAATAATAAAAATGGCATTTTGGTGATGAAAACTGTCTTTTGTAGATAGGTGTTCTCTAGCAGGAGTGTCTCTCATGGAGGTTGTTCGAATGTATTAGCAAAAATATTAAAACATTTTTTTGATGAGCACAATTTGGATTATAGATTATAAACACAAGGTAATATATATAAACACAAAGGAAGACCAAATCCAAATAAATAAATAGAATATGTCATTTCTGTTACCATCATCAAACAAAAGTACTGAATGTAGTTCATTACTGGATTCAGTACTTTTGTCTGATGATGGTAACAATGCTGTTACTGAAAAATCACACACTATTTATTTAGATTTGGTCTTATTACCTTGTGTTGATGAATAGAATTGGTGATAAGATTACAATTTGGATTATAGATTAGAAACATAAGATAATGAGACCAAATCCATATAACTATGGTTAAAACACTGAATGATGAATTAGCAGTCACACAGCAGCATTGTTAGAAGAGGAGAAAGACCTCTGTAAAAATCCTGAGTTCACCTGACCTGGTTGATAGACCTCAGCAAGGGTCCCTCTCCAGGGATACATACAAAGTCAGACTTTCACCAAAGTGTGCCTGGATCATGGGGCCATGATCAATGAAAGCTGGACCCCTATACCCTATTCCATGAGTTAGCTCGAGGAGTATGAACTCATGGAATTCGTGTAATCTTTACATAGGGGGGTAAGAAACAAAACAACAAGCATGGTTAAAACAATTGGGATTTAATATTTGAGACTTTAGAATTATGATGTTAGAACCATGTTAGTTTAAAAGAGATTGTTGGAAAGAGTACCCATTGGAACTAATGAGGTAGTGGGTTGTATAGGGCTCTCCTTCTTAAAATATTTTTAATCATTTACACCGAGCATTATAAACACCGGGGGTCGGTGCAAGGCTGGTCTAAACCGTTTGGTTTTCGACCACTACAACCCGGGTTTGATTCCCGCATTGGACACTTTTTTCTGTTAAAAAAAAAAAAAATGCTCCAATGGCCCCCCGATTCTTGCAAAAGTCCCAACCCCACCAGCAAGTGCAAGTAACCAAACGGGGCTCTGGCACATTTTGTAAGTGCAAAGTCGAACTGCTTTTCACATGTGTAGACATGTGGTGCGCTTACAGTAGAAAGCAGTCGCTAACTACCCACCATGATTATCATGGCCTGTACCACGTGTACTAGGGATAGGCAAAAAAAAAAGCATTATAAACACAAGGTAACAAGACACCAAATCCAAATAAATAATGTTAGATGTTTGGGTAACAATACTATTACCAAAATGTCACACACTATTGATTTGGTGTCTTATTACCTCTCTTGGGGTTTCTAATCGATAATCCAAAATTGTAGACGTTTGACAAGTTTCACTGCAAATGTTTCTTTTGAACGAAAAATCGTAATTTATTTTAAAGTGAAACAAAGACTATTTCTATCCTTAGGGATGAAGTATGAAAGGATGAATTGTAAAGAGTAATGATGAATGGAAAAATAAAAGTGTCCAGGGATGGGAATCAAACCCACAGTGTTCCGCTTACCGGGCAGATGCCAAATTGTATCTTACCAGACCAAGTATTAGTTAAATATAACGGCTATACAATTGAAGCTCGTTAAGGTTCATTAAGAGAGAGGGGGAGGGAGCAATAATTAGCCTTAATTATCTGTAGTGGTTGTGGCCCATCTCATTGTATAGGTCACTTATAGCTGCTTGCTTTGGTATTACAGTAGAACCTCCTTTAGTAGACACTCCTGCTCACCTCTATAGAGGACAGCTTTCATTACCGATAAGGCACAATTTGGATTATTAATATATACAGTTATCAGCGTTATGCGTTCTTAATTCTGTCACCGTTTGCTTTTGGTTCAGTGGTAGAATGCTCGCCTGCCACGCGGGCGCCCCGGGTTCGATTCCCGGCCGATGCATTTTTTTTTTTTTACAATTTTTAAAACTCATTTATATATTATACAAGAATGACATCCACGGCGCCAATTTATAATTGTAACGAATAGTATTTGAATAAAAGCATTTAATCGGGTAAATTACTAGTAGATTATAAACACAAGGTCTTCTTCTTCTTTCTTATCTCCACTCAATCACACTAAGGTATCAAGCTTGTAAAGCTTGAGATTCTTGATGGTGTTTGCCAGGGAAGAGTAGAGCTCATCAATGGATGAGTCAATAAACACAAGGTAATAAGATTATTTAGTAAACACAAGGTAATAAGACCAAATCCAAATAAATAAATAGTGTGTGACGTTTCGGTAACAGCGTTGTTACCATCTTCAGACAAAAGTACTGAATGGAAATTGTGCCTTATCAAGATTATTTAGTAATTATTTATTTATTTGGTCTTATTACCTTGTGTTTAGTTTTCATTACCAAAATTCTCATAGTTTACTATATTGAAATCTCAGGTTAAATGACACCTCTCTTTAAAGAACACCTTGTTACAAAGCCAAAGTGTACTTTAGAGAGAAGTTCTACTGTATGATTTTCCCTCTATTTCATTCCAAGTACATGTGGTAGGCAGTTTAGTGTGTAGTTATGGTGGGCAGTTTAGTGGCTTCATTTTACTCCCAAGTTATACACCACATGTCTACACACACGTCTTCTTCTTTCTTATCTCCACTCAATCATATTAGGGTATCAAGCTTGTAAAGCTTGAGACTTTTGATAGTACGATGCACTAGCGCACCATCTGTTATCAAAATACAAAACTATTTTAGACGCGTATGATTCTTTTTTAAAATAAAATAATTTCTACTTCCCTTACTGCAATGGAAAAATTAATTGTAGATTAAACTGACGAAACCGCTGGGAGGGTTCACCACTGATGAACCAGGCCCTCCCATTAATTTTTCCATTACAGTAAGGGCAGTAGAAATTGTTTTATTTTAAAAAGAATCTTATGCGTCTAAAATAGTTTCGTATTTTGATAACTTTTGATGGTGTCTGCTGGGGATGAGTATGACTAAAATTTTTTCTACCCACATATAGAAAACATTTCAATAATTCCTGACATTATGTACCTGTAGAAGGACGTCTTGCACGAAAGCTTGTACGACATCCTCTTATAGAAGATCTTCTCCCTGACTTGTGTTTTTTCTCTAGCAAACAGGGAGATTATCATATAAAATGAACGGATTTAAAAGCGCGAATGTTTCTTTTATACATAATACAAACTTCTACTGTCCTTACTGCAATGAAAAAATATATTGGGAGGGCTTGGCTCATCAGTGGTGAACCCTCCCAGCGGTTTCGCCAATTTAATCCACCAGACCGCTTCTCAGAGCTCTAATACTGTATTGGATCATTCTGCTTTTATATGCTACACTGAAGGATGGAATCTTAGAAATGGTTTTCAAGTAAACTATGGACATAAGCTTATCCACTGGGAGGGTTCACCACTGATGAGCCAAGCCCTCCCAATATATTTTTTTCATCGCAGTAAGGACAGAAGAAGTTTGTATTATGTATAAAAGAAACATTCACGCTTTAAATCCTTTTATTTTATATGTATAGATGGCGCGTTATTGCTTTGTATTAGGGAGATTATCGTTGTCTCTCTTCTTCTTTCTTATCTCCACTCAATCATATTAAGGTATCAAGCCTGTAGAGCTTGAGATGATGTCTGCTGGGGATGAGTAGAGCTCATTAAAGAAAATTTGACATTCATAATGAGATTTGGTGAAGTTGAATGCATCTTCTTTTGTCATTAAGACTGGGAGCATTACTCAGTAGCAGGCAGACTTAGCTCCAAAAGAAATGGCCGCCTCTTACATGAGGAACAGACACCATGTGCAACCGCTCCTAACATGGAGTAAGGACTCATCCTGCATCCCTGGAGCCTTTACAGGGTACTATCAGCCAGGCCATCTGAGGCCAGTTTTTTAGCAAGCTTGTTATTGCTACCCCTCCTCCTTTTTCATTTGGGCTTAGGACTGGCAAAGGCGGAGTTAATGCTGTCTTAATTTCAATAATTGCCCTTACAAATGTGTCAAAGCCCCCTTTTGGTAACTTGCACTTACTACGAGTTTGGCAAGAATCGGAGGGCATTTGAAGCAGATAAAAAAAAAGTGTTCAATACATTATTCAATTGAGTAAAATTAATCATTTCTCCAGGGAAAAGTGTCTTTTTAAAACATTTTTATTGTTCTCTAGCTTTCGGGCACGGGCGTCCTTCTACAGGAGAAAGCTAGAGAATAATAAAAATGTTTTGAAAAGACACTTTTCCCTGGAGGAATGATTAATTTTACTCAATATTGATACAAGTGAGTATTTTATAAAATTGTCATTATTCAATTGCTGGTTGTCAAAAATTAAACACTGTGGATTGACACTTCACAATAACCTGCTCCTCCGATATAAACTATCAATCTGAATACCAACATTTTCTTTTTCAACTATTTATGTTAGCTACATATGAGGTTTTTTTTTTTTTTTAATTATCCCTAGTACACGTAGTACAGGCCATGATAATCATGGTGGGTAGTTAGCAACTGCTTTTACTGTAAGTGCACCACATGTCTACACATGTGAAAAGCAATTCGACTTTGCACTTACAAATGTGCCAGAGCCCCGTTTGGTTACTTGCACTCGCTGGTGGGGTTGGACTTTTGCAAGAATCGGGGGCCATTGGAGCATTTTTTTTTTTTTTATCAGAAAAAAAGTGTCCAATGCGGGAATCGAACACGGGTCGTAGCGGTCGAAAACCAAATGGTTTAACCAGCCTTCCACCGACCCCCACATATGAGGTATAATAAAGCACAATTTGGATTATAGATACAAGAAGACCTAATCCAAATAAATAAATAGTGTGTGATGTTTCGGTAACAGCGTTGTTACTGAAACGTCACACACTATTTATTTATTTGGATTTAGTCTTATTACCTTGTGTTTAATAGTGTGTGATGTTTCGGTAACAGCATTGTTACCATCATCAAACAAAAGAATAAAGTAAAATTTATTTTATTCTTTTGTCTGATGATAGTAACAATGCTGTTATTGAAACGTCACACACCAATATATTTCAACTATTTATATTAGAAATTTTAACTATATGTATGGTATGACAAGGAACAATTTGGATTATAAATTATAAACACAGGGTAATACGACCAAATCCAAATAAATAAGTGGTACATGACATTTCAGTAACATTCAGTACTTTTGTCTGATGATGGTAACAATACTGTAACCACAAGATAATAAGGCCAAATCCAAATAAATAAATAGTGTGTGACGTTTCGGTAACAGTGTTGTTACCATCTTCAGACAAAAGTATTGAATGACAAGGTAATAAGACCAAATCCAAATAAATAAATAGTGTGTGACGTTTCGGTAACAGTGTTGTTACCATCTTCAGACAAAAGTACTGAATGAGTCTTATTCTTGTTGTCAGGGGGTCGGTGGAAGGATGGTCTAAACTGTTGGTTTTCGACCACTACGACCCAGGTTCAATTCCCGCATTGGACACTTTTTTCTGATAAAAAAAAAAAAATAAAAATTTACCTCTAGTCAGGATATTGCGTTTTGTGTGGGAAATGAAATGAAATGATATAAAATAAATCCTTATCAAAACAACTCAATAATTAACAATACATTTATATTTATATTCAATTATTTTAATAGAATAAGCTAGGCCTATGTCTTCACTTCTCTATTTATTAATTAGGCTTAATTTTATATGTCAAAAGAATAACATTTGGATTGTATTTTTCTTTTTACTTAAATAATATGAACACATACTTGTCAAATTTCATTTTCTTAGAGAGAGAGACAGTGACAATAAAGTTCTTTATAATATATATATATATATACTTATAATAGGTTATTTGTATTTTAAATGATAAAAAGTAATTATATATTTTCATATATTAAAAAAAGAAAATTGCCTTTAATAGCAAATTTTGACATTTGAAAATGTTTAAAATGTAGAAAATCATGTTCATATTTATGTTTTTTTTTTTAAGAATTTAAGTTTATCATGAATACTACTTTTACTGTAATGCCCTTTAAATTGCTATTTTTAAGAAACTAAAATTTCTTGTTTAATAACTTTCATTTTTAACAAATACTTTGGCTTATAACCCATTAGATTTAAATTTCTGAAATATATCTCTCTAATACAAATAATATGAAAAAAAAATCGACAAATGCTACTGATTATTTGACATTGGTAAATTAAAATTGGAAGGAAAAACCAAAACTAATTTAATTACCTTTTAATTATTTATAAATTAAAATTATTTTTATCTAAAATAATTTAGAGGCTTGAATATAAGAGCAAAAACTTTAAAATATTTAGAGGATTCCACCGTCACAACAATTAAGAAAGGTGGAAACCCCTTTGTTTATTATAACCTTTTGTTGTTTTTCCCAAATTATAGTCATTTAATTTTTTTTGTTAATACACAGATTAATTTGAGCTAGATTTCTTTATTTAAAAAAATATTATGAAAAATTCGATGTGATAATGATTTCTATTTGTATTAAAAATAAATTATTTAAAACATAATTTAATGCTTTAAAACTCTCTACATTTGATTGAAATTGGAACCATAATAGTTTAATATGAAAATTTTATTTTTAATTTTAAAGGCAAAGTGATGCTGTAAGATATCCCCTTGTCATTTAGTTGTAAGAAAGACAAGACAAGATATTCCCTTTTGTGAATCGCATTACTTGAGAATCAATGATATACTTTTTATTATTGAATAGAGGCTCGTGTAGGAGGCGAGTTGTGTTTGACAGAAGAGACTTTGACTTGAATTCTGAAGTTTGGAAATCTTGAAAATGGCAGTATCTAGATCATCCAGATAACATTTTTTTAGAAAAAAATATTACTCTAGATCACTCAGTATTGCCACCATTCCACTAGGCTGGCATTGAAATGATAATAAAAATGTTTTTTTTTTTCTTTCTTATTAGGAAATTTATTTTAAACATTATGTGTGAGTGATAAAAACTCCACCTAACCTAACCTTGTCCCCCCTTTCGTACCCAGAGTACCTCCCACTTTCCCCTGATTTTAAGGTGTATAAGGAGCCTGAGGCCATTGGCCTTGTTCTCTTCAGAACCAAGCCAAAGTTAAGATAGACTTTATTTCTCCCGCGTGCACTGTTCACTTTATGAAAACTCCACACGCCAGAATATATTTAGTAACAATAATTAAATCATGTAAATATATACCTTTTAAACATTTAAAACAAGACCTTTTATTTTTTATTTAAAAAATATAACTAAATATATAAATTTTCATTCAAAGTATACACACATCTCAATAAAAACATTATTAAAACATAATTATATAATGTATGAATAAACCTACTCAACAAGCATATATTAACGAAAAAATAATACATATTAATCATCATTTAGCTAATATCTTACAAATATTTTAAACTTTCAGATTAAAAATAACAATAAAGTGATGTATTCCAAGATATGTATTATATATTCTGTAATATATACATCTAAATAATAATAATATAACTATACATAACCGGAGATTACGGACCAAATATTATTTCTATAATAACTATACATATACATCAAAATGGCAAAATTTTCTACACTAAATGTCTTTATACAATATAAAATTATAGCGAAAAATAGATGAATAAAACATAATGAATGTTATGTAAGTTTAATTCTAAGTTCAAGATTATTTATTTAGGAACTGAAATTCCTAATTGTTCAAACTAATGCAAAAAAGAGAACAAATTAAAACCATTATTCAATTCTTCAGTTATCTATATATTTGTTATTAAAAAGTCCTTCAATCTATAAAAGGTACAATGACATCTCTCATTTCTGATAGATAGTCACGTTCATCTGTTGAGACGATTTTGGTTTTAAAAGGTTTTTTGTCTTCTGAAAAAGATCTTCCAACTATTGGTCCAGTGGAGTCTTTAAACCCAGGAGGAGTGATATTGCCATTTCGCCAGTCTTGAAAGAATTCTTCCAGAAATTCTTCGTGCTTCTCTTTCCATTCTCGGTTAGATTCAATCTTCTTTTCAATCATCTTTATATGGGTTCTGTAGAGTTTGACAGCATCACCAAGAGCAGCGATCTAAAAGAACAAGACACGCATACTATTAAATACCAGCTATATCGCTTTTTATATATATGCAAATAAAACAAATAGGCATATCCTGATTGCTCACATGAGAATTTTATATGGCAGATCGCCATCTAGTGGAACAAAAATAAACTAAGCATTGATTTAACTTGTTCAGAGATATTTGGCCAAACCAATTTCTTGATAATTAAAGAAAAGCCAACCACGTACGCATTTCGGGCTGTAAGCCCTCGTCAGCGTGTGTGTGGTGCAGGCTGTACTCCTAAGACCAAAAATTTGGCCCTAGAGGTTTCCTGAGGAATCCAGAAATGGGGGCCATATTTGAGTAAATAAGTTGTTTATGTGAAAAATAATTTAAAATAGAAAAAGGTCAGGTGTTGACATTAAAAACAAAACAAAAAAGACATTCTGACCGCTCACATGAGGATTTTAGATGGCAGAGTGAAAATATTCAACTAAACATTGATTTAATTTGTTCCATGATATTTTATCCAACTCATTTTTGTTTTTAATATCAACACCACCAGATCTTATTTTTCTATTTAAAACAAAAAAATCATTTTTCACATATATAAAAATATTATGAAAATAATTTAATATGGTGTACAAAAACTAGAATCTAAACAACGCATATTTTCTTTATTAGAAAATATTGATCAAGCTTTCAAGTGTCAAAAAAGCATTTTTTCACGGCCTCTGTACAATAAAATTAAACCACAATTTTATTTTAATATTTGAAGGCCGCAATGAAAAACCTTTTTGGCTTCAAAGCTTTCCCAGCCCAGTTTTATCGTAATAAAGAAACTGCATCGTTTAGTATTTTAGATAGCATCAACGATTTTTTTCCAGTTCATTTTCCTATAAGGGTTTAAACTAGAAAAAATGAGAGAAGAGGAGGGGAGGGATGACAATTTGCTTTTATCCCACCACAATTCAAACTTATTTACCTCAAATAAAAGAGTCACAAAGAAAAATTTACTGTGTAACAAAATACCAAAATTAATATTCTGTAGATGTAAAAAATAATAAGTAGTCTGTTGCAATAGCTATTCTTTTTTTTTTATAAGATAAAGATTTTCTCTAGCCGGTATTTTTAGATATTTTAATGAGGACACCAGAGCTAAAAATATATATTTATTTAGCGATATTTCGACAAAAATGTCTTCGTCGGGATTATATTAAAACATTTGGCAAAGGTCTAGAAAGGTTTTTATTATACTTTTGTGTATTGTCCCTTGATCCTTTATTGCGACAATGCAGTCTCTTCCGCCGTGGATCACAAACGGTGTCCCCGTTGCCTCCCCTCTGCAGCTCTTGGATTCCGAACACGTTCTATCGCTTCTAGTTTTCAAAACAACGACAGTTTCTCGAACGTAGACGTCGCGTGACTCGTGCCGCCCTTCCTTCGACCCGAGGGAATCGGCTAAAGTCTTGAGACACGCCATCTGTTAAGGGAGGTTGTAACTGTTTTCTTTTCTTGGCCATTACCAGTAATAAAAGGTTTCTATAACCTTTCCAAATGATTTTATCTTAAATATATCATGATGGACATCATAAAAAAAATATTTTTACCGAAAGCTCACTGATATAAAAAATATTTTCTGGCTGAAGAGTCCTCATTTACAAAAGAACTCTGACTGACGGTCAAACAACCTCCATCGTCTAGATTTGACTATTATTTCCTTTAACACACTTACATAGTTTATTCCAGATATCTTTTCATGTTTTACTTATAAAATCACTATGCGATCCTGAAGTTTACAAAGATATTTTTTTAATGGGTTAAAAGGTATTTGTTATGGAGGGGTCATATTTCGGGTCAAACGGGTTGAAAACGTCAAAAGGTGAAAATAAAATGAAATTTTTACCTTATTTTGATCATTCAAACTGAAGAGAGACTCCGACATGGTCCAAAGTACCTTGGAGAGGGAGACTCCTTCAACACTGGAAGTAAAGGTGATGTGAGAAGGTTTGGAAGTAAAGGTGATGTGGGAAGGTTTGGAAGTAAAGGTGATGTGAAAAGGTTTGGAAGTAAAGGTGATGTGAGAAGGTTTGGAAGTAAAGGTGATGTGAGAAGGTTTGGAAGTAAAGGTGATGTGAGAAGGTTTGGAAGTATAGGTGATGTGAGAAGGTTTGGAAGTAAAGGTGATGTGAGACGGTTTGGAAGTAAAGGTGATGTGAGACGGTTTGGAAGTAAAGGTGATGTGGGAAGGTTTGGAAGTAAAGGTGATGTGAGAAGGTTTGGAAGTAAAGGTGATGTGAGAAGGTTTGGAAGTAAAGGTGATGTGAGAAGGTTTGGAAGTAAAGGTGATGTGAGAAGGTTTGGAAGTAAAGGTGATGTGAGAAGGTTTGGAAGTAAAGGTGATGTGAGAAGGTTTGGAAGTAAAGGTGATGTGAGAAGGTTTGGAAGTAAAGGTGATGTGAGAAGGTTTGGAAGTAAAGGTGATGTGAGAAGGTTTGGAAGTAAAGGTGATGTGAGAAGGTTTGGAAGTAAAGGTGATGTGAGAAGGTTTGGAAGTAAAGGTGATGTGAGAAGGTTTGGAAGTAAAGGTGATGTGAGAAGGTTTGGAAGTAAAGGTGATGTGAGAAGGTTTGGAAGTAAAGGTGATGTGAGAAGGTTTGGAAGTAAAGGTGATGCGGGAAGGTTTGGAAGTAAAGGTGATGTGAAAAGGTTTGGAAGTAAAGGTGATGTGAGAAGGTTTGGAAGTAAAGGTGATGTGAGAAGGTTTGGAAGTAAAGCTGAGTGGATTCTTACCTTTCCAAAAGATATGGGTTCTTCGTGAAGGCGTTAAAGAGAAGAGTCTTCCCTGTTTTATACTTGGCCAAGTACTCGAAGTACGCCTGACTTTCTTGTTTTGTCTCCCACGACCTAAATTTCTTGAAGAACCTGGAAAACAGTTCATACTATACGTGAAAACACATTTTTCGACATTTGAGAGTTTTGAAGAATGACCATGGGTTATTTGGGAAGTATGGAAGAATGAAATAGAAGTCTATCCTCGTAAATAAAATAGTATTCTGATAATTCATGGTCGGTTTTGGACGAGAAAGAAGTTTCTATTTCACCTACTAGGAAAATTATGCATAAATAGATACTTCCTGATGTTAGAGCTGTGGTCAGGAGAAAACCCTGATCTCATGGTACTATGGAAGAGGACTCTACCCAGATATATCTATAGATACTTCCTGATGTCATGATGAGAGAACTCTAACCAGATGTAAATGCGGTTTATATAAAAAAAATAGAACATATTATATGGAATTATCAATATTGTCAATTTAATCCATATCAGTATTCTGCCTTTGTCCCATTAATAAGTCAATGTGGAACACCAACCTCGTGGCTTCATTCACCTCGGAGATACAGGCGAGCCCAGCGATCAGTCGGATTCTTTCCATAGGATTGTTCTCCATGGACAACTGGCCCTCCAGGTAGCTGCTGATATTAGGAACCTTGCCAGTGCGAGCGGCAGTGCAGTAGGCCACTGTGCGGAGATGTATCGGAATACTGCACAGTCACTGAAAAATTTGTTTTGATCTATGAGGAATACCAGAGAGAGATTGAGATTGAAACTGATTTATTACAATGTACATATAAGATTATATAAGATTAAATACAGAATATATATGGTTGAATAAGAATAAATATAGATAAATTTAAACTATAAACCTGTATAAAAATATCGAACCTGGTTTTCTTTTTGTCGATAGTGCTCGTGACCATATCAATCATCTTGTCTAGACAAGGGAGGTAATCCATCTGGCACATGGCGGCGGTCAGGAGTTCTGCCAGGATACTGAAAGAACGGCTCCAGACTTAGTACGTAGGAGAGAATCACAGAAAACATTTCACAATCAACAGTTTGATCAACAAGATAAACTACCAGATTTCACCCAGGTTCTGCCCCAGTACATGTTTACCCAACTTAATTGGTTTTAACAAAAGTTTAACATTGGAAGTAGCATCACTAAGAAATAAAAATCGAAAAATACAATATAACAGCGGAATGGTAGATTAAACTGGCGAAACCGCTGGGAGGGTTCACCACTGATGAGCCAGGTCCTCCCTTCAATTTTTCCATTACAGTAAGGGCAGTAGAAATTGTTTAGTTTTAAAAAGAATCATACGCGTCTATAATAGTTTCGAATTTTATTAGCAGAAGCATATTATTTTTGTATTATTCCTAGTACACACGTAGTACAGGCCATAATATTCTTGGTAGGTAGTAGTTAGCGACTGATTTTTTTTACTTATCCTTTTATTAGTCTAAATTATACAAGATCTTGGAGGTCGTGCTCATAAAGAAGTTCAAGAACTCTTCTTAGTTCTCTGTACAGGGATCCTTTGTCCTTTCCAATACAATTTAGTATATGTTGGGGATTGGCCACGACTGCTTTTAATATAAGTAAATCACATGTCTATACAAAAGTTCGACTTTTGCACTTACAAATGTGTCAGAGCCCCGTTAGTTTACTTGTTCTCATTGGTGGGGTTGAATTTAGTAAAAATCGAGGGCCATTAAAGCAATTTTTTATTCAGAAAAAAATAAAATAAAAAAAAATTTGCCAAAACCGGATTCGATCCCGGGTCGTTGCGGTCGGAAGTCAACGGTTTATACCACTGGCCCACTGACCCCCAATAGTAGCGTAATGAAAGAGAGAAATTCTTCAGTATATCAACCTAATTACTAATTAAGTAACCCTGTGGCTACCACACTTTGCTTCAGCGAGTACGAACTGGGACAAAGCTTCACTACACATACGGGCAGTAGTGTGGCGACCTCACTACGCATGCGCGGGCGGCATCCGGGACTCTCTGGCCACGCGCTTCGTCAACAACAAGGCTTGCTTCCAACGGCCGTTACTTCTTTTATCTTTATATATTTCTGGCTTTAAATAAATAAATTTATTTTATAAAAAATCATTATAATTTTACCAGCGGCCTTTCCACAAGTCACACCAACACGCACGCAACCATCCCACAACCCCTCTTAGATTTTATACCCCCACTATAGATAATCCTCTACCCTTGATCCATCCATGTATAAAACTGTATAGATGTCTGATAATTATATATAAGACATTGTTGTATATTCCTTTTTTACTTGTACAGATCTAGTACAAGCACAGCTGATATTATGTAAATTTTATAATATACATATAACTTGTCATAACATAGTTAAGTTTCATTTTGTATCAATTTTTCCTGTAGAAGGGCGTTATTCCGAAAGCTCGAAAATCTTTTAAATAAAAAGATACTTATCCATAGAGGTTTACTTTATTATCTAAAGATCTATTAATAATTTAGTACTAATCTGTATTAATCTAAATTTCTGTCAATACTAATATTTATGTTCTTTAAGGAATTGCTTGTTCTAGTTTGCTTGTATATACGTTTATGGCAAGTCCTTACTTCTTTCCCTTTATTTGATACATTGTAAATAACATTGCTGAATATTGTTACTACTATTACTAACTACACCTTTGCCAGTCCCAAGCCCAGATGAAAAAGGAGGAGGGGTAGCAGTAACAAGCTCAGTAAAAAACCTGGGTTCAGCTGGCCCGGCTGATAGTACCCTGTAAGGGCTCCTAATCCAGGGTTACAGGATGAGCAGTGTTTGTACTCCATGTTAGGAGCGGCTGCACATGGCGTCTGTTCCTCATGTCAGAGGCGGCCATTTTTTTTTTGGAGCTAAGTCAGCTTGCCACTGAGTAGTGCTCCCAGTCTTAATGACAAAGACAGACGCATTCTACTTCACCCAATCATGATGGTTGTCAACTTTACAAGCTTGATACCGTAACATGATTGAGTGGAGATAAGAAAGAAGAAGAAGACTATTACTTTTATTTCTGTATATACCCTCTTCTACTCGGAGAATCTGTATAAAACAAGAAGGTCTTATTAAAGATTTTTGTTGTTGTTGAGGTTTGTTGTATATCATCATAATCAAATTCCAACCTCAGAATATTCAAATTATTCTGTAATCGGACTAATTTACATATTCATTAGCTAAAATTCTGGCAGGGACTCCTTTATGATCGAACTCTAGGTCCAGTCAGGATTCCATCTCTTGATATTGAACTTTTGTTTCATATCAAAGTAATAATATCATTTTATTGAGTTTCCAAAGCTTTGTTGAACTGAACAAAGAGGAATTGTTAAGAGAATTGAATAAAACGTATAAATGGAGCCCTATGAATTAGAAATGTGGCCACTTACTTGGACTCTCCGTCATCCGTGTTGACGATGCTCGCCTTCATGACGTTGGTGTAGGTGCTCTCGAGCACCACCCGGCAGAACAGCTGCACCCACCGCTCCCCTTTACACAAACCCCGCGAGGATCGAAAAATAATTCTTCAACAGTCTCAACTAACTTGTATAAATCCTCTATATAAACTATTGACAAAAAAAGATACCCCGAAGTGTCCATAGACTGACGACTATAGACTTACCCTTAAGAATCCATAGACTTTGAAGGTCTTTCCCTGAAGTGTCCTAAACTGACAACTAAACCGAACCCTGAAGTGTACATTAGGCATTGAAGGACTTACTCTGAAGTGTCCATAGACTTTGTAGGACTTAACATGAAGTGTCCATAGACTTTGTAGGACTTACCCTGAAGTGTCCATAGACTTTGTAGGACTTACCCTGAAGTGACTGTAGACTGACGAGGACTTACCCTGAAGTGTCCATAGACTTTGTAGGACTTACCCTGAAGTGAATGTAGACTGACGAGGACTTACCCTGAAGTGTCCATAGATTTTATAGGACTTACCCTGAAGTGTCCATAGACTTTGTAGGACTTACCCTGAAGTGTCCATAGACTTTGTAGGACTTACCCTGAAGTGACTGTAGACTGACGAGGACTTACCCTGAAGTGTCCATAGACTTTGTAGGACTTACCCTGAAGTGACTGTAGACTGACGAGGACTTACCCTGAAGTGTCCATAGACTTTGTAGGACTTACCCTGAAGTGAATGTAGACTGACGAGGACTTACCCTGAAGTGTCCATAGACTTTGTAGGACTTACCCTGAAGTGAATGTAGACTGACGAGGACTTACCCTGAAGTGTCCATAGACTTTGTAGGACTTACCCTGAAGTGAATGTAGACTGACGAGGACTTACCCTGAAGTCACTGTAGAGTTTAGACGAGCTAGAAACCAGCAGATTATCCAGATGGGCCATGTGGGACAGGAACGCCCTGATGGGATCAAAGTCCATCTCCTTGGTGATGTGAAGTGAGGCAACGAGAGGCCAGGCGTAGTTAATCCTGCCTATCCTACGTCACACATATGCAACTTTTACATAATCTCTATGTACATATACCCATATTTGGTAGGCAGTTGTATTCCGAAATAAGGCAAATCCTACACTCATGGACAAATATGGTGTTATAGTGATCGAATTTTCATTTTTAATTTCCAAAAAAATATATATTTAGCACCAAATCCATATAAAAATAACTTTAACAAGGAATATAAAATGATATTTATGTCATTTGGATGCGCGTCCAAATCTGAATCGTATATAATCGGATACCAGCAAATTGGTCGAATTATTGGAGGAGAAAATGACTTCGAATCGAGAATCACGAAGAAAATGTAAGTAAGAATTTGACAAATCTCATTTTTGTTTTAGAGAAGCATTCACAGTATGTTGATATCTAGTGGAAGGAGAGTCACAAAGTATGATATACAGCCTCTGACAGACTTTCATATGAACTCGGGAAAGAAAAAAAAAACAATTTAAAAGATCAAGGGAAGAAAACGAAAATTCTAGCGAAAGCAAAGTTTGAACAATCGCACATTAGAATTTAAAAGAATTAGCGTTTCTAATAGAATAAATAGTGATGATATATATTGAAATTTCATATTTTCACAGATTTTATATATTGATTAAAAGGCCCATAGTAAGAAATATATGGTAAACTGGTTGGTCTTTTTTTTTGTTTGAATTTGCCAAAACTCGTATTATGGCTTATTCCTTATCACCAAAATTGCATTCTACAACGGGGTGATAATAAAAAATGCATTGTTTAAATGTATTTTTAAAAGGAGAGGTGCCTCTTTTGATTTATTACATATTTTATTTAGCCGAATTTGCATAAAAAATAACCGCCAAGTGTTATTATTCTATCACATATATATATGTCATACCACCAACACTAGCAGTCATAAGGCCAAGTGGTTTCAGGAGTCTATGGACGAGGCAAGCTGGATGGTATATAAGTGAGGCCAGCATCCGAAGACGCGGCAAGGTCCAGGAAGGTGTGATCATCAAGAGTGGGAAATATAATCTGTTGTTGTCCGGCTGCGGTGTCGTAAAACTCACTAATGACTCGTGAAAGTTACTTGAAAATAAATTACGTAATTTTTACGAAACTGAACCTCGACTTGATTGGGTGAGGCTGACTCTCAATAAAACTTTATTGTCTTGTTTGTGATTACATGATAGCCAAGCTGGCGCATTGAAGTTTATCAACCTTTTGGGGATGTTACACTATTTATAATTATTGTACATATGGAAATGTTGTGTGTATATTGACATATTTTACTAAATATATATAATATTATATCTACCCAGCATCTCCACCAGTTATAGCGTAGAAAATTAAGTCTTTATATATCTGGGGATGTGAAAGTATTTATTGATAACGTAACGGCGACTAGTCGACAATTATTAACAAATTAACCAAACTATCTACAGCTAGAGAATATCGAGCAAGCAAGCTAGTCAACTAAATGATGATTTAGAAAATGTAAAATTTTAAATCTGTTTCCAAATATTTTCATTGAATAATTAAATTAAATAATAAATTATTTCTTCGTCACAATATTAATCATTGATTATAAATAAAAGTTTTTGACCAACTCACGCTGCTAGTTCAAAGAGGTCATCAATAATCTGGGCGCGGTTTGTAGAGTGGATTTCCTGCGATGTCAACTGTGATGACTGGAATAACATCAGAAGATAGACTCACGTTTGGGAACTCGATCAGATGGGCAATGATCTTGTTCCAGTTGTTCTCATCGTAGTTGACTCGGTAGAAGCCTAGCTGTCGGATGTTGGCGATGATCCAGGATTCTCTGCCTGACCGCTTCATGTTCAGTTCCACTGCAAGCATTCAATTTGCATAAAACACCTAATATGTAAATTATATGAGAATATGGAAATTTTTCCTGGGGGGATATTGGTCTATAAAAGAAAGGACTCTTATCATATTAAAATTAAACGCTTAAACCAAGCATGTCAAACTCAAATCCTAACACGGGCCAAATAAAAAGTAATAAGATTATGTGGGCCGCAAAAAAAGAAAACAAGTAATTAAATTTTTATAGTAACATTTATGTAGGTTTATTTTAAAAAATACTAATAAGAAAAAATAAAGTAAAGTTAATATTTTCTCCCTGATATTTGGCATCTCTTTTCTGCTACCATCTTTCCTACTTTATCTGATCATTTAAATTTCTGGCCATATCAGTAACTCTTTCCACAACGGTATTTCGAGACAAAGATATTGCTTGAAACGTCTTCACACTTCCAGGACAAACAATTTCTGCAGCTTTAATTAAACATTCCTTGATGAAATCACCTTCAGTAAAAGGTTTTGAGTGTTTAGCTATCATCTCCGATAAAACGTAGCTTGCATGCACCGCCGCTTCACTCTCTTGTGATACTTTAGTAAACATAAACTGTTGTTTTTTCATTCCCAACTTGAACTCTTTTAACTTTTCTTGTCTCATTAAACCTTCGTAGGTATCATATTTTGATTTATGTTGTTCATAATGACGTTTAATGTTATATAATTTTGGTACACTAATAGCATTATTACATATCAAGCAGATGATTTTATCTTTTACTTCAGAGCAAAAATACTCTAATTCCCACTTTTCTTGAAAATTCCTATGTTCGTCAGCAATTTTTCGTTTAGTTTTACTGCCACTTGGTTTTGATGAAGACATATTGAATACAAAGGTCTGAAAAAAATTAGTAATCGCTAACACAAAATAATAAAACGTTTTAATTAATATTTTAATTTTTTTTTTTTAAATTAATATTTTTTAACTCACCAGACACAGAATAACTGCACAAATTATTGAACGTAACTTAAAAAAAAAATTTTTCTAGCACTCCGAAAGAATATTTTCTTTAAACTTTAAGGCACACAATACTTATGGCGATGTACATACGTTATGTATGTAGGTATAATATTATCAAAACTTACGACTTATGTATGGCGACCAGTGGTTCGTTATTAATAAATAAATTATGTATAATTACAATTTTTAAAAATTAGGCTACAAATTTGTATTATTATTTTTTTAAATTTATAAATTTTTTAAAATTAAAATATATTGTCTGGTGAGCCGCAAATTTATTCGTTGTGGGCCGCATGAGGCCCGCGGGCCGCGAGTTTGACATGCTTGGCTTAAACTAAGAGCCATCTATTAACCGTCTCTGCACAAACTAGAGGAAGGTGACAAAGCCAAAATACCAACTTTGGACAATTCAGAGCGACCACCTGAAGACTATGGTTTCGGGCTAATGACCCTTGTCATTCATGAGATCCGCATGGGATTCGAGAGATACGCAGAAATTGTCAAAAAAGGTGTATAGCTGGCAAAACGACTAGGCTAATGATATAGATGGGAATTTTGCCGCAGGTAGGCGCTTTAATTTTGGCAAAACTAGTGTAGTGGCTTTGTCACCGACCGGAGTTCGCTAGTTCGCGAAGATGGTCAATATAGATGGCACTATTTAGGAGAGTCCTGTATGAGACGAGTGTCTCTAATAAAGGCTTTGTTGAGTCAGAAAAATCCACATTGGGACAACATCACGCTCAAGCTTTAGTAGTAGATTCCTTTTCTCTAGGGATTGTGTATCGACAAACGACGTAATTCTATTATGCAAATTTTGAATATGTACATTATCAGGTAAACAACGAGTCGTGTTTAGAGTAAAGACAGTCATAACTCATCATAATTATTATGAAATCGGTACTATGGGTATGTTATTGGAATTAAAAAACCGTAGTAATGATACTCACTCCTTTTCTTTCTTAGCCATATGATGGAGTCGGGGAACCAGTCGAGGGCGCCTTGGTTAGCGATGGTGATGGGGATGTGCCACAGCGAGCTATATGCAACACATCTCTCGTGTTACATATAATTCTTATTTACACATCTCCACCACATTACATACATGTCACATTCCAACTGTGAGTATATTACATCATTTATTGATATTGAAATCACAATATATCTCTGGATATCACAACATATCATAAAAATACTTAAACAGCTCTATCATATAACACAACACATCCCAAGTGAAGATTGCTATTGCTATTGCTATTGCTATTGCTATTGCTATTATAATCACATCACGTATTTCACAGTATATCTTAGTTACATATCCTCACTACATTTTATATAAATCCTGACTGATGATATCACATCACTTATTGCTATTACAATCACATCACATATTTCACAGCATACCTTAGTATATACCATATTGTATATAACATCCCGAATGAAGATCTCATATTACCTATTGCTATTATAATCACATCACGTATCTGATATTTCACAGCATATCTTAGTTACATATCTATACCACATTTTATATAAATCCCGACTGAAGATCTCACATCACTTATTGCTATTACAATCCCATCACGTATTTCACAGCATACCTTAGTTACATATCTACGCCATATTTTATATAAATCCCAACTGAAGATCTCACATCACCTATTGCTATTACAATCCCATCACGTATTTCACAGCATACCTTAGTTACATATCTACGCCATATTTTATATAACATCCCGACTGAAGATCTCACATCACTTATTGCTATTACAATCCCATCACATATTTCACAGCATAGTTACATATACCATATTTTATATAAATCCCAACTGAAAATCTCACATCACCTATTGCTATTACAATCCCATCACGTATTTCACAGCATACCTTAGTTACATATCTACGCCATATTTTATATAACATCCCGACTGAAGATCTCACATCACTTATTGCTATTACAATCACATCACATATTTCACAGCATACCTTAGTATATACCATATTGTATATAACATCCCGACTGAAGATCTCACATCACTTATTGCTATTACAATCACATCACATATTTCACAGCATAGTTACATATACCATATTTTATATAACATCCCGACTGAAGATCTCACATCACTTATTGCTATTACAATCACATCACGTATTTCACAGCATAGTTACATATACCATATTTTATATAAAATCCCGACTGAAGATCTCACATCACTTATTGCTATTACAATCACATCACGTATTTCACAGCATAGTTACATATACCATATTTTATATAACATCCCGACTGAAGATCTCACATCACTTATTGCTATTACAATCACATCACATATTTCACAGCATACCTTAGTATATACCATATTGTATATAACATCCCGACTGAAAATCTCACATCACCTATTGCTATTACAATCACTACTCGATAGAACATCTCACGTATCCTGTTGGAAAGATAAATTCCCACTCAAATATTTTTAATGTTCCCATTTCTCATCACACATATCGGCTCTGAACATTACGCCTTATATAAATATCGTATTCCTACCTACATCACATATCCCATCAACAGGCATCTAAATACTCCAATGAATTCTACTCCACTTTACATATTATGTAATCTATTGTGATATTATTCCTCACATCACATCATTGTAATATAATATAAATGCTTTAAATAGAATTGACCATTGACCAATGTTATTATTGTTTTTATAAATATGTAAAATAGATCTAGAAGATTTACAATATTAGGTATGTTGCACATTATTAATTGAATAAATAAAATAAGTATTTTATATAGATATATATTTCTTCAATAAAAATAAAATAAAACATATTACAATATAATGATATCATATTTCATATAATATATGGTTCTATTACATTACATACATTTCGGTATCAATTTATAAATAACATCCCATTTTGCTACTTTAACATAACAATATATTCGGCGTTAAATATTGAATCCAAAGGATCTGAGAACCTACCCAATTCTGTGATTTTGTGAAAAAGCCAGGGTATCTGCTGTACCAAGATGAAATTCGTTAAGGACACAGAGATTTGCATAGCTACTCTAATGACAAGTCACAGTTCGTTATATCTCATTTTAAAGAAGAAAAAAAAATCAACCAGAAAAAGTGTCTTGCAAAAAAATAATTTAATTAACTCAAGCTTTCAGGCCTTGGAGTTCTTTTACAGGAATAAGATTAATTTCACCTCAATTGATTTATTATAATAATGGGCATTAATTAAACATTTGATATGAACAAATTGATAAAGAGGAAGCAATCTCTCGAAATATTTTGAGATAAAAATGTTTTTTTTTTTCTTTACAGATCCAGGTACGCCCTTTTATATAATCTTAATCAATGGATCGCCTTTTGACTCAAATTAATTAAACAATTAAAAGGGTTTCCAGAGATGAGTTTCAGGCGGCGTTTTATTCATTAAATATGTTCGCCTGTAGAAGGGCAAACAATTCAATATATTTTCTTGATACTCTTAGTTGATGGTTACAGAAATCAAAGATAAATTAAACAAAGATAAATGTAATTATTTACAATTTGATGATAAAAATATATAAAAAACTGTTCTCAGGAAGGTAGGCTCCTCCAGCTTGTCCTCCTCCATACAAGGACAGGATCAACCGCTGTCAGTTCAATGTTTATATAATACTTTGTTAGCTTTTTTATAAGTTGTTTTTCATAGATTTATATTTTTATATATTTGACCAGATGACCGGACTGCTTTGCATGTATATATTTGGTTTTGAAATGATGTAAATGAGTTAGTTATGAAAGGAAATTAAAAGTTTTAATTGCTTCGAGGTGTTGGTGATTACCCTGCTCGATGGTCGAATAGGAAAGTCTTAGCTCCCAACATACTTATAGAGACATGTCTTGGCAGATGTCAGGATGGTGTCATCATCCAGGCCTCGCCCGAAGACCCAGCCCTGCTGCAGGTCAGAAGGGCAGAGATGCCCGAAAGCTTCAGACGGTTTTAATAAAAGAAAAAGAAACTCATTTCCGGATAACTTTTTAATTGTTTAAGTAAGGTTAATTATAAAGTCGCCTTCTTAACCATACTCCTGTAATAGGGCTTCAATACCTGAAATTTGAGTTAATTATGTAATTATTGTTTTTGCAAGACACTTGTCTATATTTAATTAAAAAGGCATATATTGGATAAAAAATTTCATTTATTTTACCAATATTTTAGTTGGCTGACGCCAACCTTTATCAAGGTGTTATAATCTATTTAATGTGTTTAAATGTGTTAATTAAATATGTTATAATACCTTGATAAAGGTTGGCGTTCAGCCAACTGAAATATTGGTGTGAAATAAATGATTTCTTTTTCCAATATATGCCTTTTTAATTAAATATTTATTTATGGATTGCTCTATTTTCAAAACTTTTCTATAAATGCATTTTTTTCTCTCAAATGATATTATATTGATTATATTATAATGATTATTGTGTGTTTTTGATGTAGTTATTTACATACTGAGAAGAATCCGGGAGATTGAGTCCAGGCCAGGGTTCTTGTTCAACCATGATTTTTCCTGTCTTGTTGTTTTTGGTAACTGTCAACAAAGGATATCCTGGTAGAGTCGCCCAAGTCTTGAGGGCAACACCAATCCCTGGGCTGCTCTGCAACATCACACAGTTCATCTCTTATACAGCGATTTTGTTTAATTTGCCTGTTCATAAACCTTTTAATCAATTACGCATACGTGTCCCCAACGACCCTCGCGCCACCTTATTGTCATGCTGAATCTTTCTTTTGGGCATCTTTATAACAATATGATAAACAATTCATGATAATGACAATCATTTGTATAAAAACAACTTCTAAAAACATCAAATTTTAAAACATGGATACACATAAGGGACCTTACCTCTTCTAGCAAAGCGAAGAAACTTCCTGAGTTGGCACTATGCATGACAAAGGAGCTCAGGAATATCTGGAACAAGATGTATGAGAGAACATGAGATATAAGAGAACACTTCCTCTTACATTGACAACTTTTCTGAACTTGTTCCCTCCGATGGCATACTTGGTCATCCGCATCAATGCCATTGCCTGGACAAATCACACGGTATCAGCCTCGAGATGGTCAACTGAGGTGACAGCAAACGGACAATTTTGTAGAATAAAAAGAGAAGAATTTAATCATGAAGTGAACGGTATCTTGTAGGTTTTTTAATTTAGACGAGATTTTTCGAGCATTTCTGCTCTTCAACAAGAATAAAATTATTATTTTTATTCCTGTTGAAGGGTAGAAATGTTTGATAAAAAAACCTACAAGAGACTCTTAGCCTCATTATTTTAGTCTTCTTTATTCCAGGTGATTATTGAAATTTTGTAGGATATTTATCAGAGTGTATTTTACGTTATTTTTCATATGAACGTTTCGATGATTCTGTCACCCCTCTTCTCATGAGATAACCTTTAGGTCAGAGTTAGTTACTTCTCTAAACAGTACTGTTTTGAAAATAGAGCAATCCATAAAATAAATCTTTAAATAAAAAGGCATATATTGGATCAAATCTATGCTAGCTAAGCGTAGTCAAAAGTTGGTTATACTATATGGTTCGGAGATGTGGAAAGCCCAACGTACCTTCTCAAAGTTGAGACGCTCAAAGTTCTTCACAGTAATGTCCATGTTGTTCTTCAGTGGTAATGTAAACGGACTTCCATCCAGTGTCAGTCCGACATGTAGAGGACCTACCACGAACCTGTTGTCCTGAAACACCATAGTAATTTCAGCAATAACTACAAGCTATGATTTTCTTCTTCATCTGGAGAAAGAGTAATAAAAGGAACTTATAAAAATTCTTGTACATTAGAACTCCATGAGAGGACACTCGTGCTAGAGGACACTTCTCTACAACAGACAGTATTCATCACCAAAATTACCATTTTTACTATTTATTAACTCTCCGGTAAAAGGATACCTGTCCCTAAAGGTGTCCTTTGGCTATGTAATTAGGTGTCCTTTACAGGAAGGTTCTACTGTAATTCAAAAACATAATAATAATAATAATAATGATGATGAAAAAGGTTATATGCTTGCGTATACTGCAAGTACACTACATGTATACACATTTCGTATCAAGTCATAACACCTCTTAACAATATATTAGCGTCATCAACATGGCTGCCTCGAGACATCATCTGTATAAACCGAAGAGTCTGTGCACGACGCAAGATTTCAATTCAGAAACTGCTGAGAGTTGATTGTTCAGCGATTGGTCAAATTTTCTCTAAGGAGGAAGTAATTAAAGTTCCTATCTCAAACCTCCTTGGAATTTTGAGAGCAAAAACCTGTTAAAATTCAAGAAAATATTAATTTATCTATTATAATTAGGTAATGTGTATATGTATATATATGTTTAATTAAAACGGCATATATTGGATCAAAATATCATTTATTTTACCAATATTTCAGTTGTCTGAACGCCAACCTTTATCAAGGTGTTATATATGTATTTTCATTATATCTCACTCTCTCTATATATATTAGATAGTAAAAAGGCATATATTATTTTGAATAAACGATTTATTTGCCAATATTTCCGTTGGCTGAACGCCAATATAGATATAATTATCAAACTTTGTAAATATACACATAAATTAGTCATAATTTGCCTAAATTGTCGAGTTTGACTCTTTTGGTAACTATATAGACAAATATTATCCAATATAATCAGTTAGTGACTATCACTCGCTGCCTATCTAGTGACCTTCATGTGTTTTTTAAATTTATTCTAACCAGTTAATTTCATGTCTTTCTCTCTTCCCTCAAACTTTCCCAACATCAACGTCATTTCTAAACCATTTGCTCTAAAAAATGCCTAAACCTGGTTTTGAACTTAGGCTGGTGGCTTTAGAAACTTTTTCGCTTACTAATATACGTCATTTTAAATTATATCCATCGCGTTTGATATTGCACATATAATTATTTTAAATACTTAATTAACAATACTCTTCGCAAAAGGTTTATAATTAATTCAAATATTTAAAACATTTAAAATATTAAAGTTAAACCTAAAAGGTAATAAAAGAGTATATAAGTACCATGAGTTTGCCGCTGAGATATGCGGCTCCCCAGAACTCCAGGTATCCTGCGAGTCCAGAGAAGAGCCACTGGTCACTCCAGGTGACTGGAGAAGTCAGCCCTCCAAAATACTTAAGTTCAACCACCGATGTAGTAGCTGGTTCGTACAAAGATGCATACTTACGATCAGAGTAGACATTCGCGAACCTACGCGGGAGAGACGTTCTTTCTCCATGTAGGAACCTTCCACTACACACGTCTCCTCAGGTACCGTAGCCAGACTGTTCCAAGCAATGGGGAATCTCTGTCCCCACTCTGGGAATTCATTCCTCAGGACCATATTCAACTGATTCAGTGGATATTTGAATGCCAGGATTTCTTCAAATCCATTAATGGTCTTCAATATACCGGTGAAGAAAGCGGTTGTGTAGGGTTTGACTTCTTTTCTTTGCCATACGGTTATCTGCCAACAAACACCATCACAGATCCATACGAGAAACTCTCGCTCTCTGCAAGATAATTAAAAATTAAATAATATAAAGAAAACAATAATTCTCATTTGGTTATCTCGTGTGTGTCTTCAATAAAGGTTACTGTGTATCAAATATCTTTCAGAGTTATTGTCTGAATTCCGATATACATGCAAAAAGGTAAAACTTCCTTAAGTTTTTGTCCATGAGTGTATTTTTAATTCCAGCCTACAATATTGTGTCTTTTTTATACTCATATGAAAATAAATTAAATGGTTCAAATTTTCAGAAACCAAAACACGAATATTTGTGGTTTTATCAATAAGCTAGAGTAAGAAATAAAACCATTAAAGCATAAATGTTTCTTTTACAGACAAGGCCAGTTAAGCATAATTTATAAAAATTCGAAACTATTTTAGACGCGTAAGATTCTTTTTGATATTAAACAATTTCTACTACCCTTACATCAATGGAAAAATTAATGGGATTTTCCATATTGCAGTAAGGGCAGTAGAAATTGTTTAATTTCAAAAAGAATCATACGCATCTAAAATAGTTTCGAATTTTCATATCAGATTTATTTTTTATTTATTGTTACAAAAGCACGAAGTCCAAAGGACTATTGTGCTAGTATTATTTACATATATATGATTAATTATTTACACGATGGATTAGTAGTGTTTTGTAAATTACTGTACAAATAGTTCTAAACTTAACAAAGTTCTCATAAGAGATTGAGTATATACTTTTTGTGATAACAGATGGCGCGCTAGTGCATCATAAGCATAAATTATCATCGTAGTAAGGATAGTATATGTTTGCTTTATTTGAAAATAAACATTCGTGATTTAATGGTTTTAATTCTTGTGTATAGATGGCGCGTTTTGTTGCCTTATGACTAAGCTAGAGTTTACAGTAACTAGAGTTAAGTTTACAGTACCTTCATGCCATCCCGGACGTGGATGGAAGCGCTGGCGTAGTCCGTTATGGCGAAGGCATGGAGATGTGAAGGGATCGAGTAGGAAGCGGGGAATGTGTGAACGTTATGTTTGTGAAACCTGGAACATACAAACTGTGCCATCATTCAACAGTAGAACACATATTACATTTAAAAAATAAGAAAAAAAAAATCATTATTTAGACTTATTATCATAGAATGTAGACTCGATGTCGATATGTCATATCATTGTAGAGTTTATAAAATCGGTAAAACAATATTTTTTTAAAAATATAAATGTAGATTACAATGTCTTCATTTTAAAAGAAATATGCTTTTTGTACAGGAATACCATATTATCGTGAGTTAGAGAATAGAAATCATACTACACCCGGGGTGTGTATTATGACCATTTGATTTTAGAACAACATTACACACTATTTATATATATTCTATCAGATTAAATTGGGGAAACCGCTAAGAGGGTTCACCACTGAAGAGCAAAGTCCTCCCAATATTTTTAATCACAGTATGTACAGTAGAAGTTTGATTGATATGTAAAAGATGCTGTATATAGATATCGCGTTAGTACTTTATGTTAATTACTATTTATGTACAGTACACGGTAAATGTGGTGTGTGCACATCACACGGAATCAGATTCCAACCAGATAAAATGTTTCTAAACAATGTTATAAACAAACACACAACACTGTAGTAAAATAAAGTTTTATTATTTACTAACCTGTATTGAAATAAGAGTAAGAGGGTTAAAGTTTAATTGATAATAATAGCGACTAGAGAGTTAGTAACTGCTTTTACTGCAAATACACCACATGTCTACACATGTAGAAAGAAATCGGACTTTTTCACTTACAAGGTACCAGAATTCTATTTAGTTACTTGCACTTACTGGTGATATTAGACTTTTAAATAGAATCGATAGCCATCGAAGCAATTTTTCTTTCAGAAAAGAAATTTCCAAGTGGTGATTGGATCCCGAGCCGTGACTGTCGGATATCGAGGTTTAACTCATTCTTCCATCAACCTCAATGGATTTTCTTAATTGATACTGCTGATAATATGACAAAGGGGGAAAACATATTGTCACGTGGAAAATTAGGGAAGACCTACTTCGGAATGACACAGCAATTTATTTAAGACAAGAACAAACTATGAATGGTAAACAAAATATAAGCAAAGAGGAAGGTTTACAAGGTAACAAAGTATAAACATCAAAAATGATACTCTGTTGATAAAATAATACATACTTTGCGAGAGACAATATGAATATAATTAAAAATTAACATTCAATTATATGACAATAGATAGGTTATCTCTCTTTATAGTAAAAGTTGAAGGAATATATTAAACGAGTTATTTTGATTTGCACTATTCATACATACAATTGGCCTCCCATGCTTATCCCTCTGTAACTGGCCTGTGGTGCAGTGGACATTGTTGGGAGGTACAGTAAACCCTCTACACGATCAAGTCTTGTTCTGGTAGACTTGATGCTGTAACCAGGAGGGACACTCCCTCTTTAAAATCCTGAGTTCAACTGACCCGGTTGATGGACCTCAGCAATGGTCCCACTCCAGGGATATGGAGGAGCTGCGTATGTGCTCATGTTAGAGTCAGTAGCAAAGGATTCCATGTTAGGAACGGCCTCAAACTACAGGCAAAGTCAGACTTTTACCAAAGTGTGCCTGGATCATGGTGTCATGATCAACGAAAGCTGCACCCCTATACCCCATTCCATGAGATCATGAACTCATGGAATTCGTGTAATTTTTACACAAGGGGATAAGAAACAACAGCAACAACATACATACAATTATTTATATATGTGACTGTACTTCGACATTGCTCTGCCATGTGAAACACTTTACTGACCTCTCTGGAAAATTGGAGAGGACTGAAGGTAGCTGGGGATTCTGTATGGTCAGCTGGAAGGACATCCTTCTTGAAGGAATATCCTCCAATACTGGGTACATCTCGTGGGCGTAGGTAAGGGCGTTGCTCATCGCCCAGAACCACCTGTACACCAAAGTATCTTGATATCTCTCTCTATGATTCTTAGAAATATTTATTCCAAACTCTGTGAAATCAATAATTACTCAATAAATGATAATTTTAAAAACAAAAAGACCTATTTATTTATTATCAAATCAGACTCGATATCCCCACAAGGGATGCTTGTGTCAAGAAACAGCACTAAGATACTATATTACATAAACAATTGAATAAGGTTTGAGTAGAGTTTAAAGAAGAAAATAAAGAAAAAGACATTAAAATTATTTATTATATTTTATTTACAGATTATTAATGTGTTGATATTTATATTATTTATATACACCAATACCTCGTTTTGCGTCGTTTCGTTTTGCGTTTTTTTCGAAGTTGCGTTGCTGCTTAATTTTTACTGATTTTCACTGTGCGTCGTTAGATTTTCGAAGTTGCGTTGTTTTGGATTCGAATCTTTAATTTTTTTTTTGATTTTTTTTCCTAAAATATGGCAACACCTTTGTTTTTGATTGCGCCAATTTATTTTCACTTTGCGTCGTTTCAATTTGCGTCGAGTTTTTTTTGGAACGTAACCCCGACGCAAAGCGAGGTATGGATGTATTTCTAATTTGGAAACTTACCGCATTGCTTAACTTGTATCTTATAAATGTTGATTTCTGCCTTAAATAAATTGCTGTGTCAGCCTTTATCTTATCGATAAAAGTTTTACTTCCTCATTAATTACTTGCCACATTAATTACTTTACAATATTATTAAATATTATGATAATAACGAAGAAATAAATGATGAGAAAACGACATTATGAAGATACAACATAAAAGCATATCATAAAGATAGAGGCTGCCTGGCCGGCATTCATAGTTCTTAAAATTAAAGATACTTCGGCCAGTAAATCTTTTTATTATCTCGATGTTTCAACAAAAATCTTTTGTCCTCGTCAGGAGCGAACAAAAATTAACGCTTTGCCAAATGTTTTTAATTTTTGTTCGCTCCTGACGAGGACAAAAGATTTTTGTTGAAACGTCGAGATAATAAAAAAATATTTACTGGCCGAAGTATCTTTAATTTAAATAAAAACATATATTATAGATAAACTTTACATAATAAATTTGTAAGTTGTGTGTAGTATTGTTTATTTATAGTTCAATAACTTTAAGATTGATCGTTATAAATGGACTAGAGAGAGAAAGAGTAAAAAAAGATCAAACCAAATAGATTGTTAACAAAAAAAAAAGTTAGAAAAAGAAGAAAGAACAAAAGTTTGATGATGAATTGTTCTATCCACTAGTGAGAGTCATTCGTCTTAGGAATCAATATTGTCGTCTGATTGTTTTTAAACTCTGAACTAGAATCTCAGAATTCCTCTCTTTATATGATCTCAATTATGATTATCATAAGAATGTATTTGTGGAAGATAAAATTGTGATAAAATTGTGAAAAAAGTATTAAAATTACAAATATATTCTCACAATGAGTATCTTTTTTATTTAAAAAACGCTAGCTTTCAAGCGTTAATCTCTCTTCAACGGGCTTACTATAATATCGACTTTATCCCACCTGAAATATTTACAAAAACAAACGAGCGCAGCGTGGATATTTATAACTGAAATTTTTTTATAACTGAATATTTTAATTTACTTTTAATATAAAATTTTCAGTTATAAAACTATCTACGCTGCGCGCGTTTGTTTTTGTAAATATTTCTGGTGGGATAAAGTCGATATTATAGTAAGCCCGTTGAAGAGACATTAACGCTTGAAAGATAGCGTTTTTTTAAATAAAAAAAGTTACTCATTGTGAGAATATAATTGTAATTTTAATATAGTAAGGTACTAGCTGTATGACCCGACTTCTGAACAAATGAATGTTTGACCTAAAAATAATTGTTTCAATAAAGATTTATTATTTTTCATATGTTTAGGCATATTTACGAAACTTCAGTTTTAAACTACCCATTTCTTGGTTTCTTAGGAAGTCTCTAAAACCAACCTTTTTTGGTCGTTGAGGTACAATCTGTACCACGATGAGGATGGCCAGCAGCCCGAAATATCCGATGATGCAGATCGAATAATAACTACAGCTTAATATGTATTCAGAGAGCGGCATCTAATAAAGCTTACTAAGCCCAGCTAAATGTTAACAGAAAAATTTGTATTCCTACATTTGTGTGCCTCAGATGTTTCCATCAACATGAAATGCACTCAATTATTCTGTAGGAATTCTACTATTCTCATCTTAGAGAAGAATGGACTTTTAGACATGGTCTATGGAGATTATCATCACACCACCTCAAATATCATCCAAAGCTACGATGAAAACAGTCAGAAATACTAGTGTTTATCTCGAAATGCCCCAATAGTCCTAAATTGTTCATGAGTTGAGACAAAGACGAATTGATGATTATACAAAAAGATATCACAAGGAAGGTGCCGCCATGTTATCTTTATGTATGTTTTTTGGAAGCTGTTATACCTAAACAATTGATTCTCTTTATATGCTTCTATATAAACAGTTATACAAGACATTGCTATGAAGGTTTGTGAATTATATATAAATATATTATATACACCAAACACACAATTTATATATATATATGATGACACAGAGGCTTGGCCGTTTCTCTTCGACGATTTCGTGGAATTCGAGAACGACCAAGCCAATCAGAACATACATAAAGATAACATGGCGGCACCTTCCTTGTGATATCAATTTTATAGCCAAAACGTATTATTTTTATACAAAAAGATAGTTTTACCTTTAAAAAATAAGGTAAAAAAATGAGTTATAATTGAACTACTCACCTATATGTTGAAAACATATCGGAGAAATCTCTAACGGCATATATGCCTCGTGAATATGAGCGTTCAGCCATGCGTAAGAAGACCATATGCAAGGCGTAGCGTGCATGAGGTTCACAGCTTTTCTTGAAGAAGAGACTAACACTAGAAGCATTGATTCGATGTACGGCCGATGCTTCAATCTTCTCGGGAGAATTCTGTCTCCAAGACACTGGCGCGGCCTCATACAAGGACGCAGAACTGATCTTAACATCATCTGTGGAGTCGATAACGATGCTTGGATTCTCGCCGTTTGAAAAGTTTGGACATCGAAGAATGATCTCCTCTAAGCCCTTGTAAGTTGGCTTCCCAGTGGTCAGTATATTCAGCTGAAGACGGATCGTGGAAGAAGCTAAAGTGACGAGGTTGAAGAGGCTGAATAGAATTCGCCACATTCCACCTAAAAACACAACAGGATTTAGACATTTGAATTCAAATTGTAATAAAGAGATTAAAAACTCTTACCTTCTTAGGAATTTCTGATTATAGGCATTCGGACTTTTTATAATGTGAAAATAGCTTTTGAATCAAGTCATTAGGTGAGTCGAAATTGTCATATGCGACCTGGAAGCAGAAATTGATGTTAGTAAACATTGTAGATATCAGGGAGTGGCATGAATTGTAATAAAAATCCATTTGAGATTGGATCCATTCCAATTGGAACAGTCACATAAAATTTGATCAACATTCGTGAAACGGTCACGACAAAGGTGCTGAATTTTTGCGGTACGGTCGTCCCTAAATTTACACAAAAAAAAATCGTAGAACGGACGAGTCAAAATTGAGGAAATTCGCAGAACATTCACGTCAAATTTGATCAAAATTCGTGAAACAGTCACGCAAAAAATACTGACATTTTGCTAACGGCCGTTCTTACATTTAAAAAATTCGTGAAATAGTTGCGTTAAAATTGATAGAAATTCGCAGAGCAGCCGTGACAAAACTGACGGAAATTTTCTGAACAGTTGGATGAACATCGGCGAAATTTGCCGAACACTGCGCCAAAATTTGGCGATAAATAATGGAACAGATTCGTTAGAAAATATAACGTCACTTTGCGATTTTACATCAATTATTTTGCGATTCTTTTCACCGAATGATTTGAATCCTTCTACTAAACATTCTCAATTCTAGTTCTATAACATTTTTTATCCTTATAAAACTTGTAGATCTTGAAGTAAATCAGCAATATAACTTACCTTTGCGGAAACTTAGGTGATCAATGGCCAGAGATGTTTATATTCCAGAAGACGTAAGACTTGCTATTGCGTCAGTTCCTACACAGCCCATCTCTGACCACAGCCAGGTACGTATGGACATCCGATTCCGCCATCCAATACGCTCAGAGCTATTTTTATCCACACTAACCTTTGATTCAAGTTCTATAGACATGCTCCATTCTCTTCTGACACTGCATTGTTACACTGAAGACGGTTTAAAAGACACATCTCTTTATAAATATAATTCATTTTAAGGATAACACAGGATTACAAAATGAAATCTTGCCTATTATTCCGATATTCATACACCAACTTGCTATTAAATAGGGTTGTCATTATTGCTTTTTTCTTCACTCTAATTAAGTAGCTTTTCCGAGCTAGCTAGGTAAAAAAGAAAACAGTAAAATAATTACGTTTAAAATAGTTAATCCATTTATTTCTTTGTAAGTGATATGTTACAGTTAAACAAGGTAATAAAGCGACAACCATATAACTTTACAAACTCCCCATGTATTGAGACTTAAAGTACTTGAAATGAAGAAATGTAGAATGGAATGTAGTCTGATGACTAGTTTGAACAACAACAACGTTATGTAGCGCTGAGTTTGTTGTTGGCACACTTTAAAATGTTATAATACCTTGATAAAGGTTGGCGTTCAGCCAACTGAAATATTGGTAAAATAAATGATATTTTGATCCAATATATGCCTTTTTAATTAAACTATTTATATGTAAATATAATTCATAAATGGAATATCTAAATAAGAATATGGGTACTATATATTTACATTTTAATATTTATATGTTGTGTGTTTTTGCTTTTATTAAATTAGAGTAAATTCAAGAATCTTTATAAATTTGTAAACATAAAGTTACACACCAGTACCTTTACAACCTGAATCTACCTTCCACTTCACACCTGTCTTATAATGTCGATTGAATCAAAGAATACTCAGACTTAGATCGTCACCTGTGATTGTCCCTCTGTGTCCTTACATCATACGAGCTCCTTTCCTTCCTTGTCAAGTGGAAAGCTATCTGTTCCTTTTTTCAACTCTAAATATAGATATCAAATGACTTCAGAAAAATCTATATTAGAAATTATTTCTCAACAATGAAGGATGATTAAAAGAAACTCATATATAAAAATTAGATATATTTTAACAAGTCAAAAATCACTTTTTAACGGAATGATCTAGAATTCCTATGATAAATACTATGGATTTATATTGAATCAGGAAAGAATTTTCAAAAATAATATGGCAGGATTCTCCATGCTGTGGCAAGATTTCTTCACCACCAAATCCCATATCTTCACATGTCCTTCAGACTGTCTACTTCGGCCTCCAGTTGACAAAGACGCTGTCTGTCATCATCAGTAGATATAACCAGTAGATGATTCCGTTTTTGATACAAGACGACAAATTCAGTCGTGAAGAATACCAATGTATTTCACCAGGAATTCCAAGTTAGCTGTACTGTTCGAATACACCAAAAACCTACATATATTTTGGAAATTTCTCAGGATCTTCAGTATGTTTCAAAGAGAATCCCATGATTCTATAAATTGGAAATATACCAAATTATGACCAAGCTATACAAATATTTAAGATCATTTGTTGATTTAAAGTTGATTTGGCAGAAATATAGCTATATCAACCAATTATTTATTTAATTTAAGACATTTCTTCCTATATTTCTGTCATGTTATACCAAGTCATGATCACGTTATACCAAGTTAGGACAGCGTGATGCCAATTGATAATCATCAAATATGTATTTTCCATGAGAGAAGAAGATCTATGGTTAGAAAAATTATCTCCAAGGACATTGAGACCTGAAGTGAAGGCTTGATAAAACCTAATTTTTCCCCTTTCTTCATTATACAGATAGATCCCTTGGTGACAATGTACTCCGACGATAGCATACTTATCGCTCTGATGGCAATATCCTTATCCATGGACATTAAGATTAACTGATAAAATTCTTGTTCCCAGTCGACGACATCACCTTAGATCCTGTGAAATGGAGAAAAGCGAGTCCTCTCAATGATTGCTTATCGCTCTGATGGCAACAACATACTTATCTATTGACATCAAGATCAACTAAGGAATAAACTTGTCCCCAGTCAACAACATCTCCCTAGATCCTGTGAAATGGAGGAAAGCGAGTCCTCTCAATGATTGCTTATCGCTCTGATGGCAACAACATACTTGTCCATTGACATCAAGATCAACTAAGGAATAAACTTGTCCCCAGTCAACAACATCTCCCTAGATCCTGTGAAATGGAGGAAAGCGAGTCCTCTCAATGATTGCTTATCGCTCTGATGGCAACAACATACTTGTCCATTGACATCAAGATCAACTAAGGAATAAACTTGTCCCCAGTCAACAACATCTCCCTAGATCCTGTGAAATGGAGGAAAGCGAGTCCTCTCAATGATTGCTTATCGCTCTGATGGCAACAACATACTTGTCCATTGACATCAAGATCAACTAAGGAATAAACTTGTCCCCAGTCAACAACATCTCCCTAGATCCTGTGAAATGGAGGAAAGCGAGTCCTCTCAATGATTGCTTATCGCTCTGATGGCAACAACATACTTGTCCATTGACATCAAGATCAACTAAGGAATAAACTTGTCCCCAGTCAACAACATCTCCCTAGATCCTGTGAAATGGAGGAAAGCGAGTCCTCTCAATGATTGCTTATCGCTCTGATGGCAACAACATACTTGTCCATTGACATCAAGATCAACTAAGGAATAAACTTGTCCCCAGTCAACAACATCTCCCTAGATCCTGTGAAATGGAGGAAAGCGAGTCCTCTCAATGATTGCTTATCGCTCTGATGGCAACAACATACTTGTCCATTGACATCAAGATCAACTAAGGAATAAACTTGTCCCCAGTCAACAACATCTCCCTAGATCCTGTGAAATGGAGGAAAGCGAGTCCTCTCAATGATTGCTTATCGCTCTGATGGCAACAACATACTTGTCCATTGACATCAAGATCAACTAAGGAATAAACTTGTCCCCAGTCAACAACATCTCCCTAGATCCTGTGAAATGGAGGAAAGCGAGTACTCTCAATGATTGCTTATCGCTCTGATGGCGACAACATACTTGTCCATTGACATCAAGATCAACTAAGGAATAAACTTGTCCCCAGTCAACAACATCTCCCTAGATCCTGTGAAATGGAGGAAAGCGAGTCCTCTCAATGATTGCTTATCGCTCTGATGGCAACAACATACTTGTCCATTGACATCAATATCAACTAAGGAATAAACTTGTCCCCAGTCGACGACATCTTCCCAGATCCTGGGAAATGTAGAAAAGCGAATCCTCTCAATGATTAGCATTTGTTGATATTAAATGTCACTTGGTGATAATGTACTCCGGTTGTAGCATACTTTTCGCTCTGATGGCAACATACTTATCTATTGACATCAAGCTCAACTGAGCAAGGATCTTGTTCCCAATCGACGACATCTCTCCAGATCCTGGAAAATTGAGAAATACGAATCCTTTCAATGATTGCCTATCGCTTTGATGGCAACAACATACTTGTCCATTGACATCAATATCAACTAAGGAATAAACTTGTCCCCAGTCGACGACATCTTCCCAGATCCTGGGAAATGTAGAAAAGCGATTCCTCTCAATGATTAGCATTTGTTGATATTAAATGTCACTTGGTGATAATGTACTCCGGTTGTAGCATACTTTTCGCTCTGATGGCAACATACTTATCTATTGACATCAAACTCAACTGAGCAAGGATCTTGTTCCCAATCGACGACATCCTCCAGATCCTGGAAAATGGAGCAAAGCGAATCCTTTCAATGATTGCTTATCGCTTTGATGGCAACAACATACTTATCCATTGACATCAGACTCAACTGAGCAAGGATCTTGTCCCCAATCGATGACATCTCCAGAACCTCCCTAAAGGGTCATCTACAGACCACTCCAAGTGTTCCAGGAAATTCACTGGTGAGTTCTGTTCCCATTACATAGATAAGTGCTCCGAAACCCAGGTTTATATCTTGGATGCACTTACATTTATATTTATAAAAACTACACTTGGGTAATAGTTGGAGTAGGTTCACTTATATTTATTTGGATAATCCGAAGGGTGGATCTTGGAGCGTACCGAATGTGCCAACTACCCGGTATGAAGTGTAAGATATTGAAAAAAAAATGAACCAGTATATTCGCGTTAATTTTAAGTATATATAATTTTAAAAATATATAGAGAGCTAGAGAATTATAATTATTAGGATGTAATTTTATTAGTTATGTGAGAAACTTCCTCAACGCCATAAATTCTAGATAATAAGAGGATTGTGTTATCTACAAAATCAAGAAAGGCTTATAGTCCTGCGTCATATTTATAGACACAATGTTGGCAGTAATTTAAGTCTCGTTCAAGCAGCTATCAGCTATGCTACCAGGTCAAGAGGACACTGGACGATGGTGAAAGTTCCAAGAGCGAGAGGTCGAGCACAGCGGCAGAACTTGATGAACCCATGGGCCAGAGGCTTGAACGCACAGGAAATAAAATCCACCAGTCTAAGAGGTATTATTTACAGGATGGGACAGAACATAAACGGCCAAACGGGCTGCCACGTTGAGTGAAATTGAAGCTGCTTTAGACTAACAAAGATCATAACCATAAACCACGGCCTTCAAGTACACTTTACGAGTTTTACAAAACTGGAGTGGTGGCTAGTTTACCGTTCTGAATGTATATATTGTTTAAATGGTACTGGCTTCTTATTCTGTTGTTACACCACAGGACTACATATGTAGTAACAGGACATGGTGGGTAGAGGGTTGTGACTGTTTGTACTGTAAGTACACCACATGTCTACATATGTGTTAACAGGACATGGTGGGCAGAGGGTTGTGACTGTTGTACTGTAAGTACACCACATGTCTACATATGTAGTACCAGACCATGGTGGGTAGAGGGTTGTGCTGTTGTACTATAAGTACCCCACATGTCTACATATGTGTTAACAGGACATGGTGGGCAGAGGGTTGTGATGTTGTACTGTAAGTACACCACATGTCTATACATGTAGTACCAGGCCATGGTGGGTAGAGGGTTGTGCTGTTGTACTGTAAGTACACCACATGTCTGCGCTCCATCTATTTGAATTCACAACATCTACAATTCTTACAAAAATTAAAATTATTCTATATAAAATTACAAACAATTTGATTCTATGCCGCGGTTCAATCTTCAGTGACTATTTGAGTTAATAAACCAATCAACTTATCTCAATAAATCTCGAACGATTTCTAAAATTTAACAATACAAACGTCCTCAACACACAGAAGGTCGAGTTACAATGGAAGGTCGCTTGTATCACTTTCTGGCATTTGAGAAGAGTCAGTTACATTGTGTCCTGAATACATCAGTCAGTAACTATTGTAACTTATTGTAACCTATTGTAACTTATTGTAACCTATTGTAAATTATTTTAACTTATTGTAACCTATTGTAACTTATTGTAACCTATTGAAAATTATTTTAACCTATTGTAACTTATTGTAACCTATTGTAAATTATTTTAACTTATTGTAACCTATTGTAACCTATTATAACTTATTGTAACCTATTGTAACTTATTGCAACCTATTGTAACCTATTGTAACTTATTGTAACCTATTGTAACCTATTGTAACCTATTGTAACTTATTGTAACCTATTGTAACCTATTGTAACTTATTGTAACCTATTGTAACCTATTGTAACTTATTGTAACCTTATGTAACTTATTGTAACTTTCTACTGGCCGAAGTATCTTTAATTTGAAGAACTATGAATGCCGGTCAGGCAGACTCTATCTTTACGGTTATTGCAACCTATTATAACAATGTTATCTGTGTGTTCATTCTAATGGAATATCACTCTAACTCTAACCGTTATACCATCTCTATACATGTACGATTTCTCATCATTACTATTGTTCAAATTTTATATTGTCGTGTTTTCTACCTATAGGATGCCTCAAATCTCAGATAACATAAAAGATAAACTTTTATTTTGACAAATTCAACAAAACCTCACCCGCGCATAACAACATCTTATATATATTATTTTTATATTTACAAAATATTTCTTTTCTCTAATGAAAAATATACATATTTACAGTATTTTTCTTCTCAAAAACGAGAAAAAAAAATTAGCATATGGAATCAGTATAAAGGTTTATCTTTAGAATGACGCGCTCAATGTGGTTTAATTCATTTTATTCCTGTCCCTTGATGATTCAGTCCACCAGTCAATTGTGGTACCAACCTTATCACCGTAATCTTGGCCATGGCTTCAATCAACTCCTTCGCTTCCCCTTTTTTACTACATATATATATATATATATATATATATATAGTAATTTTTTTATTTTTGGAAAAAAAGAGGAAAAGTGAAATATTAAGAACTACAGATTTTGAATTAATTTTGAGTCAGAACAGCAAGCTAATTCTGTATCAAATAGTATCGTTATGAGAATTTCAAGATTTATAATATATATATAGACGTGAAAAAAAAAAAAAAAACAGCCCGAAACGCATTCGTGGTTGACTTTTATTAATTTATCAAGAAAATGGGTTGGCCAAATATCAAGGAACAGATTAAATCAACGTTTAGTTTATTACTGTTCCACTAGATGGCGCTCTGCCATCTAAAAGTTCATGTAAACGTGGTCAGGATAGGCATTTTCTGATTTTAATATATATAGATGAAAATTTTGCCGGGAGATTAATCTATAGAGATAAAGATCGCCTCTCCCGTCAAAATAGACGTCAAAACTAGACGCCATCTATTGACCTTCGCCGCAAACTAGTGGCCTCGGATCGGTGATAAAACCACAACATCAGCTTTGGCAAACTGAGAAGTGTCCATCTAGAGACATTGGTTTCGGGCTAATGGCGTCTTATTTTTGACGTCTAATTTGAGGGAAGAGGCGACCTTTATATTTATTTATAGATGAATATCCCCTCCCGGCAAAATTTCCATCTATATTTTAGTCATAGATATGGCCTAGCCACTTTGCTAGATAAACGCCTCTTTAGCAGATTGTGAGGATTCCATTGGATCCTTTGTGAATCTAATGGAATAAAGTCCGCCCTAGGCTGACGAGGGTCATTAGCCCGAAACCATGGTCTCTAGGTGGACGCTTCTCAGTTTTCCAATTTCACCGACTCGAGGCCGTTAGTTTGCGGCGAAGATCAATAGATGACGTCTAGTTTTGACGTCTATTCTGACGGAAAGGCGATCTTAATCTTTATATATATATTATTTAAAAATGCTTATTTTGGATCATTAAGTTTGATTTTCCAATATTTCATATGGCAACTCGCCAAACTTCTTCGGGGAACAAGATTGATTTGAAATGCTCGCGTATCAATTCACGAGTATGTACAACTGCTATAAAATTTAAAATATCTAAAACCAACAATATTCATGTTTATAAATATAATAAAATAATATATAAACATATTAATATATGAATAATAAATAAATATATACATTTAAAATATACGAATATATATATAATAAGGCTAATTTTTGGATCCCAATGTTAAATAAATTTCCAATATTTAGACGAGGCAGTTCACCTATCTTACTCCCTGATTCAAGGTTTTACAATGTTCGAATCCCGGAGAAATGGTGTTGTAGCCCACACTTTCGCAGCACGAGGGAAGTCTTATACTATTGATGATAAAGAATGAACCACACAACACCAGGGTGATGAACAAGTGAATCGCTCTGATACATAATTAAAGTAAGAGAAAACTCTTTCAGTACATGGATATCATCCTTCCGCAACTTTATCTCTTATATATGTATTCTCCTATTAATATTTCAAAACTTTCAATAAATTTCTGAAATATATTCTCAAAAATAAATTATAGAACGTTACTTCCCGCTCTCCCATACCTGAAGCTTATTCAATTCATTAAAAAAACGGATCAGACTATATTGTCTGATTGAACTCAACTTTAAGATAAACTACGATATATATAAATATACTGAGTATTGAGATGTTCCTTCTTCTTCTTCTTTCTTATCTCCACTCAATCATATTAGGGTATCAAGCTTGTAAAGCTTGAGACTGGGTGAAGTAGAATGTGTCTGCCTTTGTCATTAAAACTTGGAGCACTACTCAGTGGCAGGCCGACTTAGCTCCAAAAATATTCCTGGGATATTCCTGCTGATAGTAAACATCCATTCCTCCTGTATGGGAGGAGTGTCCTTTATAAAGGCTTTTTGCTGTTGCTGTTGTTGTTGTTATAACCATCTATTTCTAACAGTAATTCACACAAACATACATAAAAAATATTGGCGAAACCGTCGGAAGGGTTTGCCAATGATGATCCAAGCCCTCCTACTAATTTTCATCGCAGTAAGGACAGTAGAAAATTGCTTTGTATGTAAAGGAAACATTCGGGTTTGATAGATGTTTTTCTCATACAAAACAACATGACGTCAAAAAGTATTCATTTAGTTCTTACATTGAAACAATATTGGCAAAACCGTCGGAAGGGTTCACTAATGATGATCCAAGCCCTCCCACTAATTTTCATCTAAGTAAGGACAGTAGAAAATTGCTTTGTATGTAAAATAAAACATTCGGGTTTGATAGATGTTTTTCTCATACAAAACAACATGACGTCAAATGTATTCATTCAGTCCTCACATTGAAAAATTCACCAAAGTTTCAACTCTATTGTAAAGAAGACCTAAAATAATTCGAAGTTATTTCGATAAATTCGAAACTATTATAGACGCGTATGATTCTTTTAAAAAATGAAACAATTTCTACTGCCCTTACTGCAATGGAATAATTAATGGGAGGGCCTGGCTCATCAGTGGTTAACCCTCTCATTCAATAACTTTAATCATTACAGTAAGGTCTATAGAGGTAATATTTTATTATATATTTGAAGAGGTTTGCCAAAAATGTATTACATATTTTACTTGAATGTGTGCTAAGGAACTTAATAACAGATGACGCGCTCTAATGCATCATAATATTATAATAAATCTTTAATTAAAAAGGCATATATTGGATCAAAATATCATTTATTTTACCAATATTTCAGTTGGTCGAACGCCAACCTTTATCAAGGTATTATAACATTATAATTTGGCGTTCGGCCACAACTGAAATATTGGTAAAATAAATGATATTTTGATCCAATATATGCCTTTTTAATTAAAGATTTATTTATGGATTGCTCTATTTTTTCAAAATATTAAAATATTTTTTATTTAAAAATATAAATTGTATTTCAATAATAGACCGCTCATAACCAGTATACTATATCTTCTATGCGAAAAATATAGAGATCTTATTTTTTAAATTGAAAATTGTACTAAAAAGAGAAAATATTGGGAATTCTGTATATTAGTTTGCAACCTAGTATAGTACAGTATTAAAATTACAAATATTTTATCACAATGAGTATCTTTTTTATTTAAAAAACGCTAGCTTTCAAGCGTTAATCGCTCTTCAACGGGCTTACTAAAATATCGACTTTATCCCACCAGAAATATTTACAAAAAACAAACACGCGCAGCGTGGATATTTATAACTGAAAATTTTCAATTTTAACAGAAATAACAGAACAAAAGACCAACGTTCAATGATCTACCAACTAATTGCACAGACCGGTCACCAATTTAACATAACAGAAACGAAATGCCATTATAAAAACATTAAGAACAAATATCATCGGTTACTCTTAGAATCTCTCGTTTCCAATGAATATAAAAGCATAAACAGAAAGATAGATTTACCATCACAATACCTTAGATATCTCAGAAGAAATCAATAGATAAATATTATAGGTTCTGGAGGCCTTAAAAATGAAAATATACATTTTTGTGAATATATATATAAATGACCAAAAATGATTTGACAACTCTGTGATTTTGTTCTTTTAACTCGTAAATTGTAAACAAGAAGTTTATAATATTTTTTTTTGTTCTTTCCTGTTTTTAAATTGGATCTTAAATAAAATAATGATATAAAAAGGATTATCTTTTTAACTCAACCCAAATTAACACAATATTTCATAAAATTGTTAAATTACAAACCAATTGAAAATTTTCAATTATAAATATCCACGCTGCGCGCGTTTATTTTTGTAAATATTTCTGGTGGGATAAAGTCGATATTATAGTAAGCCCGTTGAAGAGCGATTATAACTTGAAAGCTAGCATTTTTTTAATAAAAAGAAACTCATTGTGAGAAAATAATTGTAATTTAAAAACTTTTTTTCACAGTTTTATCATGAATATAGCACAGTATACTGACCTAGTATTGCAGAGGATCATACTGGCATTCATGATTGGATGACGTAATACGACGTAAAGATGACGTCAGTAAAAATGAAGTCATTGCGAGGTGAAGTGACGTCACGAAAGAAGATACGGAGCTATAGACAACATGGTGTCAGGTTTCTAAGTTTGTTTAATTTTCCATTAGGTGTTTTTGTCAGAATAAGTCAACATCTTTATTGTGTCAAAGACATGAACAAAGACATAAAATTTCCATTCAAAGAATCTACCATCAGTATCACTATAAAAGGAAGTTCGAAAAATGCAATATAACAGCGGTATGGTAGATTAAACTGGCGAAACCGCTGGGAGGGTTCACCACTGATGAGCCAGGCCCTCCTATTAATTTTTCGATTGCAGTAAGGACAGTAGAAATTGTTTATTTAAAAAAAAAAATCATACGCGTCTATAATAGTTTCGAATTTTGATGACATAAAACTCTGTGAGCGTGGGTATGCTAATTCTTATAATAAACGAACACAAAGCTTAGGTTTCAAAGGAGTTTATTTTAACTATATTAAAAATAATGAAGGCATATCCTGACCAGGAGCACATGTGCTTTTTAAATGGCAGATCGCTATCTAGTGGAACAGAAATCAACTAAACATTGATATACCCTGTTCCCTGATATTTGGCCAACCCAATTTCTTGACAAATCAAGAAAAGCCATCTATGAACGCGTTTTGCGCTGTTGGCGCTTGTCAGCGTGGAGTAGGCTCTCTTTTAACTATAATAAAAACTTAAATGATTGTTTTGGACAAAATATAGCGACATCAACCAATTATTTATATAATTCCTGACGTTTCAGTGACTGGCTTTCATTCTCCTCAGGGAAAAAAAACTCCAAACCAACTTCCAATCAACAATGTTCTTCAAAACTTGAATGGTTACATAAGTTGGTCCTTAGCACACATTCAAGTGAAATTTCTGTGAAAAATAGACAAAGTAGACATACAGTAAGGTCTATAGAGATAATATTTTATTATATAAGTAAAAATAAACACATTGCCAAAAAGGTATTACAAATTTTACTTGTAAAGATAGAGGTTGCTTAGCCAGAGCATTCATATTTCTGTAAAAAATTGACACTTCAGCCAGTTAAAGTTTTTTTCTCAATGTTCAACAAAAATCTTTTGTTGAAACTTTGAGAAAATAACAAACTCTAACTGGCCGAAGTGTCTGTTTTTTACAGAAATATGAATGCTCTGGCCAGGCAACCTCTATCTTTACAAGTAAAATTTGTAATACCTTTTTGGCAATCTGTTTCTTTTTTACTTATATAATAAAATAATATCTCTATAGACCTTACTGCAATGATTAAACTTATTAAATGAGAGGGTTCATTACTAATGAGCCAAGCCCTTTCATTCAATAACTTCAATCATTGCAGTAGGATAAATATATGTGATAATACTTTGGCCAATGTGCGTGTTTATTTCTACATATATATTCAAATATTATCTCTATAGACCTTACTGCAATGATTAAACTTATTGAATGAGAGGGTTTGATACTGATGAGTCAAGCCCTCTCATTCAATAACTTTTATCTTTTCTGAGAAATAAAATATGTGATAATATTTTGGAAATGTGTTCATTTATACATATATAAACAGATATTATCTCTACAGACCTTAATATCAGAATTATAATCCTCTGTATCAATCAATCAAATATAAATATCCAAGGATAGGTTTCTTTGTTACACTTTTAACGTGTTTACAAACTTTAGGGTTATAAACGACCCTTTTTCTAAAAATATATATTTGTAGAAGGGTCGTTTAAAACCAGAAAGCTTGTAAACAAGTCGGTGGATGAGAGGGTAACACGCTCGATTCCCGACAGTCATGAACCGGGATAGAATCCCGCGTTTACCTTTTGTTTAATATGTGAATAAACTTTACATATTATTCACTGTTTCAATTATCATGAACTAGGTTGCTCTTGCTGAGCGGTACCTATTAATGTGAATTTGAACCAGCGAAAGCTTGTAAACTCGTTAAAAGTATAATAAAGACCTTAATGCAATGATAAAAATTATTGAAATAGAGGGATTGACATATCAGTGGTGAAATCTCTCATTTAATAACTTTTATCATTTCAGTAAGAGGTTTGTAGAATAAATATTTGATTATATATGTGAAAGGAAACACACATAGCCAATATATTATTACATATTATATAATAAAAAAGGCATATATTGGATTGAATAAAAGATTTTATTCAATATAAATCTTCTATTCAATCCAATATATACCTTTTTATTTACCTTTATTATCTAATTATTTAAATATGGATTGTTCTATTTTCATAATTATTACATATTTTTTATTCGATAGATTGGCAATTTAATTTATAAATGTAAAACACATTCAAGTAATAAATATTACTAACTTCAAGTACATATTAGAACAGTTTTAACTTTAAAAAATGTTTATTTCATGGGTTCTGGACATGGTCCTAACAGGGACAAAATCTCAACAGACCAAAATCCTGAAACTTATATTTTTTATTTGTTGGAATCATTTTGCTGTGTTTGAAGTAAACTTTATATAACATAGATTGATATTTTGTCGGGAGGATATTGATCTATACAAATAATGGTCACCTCTCCCGTCAAAATAGACGTCAAAGCTAGACGCCAACTATTGACCGTCGCCAAAATAGTAACCTCGGTACAAAGACAAAACACCAGATTTGGCAAACTGAGAAGTGTTCACCTAGAGACCATGGTTTCAGGTTAATGGTCCTTGTCAGTCCAAGACAGATTTTATTCCATGAAATCCACAAATGATCTAATGGGATCTCAAGGACTCTCTCAAGATGGAGGAGCCTACCTTCCTGAGAACAGATTTTTATATTATATCACCAAATTATAAATAATCACATTTATCTTTATTTAATTTATCTTTGATTTTTATAAATATTGATTAAGAGTGTTAATAAAATTATTGAATTGTCTAACGGGATCTTCACAATCCACCAAAGAGGTGTTTAGTTGGCAAAGTTGATAGGCCAAATCTATGGCTAGAATATAGATGGAATTTTGCCGGGAGGATATTTATCTATAAAGTTTATCTCTCCCGTCAAAATAGACGTCAAAGATAGTTTAGGTTTGACGTCTATTTTAACACGAGACGTGACCTTTAACTGTATATAAAATATTGTATTTTACATAAAAAACGAAATAAAATTCTTCATTTTCTCTAATTATAATTTGACGAGATTTTGGTCTGTTGGGAATTTGAACCCATCGGGATTATGGCTGTTGGGATATTGTTTAGGACTTCTAACTTAGTCCCTATTCCTGCTCCGCGCTTATGGAATTGAAGACTTGAGGCGATGGCGTCGACCTTTCATATTAAATACTAGACGAATGGCCCGGGCAACGCCCGGGTTTTACCCGAGTGCGAATATATTTTTAAAACGTTGTCTTGGGTGGTCGCTATAGACAGGGTGGTCTGTATAGACAGGTGTATGTATCACACAGCTGATAACAGGGTTGTCTAGAGTGGCCGCTATAGACAGGGTGGTCTGTATAGACAGGTGTATGTATCACACTGCTGATAACAGGGTTGCCTAAAGTGACCGCTATAGACAGGGTGGTCTGTATAGACAGGTGAATGTAACACACTGATGATAACAGGGTTGCCTAAAGTGACCGTTATAGACAGGGTGGACTGTATAGACAGGTGGATGTATCACACAGCTGATAACAGGGTTGTCTAGAGTGGCCGCTATAGACAGGTGTATGTATCACACAGCTGATAACAGGGTTATCTAGAATGGCCGCTATATACGGGGTGGTCTGTAAAGACAGGTGGATGTATCACACAGCTGATAACAGTGTTGTCTAGAGTGGTCGCTATAGGCAGGGTGGTCAGTGGTCGCTATAGACAGGGTGGACTGTATTGACAGGTGGATGTAACACACTGCTGATAACAGGGTTGTCTAGAATGGCCGCTATAGACAGGTGTATGTATCACACAGCTGATAACAGGGTTGTCTAGAGGGGGGCAGGGAGGACACGTGTTCGCCGGCAGCCAATGGGCGCGCATTCTATCCGTGAGCTTCAGACAGAATAAGGCAATTATATATATAGATTACTTTTCCTTATTACTAATAATTGTGTATAGTTGCGGAACTACTGGTTTTCTGTGCTGCTCTTTTCCTGTTATTGCACCTTGTACGGAGAATCTGTATAAGACTAACGTCTTAATAAAGGCTGTGTGTGTGTGTTTATGACTTCTATTTTAATCTACTTTGGAAGAAGGAATTCTGTAATCACAAATGAAAACAAAGGAGACAGTGTTAAATAAAGGCGAGCAAATTTTAATAATCCAAAATTTCTGTTATATGCATATCACTTCGTTCTATAATTCTGAATGATGTTCCACAACCAGAAGCTAGATTCTGTGAGTAAATTTTATCATTTTTAAATGGAATTTTTCTAGATTAATTTTATTTTCCACCAAATTGATAATATTGTAAGAGATTTTTGAGTAATCCACATAATGTAAGACGTTTATTTTTTGTGTAATTTATTCCAATTATCCTTGATAAGGTCTTTCATCATTTCCATATCATCTGATGGAGATCCCATCTTGATCTCGTTGCTTATTACCAAGTTTTCATTTTTCTTCAGCCAGGCAATGACCCAGTCCAGTAGAGATTGTAAATAGGTATCAACCCAGATCTCGTTCTTTTCCAGTAGTTCATAGATACGGGTGAACGTCGTGGAGTAGACGTGCATGAGGTTTTCCCCCGGAGTCATGGTGATGTCTCTCAGTAGATCCATCTACTCACACAGTGTCTACAGCTAGGATTATGGCATGGCAAGACATAGCTTCTATATTGTAAAGATAGAGGCTGCCTGGCCGGCATTTATAGTTCTTTAAATTAAAGATACTTCGGCCAGTAAATCTGTTTGTTATCTCGACGTTTCGACAAAAATATTTTGTGCTAGTCAAAAACGAATAAAAATTAAAGCATTTGACAAGGTGTTAAAAATTATTTTGAACAATTTCGCTCACATTTCATAAACACACGCCCACTCATGGACAAACACGTGCACATAAACAATCACAAACACGCACACACATGCACACACGTACACACATGCACCCCTACGCATATAAACATACGCAAACACATGCGTACACATACATGTACACACGTATACACATGCACCCCTACGCATATAAACATACGCAAACACATGCGTACACGTACACACACGCAAATAAACACACAAACACGTACACACATACATACACACGCACGCACATGTACACACACATATAAACATACGCACACACATTTGTACACACGCAAACACATATATGAACGTTAAGGAACATGTTCTAGTGATTTTGAAAGAAAACATATAACCTAACCTTTATTTAGAGCGGCATAAGAACCGCTATAAGTCTCCAAATTTACAGAATCTCCAAAATGCGCTTAGTTCAACAACATTCCCCAAAGTATTGTTGTGTGATAGAGTGGGAGAGCAGTTACCCGGGATCTGTCCCTTTCTCCGTACATATACTCCGCCATTGTTATCAGGGTTCTCCTCAGGTTGATGCTGTTCATCCTGTGGGCACATCCACGTTAGCACAGGACAACTTCACACGGGGGAGTTACAGTAGTTGATAGGAACATCTACGTTAGCACAGGACAACTTCACACGGGGGAGTTACAGTAGTTGATAGGAACATCTACGTTAGCACAGGACAACTTCACACGGGGGAGTTACAGTAGTTGATAAGAACATCTACGTTAGCACAGGACAACTTCACACGGGGGAGTTACAGTAGTTGATAGGAACATCCACGTTAGCACAGGACAACTTCACACGGGGGAGTTACAGTAGTTGATAGGAACATCCACGTTAGCACAGGACAACTCCACACGGGGGAGTTACAGTAGTTGATAGGAACATCTTCGTTAGCACAGGACAACTCCACACGGGGGAGTTACAGTAGTTGATAGGAACATCTACGTTAGCACAGGACAACTTCACACGGGGGAGTTACAGTAGTTGATAGGAACATCTTCGTTAGCACAGGACAACTTCACACGGGGGAGTTACAGTAGTTGATAGGAACATCTTCGTTAGCACAGGACAACTTCACACGGGGGAGTTACAGTAGTTGATAGGAACATCTTCGTTAGCACAGGACAACTTCACACGGGGGAGTTACAGTAGTTGATAGGAACATCTTCGTTAGCACAGGACAACTTCACACGGGGGAGTTACAGTAGTTGATAGGAACATCTTCGTTAGCACAGGACAACTTCACACGGGGGAGTTACAGTAGTTGATAGGAACATCTTCGTTAGCACAGGACAACTTCACACGGGGGAGTTACAGTAGTTGATAGGAACATCTTCGTTAGCACAGGACAACTTCACACGGGGGAGTTACAGTAGTTGATAGGAACATCTACGTTAGCACAGGACAACTTCACACGGGGGAGTTACAGTAGTTGATAGGAACATCTACGTTAGCACAGGACAACTCCACACGGGGGAGTTACAGTAGTTGATAGGAACATCTACGTTAGCACAGGACAACTTCACACGGGGAGTTACAGTAGTTGATAGGAACATCTACGTTAGCACAGGACAACTTCACACGGGGGAGTTACAGTAGTTGATAGGAACATCTTCGTTAGCACAGGACAACTTCACACGGGGGAGTTACAGTAGTTGATAGGAACATCTACGTTAGCACAGGAAAACTTCACACGGGGGAGTTACAGTAGTTGATAGCTAAATACTTCATGGGGAGGAAAGTGCTGATAATCTGTTACTTATATCAACCTCTCACCTAGCAAAACATTTCTTTTTTTTAAATATCAATATCCTTGAATTCAGGGGGGGGGGGGGGGGGGGGGGGGGGGCTAGCGCTTTTCAAATATTGCGAGTTATTTCTGCTATCCAATTTGTCAAGAAAATATGTCGGTAGAAGAGTACCGTTATTAAAAACTTCGTTATCTTTTGAATACTTTACTAAAGCATTTTTTTGCGGAGAATGTGAGGCTACAGATAAACTTTATTCAAATAAAGAAAGAAGCATCTCCTTATCGTGTAACTGAAAGTTGCTGATAGCTTGCGCCATCTATCGGAATAAATATAAACTATTCTCGTTGATTTTTAATTATTCCAAAATTGGCCAAATACCCATTCTTGGAAAATGAGGCAGCGGGTTGCCTAAAGTTTGATGTAATTAATTTAAACCTCACAAATATTTAGAGTTCCTGATGATATTTATTGTTTTGTTTGCCATACTGTGATTGTGTACTTATCATAATTGGTTGTGGGAATTGTTTCGTCTGTTTTTCTAAGGTATTTCGAATTCCCAAATGAACCTCAAATGAGGCTCTATGTTTTCCTGTACATTACCATATTTCGTTGATCAATAAACTATACAAACAGTAATCTTGAATAATACAAAACAGAGCTCTAAATGATGTTGTATGTTGGTGTATGCATTACCCTATCCAAACAGGGTAATATTGCAATATCCCAAACTGAACTCTAAATTATGCTTTCTATAGATGTGTGCATTACCCTATTTAATTGATCAATAAACTTTTAAAACAGAGTAATCTTGCAGTATTCCAAACAGAGTTCCCAAACTTCTATTCGTTTTCTTTATTACTTTCTAACGATATTCTCAACTTTTCTGTCCAACTGTAGAACAGATAGTATAAGTAGACAAAGCACTCATCGGTCAATGACTCAGAAAGAAACTTGGGAATTTCTTGCATCTTTCTGTGATAGGTGTATGAAGCGGCTAATTAAAATCGACATAATTATAATTGAAAGAGATGAGTTTACTCTGGAATCACCACTCTTCTTTAGCGCTAGACAACAGACAGTAAATAATATTGTAGATATATATCAATTTGTAAACACTAGGGATAATTATTACAGATTTAACCATTTTTGTAAATATATTTATGATTATCTTTTAACCTGGAAAAGGATCAGGTTTCCAATATACATTATTATTTCTCTTTTATTTATTCATTTATTGTATAATATGTTTATAACTGCTTCTGTTTAAAAATGTAAATCGACTCAATTATTCCTAGGCGGGATATCGCGTTTTGTGTGTTGAAATAAATCCCAATTCCCAGAAAGAACTTTGATTCAAAAGTTGACAAAGAGAGCGATGAGGCCATGTTGGGAGACTGACCGATCGAACACACAACCGATTCAACACACAAAACGCGATATCCCGGAAATATCTCTATTTACGGGGCGGCTAACCAGAATGAATGATTTTTGAGCCCCGATGAACGCATAAAGCGGAATATATACAAAGCAATATGTACATTGTACTGTTGGAGGGGATGGGTGGACAGGGGATCATCGCCGGGTGAGGCCAGGAGAACCGGGATGTAGAGGAGGATCAGTACACGATATCCCGGAATGTATAAATGGCCACCTACCTACTTAAGAACTCCGGCTCATAGAGCAGAGTCCTATGTATGGCTCCTCTACCCCCTTCATCCTTGCTAGAGTACTCCCAGAATGTCTCGAGGTCATAGCCAGGCTTTTTGTAGTTCAGCTTGTCGGTAACGTCCATGTTCAACCTGCGCATATCATCTTAATCATCGATCAAATAACACGTTACCCATCATGATTATCATGGGTCATTGATTATCAAACTCCGCCTTTGCCGGTCCCAAGCCCGGATGAAAAGGAGGAGGGGGAGCAGTAACAAGCTCACTTAAAAACCTGGGTTCAGCTGGCCCGGCTGATAGTACCCTGTAAGGGTTCCTGATCCAGGGATACAGGATGAGAAGCGTTTGTACTCCATGTTAGGAGCGGCTGCACATAGCGTCTGTTCCTCATGTTAGAGGCGGCCATTTCTTTTGAAGCTAAGTCGGTCTGCCACTGAGTAGTGCTTCCAGTCTTAATGACAAAGGCAGACGCATTCTACTTCACCCAGTCATGATGGTTGTCAAACAGACACCATCAAGGGTCACAACTTGATTCCCTAATATGATTGAGTGGAGATGAGAAAGAAGAAGAAGAAGATCATGGTCTCTATGCCATATATATACATTCATAGAACAAAAGCAAGTGTAAACTTTTTAATGTCGTCAGTCTTCTTTTCCTTTTAAGAAGACAGAGGCAATTTTGTTTACAATTGTCTATCTCGTGTGTCTTCAATAAAGGTCACTGTAATATCTTTTATAGTTATTGTCTAAATCCCGATTTACATGCTAAAAGGTACAACCTCCTTAAGTTTTGTCCTTAAGCGTATATCGCATATTGAAAATCAGTGAATATTATATGGAAGCATCAAATAAAAATGACATGTGTGTTAGAAGGATGTATGAAAAATAGAAAGTCCAATATAGAAATATGTTAGGAATGGCGAAACCACGTTGTGTCTGATGCAACAGTTCTCCTTCTTACAGTAGGGTTGTTGAAACAGTTCTTTAATTCATGGACTCGGAGATCACTTCCTTGTTCACTCTTCGAGAAGACGGACTTCATAGTTGGTAGACAGATCTATCCAACTCCGTCTCTACCTCAGTCTGCCTTTTGCCAGACTGCAGGAGTTCCCTCCCTCTTACAGGTTCTTACTCTTTGTGCGCCCTTACTACTCTCCATCTCGACTGTGACCCACCATATATACATATATATACTAGCTGCCTCGGGTCGGTAACAAAGCCCCAACATTAGCTTTGGGAAACTTAGAAGCGTCCACCTGTTTTGATGGGAGAGGCGCCCTATGATTTTATAGATCAATTTCCTCCGGTCAAATTGTTTCCTAACATATGTATCGTTTTTTTTTATAATAGAGCAATCCATAAATAGATATTCAATTAAAAAGGGGCATATTATATTAGATAAAAATAATTTATTTACAAAAAATGGTTAACTGAGCACCATATTATATGTTGTTATATCTTGCAAAAGGTTAATGTTCAGCCAACAGAAATATTGGTAGATAAATTATTTTTGATCCAATATATATGCCTTTTAATTAAATTATATATATATATATATATGTGTATAAATCGTTCGGATGCACAATTAAAGGGAAAGTTGCTTCTTTTGAAAGGTCAATCCCAAACGCATTTCGTGCTGTTGGCGTTCGTCAGTGTGTTACGGGTTGTAGGGTGGCTATGCCAAATCTATGGCCAATAGATGGAATTTTGTAAATTTCCATATGTAACTATGTACAATGAATAAGTACGTGGCTCATCCGCCACCGCTACGGAGTTTGGTGGAGAATCGCCAGCGGGTCTCCAGCGATACCACGCATTTCGTGATCACGACCTACATTGCCCGCTAGAGCCGGACTAGGTAGTCCATCATCCAACGGTGCACACTAGAAGGCAAACGTTCAAGCTTTAATCTCAGGTAGCCAAACCCTCCCACGGTGCCCAGTAGCGGGCAAAAGTTCAAGCTTTGCATCTCAGGTAGCCAAACCCTCCCACGGTGCCCAGTAGCGGGCAAACGTTCAAGCTTTGCATCTCAGGTAGCCAAACGCTCCCACGGTGCCCAGTAGCGGACAGATGTTCGAGCTTTGCATCTCAGGTAGCCAAACCCTCCCACGGTGCCCAGTAGCGGGCAAACGTTCAAGCTTTGCATCTCAGGTAGCCAAACGCTCCCACGGTGCCCAGTAGCGGACAGATGTTCGAGCTTTGCATCTCAGGTAGCCAGACCCTCCCACGGTGCCCAGTAGCGGACAGATGTTCGAGCTTTGCATCTCAGGTAGCCAAACCCTTCCACGGTGTCCAGTAGTGGACAGATGTTCGAGCTTTGCATCTCAGGTAGCCAAACCCTCCCACGGTGCCCAGTAGCGGGCAAACGTTCAAGCTTTGCATCTCAGGTAGCCAAACCCTCCCACGGTGCCCAGTAGCGGGCAAACGTTCAAGCTTTGCATCTCAGGTAGCCAAACCCTCCCACGGTGTCCAGTAGCGGACAGATGTTCGAGCTTTGCATCTCAGGTAGCCAAACTCTCCCACGGTGCCCAGTAGCGGGCAAACGTTCAAGCTTTGCATCTCAGGTAGCCAAACCCTTCAACGGTGCCCAGTAGCGGGCAGATGTTCAAGCTTTACATCTCAGGTAGCCAAACCCTTCCACGGTGCCCAGTAGCGGACAGATGTTCGAGCTTTACATCTCAGGTAGCCAAACCCTCCCACGGTGCCCAGTAGCGGGCAAACGTTCAAGCTTTGCATCTCAGGTAGCCAAACCCTTCAACGGTGCCCAGTAGCGGGCAGATGTTCAAGCTTTACATCTCAGGTAGCCAAACCCTTCCACGGTGCCCAGTAGCGGACAGATGTTCGAGCTTTACATCTCAGGTAGCCAAACCCTCCCACGGTGTCCAGTAGCGGACAGATGTTCGAGCTTTGCATCTCAGGTAGCCAAACCCTTCCACGGTGTCCAGTAGAGGAACTTACTTGAAATCTTCCAACTGAATGGCACAAGCGAGACCACCCAGGACTCTCCGGCGTTCTACAGGCTGTACCTCGGTGTCCAGTCTACCCAGGAGATAGCGGTAGATTTCACTGCTGGGTGTATCACCTTCCGTTCTCATGGTGACACAGTAGGCCGCAGTTCTCAGGTAGGTCGGGATTCTGCGTCCACACATTGACCGATCTTGGTGAAACTAGTCTCGATATGGGCGTCCTCAGAGAGAATGCGCGTTAGAACTATTTGACTTATAGTACAACTTGAACCACGAATATGTATTTTTCCATATCATAAGTTGAATATCCACCTGGAGCTGTATGCTATCGAAAGAAGAACCAAACCCTGAGGCTAAGTGTTTCTTATAGAGTTTTTTAATTTATTCGAGATTTCGATATTTTCTACCCTCCAACAGGAATAAAAATAAGAATTCTGTTGAAGTGAAGAAGTGCTTGAAAGATCGAATAAATAAAACACTCTGAAAAATACACTTCGCCTCACAATTTTGTCCTTATTTTAATAAAAATTTGCATATTTATTGGCTGATCAGTGGTGAACCCTCACAGCAGTGTTTCGCCAATTTTTATTCTACCAGACCGCTTCTTTAGAGCTCTAATACTGTATTGGATCATTCTGCTTATATATGCTATACTGAAGGGTGGGATCTCAGAAATGGTATTTAAGCAAGGACAGTAAGGACAGTAGAAATACGATTGATTTGTGAAAGAAACATTCGCGTCTTTGTGTTTTCATTTGCTATATATAAATGGCGCGTTATTGTTTCATATTGAGCCATTATAAGGCGTTCAGAATTAAAAGATGTAGAAAATTTATTGAGGACGTCAACACAACTATATTTTACTAATCAATTATTTTAATCAAAAATAAAAAGGCATATCCTCTCCTCTCCCATGAGTATAATGAGATGGCCGAACGCCATCTAGTAGATCAAAAATAATTGCTAAAGAACATTGAGCAGTCAAGTTATGGTATATATCCCGTGTGGATCTCATGGAATAAAGTCCGCCCTAGACTGACGAGGGCCATTAGCCCGAAACCATGGTCTCTAGGTGGACGTTTCTCAGTTTGCCAATATTGGTGTTGTGGATTTGTCACCGACCCGATGCCGCTAGTTGCGGCGACGGTCAATAGATGGCGTCAGATTCTGACGTTTATTTTGACGGGAGAAGCGCCCATTGCTTCTATGGATTAATTTCCTCCCGGCAAATTTTCCATCTATTTTCTTTAATATGTTTGATACCTTATTTTTTAGATCACTTTATCACAATATCAACAAAACCTTTAGATTCAGGAAACTTAGTTATAAATATCTCTCCCAACAAAATACATTGCTTGGATGTATTTTTATAAATGAATGAGGCCCCTTAGAACTATAATTATTGTTATATATATATTTTTTGAGATTTTAATCAATTAAATATAATTATAATACCTTGATATATATAAAGGTTGGCGTTCAACCAACTTAAATATTGGTAAAATAAATGATATTTTGATCCAATATATGCCTTTTTAATTAAAAACTAATTGAATGTTCCCACAGAGTATGTATGTAATATCACAACAAAATAGGCGCTAACCGTAAGAAGATAAGTTTTCCTTTGTTTACTATGTTATAGGTTATTATTTTTTATGTTCTCACTCTTGTAAATCAATAATGTTTGATCAATCTTCTTGGGATCAGTAGCTTTAAAAAAGTCTAAGAAAAGTCAACAGTCGTTAATCATCATGTAATTTTACAATCGAAGTAATAAAAAGTGGGGAGTCAGTGGAAGGATGGTCAAAGCCGTTGGTTTTCGACCGCTACGACCCTAGTTCGATTCCCGCATTGGGCGCTTTTTTTATTAAAAAAAAAAAAAAATGCTCCAATGGCCTCCGATTCTTGCAAAAGTCCATCCTCACCAGCGAGTGCAGGTAATCAAACGGGGCTCTGCTACATTTGTAAGTTCAAAGTCGAACTGATTTTCACATGTGTAGACAGTAAAAACAGTCGCCTTTTTCTACCCACCATGAATTTCGTGGCCTATATCACGTGTACTAGGGATAAAAAAAAAGTAATAAAAAGTTTACTTCAAGTGACCATCCTTCTCTTTGATGACGTCTTTTAACATCTTCTTCATCGGAGAGACGCAGGACTCGTGGAGAATCTGGCAGAGAGTGATGGCGACAAGCTGCTTGAGAATGCTGTCTCACACCGCAGCACATATGTTGTTGACACCTCTTGTTTATATATGCAACTTTATACATGTTATATATACATATATAATAAAATAATATGATACATTAGCACGCCATCTGTCATGAGAATTCTAAACTATTATAGACACGTATGGTTCTTTTAAAAATTAAACAATATCTACTGTCCTTACTGCAATGAAAAATTAAGAGCAGTAGAAAATTGTTTAATTTTTAAAAGAATCATACGCGTCTATAATAGTTTAGAATTCTCATATAATAAAATTAAGTTTTATTTGCGTAAGATTATTTTATTGTTTCAAAAACGAAAATAAAGGTGAATATTTTCATATCAATATACACTCATGGACAAAACTTGAGGATGTGGAAAGTGTATTTTTTCAAAGGAAACAGATAATATTGTTCACACTTGATTATCTCGTGTGTCTTCTATAAAGATCACTGTAATTTAAAAAAAAAACGAAAAACGGTAAGCATTATCATATCAATATATAATCATGGACAAACTTGACGAAAAGGAAAGGGTATTCTCTTTAAGGATATAGGGGGAATTTTGTTCACGCTTGGTTATCTCGTGTGTCTTTAATAAAGGTGTCACTGTGTATCAAATATCTTTCAGAGTTGAATATGGTGCCTCTGCCACCGCTGTAGCCACAGATCTCCAGCGACACCACGCATTTCGAGATTTACGAAGAAAACGTAGATCGCGTTCTTCACCGCTGAGATGGTGATGACATGGTCCTCGAGACCAACCGGTAAGAGAAGCGGATACAGCTATGAGAGACCCAGGGAGAACGATTAGGTACTGGAGTGATAGCAGGGACCACAGACAGTCAATTGTTGGAGGAACATGGTGGAGATCAATAGGACCCTGAACTGGAGACCGGGGAAACTACTGAATAATAATTCAAATTGGAGTTATTTCTCTTGTAAATAGATGAATCAGTATAAACATGGTGACACTATTCACTCTTTTAAAATAGAAATATGTATTAGATAAAAAATGCCTATATTGGATTTAATAAAATATTTATTTTGCCAATATTTCGGCTGGCTGAACGCCAACCTTTATCAAGGTATTACATTTTTGTATACACAAACTCAGAGCCGCATAATGTTATACTATCACAGTTGAAATCAATTAAAATACAAAGTAGGTGGGAGAAATTTGTGCATGAAAAAATTATTATAAAAATTGCAATCAAATATGTTAAATATCTTAAAATATTAAAGGAAAAATAATGAGGTCTATCTTATAATATGGATTGCTCTATTTTCAAAAATAAATATGTATGGAATCTAGGAAAATAAACCATTTATGATCTATTTTAGTATTAGCATTATTATAATCTACTAGACGAATGGCCCGGGCAACGCCCGGGTTTTACCCGAGTGCGAATATATTTTAAAAACGTTTTAATCTTCATCTAGATCTTCATCTTGTCTACACCTTGTATACATCTTGCTTCCTAGGGTTGCCCGGCAACGCCCGGGTTTACATGATTAAATGTATTATTCAAACACATTAAACATGTGCCCGTTGGCTGCCAGCGAGTAAATGTCGGCGCCCGTTGACTCCCGGCGAGCAAGCGACTGCTCCCGTCGGCTGCCGGCGGGCGAGTGGCTTCCCGGCGCATGCGCGCGCCCGTTGACTCCCGGCGAGCAAGCGACAGCTCCCGTCGGCTGCCGGCGTGCGAGTGCCTTCCCGGCGCATGCGCGCGCACAGGGAAGCCACGTGTCGCAGGCCGTCCAATGGGCGCGCCCCGCCATCAGATTCCACCGCGTTCTAGATGAGCTATTTAGAATAATTTGAATATATAGTTTTAATAATTGATTTATATATTTTTTAAAATAGCCTATCGTCATCCTCGTTATTTTTTACCTATGTATTGAAATTTTGGTTTGAATTAGTGAACTACTGCGAATTTGTATACCGGACATACAAACCAACCAACCAACAAACATACAAACATTCATTTTTATATATATAGATAATTATGGAGTTGGGGAAACTTACATGGCGTCATCTTCATATTCTTTAAAATCAGAAGGATTTTCAACTTTTTTCCTTATCGGGTCTAGAATCATGCCAATATATCTCTGTTCTCACACACAGAAATATGTTTTAAAATTATAGAAAAAAATACTTCAAGTTTTTATTTGAATCATAGATTATTATTCTACATAAAATATTTGACCACATATATATATATACTAGCGGATGTGTACCCGGCTTCGCCGGGGTTTTATCCAAGTGAAAGTTTGCCTAACGAATATTATATATTATGAAGTATAATAAACAATGTTAAAGATTAGTTTTAATTATTAATCAAGATTGTGTGTGAATATGTGAGAAAGATGAAATATCGTTGTTGTTTTCTTGGCCGACTGTTTTACATATGGTGTTATCTTAAAATTGCTTGTTTTGAATATTTTTTTTAGATTGAGTTGAATGAATCGCTGAATTTTTTTTTTTTTGTATTTATATATAAATAAAATTAACTCTGTTGATTTTTTTTGTATTTAATCGATAACAGCGAAGTTACGCATGTTAAAGTTAGGAAAAATATTTTGATGTTAAGCAAAACCTGCTCCATCTCGTTTTACATAAATGTTGAAAATTTTGTCGAAATTGATGCATTGTAACGAAAGTTTTTAGCGAACACCACTTATGAAATTTGCATTTTATTAATATAGATATATATTATATATTAAAATATAAAAAGGCATATCCTGACCAGGAGCACATGTGCTTTTCAGAAGGCAGAGCGCCATCTGGTGGAACAGAAGTCAACTAAACATTGATTTAGCCTGTTCCCTGATATTTGGCCATCCCCGAACGAGTTTCGCGCTTTTTGGCGCTCGTCAGCGTGGAGTAGGCTGAACCACTGCGACCAAAAAATATTATTTGGTCCCAGTAGCTTCCCTAAAAACCAAGAAAGGGGTATTTAAGGCCAAACTTGCGTAAATACGCTTAGCACATTAAAAAACGAAAGAAAAAAAAAAGATAAAAAGATCAGGTGTTGAAATCAATATTAAAAAAGGCATATCCTGACCAGGAGTACATGTGCTTTTCAGAAGGCAGAGCGCCATCTGGTGGAACAGAAATCAACTAAACATTGATTTAGCTTGTTCCCTGATATTTGGCCAAATTCTTTTTAAAAAGCTTCTGAAATTTCCATGTGAATATTTGTTTTCTAAGAATATTTGATTTGTAAACCATGAGTATATTTACATATGATAAGCCATCAGGTATAAAAGTCACTTACTGAGAATTGGAAGTACTTGTAATCGGACTCCCTGGCTTGTTTGATGAGGAAGCCCATGTTGGTAAAGAAAGCTCGGAATGGAGGCAACTTCTCCTCATTTACCAGGTACTGGATCGCTCGAAGTGGAAGTTCGTATTTGACTTTACCAATCCTGTAACAGTAAGGTGGGAGAAATGGGCAGCCAATTGTTTTTTATATATCCTAACAAATATTTATTTAAGAAATAAAAACATTAAAACAAAAATGTTTCTATAAAACAAATTTCTATGGTCCTTACTGCGATGAAAAAAAATGTTGAGAGAGTTTGGGTCGTGAGTTCGGTTCTAAAATCACTTTATTAGGTACCGCTCAACAAGAACAACCTAGTTTATGATAATTGCAACAATGAATAATATATGAAGTTTATTCACAAATTAAACAAAATGTTAACACGGGATTCGATCCCGGTTCATGACTGTCGGGAATCGAGGGTGTTACCCACTCGTCCATCCCCTTTTATGGGTCTTGAGTGATGAATCCCCCCCTAACGGTTTCGCCAATTTAATCCACCAGACCGCTTCTTAGAGTGTAAATACTGTATTGGACGATTCTGCTTATGTGTGCTACACTGAAAGGTGAAAAAGGGCGACATCAAAGAATTTACACTTCTTTAAGTTTTGTACATGAGTGTATATATCTTCTTTGCAATATAAATTCTATCTGTGAGCAATACAACATTTGGTGAAATAGACATTTTTAAAGCAACAATCCTTCTAACGATTCTGCTTATTTATGCTACACTGAAGGGTGAAAAGGGGCGACATCAAAAACTTTACACTTCCTTAAGTTTTATCCATGAGTGTATTTTCTCTAAAATATCATTTATATCTGTGAACAATACATTTTGGGTGAAATTGACATTTTTTAAATAACCAACACTCATTAGGTGACTATTTTACCTTGATTAAGTTTGTATATAGGATGTCGCCTTAGTAAGGTATATCTCTTCATTATTTAATAAACTCACAAAAAAAAAAGATTGAGCATGTTCTATAACGATAGGAAAATCTGTCGTGATGATGTATTTATAAATGTTTAGTTGGATAACTCACTTGGCTAATTCAAACAGATCGTCTAGGATCTGAGCCCGGTTGGTTTCAGAAAAATCCTGGAACAAAGAAAACGACTTATATATATGTTATACTTGCTATATACTTAGTCCATGATTATCATGGCAGGTAGGGGTTCTAACAGAGGCTTGTACTGTAACTACACCACATGTCTAGATATGTAGTATCAGGCCATGGTGGGTAGAGGGTTGTGACTGTTTGTACTGTAAGTACACCACATGTCTACATACGTAGTACAAGGCCATGGTGGGTAGAGGGTTGTGACTGCTTGTACTGTAAGTACACCACATGTCTACATACCTAATATTCACCTTGACTTTGCCAACACTCCGTAGCTTCCTGCTAGCCCCTCACAGGCTGTATTGCCATTATTCACGTACGCGGGAAAACGTGAAAATAGCCTTATTCAAAATTCTTTCCCCTCTCCCTTCTTATTTGTTTCAATCTACCAACCCGACTACTGTATAAAGAATTAAAAATCTGAAAACCAGGAATGTGGGTAGACTTGAAGCTACAAGAGCAACAAACAGACCTTCCACCAACCTGAGGTTTGGACTTGAGATGGTCAATGATCATGTTCCAGTTCTTCTCGTCGTAGTTCACCCGGAAGTAGCCGAGGGATCGCACGTTCACCAGGATCCAGCTGTCGTCTGGGGGGACGGGGATATTGTCGAACACCTCTGGCACAACACCAAACCCGGTTATATCTCCCTCTGGTATAACCCCAGTCACTGTTATATACCTCTGGCAAAACACCACAATCCCGGTTATATCCCTCTAGTACAACCACAATCCCGGTTTTTATGCCTTTGTCACAACCACAGTCCCGGTTATATACCTCTGGCAAAACACCACAATCCCGGTTATATCCCTCTAGTACAACCACAATCCCGGTTTTATGCCTTTGTCACAACCACAGTCCCGGTTATATACCTCTGGCAAAACACCACAATCCCGGTTATATCCCTCTAGTACAACCACAATCCCGGTTTTATGCCTTTGTCACAACCACAGTCCCGGTTATATACCTCTGGCAAAACACCACAATCCCGGTTATATCCCTCTAGTACAACCACAATCCCGGTTTTATGCCTTTGTCACAACCACAGTCCCGGTTATATACCTCTGGCAAAACACCACAATCCCGGTTATATCCCTCTAGTACAACCACAATCCCGGTTTTATGCCTTTGTCACAACCACAGTCCCGGTTATATACCTCTGGCAAAACACCACAATCCCGGTTATATCCCTCTAGTACAACCACAATCCCGGTTTTATGCCTTTGTCACAACCACAGTCCCGGTTATATACCTCTGGCAAAACACCACAATCCCGGTTATATCCCTCTAGTACAACCACAATCCCGGTTTTATGCCTTTGTCACAACCACAGTCCCGGTTATATACCTCTGGCAAAACACCACAATCCCGGTTATATCCCTCTAGTACAACCACAATCCCGGTTTTATGCCTTTGTCACAACCACAGTCCCGGTTATATACCTCTGGCACAACCACGGTCACTGTTATATACCTCTAGTAAAACCACAGTTTCGGTTTTAAATCTCTGACACATGGTTGTATTCGAAATGTATTTATGTTCTTATTTTGGTGTATAAAAAGTATATAAATATCAATGTTTGTTTGAAAAAAAAGTGCACCTGAAAAATTATTTTTGGAGACATCCAAAATGCACCTCTTTTTGAAAACATATATAAATTTTATTAACTACAAGAAATTCTACATATTTAAGCCTTGGTGATTGTTTCTGAATAAAATTAATACACACAGGATCTTGTATAAGTGTTTAATAAACCACTATAGAAAAGCTGAGACAATGTAACCTAATGGAGATCTTTTAAACGACTTGAGGTATAATAAACAACAACAATGAAAAAACCATAGAAAGAATGCTGTCTATGTGCACAATCCATAGTGTGGGTATATACTTACTCTTTTCTTCTCGAAGCCAGTCTATGACGTCAGGGTCCCACTTGAGTGCCTTCTGGTCTGTATAGGAGATGGGGATATTCCATATTCTGTAATCAATGCCATAGCATGCAAATATGGATAGAGTACTCATAGCTTCCCTACGTGCCATCGGGGGCAGAGCCAGGCCATGGTTCTTGGGACACTTCTAACTTGTCATTCTCTCTGGAGACTGTCACTAAAGGAAAGCCAGGATTTTCCAACCAGCCTTGTAAGTCGGACGCCAACGTGGGCTGAATCTAAACACATATGTAAATTTGAATCAAGGGATCCTACTATACATTATAGAATGCGTGTATTGGTTTAGTCAACAACAACAACAAAAAAATCTTTATTAAGACACTATTGTCTTACAAGGGGATTCCCCTAAAAAGTTATATATGTACATGAGTGAGGAGGAAAAGTAATTTAGAGGGGAGAGGGGAGCAATCAGCCGTTGTCTGAGGATGTTGCTTTAGTCTAAACAGGATAAATTGATGGAAGAATTCAAAAACTTTATATTTTACTTAGTTATCAAGGTTTTTGGTTTAGGTCGGTCAAGGAAGTTTTAATCGAAGACTTGCCAGTCTAAACTGAATAAAGAAATCATTCTTATACTCTGGGATGTTTTGAATCCTATTTACATATCTATATATATAATTGCCTTATTCTGTCTGAAGCTCACGGATAGAATGCGCGCCCATTGGCTGCCGGCGAACACGTGTCCTCCCTGCCCCCTCTAGACAACCCTGTTATCAGCAGTGTGTTACATCCACCTGTCTATACAGACCACCCTGCCTATAGCGGTCACTTTAGGCAACCCTGTAATCAGCAGTGTGTTACATCCACCTGTCTATACAGACCACCCTGTCTATAGCGACCACTCTAGACAACCCTGTTATCAACTGTGATACATCCACCTGTCTATACAGACCACCCTGTCTATAGCGGCCATTCTAGATAACCCTGTTATCAGCTGTGTGATACATACACCTGTCTATAGCGGCCACTCTAGACAACCCTGTTATCAGCTGTGGGATACATCCACCTGTCTATACAGACCACCCTGTCTATAGCGGTCACTTTAGGCAACCCTGTTATCATCAGTGTGTTACATTCACCTGTCTATACAGACCACCCTGTCTATAGCGGTCACTTTAGGCAATCCTGTTATCAGCAGTGTGATACATACACCTGTCTATACAGACCACCCTGTCTATAGCGGCCACTCTAGACAACCCTGTTATCGGCTGTGTGATAAATACACCTGTCTATACAGACCACCCTGTCTATAGCGACCACCCAAGACAACGTTTTTAAAATATATTCGCACTCGGGTAAAACCCGGGCGTTGCCCGGGCCATTCGTCTAGTAGCTATATATTTGATCGAGTGTTATATATATAATTACTGTAGAGAGAGATTCGAAACAGTTTATAGTAATTTAGATTTAATTAATGTTAATAGTACAATTATTATATAAAAGGGCGTACCTGGATCTGTAAATTAAAAAAAAAAAAAACCTTTTTTTCTCAAAATATTTCGAGAGATTTCTCCCTCTTTATCAATTTATTGCATAGTACAATTATTGCTTAAAATTTATATTATTTTTACTTTTATACTTATATATATCCTATATACATTATTTATGCTTATTGTTAAAACTTGGGCTTTAAATTTATATATACATCTAAATATATGTGTAGTACTTCGGTGGAGCACAAATCTCTTAAATCTTCTAATTGTCTTCAAATAAAATAGAAATGTCGCTAGAATAGGCCGAGTTACCTCATTCAGAATTCCAAGAAAAGATCTGGAGTAGGCATCGTGGTGGACCAGGAAGCTTGCGATATAAGACTGGAGCCAATCATATCTTTATTCCTAATTGATTTGCATAGCTGGAACATTCTTACGTGAATAGATGCTCTGAAGTCTTCGGCTCCAATGATGTATTTGATCATTCTCAGAATGGAAGCTGCCTGAAACATATTCCGAGTGTATATATATTTTAAATCACACACGAATATATGATTATTTGAATATATTAGCGCAATTCATAAATCTTCATATAATTAAATGCCTATACCGTATCACAAAGAATATATTTAACTATTTCGATTGGCTGAGCACCAATCTTTGTCAAATTTCTTCAACCTATTTGCTTTATATAAATTACTTATTCAAAATGAATAAGGCGTAATACCAAGACAAAGTACACTCATGGAAAAAAGTGCAAGAAAGTGGAATGTCTTTGATATCACCGGTTATCTATTTTTCATTTTTTTAAGGAGTCAAAGGCAATTTTATTTATACTTGGTTATCTTGTATATCTTCTATAATGGTCACTGTAATGACTTTCAGAGTTATTGTCTGAATCCCGATGTACATGCTAAAAGGTAGATCTTCCTTAAGATTTGTCCATGAGTATATCTTTCAGAGTTATTGTCTGAATACCGATATACATGCTGAAAGGTACAAGTTCCTTATGTTTTGCCCATGAGTATAGATTGTATATAGAATAGCATTGCGAGTATCAAGAGTTTGCTATGTGTCAGGCAGAATGCTGACAGAAGGAAGGTATACAATATGTTACCTTGTCATAGTTGAAGCCCACGTAGCTGTCGTTGCGATGGTAACTTGGAAGCAGCGGCTGGGCCCATTTGCTGGCGTCCAGGTGGAGACCGATATGGAGGGATCCTGTGACGAACCGGTTGTCCTGGAACACATTTTTCTCAATATAGATATAATAGAATATCAGACCCCACTCTCAAAATAGACGTAAAAACTAGACGCCATCTATTAACCATCACCGCAAACTATTAGCCACGGGTCGGTGACAAAGCCACAACACCAGCTTTGGTAAACTGAGAAGCATCCACCTGGAGACCATGGTTTCGGGTCCTCGTCAGACCAGGGCGGACTTTATTCCATGAGATCCACAAGGGATCAAATGGAATCATAACAATCTGCCAAAGAGGTGTTTAGCTGGCAATAGTCAAAATATTGATGGCGTCTAGTTTTAACGTTTATTTTGACGGGAGAGGAGACCTTTGCTTTTATAGATATATTTCCTCCCGGAAAAATTTCCATCTATATGTATACAAGGGTAGATCAATAACAACGATAAAAGTTTAATAGAAAAAAAAGAAGGAAACAAATGTATATAGATATACACCTTTAAATTGAGCTCTGTTGTTATATTAAAAAAATCTCAGGAAAAGAAACCATCTGGCAACATTTTTTTCCAATAAAAATGGCGACCAAAACAAGCAGTTGCACCAAGTATGAAATGCGAGCAGTAATACGTTTTCTTTATCATGAAGGAGTTGGAATTTACTCCAGAATGAAATATGTTTAGGGTGTTAAATGTTTGTCTCAAAATTGATTTTTTAATGGGTTAGAAATTCAAAAGCGGCATAGAAAGTTTGGATGAAGCACCGCAACCTGGCGCCCCGGTCAAGGTTAGTGATGATGCAACCATCAGCGCCATTGACGAGATGATACAGAACGATCGTAACATTAATTAGCATTAGAGTTATTTCTGCCGAACTTAACCTTAGTCATGGAAGTATCCAAAAATTCATTACAAAACATTTAAAGTACAGAAAATTTTCACAAGATGGGTGCCTCGGCTGCTCACAAAGGAAATGAAGGAAAAACGTCTAAACGCTTGTAAAGAGCTTTTGGAACGTTATGAAATTGAGGGTGAGAGTTTTCTTGAAAGAATAGTCAGTGGAGATCAACGACTTCATATACACAAGTTGCCAAGCATTTCCAGGGCAAGGCACTGTCTGCAATAAGTACGGTGTGGACAGTCATGACTAAGACTAAAGTTAACTCCCTTCAGGCACCTTTAAGGCTATTGGACTCAATGGTTGTAGCGGTACTCCTATACGCAGCTCCGATCTGGGCTTGTGATCAAAAGGAGTTACTGGACAAGACTCAGGATGTTTTCCTGCGTCGGCTTTTAAACCTGCCCAGGTATACCCCAGGATATATCCTTCGAATGGAGTGTGGACGAACTTCTCTTGCAGTCACCTCCATAAATTCCGATAAATTTATTCCGATAGATGGCGCCAGCCATCAGCAACTTTCAGTTGCACGATAAGGAGATGCCTTTTTCTTAATTTATGCACCTTATCCCAGTACAATGTTCCATTTGTACTATTTTTTCACATTGTGTAGCGTCCTCACGCAATTCTGGCCTTAACTACCCGTTTCATGATTTTTCAGGATGCCTTAATGACCAATTTTTTGGTCGTTGAGGTACAGCTTGCACCACGCTGATGAGGGCCAACAGCCCGAAACGCGTCCGTGGTTAGCTTTTCTTGATTAATCAAGAATGGGTATTTGGCCAATTCTGGAATAACTAAAAATCAACGAGAATAGTTGATATTTATTCCGATAGATGGCGCCAGCCATCAGCAACTTTCAGTTGCACGATAAGGAGATGCCTTTTTCTTAATATATATATATATATATATTAATATCCTCTACGTGGGTCGTTATTTATTTAGTGTCGTATTCTCGTTGAAGAATTTATAGACACGAAAGCTTAAGTAAAAAAACTAATAAATACATTTTTATTCCCGAAAGGATTCTTGATATTTATTTACTTGAGCACAGAGGATCAATATCTATCAGAATATCAATGTAGCGGCTATGAATAAAGGTACTGTACCATTTGTTTTCTGTGGTTGAAGAGAGCATGGCCCCAATAGCTCATGTAGATTGTCATTCCACCGACCACCCAGTAGTCATTCTTGGGGAGTGTGTTCACAAGGCCACCGAACCACTGAAAACCACAAATAAATTAATAATTTTGAAAAATAAAAACTTATTTATAAAGCACCTCTCATCAGTAATGAGTCCTCTCCCAGAGATTTCGCTGAATTAATACATAAAATCGTATATTTATATGTATTTCTATTGTCCTCAAAGAGTCTATATTTATAGTTTACCTAAATACATCAACCAAGAATTCCTTCATACTCTCTGATATATAAGCAGAATAGTCCTATTCAATATTAGAGATGAATGATGTATTAAATTGGCTGAATGGGTTCAACACTTTTGAGCTAATCCCCCCATATAATATCTTCCCATCGCACAGAAGGAAGTTTGTATCAGTTAAAAAATATATAAAATCTCGTGCTGAAATTGTTTAATTTATCATAAATAGATGACATATTAAAGCCATATATAACACATATTCACCCTTGCCTTTACAATTTTACAAAATCAACAAATAATCCAGGGTCAGGTTTCTTTAATTATTTTTTATTTCTATAGCTTTATAGGGCCAACATATTCTGGTCAATAGTTGGCTGGAAGTCATACTTCTAGGTCTTCTGTTGTATTGTTGTTAGCCCGAAAGCAAGAGAAATTTTAAAAAATAGTTAAAGAAAACTGGCCCCGAATTGCTTGTTGGTTTTGTAAAATTAAAGCCTTATGTGTGATTCTGTAGTTGTGACACATATAAAGGATTCTCATTACAAGGACATTTGCACATGGTGGTACTTACCGCTCTGGCTGCCAGGAAGCAAACAAGCCGATCCTCCCGTTCATGCCAGATGGGTGCTTCTCCATCGAACGCCACATGCTCTGGGATCACCATCATGCCATTCCAAGCCTCTGACGGTCTAGGTGTGGGGGCTCCAGAATGTAAGATCAGCACCAGGTCCGAGTGTACCATGTAGAATGGTAGCAGACGCTCCATCTTTTCGAAGGCTTTGAAGATTTGGCTGACGAACCTCTGGGTGTAAGGGATCACTTCAAACCTCATCCATATAGTCACCTGCACATCGGTGATGCTTTATGCAACTTTGTGATACAGGAAGGAATGCTTGTAGATTGGTACTCTTGGATTGATGGATGTCTTTGGTTAACTTTACTACATAGCAATAGCTTTACCCTTTATGGATTCTAGGGTATCTCGCTATATTTGTGTATCAAATAACATTGCATTTGTATTATAGTGTTCCAATTATATATTTTCGTATATAATGATACAGATAAAACTGTAAGTATACACCACATGTCTTCCAATGTAGTACCAGGCTATGTTGAGTAGAAGGTTTTACCTGTTTGCACTATAAATACACCACATGTCTACACATGTAGTATCAGGATATGCTGTGTAGATAGTTATGACTACTTGTACTGTAAGTACACCACATGTCTACACATGTAATACCAGGCCATGGTGGGTAGAGGGTTGTAACTGTTTCTACTGTAAATATATCACATGTCTACACAAATAATACCAGACCGTGGTAGGTAGCGGTTGTGACTGTTTTTACTGTAAGTACAACACACGTGTCGCGTTCGTGGATGGCTTTTCTTGATTAATCAAGAAATTGGGTTGGCCAAATATCAGGGAACAGGCTAAATCAATGTTTAGTTGATTTCTGTTCCACCAGATGGCTCTCTTCCATCTGAAAAGCACATGTGCTCCTGGTCAGGATATGCCTTTTTTATTTTTAATATCAACACCTGACCATTTTATTATTTTATTTTCTATTACTTTTTCACATGTCTATATATGAAATACCAGAACATGGTGGGTAGAAGGTTGTGACTTCTTGTACTGTAAGTATATCACATGTTTACATTTGTATTTACAGGGCATTGTCGGTGGAGGGTTGTAACAGTTTGTACTGTAAATACACTATATATTAATAACTATATATATATATATATAAAATGTATGTAGTATAAAGTGTGATATAACTCATTCAAAAGACATTTCTACATACATATAAATATCTACCTTGAGTCCTGGACGAATTATTTTCATTTTGGGGTAAAAGTTGGTCGTGGCATATGCGAGCATGGCAGAGAACATGGGGTACGAGCTTGGGAATACGTCCGTGTGCCGTGACTGGGAGGCACTGCACATGCGCGTGGGTATGACATAGTTACATATAGATGGAAATTTTGCCGGGAGGAAATTGATCTAAAGAGACTAGGGTCGCCTCTCCCGTCAAAATAGACGTCTAAAACCAGACGCCATCTATTGACCGTCGCCGTAATTAGCGGCCTCGAGTCGGTGACTGACGAGGGCCATTAGCCCGAAACCATGGTCTCTAGGTGGACGCTTTTCAGTTTGCCAAAGCTGGTGTTGTGGCTTTGTCACCGACCCGAGGGTCAATAGATGGCGTCTAGTTTTGACGTCTATTTTGACGGGAGAGGCGACCCTTGTCTCTTTAGATTTTTACATATATCTCCTGGTACATTCTGTTAATAAAACATTTCATGATCATCTTTGAGCCATCCATCGCTGTAGACTACACGGATGTACAAAGGTCAAGACAAGGAATGAATTTTTAGAATTAAAAATAATAATATTTATTAAAATATATTCGAATATATACTACCAATCTTCATATAGTTATTTGCATAAAACCCATCATAAACGCTAATAAAATGTGCAAAGCGAATTTTTTGTCTTTCTCTTGTACTTGCATATTTCTAGCTCAATATGTAATATATGTAAATTTTAATCAATAATATCTCAATAATTATTTTTTATTAATCATAATTTTAGTGTCTTTTTCCTCAACCTTTACATACACACCAGTGTGTAACAATTTAAACAAATCGAATATAATTTATAATCTCACTGTCTTCAACTTGATTTGTGCCTCCGCGTGCACCATTCTCTGTATGCAACTCAAAACATTTATCACTTTACTACAACACTTTCACATAGAACTGAAGAAGAGGCTTTCTCGAAAGCTTTTGTTATTATTACAAAGAAAATTTGAAGTTTATTGGCCATTTTTATTTCAAAGTTCTGCTACATTATTGAATTGTTTAACATATGATATTAAAAATAGTTTAGCTATTTTTAACATTTATTTTTCTTATTAAAAAAAAAATAATTTTCTAATGCCCTCTTACTGCAATAATAAAACAATGGGAGAAATTATAATTAAGGGTTTATCTAAAATAAACCTTCCTTTCTAAAATAGTTTAAATTTACCATAACAGATGGCGCTCATATGCATGATTGACCTAGAGTATGTAACTTTATAAAATATCGCATTCCATAAAATTTAACATTAGAATATAAACGGCACATCTCTTTTGAATAGAAAAACAACTCAGTGTTTATTACTTGAGATAAATTTCAAAGATCAAAAAGTTTGTCTTTTTCAGAAGCTTCTGAAATGGCAACAATTTTTTTTATATTTCTATCAATTTTTCATCTTTATACAAATATCCTGTTGCAGAATAGTTAGTATAAATATACATTATGTTAGTATATATATATATATATATATATATATATATATATATATGAAAATCTTTTTGGTCGCAGTGGTTACAGCCTACTCCACGCTGACGAGCGCCAACAGCGCGAAACGCGTTCGTGGATGGCTTTCCTTGATTTATCAAGAAATTGGGTTGGCCAAATATCAGGAAATAGGCTAAATAAGCGTTTAGTTTATTTTTGCTCCACTAGATGGCGCTCTGCCATCTAAAAAGCACATGTGCTCGTGGTCAGGAAATGCCTTCTTTATTTTTAATATATATATGTATTGATTTATATGACACTCACTCCTCACTTTCTTACTGCTACTCTTTTTTTTGTTTATTTTTTTTTTTGCTTTCCTCTTTCTTTTTTTTTTCTTTTTCTTCTGTCTATATCGTTGTTTCCTTTGTCTCACTGCTTTGTTCTCATTCATACCTTTGGTGAATCCTGTATAGGGTCAGTGACCCTAAATAAAGGCTTTTTGTTGTTGTTGTATTGATTTATATATAAATATATATTTAATTAAAAAAGCATATATTGGATCAAAATATCATTTATCTGACGAGGGCCAACAGCCCGAAACACGTACGTGGTTAACTTTTCTCGATTTATCAAGAAATTGAGTTGGCCAAATATCTTTGAAACAAGTTTTATCAACGTTTAGTTGATTTTTATTCCACTAGATGGAGCTCTACCATCTAAAATGTTCATGTGAGCGGTCAGGATATGCTAATTTGGTTTTTGATCATATGTAAATATTTTGTTTATAAATATAACAATTTTCTTGACATTTTTTCAGAAACTTTTGAAAAAGACGATTTTTTGATCGTCGAAATAACAATAAATCCCGTTTATTCTTCGATTCAAGATGTGCCGTTGTTTTTATTTGAATAGTATGTGACTCTTCCGAAAAGATATTCAAATTACTTATATACATATAGGGTGGCCCATAATTTTCGAAAACTTTTATATTTTTATTAAAAATTAAAAGACAAACTAAAATAAAATAATATGTTATTACAGTAGCAATGTGCTTCTTTATTCATGCAAAGTGCAAGCTTTTGGATCTTTATAATCCTTCTACAGACATAGCTGCCCTTTGGAAGGATTTTAAAGATCCGAAAGCTTGCACTTTGCACGAATAAAGAAACGCATTTCTACTGTTTATAATCTTATTTTATATTAATTATGTACAAAGAGTTGTAAGAGATGTCAATAGAAAGGTAAATGCCATACTCTAAAACTTTGGTTTCTCGGATCCTATGGGTGAAGATGGTCCAGAAGAAGGGCATAGTCGTTATTTGGAACTTGTAGGCGACTCGCTGCACATGGGTGTAGATGCTTGGGAAGTGAAGGGATGGATCTACTAAGGAGAGGTCTGTATACAGGGAGTACCTACAACACTCTACATGTTAGCTGGATAACGGCGATATATCTACAACTTTATAGTTGTTGTGTATTCTTTATCATTGATTTTATATACTCTATTTTTTATCATCCACTTTTAATTGTTGATAGGCTTGGCCCATATCTAATTTAGTAAATACCTTACCACCTCTTAACCTGTCCAAAAGTTGTGGAATTGTGGGCAGTGGATATTTATCAGGGTTGGTATATAAGTTAACTGTTGTTTTGTAATCATGGCAAACCCTTATTGTTCCATCATTTTTTAGAACCGTTTATTTTATTTGGATTAAACATGGGTGATGATAAAAAACAGAGTATATAAAATCAACGATAAATAAAACACAACAATAGTGAACATCACCTGTGTATTACACACATCGACATAACTTAGTTGTTTCTTTTAACATGTATATCAGAATTCAGACAATAACTCTGACAGATACAAGGTGTGTACAATAAATAATAAGACCGGTCAAAAACAAAGAAAATATAAAATGATATTTTTTTAAAAAGTCTATTAAAAAAAAATAGAAAGCTTCAGCTACACTGCGGTATATCACATCACGTGATTGCACGCGTAGTCGATAAATTGTAAGCTTGTAAAAAGAACACCTTGCATAACAACTTCTAATTTGTAATGGATATTACAGTGACCTTTGTTGAATACATATGAGATAACTAAGTATGAACAAAATTGCCTCTGTCTCCATAAAATAAAATAAAAAAGACGACTTAAGGAAGTTCTACCTTTTACCATGTATATCAGGATTCAGACAATAACTCTGACAGATATTACAGTGATCTTTATTGAAGACACATGAGATAACTAAGTTTTAACTAAATTGCCTCTTTCTTCATAAAAGAAAAAAAAAAGACGAACAGATTTTCCACTTCCTTAAGTTTTGTCCATGAATATATATAAACAATGCTTCTTTTTTTTGGCTCTATTCGATCGTGAGAATGATTGATTGAATAATCGTTTTTGCTCAAAACTTACAATTTTTATGAAAGAATGGTCCACAAAATCAGCTTCAAGACAACAATAAATTTCCTATTCACCATAGAAGTAGAAACAAAAGTCATGGAGAAGAGCTTCTTTATACGAGGACGTATAAGAGGATGATGGTACAAGCTTTCGGGTGAGATGCCTTTCTATGTAATGTACTCGTAGAAAGGCGTCTTGTCCGTCAGCTTATACGATCGTCCTCGTATAAAAGAAGCTTTTCTCCCTGACTTGTGTTTCTTATTCTTAAACAAGTTTTGCCAAATAAACGAAAATCATAAAAGAAGGCTCGGCAAATATAAACGTTGACCATGTATGAAGACTAAACTACCTGCGTAGGAAGAGAAGGGGCCTACTCGAAGGTCAGTCTACTAGAAACTAAGGCCATTGTTCAATCGTCTTGGAAGAACTTGTTTATAAGAATGTAGACCGTCTTAGGAATGATCTACCTGAAACTAGTTGTTTGTGAACTTAACGATTTGATTTCCGATAAAAAAATCATATTTAAAGTTCAATTCATTTTGTAAATACATTCTAAACTTTGTACAAAATCTGGATCTCTAATGTTTTCATGCGTTGAATAATGTAAATAACTTATGTAAATAAACTTTTCTCCTTGTTTGGCGCAAGTATCCCTTGCGGGATATAGCGCTTTTGAAATTAAATAATTGATAATTGATAATAACAGACACATAAAATGTTTTCTTTTTAATCCAAAATATGCCGTTTAATTAATATATATACTTGTATATATTATATAATATTGCGATAGAATTTATTTGCTGATTTTGTGCTTGTTTTAGAATACACAAGTATTATGCCAATGTTATACAGACTTGAACCTTTTAGAAAAAAATACCATGATATCAATTTCAGATCACTGTTTGCTTCCTTGAGCTGATGCTATAATTAAAGAAATACCTGACTTGGAAGGCGAATAAAAGAGAAAATAAAATATTTGATAACGTATTTACATATTTTCAAGAAATATTTGTGCTGGCCAAAGGAAAACAACAACAACAATCAATTTATATTGAGTAAAATCAATCATTCCCCCACCAGGGAAAAGTGTCTTTTCTATGGAGGAATAATTGATTTTACTCAATATTTATGCAAGGGATTATTTTATAGAATAATCTATTTATATATTAATTATAGCTTAAAGCCGCGCTATCTGAGGGTCAACTTCACAGAATTATTCTAGAGAATATAATTGAAAATAAAATAATATACAGTAGAACCTCACTTTAACGGGCACAACACTAGCGGACACCTCTCAACAAAGGACAGTTTTCATCTACAAAATTATCATTTTTACTATTTAGCAACTCTCCTGTAAGAGGACACCTCTCTACAAAGGACAGTTTTCATTTGCAAAATTATCATTTTTACTATTTAGCAACTCTCCTGTAAGAGGACATCTCTCTACAAAGGACAGTTTTCATTTGCAAAATTATCATTTTTACTATTTAGCAACTCTCCTGTAAGAGGACACCTCTCTACAAAGGACAGTTTTCATTTGCAAAATTACCATTTTTACTATTTAGCAACTCTCCTGTAAGAGGACACCTCTCTACAAAGGACAGTTTTCATTTGCAAAATTACCATTTTTACTATTTAGCAACTCTCCGGTAAGAGGACACCTCTCTACAAAGGACAGTTTTCATTTACAAAATTATCATTTTTGCTACTTAGCAACTCTCCGGTAAGAGGACACCTCTCCCTAAAGGACACTTTAGCTCTGATATTAGGTGCTGTCCTTTACAGGGAAATCCTACTGTATATATAGTACATATTAGATAATAAAAAGGCATATATTGGATTGAATAAAAGATTTATTTGCCAATATTTCGGTTGGCCGAACGCCAACCTTTATCAAAGCATTACATTTTTGTATAAACAAACTCATAGCCGCATAATGTTATAATATCACAGTTGAAATAATTTTTAAAAATACAAAGTAGGTGGAAGAAAATTTGTGCATGAAAAAAATTATTATAAAAGTTACAATCAGAAAAAGTTAAATATCATAAAATATTAAAGGAGAAAAAAAATAATGAGGTTTATCCTATATTTTAAATATTTGTAATGAGTAACTAAAATACAATCCATAAATAATTTATTAAGAGATAAATTATAAGGCACAATTTGAATTATAGATTATAAACACAAGGTAATGAGATCAAATTCAAATAAATAAATTGTGTGTGACGTTTCTGTAACAACACTGTTACCGAAACGTCACACACTATTTATTTATTTGGATTTGGTCTTATTACCTTGTGTTAAGAGATAAATCTAAAAAAATATATTGCATATATTAGATAATAAAAGAGTAAAATTCCTACTTACATATGCTCTAGTCTATCAGACGAAGTACCCATTCTGTATTTGCTATAGATCCCTATGGGCACATCGAAGTTACATTGGGAGACATACTTGAGAGTGACTCCATAGAATTTTCCAACTTGGCAGGTCTCTGGGAAATGAATTTCCATAAAGGTACTGTTAACTTTCTCTACTTTTTTTACTTTCTCCATACTGAGAGTGGTATCGGTTAAGTCGATCGGGGCGGCATGGAAGAACATGGTATCATCAGTCAACTTGACCTTCTCGTGTATGTTGAGGAGCAGCTTGTCCTTGCTGTCCTCCCTGCAGGGGAAGATGAACTCAGACCTTCCTGAAAGTTGAGTCCTTCCGATCCTTTGGAATAAAACTCGATGTTTGACAATAGGTTCGATCTGAGCTGAGGATAATCCAAATAACAGGATTACCTCCAAGAGCATCCTGCATCAATTATAAGGATTAGAGGCATTCTCAAACTACAGTACTAAAGTAGAATTGGGCACGGAATTACTATTAGTAATCAACAAGATTACTTTTAAACACAATTAGTAGTTCTAGGAATATCCTTTAACAATCACCGGTATCAGAAACATGCTGCAACAATCACCTGTATCAGAAACATGATGCAACAATCACCGGTATCAGAAAGATACTGCAACAATTACCGGTGTTAAAAGCATGCTGCAACAATCACCGGTATCAGAAACACGCTGCAAGAATCACCGGTATCAGAAACATTCTGCAACAATCACCGGTATTAAAAGCATGCTGCAACAATCACCGGTATCAGAAAAATGCTGCAACAATCACCGGTATCAGAAACATTCTGCAACAATCACCGGTATTAAAAGCATTCTGCAACAATCACCGGTATCAGAAACATGCTGCAACAATCACCGGTATCAGAAACATGCTGCAACAATCACCGGTATCAGAAATATTCTGCAACAATCACCGGTATCAGAATCATGATGCAACAATCACCGGTATCAGAAACATGCTGCAACAATCACCGGTATTAAAAGCATGCTGCAACAATTACCGGTATCAGAAACATGCTGCAACAATCACCGGTATCAGAATCATGATGCAACAATCACCGGTATCAGAATCATGCTGCAACACTCACCGGTATCAGAAACATGCTGCAACAATCACCGGTATCAGAAACATGATGCAACAATCACCGGTATCAGAAAGATACTGCAACAATTACCGGTGTTAAAAGCATGCTGCAACAATCACCGGTATCAGAAACACGCTGCAAGAATCACCGGTATCAGAAACATTCTGCAACAATCACCGGTATTAAAAGCATGCTGCAACAATCACCGGTATCAGAAACATGCTGCAACAATCACCGGTATCAGAAAAATGCTACAACAATCACCGGTATCAGAAACATTCTGCAACAATCACCGGTATTAAAAGCATGCTGCAACAATCATTGGTATCAGAAACATGCTGCAACAATCACCGGTATCAGAAACATGCTGCAACAATTACCGGTATCAGAAACATGCTGCAACAATCACCGGTATCAGAAACATTCTGCAACAATCACCGGTATCAGAAACATTCTGCAACAATCACCGGTATCAGAAACATGCTGCAACAATCACCGGTATCAGAAACATGCTGCAACAATCACCGGTATCAGAAACATGCTGCAACAATCACCGGTATCAGAAACATTCTGCAACAATCACCGGTATCAGAATCAGGATGCAACAATCACCGGTATCAGAAACATGCTGCAAGAATCACCGGTATTAAAAGCATGCTGCAACAATTACCGGTATCAGAAACATGCTGCAACAATCACCGGTATCAGAATCATGATGCAACACTCACCGGTATCAGAAACATGCTGCAACAATCACCGGTATCAGAAACATTCTGCAACAATCACTGTATTAAAACAATGCTGCAACAATCACCGGTATCAGAAACATTCTGCAACAATCACCGGTATTAAAAGCATGCTGCAACAATCACCGGTATCAGAAACATGCTGAAACAATCACCTGTATCAGTGTTGTTTCTGTGTTTTCGAAGATATCAAAATACAACATCTCAATTTACAATTTTATATTGTTTTTATAGCTTCTGAAAGTTATATAACTTTATATAGAAATATTTCTAATCAATTAACATAATACGTTTACAATTTCTATATTATCTGTCTCCATTAAACACACAAAAAAAATATATATCAAAACATTTATTTAAAAAAAGGATATTTTCAAAAATAGATTGATAGATGCTTTTGTTTTGAAAAAAATATATTAAAATGTCACGTACAAATTCAAATTTCAAACCTCAAAACCTAATAAATACAAACATAGATGTTTAATACCTTTTTTTTTATTGTTTCTTTTATTTTACAAATATTTCTACTGCATATTTTCGATCTAGTGAGTGTCTGCGTATTTAAAATGCATCTGATATATTGAAAATATAATTAAGTAGTCAATATAAACCCGTATTTTACACTTTTATAGTTCTATTATCAGAATATTCGGGGTGTGAGATATATAATAATATTTAAGAAGAACCATCAAACTTACCTTACCCAACTACTCTGCCTTATGTGAAATCTGAAACATCCGAGATGGTATTTATAACTTTTTATTTTCCTTCTTCAAATTTCTACTAAACTTGGGCTCCTAAACTTAGAAGCTGATCTAGGCTATGTAAATTTTAAAATAGGTAAACATTTGCTTTGAAATATATTACGTTTTATATATTACAATATCTATGTACAGTTAGGAATTGTCTATATTTGGTTTTATATACTTTCAAAATGAATTTGTCAAAAACAAACTCCTGTCCAGATTTTATACTACACAGACTACATACACTGCTTGGAGTACAAGACTTCAGTCCTGTCCCTACTTCCTGACTCCCTGCCGGCCTGGAACTACCTGGTTCACCTCAGCAATCTGCCCTCCCCATGACTAGACTTCTAGACTGTAGCTGTACAACCCGGGTATTTGACGATTTACGCTCAAGGAGCCCTGGTTACCTCCTTTTTCTCTCTCTCAAAAACATTTTAAATATTAAATGTAATAAATAATATTTATTTAAAAAAAAAAATAATGTTAATAAATTTTACTTTTTTTTTTTCAAAAATAAAGGAGAATATTGCCACGTGGAAAATTAAGGAAGACAAAAAAAAAAACTCCAGGATGACAGCAATTTATTTAAGGCAAGAACAAACTATGAATAATAAACAAAAGATAAGCAATAAAGAAGTTAACAGATTAGGAATATATAAACATAAAAAATGAAACTCTGTTAATAAAATAAGTACTTTGTTACAATATAAAGAATTTCTCATTATCTAGGATGGTAAAGTTTTTAACAGCATCTACAAATTGTGCAAGTATTTTTTTTTTTCAAGGAAAATCATGAAAAAATAGACAAATTTGATGAAGAATAACAATTTTTACCACCAGACAGGATATTCCAAGTCTTGTTCCATTACATTTCCAGTGACTAATTCCCAAGACTGGTGACCTCCTCAATCACTACTCCATATGTGACTCATCACCCATAACTACATTTATTATATACTTACATATTACATATATACATATTTACATTTGTAACACATAGCAATAACGCGCCATCTATATAACACAAATGAAAACACCAAAACACAAATGTTTCTTTTCACAAATAAATCAAACTTCTACTGCCCTTACTGCGATGAAAAAATATATATTGGGAGGACTTGGCTCATCAGTGGTGAAGGTTCTGGGAGGGTTCACCACTGATGAGCCAAGCCCTCCCAATATATTTTTTCATCGCAGTAAGGGCAGTAGAAGTTTGATTTATTTGTGAAAAGAAACATTCGCGTTATGGTGTTTTCATTTGTAAGTGCAAAGTCGAACTGCTTTTCATATGTGTAGATTATGTGGTGCACTTACAGTAAAAGCAATCGTCTACTTCTACCCACCATGATTATCATGGTCTGTACCACGTGTACTAGGGATAAGCAAAAAATAAATAATAAAAATAAAAAATAACCCAAAACAATTGTGCACATGTTGTCTGAAATTTCCAAAACTGGAGTTGAGGCACATTTCTTATCACCATCAACATGTTCTGCCGTGTAGTGATAAATCATATGTATCGATTCAATATATTTTTGAAGAGAAAATTACTTCTCTTTTTTGTACCTTTTCTTCTTCTTTCTTATCTCCACTCAATCATATTAAGGTATCAAGCTTGTAAAGCCTGCGCGACGGCCGATGCAGCATAGTGGGGAGATTTGACAACCATCATGATTGGTTGAAGTGCGTCTGCCTTTGTCATTAAGACTGGGAGCACTACTCATTGGCAGGCCGACTTAGCTCAAAAAGAAATGGCCGCCTCTGACATGAGGAAGAGATGTCATGTGCAGGCACTCCTAACATGGAGAACATACGCTGTTCATCCTGTATCCCTGGAATAGAAACCCTTACAGGGTACTATCAGCCGGGCCAGCTGAACCCAGGCTTTTTAGTGAGCTTGTTACTGCTCCCCCTCCTTCTTTTTTATCCGGGCTTGGGACCGGCAAAGGCGGAGTTTTGTACCTAATTTGTACCTAAATACCATCTTTTCACAACTCTAGGTTTATAACCAATATGTAATTTAGAAGAGTTCAATGACTATACCAGACTACCTATGTAAATATTATAGAAATATTCTTGATATGTGAAAACCATAATTTACATAATTACTTTTTTCTGAATATAGATCAATCTATATATAAACCTTTAGAAAAAAAGAGCATATATTGGATTGAATAAAAGATTTATTTGCCAATATATCCCTTTTATTATCTAAATAATTACCTCTGTAGATATGTATAATCTCACCGTCACCTTTGTGCTTGGAAATGGAAATATTCATCGAGATTGAGATTAAAACTCATTTATTGTCTCGTTCCTATAAGATTATATAGGAATTAAATATGGGGGTCGGTGGAAGGATGGTCTGAACCGTTGATTTTCGACCGCTACGGCCCGGGTTCTAATCCCACATTGGGCACTTTTTCTGATTAAAAAAATAATCCAATGACCCCCGATTCTTGCAAGAGTCCGACCCTACCAGCAAGTGCAAGTAACCAAACGGGGCTCTGGCATATTTGTAAGTGCAAAATGTGTAGACATGTGGTGCACTTACAGTAAAAGCAGTCGCCTACTTCTACCCACCATGATTATCATGGCCTGTACTACGTGTACTAAGGATACGCTTCCCTGTAATCCGGGCTGGGTGCCTCAACACGGCTGGGGAGTGTCCCTGGGGGAAGGAGGCGAAGTACATCTGGATGCTAGAACCCTGGTAGAACCACCCGAGACATGAAGGCTCCTCCCGAGACATGAGGGTGACTAGATCACCCCAGCTAAGTCCCAACAGCTCTGTGGAAGGGACCCCACCATAGAATTCCTTTCCCTCCCGCCCATTGTATGATACTTACAGTGGGCCACAACGTTCGATAGCGAATAAATTGATATATAAAATATACAAAATAAATGGATGAATATAAATAAATAAGAAAACACCTGACCCACTTATCTTTTATTTTTTCTATTGTTTTTTCATGTGTTAAGCGTCTTTACGCAAATTTGGCCTTTAATACCCATTTCTTGATTTCTCAAGAAGCCTCTGGGACCAAAAATCTTTTTGGTCGCAGTGGTTACAGCCTACTCCACGCTGACGAGCGCACACAGCACGAAACGCGTTCGTGGATGGCTTTTCGTGATTTATCAAGAAATTGGGTTGGCCAAATATCACGGAGCAAGCTAAATTAAAGTTTAGTTGATTTCTGTTTCACTAGATGGCGCTCTGCCATCTAAAAAGCACATGTGCTCGTGGTCAGGAGATGCCTTCTTTACTTTTAATATCAACACCTGACCCACTTATCTTTTATTTTTTCTATTGTTTCTTTCATAAATAAGAATATATATAGATTAATATGAGTATAAATAGATATTATAATATTTAATAGAGAGATATAAAGAATTCAATACATCTCCGACATCGATAAATAGAAACAGATTGAGTTCATGTTTCTATTTTTAGATAAAATATGTATGTAAGGAATGAATGCTAACATGTGTGATGTCGTATGATAGATGTTGGGTTTAGCCATCGTGAACATGTGTTGATCATTTGTTTGGAAATTGACATGTCACTGAGTAAGTCATGTTGATAAATAGCTGAAATAATTTACATACATATGTACACTGTGATTACCTGGATTATATCGAGGCTGTTATACCATATGTCTAGGTTCCTGCTTCCAACCCATAATGAAGCAAGTTTTTAAATGAAATTGATCTTCATTATATTGCCACGTGGAAAATTAGGGAAGACCAACTTTGGGATGAGACAACAATTTATTTCAGGCAAGAACAAACTATGAGTGATAAACAAAAGATAAGCAAAAGAGGGAAGTGTACAGAGTATAGCAAAATATAAACATAAAAAATAATACTCTGCTAATAAAATAATAAATACTTTGTTACAATATTCCCCCACCACGTTGGAAAGTGTGCAATAGTACGGAATCCTCTCCGGAACATGTCATACTCAGAACTGACAATAGAGGACCTTATTTTCCAGGCCTAAAACTACCATCGCAAAATTGGAGAGGAGTGGACTTCGGGAATTGGTTTAACCATGGAGATAAGCACCATCACCACGTTAGAAAGTATGCAATAGTGCGGAAATCTCTCCGGAACACATCATGCTCAGAACTGACAATAGAGGACCTATTTTCCAGGCCTATAACTACCATCGCAAAATTGGAGAGGAGTGGACCTCAGGACCAGGCCTATTTTCCAGAGGAGTGGACTTCAGGAATTGGTTCAACCATGGAGATAAGCACCACCTCCACCACGTTGGAAAGTATAGAAAATCACGTACAAACAAAGTACAACAAGTGTACAAGAACTACATATATCAACACCCGGTGTACAAGTGTTATATAACTCTCTAATGAAACCAGGTCCACCCACCTAGTGTGTTATTCTAAGTCACTAAGAACCCTGGTGACACCATGGAGACCAAGGTCTGTCATTCTGACCGGATGTATCAGCAGATGTTCGAGCCACCCACACGTTTGTATCGAACCAATCAAAGCTGATGGGGTGACCAATCGAAGTAACCAATCGGAGAGTAGCACTGGTCACTCTACTGGACACAAAGTGACGTAATCATTCAAGTTGATCAGAAACTGATCACAACATGGCTACGAAGTCTTCAAACTGCGCAGTACCTCTCCTGGCATTCATCCCTGTATTCCAGGGGTTTACACTCTTTGTGCCTCGCCATGTGAGGGTAGGTGGTAGAATTCTTGGATGTAGAAACATTTACCATGTCTATTTGTGTCTTAGTAACCCCCAGAATATATATATATGTTATATATAAAAATGAGAGATTTCTGTTGATTTTTTTGATTATCTTGAAAATTATGCTATGGTAATGCAGTCGTGGTTAAAATCCTGAAAGCATATACTTAAAATAGTCTTGATCAGTAATTACTTTAATTGAGAGCTGAAGGAATATATAAAAACATAATTTGGTAAAAGTACTGCCTGGCTTAAGGCGTAAGAATAAAAAAATAAAGGCTTATTTACATAATGTACAAAAGTTTGAGCCGGCCATCGGGAAAGAGAGAAAATATCTTTATTTACGGGGCTGCTAACCAAAATAAATGATTTTTGAGCCCCAAAATCGGGAACATCGGGAAACACAACAATAGGCTTTATATAGGGAAAGTCCCGACATCTGGTGGTAGATTTAAACAGAATATTTGAATCTATGAAATATATTTTTAAATAAACTAATATTTTAATATATATAAGGATTAATAAAGAAATTCTCTACCTGGATCAATGAGAAAATAGACAAGAAATTAAAGTATTTAGATGGCTTACGTTCTCTTTCACAAAGAGACGTCTGGTATTGTTTACTCAGGTCCAGAAACACACTTTCTGTATTAACCCTTTTCTATTGTTATCTTTAGTACACATAGTACGGAGCATGATAATCATGGTGGGGAGTAGTTAACGGCTGCCTTTTACTATAAGTACACCACATATCTACACGCGTATAGAGCAGTTCCAATTTTACACTTACAATTGTGCCTAAGCCCTGTTTGGTTACTTGCACTCACTTATTTGTTTGGACCTTTGCAAGAATCGGAAGGGAAGGGGCATTAGAGCAAGTTTCTTTTTCAGAGAAAAAAAAAGTGCCCCAATGCGGGGATTCGATTCTGGGTCGAGGCTGTATAAAATCGAAGGTTTAAACCTTTCTTCACTGACCACCTTTATTATCTTTTGATTCAAGAGTGTTCCCCTCAATTAACTTGAAAACCTCAACTTCTCTAATGAAATCATTTCTTATAGACAAGGATGAAGAATTGAACCCTTCGATAAAATAATCCCTTAAATCAATATTAAAACAAGAACATTAAGCTTCCAGGGAAATGTTTCTTTTAAAAAAATTTTTTATTTGAAAATCTCTCAAGCTTTCGGGAAAGAAAGTTGATTCTGCATGGAAACAAATGTAAACAACCAAAGAACTTTATTCAATTTTAAAATCTTATTTTATTGGCGTTTTAATGATGTAAGATATTTTCTCCCGTAGAAGAGCTTTCTTGTCCGAAATCTTGAGATATTTTTAAATAAAAATATTTTTAAAAAATAAACTTTTCCCTTAATGTTCTTATTTTAATTATACCCTTCCCAATGTGTTGTCTAAAAATTTGAGTGTTGGGTTTCCTTCAAATTCAAGAAAAAAGTGTTCAAGTCTAAACATATGTGACTACGTCAAAACATGATTTAGAATAGCATAGAATACTTTGTATATTGTTTTGTCACCTTGAATATCTGTGTGTGTGTATGTAGAAGTTTTATATATTTGTGTAATACAACATTTGAAAATTTAATAACAACATTCACATGCAATTATCTATAGTGTCAATATCTTCTTTATTTTATCCAAGCCACAGCACAGAATGTTTGAGACAATCGAGGAAAATGTATAAGTCTAGTGATACATCATGAGTTTATGAAATCCGTTTGACATCCAATTAGTCTATTTTGTTTAAATAACAAACTATCAGTAACCAAAAGGCGATAAGGAACTTGAAAGATCTTAAGAGACAATCTGATATAAATTCTCTCTCTCTCTCTAGCGGTGGGCGCCACCAATGAAGACTGTATATATTTTATATATTTATGTATATTTATCATTTATTTTTATATATGTATATCTATCTTTCATATATTTAGCATTATATAATCATATTTATTCATATTTATATTTATTCTGTATTTAACCTTATATAATCTTATATGGACATTGAAATAAAGTAGTTTCAATCTCAATCTCTCATCTATGATTTTTTTAAGGTTCTAAAGAGATGAAATGAAATCTTCCAACAATATTGTGTCCCGTGTTGTTCACGAGGTTGGCAGGATAGCAGTGTTACAAAGATCCATTGTTGTAAGTCTATGAAAGGAAACAATGCAGTACAATAGTACCGTAAGTAAACAGGCCGTGGTGGTGATTCAGTCACTGGCGACCGTCGCCAACTGGCCCACTGGTACTGTACTTAATCATCAGTTGGCTTGTTGTCCGCCCGGACCCGTGACTGATCAACATGATTCTTGTTGGTGCACGGATGTTTCTTTCTTCCTGTGGCTTTGAAAATGTCTTGTTGTATTTTGTAGTCGTGTATCAATGTAGCTTTTGTTTTTGGTCCTTCACGGATGTATCTTTGTTCCAGTGGTTTCAGAAATATATTGGTTTATGTTTGTGGTCGTGTATTAACGTGGGTTTTGTTGGTGCCCCTGCAAGGGTGTATCTTTCTTCCTGTGGCTTCAGCAATGTCTTGTTGTATTTTGTAATCGTGTATCAACGTGGGTTTTGTTGGTGGTCCTGCACGGGTGTATCTTTCTTCCTGGGGCTTCAGAAATGTCTTGTTGTATTTTGTGGTCGTGTATCAATGTTGCCTTTGTTTGTGGTCCTTCACGGATGTATCTTTGTTCCAGTGGCTTCAGCAATGTCTTGGTGTATTTTGTAATCGTGTATCAACGTGGGTTTTGTTGGTGGTCCTGCACGGGTGTATCTTTCTTCCTGGGGCTTCAGCAATGTCTTGTTGTATTTTGTGGTCGTGTATCAACGTGGGTTTTGTTGGTGGTCCTGCACGGGTGTATCTTTCTTCCTGGGGCTTCAGCAATGTCTTGTTGTATTTTGTAATCGTGTATCAACGTGGGTTTTGTTGGTGGTCCTGCACGGGTGTATCTTTCTTCCTGGGGCTTCAGCAATGTCTTGTTGTATTTTTGTTGCCGTGTATCAACGTGGGTTTTGTTGGTGGTCCTGCACGGGTGTATCTTTCTACCTGGGGCTTCTGCAATGTCTTGTTGTATTTTTGTTGCCGTGTATCAACGTGGATTTTGTTGGTGGTCCTGCACGGGTGTATCTTTCTACCTGGGGCTTCAGCAATGTCTTGTTGTATTTTGTAATCGTGTATCAACGTGGGTTTTGTTGGTGGTCCTGCACGGGTGTATCTTTCTACCTGGGGCTTCAGCAATGTCTTGTTGTATTTTTGTTGCCGTGCATCAACGTGGGTTTTGTTGGTGGTCCTGCACGGGTGTATCTTTCTACCAGGGGCTTCAGCAATGTCTTGTTATATTTTGTAATCGTGTATCAACGTGGGTTTTGTTGGTGGTCCTGCACGGGTGTATCTTTCTTCCTGGGGCTTCAGCAATGTCTTGTTGTATTTTTGTTGCCGTGTATCAACGTGGATTTTGTTGGTGGTCCTGCACGGGTGTATCTTTCTACCTGGGGCTTCTGCAATGTCTTGTTGTATTTTTGTTGCCGTGTATCAACGTGGATTTTGTTGGTGGTCCTGCACGGGTGTATCTTTCTACCTGGGGATTCAGCAATGTCTTATTGTATTTTTGTTGCCGTGTATCAACGTGGATTTTGTTGGTGGTCCTGCACGGGTGTATCTTTCTACCTGGGGCTTCAGCAATGTCTTGTTGTATTTTGTAATCGTGTATCAACGTGGGGTTTGTTGGTGGTCCTGCACGGGTGTATCTTTCTACCTGGGGCTTCTGCAATGTCTTGTTGTATTTTTGTTGCCGTGTATCAACGTGGATTTTTTTGGTGGTCCTGTACGGGTGTATCTTTCTACCTGGGGCTTCAGCAATGTCTTGTTGTATTTTGTAATCGTGTATGAACGTGGGTTTTGTTGGTGGTCCTGCACGGGTGTATCTTTCTACCTGGGGCTTCAGCAATGTCTTGTTGTATTTTGTAATCGTGTATCAACGTGGGGTTTGTTGGTGGTCCTGCACGGGTGTATCTTTCTACCTGGGGCTTCTGCAATGTCTTGTTGTATTTTTGTTGCCGTGTATCAACGTGGATTTTGTTGGTGGTCCTGCACGGGTGTATCTTTCTACCTGGGGATTCAGCAATGTCTTATTGTATTTTTGTTGCCGTGTATCAACGTGGATTTTGTTGGTGGTCCTGTACGGGTGTATCTTTCTACCTGGGGCTTCAGCAATGTCTTGTTATATTTTGTAATCGTGTATCAACGTGGGTTTTGTTGGTGGTCCTGCACGGGTGTATCTTTCTACCTGGGGTTTCAGCAATGTCTTGTTGTATTTTTGTTGCCGTGTATCAACGTGGATTTTTTTGGTGGTCCTGTACGGGTGTATCTTTCTACCTGGGGCTTCAGCAATGTCTTGTTGTATTTTGTAATCGTGTATGAACGTGGGTTTTGTTGGTGGTCCTGCACGGGTGTATCTTTCTACCTGGGGCTTCAGCAATGTCTTGTTGTATTTTGTAATCGTGTATCAACGTGGGGTTTGTTGGTGGTCCTGCACGGGTGTATCTTTCTACCCGGGGCTTCAGCAATGTCTTGTTGTATTTTGTAATCGTGCATTAACGTGGGTTTTGTTGGTGGTCCTGCACGGGTGTATCTTTCTACCTGGGGCTTCAGCAATGTCTTGTTGTATTTTGTAATCGTGTATCAACGTGGGTTTTGTTGGTGGTCCTGCACGGGTGTATCTTTCTACCTGGGGCTTCAGCAATGTCTTGTTGTATTTTGTAATCGTGTATCAACGTGGGTTTTGTTGGTGGTCCTGCACGGGTGTATCTTTCTACCTGGGGCTTCTGCAATGTCTTATTGTATTTTTGTTGCCGTGTATCAACGTGGATTTTGTTGGTGGTCCTGTACGGGTGTATCTTTCTACCTGGGGCTTCAGCAATGTCTTGTTGTATTTTGTAATCGTGTATCAACGTGGGTTTTGTTGGTGGTCCTGCACGGGTGTATCTTTCTACCTGGGGCTTCAGCAATGTCTTGTTGTATTTTGTAATCGTGTATCAACGTGGGTTTTGTTGGTGGTCCTGCACGGGTGTATCTTTCTACCTGGGGCTTCAGCAATGTCTTGTTGTATTTTTGTTGCCGTGTATCAACGTGGGTTTTGTTGGTGGTCCAGCACGGGTGTATCTTTCTTCCTGGGGCTTCAGAAATGTCTTGTATTTTGTAATCGTGTATCAACGTGGGTTTTGTTGATGGTCCTGCACGGGTGTATCTTTCTACCTGGGGCTTCAGCAATGTCTTGTTGTATTTTTGTTGCCGTGCATCAACGTGGGTTTTGTTGGTGGTCCTGCACGGGTGTATCTTTCTACCTGGGGCTTCAGCAATGTCTTGTTGTATTTTGTAATCGTGCATTAACGTGGGTTTTGTTGGTGGTCCTGCACGGGTGTATCTTTCTACCTGGAGCTTCTGCAATGTCTTGTTGTATTTTTGTTGCCGTGAATCAACGTGGATTTTGTTGGTGGTTCTGCACGGGTGTATCTTTCTACCTGGGGCTTCAGCAATGTCTTGTTGTATTTTGTAATCGTGTATCAACGTGGGTTTTGTTGGTGGTCCTGCACGGGTGTATCTTTCTACCTGGGGCTTCAGCAATGTCTTATTGTATTTTTGTTGCCGTGTATCAACGTGGATTTTTTTGGTGGTCCTGCATGGGTGTATATTTCTACCTGGGGCTTCAGCAATGTCTTGTTGTATTTTTGTTGCCGTGCATCAACGTGGGTTTTGTTGGTGGTCCTGCACGGGTGTATCTTTCTACCTGGGGCTTCAGCAATGTCTTGTTGTATTTTGTAATCGTGTATCAACGTGGGTTTTGTTGATGGTCCTGCACGGGTGTATCTTTCTACCTGGGGCTTCAGCAATGTCTTGTTGTATTTTGTAATCGTGTATCAACGTGGGTTTTGTTGGTGGTCCTGCACGGGTGTATCTTTCTACCTGGGGCTTCAGCAATGTCTTGTTTTATTTTTGTTGCCGTGTATCAACGTGGGTTTTGTTGGTGGTCCTGCACGGGTGTATCTTTCTACCTGGGGCTTCAGCAATGTCTTGTTGTATTTTTGTTGCCGTGTATCAACGTGGGTTTTGTTGGTGGTTCTGCACGGTGTATCTTTCTACCTGGGGCTTCAGCAATGTCTTGTTGTATTTTTGTTGCCGTGTATCAACGTGGATTTTGTTGGTGGTTCTGCAAGTATTAAGCCTTGTTCCTGGGGCTTCTGAAATATCTTGATTTATGTTTATGGTCTTGTATTAACGTGGTTTTTGTTGGTAGTCCTGAACGGATATATCTTTCTTCCTTCGGCTTCAGAAATGTCGTGTTGTCAGTTTCTGGTCTTATATCAACCTTGGTTTGTTTGTGGTCCTGCACTGATTCAACCTTGTTATGTAATGTTTTGTTGTATTTTTGTTGCCATGTATCTAGTAGCCTTTGATTGTGGTTCTGCATGGATGTGTCTTCGTTCCTGGGGCTTCGGAAATGTCGTATTGTCTGTTTGTGGTCTTGTATTAACGTGGGGTTTGTTTGTGGTACTGCAAGGGTGTATCTTTGTTCCTGTTGCTTCAGCAATCTCTTGGTGTATATTTGCGGTCTTGTATTAACGTGGGTTTTGTTTGTGGTCCTGCATGGAATTTGCCTTATTCCTGTGGCTTCAGCAATGTCTTGTCGTATTTTATGGTCAATTAACGTGATTTTCGTTGGTTGTCCTGTAAGGGTGTATCTTTGTACCTGTGGCTTCTGGAATGTCTTTTGCTTATCCCTAGTACACGTGGTACAGGCCACGATAATCATGGTGGGTAGAAGTAGGCGACTGCTTTTACTGTAAGTGGTGCACCACATATCTACACATGTGAAAAGCAGTTCGACTTTGCACTTAAAAATGTGCCAGAGCCCCGTTTAGTTACTTGCACTCGCTAGTGGGGTTGGACTTTTGCAAGAATCGGGGGCCATTGAAGTATATGTTTTTTAAATCAGAAAAAAGTGCCCAATGCGGGAATCGAATACTAGGGATAAGCAAAATACATTCCAGAAGCCACAGGAACAAAGATACACCCTTACAGGACAACCAACGGTTTAGACCATCCGTCCACCGACCCCCTTGTCTTGACTGTGGCCTTGTATTAACGTGACTTTTGTTGATGGCTCTACACGGATTTATCTTTTTTCGTGTGGTTTCAGTAATGTCGTATTGTCTGTTTGTGGTCGTATATCAATGTGGTTTTTGTTTGTTGTTCTTCACGGATTTAACCTTGTTCCAGTGGCTTATAAGAAATGTACACTATTCTTGACACGCGTATGATTATTTTTGAATTAAAACAATTTTCTACTGCCCTCTTACTTCAATGATAAAAATAACGGGCAGTAAAGTCAGTATAAAATTATTTTATTTAAAAAAAAAAAGAATGATACACCTCAAAAATATCGTCAAGTTAGAGGTTACCTGGCCGGCATTCATATTTATATAAAAAATAAACACTTCGGGTAGTTGGAGGTTTTCATTTTCTCTAATAAAAAAATACTCCAACTGGCCAAATGTCTATTTTTCATAAAAATACTTCAAAAAGAGTTTAAATTTCTTATATAGAAAATGTTATTAATGATCATTTCTCTAACCATGAATAATAAAATAATTAGAAGAAGGAAACTATCCAAAAGGAAAACATAGAAACCTGTATTTGAACACAAAAAGATGATTTCTTATCAAAGCTGAAAAATAAAAATGTTCAAAATGTAAGAAATTAATGGCGTTCTCGTCTTGCATATTTATATCAGCATATAGAAAATAGACAAAAACGAAAGTAATGAGGAAATATTTAAGGATTGCAGCTTGTTGCGTGATCCTTAGGATTCCCTGGCAAGAAGAAGTCTTAGGAATTCCAGCAAATTCTATGCCCATGGTAATGGATTTCAGAAGAAGACGTAACCTGATGCAAGGTCAGGACGGGAAAATTTATGGATCATACGCAATGGAACATTATACCTTATGTCCATAGTTAATTTAAAAGAACTTGTACTTTTACCTTTTACAATTAGTCAGCTTCAGTATCAGTATAAAAGCAAAATAACCCAATCTACTTATATATTTGCCTTATTCTGTCTGTTTGTCTGTTTGTCTGAAGCTCACGGATAGAATGCGCGCTCATTGGCTGCCAGGGAACACGTGTCCTCCCTGCCCCCCTCTAGACAACCCTGTTATTCAAAAACCATACATCCAATCGCCATGAAATTCTGGGATATTATTAGGTATATCCCCGGAAAGGGTTTCGAAAAATAATTTCTTGAATATCTTGAATATCCTTAGAGTTATTTGCAGAATTGTAGATATAACTCGCAAGCAGCGCCGCCAGACGGTGATAGGCCTAAGTTTGCTGCTCCACCCCTGTTGACCTTGGGTCATCGTGTGAGTCACAGCATGATGCAACAAAAACACTCTCTCTGGGGATTACGTAGAGGTGATATATATTTTATTATATAATTATAATTCGAATAATATATTCGCACTCGGGTAAACCCCGGGCGTTGCCCGGGCCATTCGTCTAGTGCAATATAACAGCGGTATGGTAGATTAAACTGGTGAAACCGCTGGGAGGGTTTACCATTGATGAGCCAGACCTTCCATTTATTTATCTTATTGCAGAAAGAACAGTAGAAATTTGTTTTATTTTGAAAAGAATCATATGGATTAAAGATAGTATCAATGCCTTAAAACAGATGGCACGCTAATGCATCGTATTTGGATCTTGGTTATTCCAGTCTCTGCAACATATCATCAATTTATAATAACGAAAAGATTCAAAAAGGATAAGTTTCTTTATTTGAAAAATCAATTCGAGCTTTCGGGCGCAAGCTGCCCTTCAAATAAAGAAACTTATCCTTTTTGAATCTATTCGTTATTATAATATATTGAAAGGATTATTCGTCTTAAATATCATCAATTTGTCAATTTACACCTGGATATAATTATTGTTATCAATTCTGTTGCTATTGCCATCATCTTCAAAGCGCATTCTATCGCTGAAAAAATATATATTATAAAAACAATTGATATGCTAGAGAATTATTTGCTGGTTCTTTTTAGTACTAAATGATATTGGTAATGTAGTCGTGGAAAATCGTGAAAATAAAAATAAATACAGTCTAGATCATTATTGATTTAATTTAGCTTATGAAATATTTAAACAAATTGAGAAAGGTATTGCCTGATTTAAGGCTTAAAAATAAAGAAAACAGAAGATTATATTTACATAATTACAAAAGGTTTGAGCTGAGCCGGCGAACGAGAAACGACAACAATAGGTTATATAAAGGGAAAGCGCGGCCTCTGGCGGTCGATTTAACAGAGTATTTTTTTCTATAAATTATAATTTTAAAATAAATTAACATTTTATATAATATTTTTATATAACATATATACAGTAGAACCTCCCTTTAGCGGACACCTCTCTACAAAGGACAGTTTTCATTTGAAAAATTACCATTTTTACTATTTAGCAAATCTCCGGTAAGAGGACATCTCTCCCTAAAGGACACTTTGGCTCTGCAATTAGGTGTCCTTTACAGGGAGGTTCAACTGTATATATATTTTTAACGCTACGCTGCAATGATGAATGTTAAAATAGTTTTGCCATAGCTATGGTTTTCATGGGAAACACTACGTTAGTGACTCTTATAGTTGGACGCGTTCTAAAAACACCAAAGCTAGTGTTGAGGCTTCGTTATCGGCTCGAGTCTGTTAGATTGAAGAAACGGTTATCATCAGATTGAACATAGCTTTTAAAGGGAGAGGTATCCTTTTCATTTTTTGGGTTGGTATTTTAGTTCTCAGTTATTTAGTCGACTGTACCTTTTTTATATAGCGAATTGAAATTCAAAATATATTTTAGGAGGTGGAACCTAAATAAAAAAGTGGAAATCTAAATCACGCTGTTGTATTAGTTATCAGACAAAGTTTCCAGATGCGTGATTTATTAAAGGATATTCTAACCGATTCCTTAGAGAAAAAAAAAAACACTTTGACAGATCGCATATTAGGAATATTAAAAACTTGTTTTATTCTTCTCAGACAATATTCTCCAAACAAATATTCCGGGATGTAGAAATATAAATGTTACATAGCTAGCCATCGATATAAATTATAAGAAAAATTGGCCTCCTGATCTGTAAAGAAAAAAAAAACATGTTTTTTTTTTCTCAAAATATTTCGAGAGATTACTCCCTCTTTATCAATTTACTAGCCGAATGACCCGGGCAACGCCCGTGTTTTACCCGATTGATTGTTTTGATTCAAATACTATTTGTTACAATTATAATTTGGCGCCTTAAATAAATGCATATGTTAGTTAATAACTATAGCCTATGTGCTTTATCTGTCTACTAGACGAAAGGCCCGGGCAACGTCCGGGGTTTACCCGAGTGCGAATATATTTTAAAAACGTTGTCTTGGGTGGTCGCTATTGACAGGGTGGTCTGTATAGACAGGTGGATGTATCACACAGCTGATAACAGGGTTGTCTAGAGTGGTCGCTATAGACAGGGTGGTCTGTATAGACAGGTGGATGTATCACACTGCTGATAACAGGGTTGCCTAAGGTGACCGCTATAGACAGGGTGGTCTGTATAGACAGGTGAATGTAACACACTGATGATAACAGGGTTGCCTAAGGTGACCGCTATAGACAGGGTGGTCTGTATAGACAGGCAGCTGGTAACAGGGTTGTCTAGAGTGGTCGCTATAGTCAGGGTGGTCTGTATAGACAGGTGTATGTATCACACTGCTGTTAACAGGGTTGCCTAGAGTGACCGCTATAGACAGGGTGGTCTGTATAGACAGGTGAATTTAACACACTGATGATAACAGGGTTGTCTAGAGTGGCCGCTATAGACAGGTGTATGTATCACACAGCAGATAACAGGGTTGTCTAGAATGGCCGCCATATACAGGGTGGTCTGTATAGACAGGTGGATGTATCACACAGCTGATAACAGGGTTGCCTAGAGTGACCGCTATGACAGGGTGGTCTGTATAGACAGGTGGATGTATCACACAGCTGATAACAGGGTTGTCTAGAGTGGCCGCTATAGACAGAGTGGTCTGTTTAGACAGGTGGATGTAGCACACTGCTGATAACAGGGTTGTCTAGAGTGGCCGCTATAGACAGGTGTATGTATCGCACAGCTGATAACAGGGTTGTCTAGAGGGGGGCAGGGAGGCCACGTGTTCGCTGGCAGCCAATGGGCGCGCATTCTATCCGTGAGCTTCAGACATACAGACAAACAGACAGAATAAGGCAAATATATAAGTAGATGTACTGTTGGCTTCCGTAGGCGTCTCTTACTGGGAAAGAGAAAGAGAGGATTCTATTTGGTTATTAACTAATATATGCATTTATTTAAGGAGCGACCCGCTCCAACACAATAGTTACAAAAACGAAAATGCGAGTGGGGGGAGGGGGGCAAAGGTGGCGTGATCGTAGCCGACCAATAGGAGGGCGCCATTCCAAAAAAATGCAAACCGTGACAGAGGTGACGAAGAATGACGCTCGTAACTGTATATAGAATTGCACAGTAAAATTAATTTACAAATTCTATTAGATCACATCATTTTTTCTTTACAGACCCAGGTACGCCCTTTTTATATAAACTTATTTGATGGATCGCCTTTTGATTTAAAATATATTTTATGTTTGAGAAACAACCCCGATCTCATGGTACTATGGAGGAGGACTCTACCCAGATGTATCTATAGATACTTCCTGATGTTAGAGCTGGGATCAGGAAACTACCCCGATCTCATGGTACTATGGAGGAGGACTCTACCCAGATGTATCTATAGATACTTCCTGATGTTAGAGCTGGGATCAGGAAACTACCCCGATCTCATGGTACTATGAAGGAGGACTCTACCCAGATGTATCTATAGGTTATTCCTGATGTTAGAGCTGGGGTCAGGAAACTACTCCATGGTACTATGGAGGAGGACTCTACCCAGATGTACCTATAGATACTTCCTGATGTTAGAGCTGGATTCAAAATAACTTCAATCTTATGAAACTATATAAACAAGAAGTTTTTATATAACACAAGCGTATATATATTTCACACAATTGAGTAACCCCATCACACATGTGAGCAATTTCTTAAGAGGTTCCGGGATGAGGTAGTTGCTTCTAAAAATGTTATTTCGACAAAAACAGCAGTTGATTCATTCTAAATCTCCGAGGATGTCCTGACATCTATAACCGGATTTATCCACCATTGTGTTGATAGCAGAGAATGGTACTGGTCTGACAATATTGGTCTGATGGTATTGGCCTTATGGTACTGGACTGATGGTATTGGCCTGATGGTATTGGTCTGATGGAACTGGCTTGATGGTATTGGACTGATGGTATTGGCATGAAGGTATTGGCCTGATGGTATTGGCCTGATGGTATTGGTCTGATGGTATTGGTCTGATGGTATTGGTCTGATGGAACTGGCTTGATGGTATTGGCCTGAAGGTATTGACCTGATGGAACTGACCTGATCGTATAGACCTGATTGAGTGGCTTGAAAGTATTGGTCTGACGTTACTGGCCTGATGGTACTGGCCTGATTGTATAAGCCTGATGAAAGTGGTCTGATGGAACTGGCTTGATGGCATTGGACTGATGGTACTGGTCTCATAGTAATGGCCTCATGGTACTGGCTTGATGGTATTGACCTGATGCTATGACTAAGCAGTATAGGTATAATGGTGTTGACATAACGATATAGGTCTGATGGTATTACCATTTGTGTAGACCGGATTCACCAGATGTCTGTTTAAAAACACTTACATCACTTCTAAATTATGAGCCAAAGTTGTCTAATTGCTTCTACCTGTGTAGACATGTGGTGTCCCTACAGTACACGCTGTTACAATCCTCTATCCATCATGGAATTGAGCCACATTGTTAGACATGTTCTTTACTTACAGTACAAACTGTGATGATCATTTATTCACGGTGTAGCATTGTACTACATGTGTAGATAAAAAGTGGAACTTCAGTAAAAGCTATCAAGTATACTTCTAAACAATTTATACTCATGGAAAAACTTAAGGAAGTTATACCATTTAGCATGAATATCGGGATTTAGACAATAACTCTGAAAGATATAACAGTAACCATTATTGAAGACACATGAGATAACCAAGTGTGGCGAAATTGCCTCTGTCTCCTTCACAAACACAGAAAACTAGCGACATCAAAGAGTTTTACTTCCTTAAGTAAAGTTGGTTCAGCTGGCCCGGCTGATAGTACCCTGTTAGAGCTCCTAATCCAAGGATACAGGATGAGCAGCGTTTGTACTTTATGTTAGGAGCGGCTGCACATGGCATCTGTTCCTCATGTCAGAGGCGGCCATTTATTTTGGAGCTAAGTCGGCCTGCCACTGAGTAGTGATCCCAGTCTTAATGACAAAGGCAGACGCATTCTACTTCACCCAGTGTGGAGATAAGAAAGAAGAAGAAGACTTCCTTAAGTTTTGTCCATTAGTGTATTTTCTTGTAAGACATGGATCCGTGGAAATCTTATATCAAGGTAATGGCCTTATTGAAGCTCTGGTCAGTAGGGTGAATGAATCTACTAGGTGACCATCATATACCCTCCATCTTAAAGCGCTGAAACAATACACAAATATATTTTTATTTCCTTATTTTTCTCATGAAAAGCGTATTTACTCAAACTTGGCCTTAAATACCGATTTCTAGATTTCTCAGGAAGCCTCTGGAACCAAATTTTGGTCGTAAAGGTACAGTCTGCACCACGCTGACGAGGGTCAACAGTCCGAAAGACGTACTTGGTTGACTTTTCTTGATTTATCAAGAAATTGGGTTGGAAACCTACAACAATCCAAAACAACGTTTAATTGATGTTCTTTCCACTAGATGGCGGTCTTCTATCTAAAAACCGTTCATATGAGCGGTCAGGAAATGTTAATTTTGTTTTTAACTATACCTATATTATCCTCAACATTCTTTCAAACCCACATCGCTGTGTATTTCTAAATTCTCCAATTTTCTGAAAAATGTGCAGTTCTAACCACCACCAACTGTTTGACACGTGAACAGCTACTCTGACGTCATAGTGACAGCTGTGGGAACTTTCGTCACAGAGGTAGATAATTGTTCATTACACCACGTAGATCAAAGCATCGAGCCATGGCCGACATGATCTACAAGCTTCTGTCAAACTCAGGTCTCTTCTACAGGAGTCATCCTAGATGTCGAAGTCTACGTATTCTGCAGAGACGTCCTACGCCATACTACCTTCCTCTCCGGGTAAGTGCAAATTTCTTTTAAAACACGTGTTCGCCATCGTGTACCTGAGAAGATATCAGAATTCGTCAACTATCTACGGTATAACTCTAATGTCCTATATTTACATAAATTCATTTGAGTCAGGCCCTCCCATTAATTTTCCATTGCAGTAAGGGCAGTAGAAATTGTTTTATTTTTAAAAAAGAATCATACGCGTCTAAAATAGTTTTGTATTTTGACATCAATTGATCTTTAAATATGACATTCAATCTCTCTCTTCATTGCCTTATACGTTTTAGTTCGCTGGAAAAGTGCCTGCCTGAAGGCCTTCTTTAATAAAAGAGTTTTGGCGTCTTATAATATTTTGCAATTTGTGGAAATCCACAATCATGTATTATGTACGGTAGATAATTCTAATCTTCATCAAACTTTTTATATAAACGTTTATTGTCCTTTGACGTTTTGGTGACCCTCTGTCTACCTTTTCAGAAAAAGGCGGAAAGATTATTAGTGAAGTATTTAAAACTTCACTTTTGTTTTCCAATAAACCGAAAAAAAGATAAATAAATCCAATCATGTAAAATGTATCTAAACACTAACAGTCAAAGGGGGGCTATATGTTTTAATTTTGTGTAATACATTTATATAAAACATAAAAGGCTGTATATGAATCAATGTCAAAGTTGGAAACAATGATGTTTTTTTTTCCTCCAAGTTAGGTGCAAACTTACCAGAAATTAAAACTGACTGCTACAGTATGAGATCTTCAGATTCTTTAAAACACAATCTCAGACTTATATTCCTCCCATCATGAAATCTCTTTCGTGAAGTTACCTCATTTTCAGGCATTGAGATTAGGAAGATGTAAAACTGATGTGTTGGTTGGTGAAAATTTCTGAAAATATTTTGATAGGGCTGATAAACTCATTCTCATTGCTTATATCTTTTAACTTTCCCCATCCTTTTACCTACCCTACCTTCTACTGGGTAGTCAGTACGAAGTCATTTCATCCTTCTACCATTTCAGTTTCCCCAAGCTACCTTAATTTTTTACAGGATCTTTTGGACGGCACGTGCGAAGTACGCTGAATGTCTTGTACTCCTGTCAACCCAATGTGTGACGGCTGTCCTACTATAGCCATCTAAACACTAGAAGGCAAAGTCATATTCGTATCTAGACAATTGACAATTTAAACAATTTTATTTATCCTTCTAATCAATTTTTACAAAGGTGTAAAATAAGATAGTAAATGAAGGGTAGATAAAGTATAGGGGAATATATATATGTGGTAACCGAGGGTCAAACCTGTAGTAACCGAGAGGGACAGTCAGGGCGTGGAGAGTTTTCCAGTACCTCTCTGCACCTTGGAAGACCTTTAAAAATTCTCACAGAGTACAGGCAGTCGTGGTCGAGGAAGAGTGGAAAGCTTGGGAATGTCCACACACAAAAAAACGAAGATACACAGTTGTAGTAGGAAAGTTCCGTGAACAGATAAAAGTCGAGCTAAGAGCAAGATGGAGATTTAAAAAGATCTTACTGTTTTACATGGTCGATGAAGGTGGACCTGGCTGCAACCAACAAGGGCTCACGCCGACGGTGAAATGACTATCTGAGTTCGGCTAAAACCGAGGTTTTTTATATACCATTCCCGAGAAGGGGGGGGGGGAGAGTTTGGACTTTGAACGCCTGCGGCATTCTGCACCCTTTGACCTCGATGGCAACGACTTGCCAGGGTTGTTGGATTTCTCTCTCGATTTTAGACGTTTTCGAACTTCTCAATCTTGCTTTAACTCAGCTCTTAATCTATTACATAGTTTTATTTATTCATCCTCAGTTTGTACAAAGTACATTACATATGGTGATGCAATGACACATGTCAATCATGCGTATAATTATTTATAGATGTGTTTCTATATACAACATGACAATCTTGTTATAAGTATTATACAATATAGGGTTGTTGGTTTAAATTACCATATATATAGTTGTGTATGTGTACAAATTTCCTCAGCAAGGAAGGCTTCCCCTCCTTGAGAGAGTCTTCCTCCAGACAAGGTCTTCTTTAACACTCCTCAGTTATTCGTATCTAGACAATTGACAATTAAACAATGTATTGATTATTCTAATCAATTGTTACAAAGGTGGAAAAATAAATAATAAATAAAGGGTATATAAAATGTAGGGGAATATAAATATATATAGTTGTATATGTGTACAAATTTCTTCAGCAAGGAATGTTTCCCCACCTTGAGAGAGTCTTCCTCCAGACAAGGTCTTCTTGAACACTCCTCAGTTATTCGTATCTAGATGTGCCTCACATGTTCCCATCAACTGAAAACACGACTCTTCACTCCATTCTCAATATAAGCACCACTATTGTGCTACAGGAAGAATATATAGCCAACATAAACCAATGATTTTTTTAACTCCCAATCTTTCAGTAACCTGCTTTCACTCTTCTAAAGAAAATTGTTATATTGAATCCTAGGAGAATGACAGTTCCCTGAGGAGAATGATTCCCTGTCACTGAAACATCAGTAGTTAAATAAAACATAGGTTAATGTAGCTGTGTTTTATCTCTATCTACTTCCAACCAACAAATAAACTTCGGAACTATTGCTACAGACGCTATCTAAATTTAGATGAGAACTAGAGTATATAATTTCTTGAAAATAAATATACTTCGGTCAGTAAATATTTTTATTACCTCAACGTTTCGACAAACATCTTTTGTCCTCGTCAGGAACAAACAAAAATGAAAACATTTAACAAGGCGTTAAAAATTGTACGTAATAGATATCGATTTATATATACAATTGTGAAATCTTTGTAATTATTATTTTTTTTATATTTATTTTTGTTTATAATTACTCACACACATTTTATATATATGTATTAATATATTATAATTTATTTCAAAGATCATAATCTTTTGTGAGTTAAATATTTATTTTTGACTCGTGCTTTAAATGTTGTACAAAAATTTTAAATATAGCGTGAGAACGCCCTTGGAGCTTTAGAAAGATTTTTAACGCCTTGCTAAATGTTTTAATTTTTGTTTGATCCTGACAAGGACAAAGTATTTTTGTCGAAACGTCGAGGTAATAAAAAGATTTACTGGACGAAGTATCTTTGTTTTCAATAAATATGAATGCCGGCCAGGCAGCCTCTATCTTTACAATAGAGTATATAAGGAAAGATGAAAAAAATATATTTGATATATATATGTTATATAAAAATATTATTTTATTTAGAATTAAATTTTATAGATACAAATATTCTGTTAAATCGACCGCCAGAGGTCACGCTTTGCATATAAAAACTCGTTGTTGTTTTTCCCCGTTGGCCGGCTCAAAACTTTTGTACATTATGTAAATAATCTTTTGTTTTCCTTATTCTACTCGCCTTAAGCCAGACAGTACTTTTATCAAATTATGTTCTTTTATATATTCCTCAGCTCAAATAAAGAAATCAATGATCACAAAACTATTTTCTATAATATCATTCTGTTACCACGACTGCATTACCACAATCTTCAACATGATCTAAAATCAAGCAGAAAATCTAATCATTTTTATTTATAACATCTATATGGTCAAACCTTTATATGTCTCAATATATTAGTACACACACACACACAAGCCTTTTTATTGGGGCATCCAGCCCTATACATGATTCCCCTCTACAGGATTTAGCAAAGGAAGATATTTCGAAAGTAAAAACTAGAATACAGGAAGTAATAAGGAAAAAGAAAAGCGAGAAGAAAGAAAAAAACAAACAAAAATAAATATAACCATATATACAAAAAAAAAATAAACATACAGAGCAAAAGGAACCATACATGATTAAATATTTAAATTAAAGTACCAATGTTTTAAATATTTCAAGGCTAGGATATCATTGAGAGGGCCAGTGTTGAATCAGCCGCATTCAATCTTCGTTTTTTTCCTCCTAGCAAACCACGACATTCGGCGCATCCATTGTTCTCCAACGGACATTGACTGCGGCCTTGTAGAATTTATATAAACCGAGGGAGAGACCCTGATCAACCATCAGTGTGTTCATCCAGCTGCAAATTTGTTGGCAGTCAGGTTGAGACCAGGGTAAGTCACCCAAAATTTCTTTCCTCTGTTTCTCTAAGCAAGAGCATCCAAATATTATATGCATATCAATATATTAGTAAATTAGAAACAAAAAAGGCATATCCTGACCGCTCCCACGAGAATTTTAGATAGCAGAGCGCCATCTGGTGGAACAAAAAACCTTCACCACGCTTACGAAGGTCAACAGCCCGAAAGGCATTCGTGGCTTTTCTTGATTCATCAACTCTTCACCATGCTAACGATCGTCAACAGCCCGAAAGGCATTCGTGGCTTTTCTTGATTTATCAACCCTTCACCACGCTTACGAAGGTCAACAGCCCGAAAGGCATTCGTGGCTTTTCTTGATTTATCAACTCTTCACCACGCTTACGAAGGTCAACAGCCCGAAAGGCATTCGTGGCTTTTCTTGATTTATCAACCCTTCACCACGCTTACGAAGGTCAACAGCCCGAAAGGCATTCGTGGCTTTTCTTGATTTATCAACCCTTCACCACGCTTACGAAGGTCAACAGCCCGAAAGGCATTCGTGGCTTTTCTTGATTTATCAACCCTTCACCACGCTTACGTAGGTCAACAGCCCGAAAGGCATTCGTGGCTTTTCTTTATTTATCAACCCTTCACCATGCTAACGAAGGTCAACAGTCCGAAAGGCATTCGTGGCTTTTCTTGATTTATCAACCCTTCACCACGCTTACGAAGGTCAACAGCCCGAAAGGCATTCGTGGCTTTTCTTGATTTATCAACTCTTCACCACGCTTACGAAGGTCAACAGCCCGAAAGGCATTCGTGGCTTTTCTTGATTTATCAACTCTTCACCACGCTTACGAAGGTCAACAGCCCGAAAGGCATTCGTGGCTTTTCTTGATTTATCAACCCTTCACCACGCTTACGAAGGTCAACAGTCCGAAAGGCATTCGTGGCTTTTCTTGATTTATCAACTCTTCACCACGCTTACGTAGATCAACAGCCCGAAAGGCATTCGTGGCTTTTCTTGATTTATAAACCCTTCACCACGCTTACGAAGGTCAACAGCCCGAAAGGCATTCGTGGCTTTTCTTGATTTATCAACCCTTCACCACGCTTACGAAGGTCAACAGCCCGAAAGGCATTCGTGGCTTTTCTTGATTTATCAAGAAAATGGGTTGGCCAAATATCATCGAACAATCCTAAAACAACGTTTAGATTATTTTTGTTCCACTAGATGATGCTATGCCTTTAAAATGCTTATGTGAACGGTAAGAATATACCTTTTTTGTTTTTAATATCAACACCTGACTTTTTTTTTATATTTCTTTTTATTTTTATCACATATTAGTAAATATAAAAAAGTAATCAGTTGAGAAAAAGGCATCTTCTGATCGTGAAACCAAAAGAAGCTGATGGAATTTATTTAGTTGTTCCACCAGGAGATGTCTTTCTCTATAATTTAACAATCTTAACCCAGTACAATTTCACTTTTGTGCTATTTTTCAAATGAGATCAGGTTTTCTTTTCATTGATGGCAAATTACTTTCCATTCCCGTTATACCGTCTTAGAATGTCTAGAAAGATATTCTAGAGTACCCAGTAGATAAGTCTAGACTTCTGATGAATACATAGAAAGATTAATTATTTCTTCACTTGTAACTTGGGAGACTTGTCGATCTGTGGGGCCGGTTTGTTGAAATCAGCAATCTGCTGATTAGAGTCAGGTCACTTTGGTATTGATTCCCGTACATCCGGTGGGGGAAATGAAGTTTTATTTCCAGCGATACAAGGTCAATACTTGGTTAGGGCTTTTGTTCTGGGAATAAAGATCAATACTTGGTTTTGTGGTTTGCTTTCGCAATAAAGGTCACTACTTGGTTCTGTGCTTTGTTTTGAGAATAAAGGTTAATACTTGTTTCTGTTCTTTGTTTTATGAATAAAGGTCACTACTTGGTTCTGTGCTTTGTTTTGAGAATAAAGGTCAATACTTGTGGTTCTGTTCTTTGTTTTCGCAATAAAGGTTAATACTTGGTTCTGTGCTTTGTTTTAAGAATAAGGGTCAATACTTGGCTCTGTGTTTTGTTTAGGGAATAAAGGTAAATCCTTGGTTCTGTGCTTTGCCTTGGGAATGAAGAGCAGCAAAGATATGCATTTTTTGTTTTTAATATTTATATAGAACCTAGAGAGGCACGTGTCTCTCTTTAATTATATATACAGTTAAACCTGTCTATAGCGCCCCCTCTTGGGACTCACCAAAATAGGGTGCTATAGAGAGGGGGTGCTATAGACAGGTCACTTTTAATGTAAATCGCATCGTACTACGTATTTAAAATCGGGCGCTATAGAGAAGGAGGCGCTATTTTATAATCAATGGTGCTTAAGTTAGTGCTAATTCAATAATTTACTATTTTAAAATATAAGGAGAGAAAAGAGAATGATGAAAATTAGGAATAAGCCGATAGATGCCCATTGAACTTTACCATTTGCCCAGTGGTGTCAGATTGCAGCTACTTCCCGGCATTGTAACTGCGGAAGTACCAGATGTCTTCCTGTTCCAGGATCTGACGTTTTATTCTTAGACTCATTGTCTGCCGCTAGTCGCCATTCACTGTGATTTGCATAACATTGAGTAAATTCTATAAGGAAAAAAACTCGAAGAGGTATTGGCAAAATTTAATGAAATCGCAGTTTGACCTATATTAACACATAAGATTTTTAAAAAAGCATCAAAACAAATTTCTAGTTAATTATTTTAATTTAAAAAATTGCACATATGCAAATTAAAAATTCCATATTCATTGTGTTTGATGTAAGAAAAAAAAATATTTTTAATGAGGAGTTAGGCACTACTTTAAAATATTGAACATTTTATTGCTATTTTAGTTATATTACTTTAATTTATTAAATTCACTGTTCATCTATATTATCAATTTTTTTTAAATAAAAACATAAAGGCTCCAGGGAAAAGATTTTTTAAAATTATTTTTTATTTTAAAATATCTCGAGCTTTCGGGCAAGTAAGCCCTTCTACGGGAGAAATATTTTGCATGATTAATACGCCAATAAAATATGATTTGAAATTAAATAAAGTTCTTTGGTTGTTTACATTTCTTTCAAGGCATAATCAACGCGGGCTTCTGTTGCGCGTGCTTCACTTGGAGGTTATGGGGTGGGTTCAATTTTTGTCTACCGGTTATAAGACCAAATGGCATTTCAGACCTAGACAATTGACAATTAAAATAATTTTATTGACATCTTGTCAATACATACAAAGTGCACAGTCTGCACTATTTAAAAAAAGCTAATATGGAATATATTAACTATGTACACCATCCCCCGATTTACACGGTACTTGTTTTATACGTTTTCGCTTTTACACGGTTTTCCAAATAAGTTTTTTTTTTGTTTTTATCGCACTATACTAAATGCTACTGTGATTGAACACATGCGCTGTGTACACATCTCACGAGGAATCCCGAGCTTATGTGCTGACTACATATTTTAACCTGTCGATGCATTTTATTTTTATTTCTGTGTACACCTATCCCCCGATTTACACGTTTTTCTCAGGAACGTATCTACCGTGTAAATCGGGGGATAGGTGTACAATGAATATGGCGCCTCTGCCAGCGCTGCAGAGTTTGGTGGAGAATCGCCAGTGGGTCTCAGCGACACCACGCATTTCGCGATCTACGAAGAGTACGTAGATCGCGTACTTCCTAGATTCCCACATGTGCAATACAATATTTTTTTCTCTCCCTACTGCCTCATGTCATATAGATAGAAATCTTGCTTATTTGATGTGAAGTTATACCCTCAACTTCTCATGGTCACTAATTTTTAAAGCAATTGAATATATATTAGAACGACATTTGACATTTATCCCGCAAATGTTTCTTTTGAACGAAAAATCTAAATTTATTTTAAAGAGAAATAACGATTATTTCTAACCTTAGGGATGAAGTATGAAAGGATGAATTGTAAAGAGTAATGATAAACGGAAAAATGTATCATTTATTATTACTCTTCACAATTCACCCTTTCATACTCCATCCCTAAGTTTAGAAATAATCGTTATTTCTATTTAAAATAAATTTCGATTTTTAGTTCAAAAGAAACACATGCGGGATAATTGTCAAATGTCGTTATAAAATCATAAACCGCATTATATTGTATTATAGAATATATTTTGTTCACGAAATCTTAAAAGATTCTCTAGGCATTTAAATATATTTTTAATTTCCATAATAGCCTTGATAATGAAAAATCAACTATATTAGAAAAATATTGTGACATTATACCGGGGGATCAGGTAGATAAATTAAGAGAACGGCATCTCCTGATCTTGTAACTAAAATTTGCCGATGTTTGCTCCATCTGTTGGAATATTAACTAATCATTGATTATTCCAGAATTGGCCAAACACCCTTTCACTCTGGTACTATTTTTTCATATAGTTTGGTGTGCTAACGCTCTTACAGCCTTAAATGTCCATTCCTTGATTTTTCAGGAAGCCTCAAAGACCAGGTTTTTTTTTTTTTTTTGTCGTTGAGGTACAGCTTGCACTACACTGATAAGGGCCAACAGCCTAAAACGCTTACGTGACCATCTTTTTTTTTAATTGATCGAGAAGGGATATTTGGCCAATTCTAGAATAATAACAAAAACAACGATTAGTTGAGATTTATTCCGACAGATGGCGTAAAACATCAATAACTTTTAGTTACACGATCAGAAAAGATACCTTTTTCTTAACTATATAAATAAATTTTATTAACACATAAACATACAGCTATATTAAGATCACCAGTCTTATACATATTTACCACAGAAAGGAAGTATAGATGGAGCTCCTATACTCCAGGCATTGTAGAACCCAACAACCTCCAGGTCCGATGCATGTCCAGTGGCCACAGAATCTACCGTTTCATAGGTTAGCGTATTTACTGAAAATGCGAGTGTGGAATATATATTTAATTATCATGGTCTATACATACAATGTGTACTTGGGATAACTAGCAACGCATCAATACAACTATGACGTACAGCCTACTCCACGCTGACAAGCGCCAACAACGCGAAACGCGTTCGTGAAAGGCTTTTCTTTATTTATCAAGAAATTGGGTTGGCCAAATATCAGGGAACAAGCTAAATCAATGATTAGTTGATTTCTATTCCCCCAGATGGCACTCTGAAAAGCACATGTGCTCCTGGTCAGGATATATGCAACTATGACGTAAGAAACTGGAGACAAAAAAAAGGAAGCAGACGAGGCAGTCGAGCGTAGATCTCAATTTGATGAGGACACAGCCGGCAAATTACTTTAATTTTCTTGTTTTTCCTCCTTTAGGGAAAGTCATTCAGAAACCTGAAGGACTTCATACCGATATTTTATTGTAGAAGCCTTAAAGAGCTCTATGAGTCTTCTTTTTTCTTATCTCCACTCAATCATATTAGGGTATCAAGCTTGTAAAGCTTGAGACATGACTGGGTGAAGTAGAATGCGTCTGCCTTTGTTATTAAGACTGGGAGCACTACTCGGTGGCAGGCCGACTTAGCTAAAAAAGAAATGGCTGCCTTTGACATGAGGAACAGACGCCATGTGCAGCCGCTCCTAACATGGAGTACAAACGCTGCTCATCCTGTATCCCTGAATTAGGAGCTCTTACAGAGTACTATCAGCCAGGCCAGCTGAACCCAGGTTTTTTAGCGAGCTTGTTACTGCTTCCCCTCCTCCTTTTTCATCCGGGCTTGGGACCGGCAAAGGTGGAGATGATCTATGAGTAAAAATATGGAATTTATACCTAGTCTATTCTATTTGCATATATTAATTGATAATTTGAAATGAAGGCGATAAAAACGTGGTGATTTTCTTTTAATGGTAAAAACACAAGCTTTCAGGCAAGAATGCCCTTCTTCAGGTTACAACTTGGAAATATTTTAAAACTATGGATATGAAAGATAGCCCAATACAGTAAGTAAATAGTTTAGCTGGGGGGATTGGCGAGGTAAAACACGGAGTATTGGGGTAGGAGGTCGATTTTTCGGTTAAAACTGGGCGTGCAGTGCGAGACCAAAGATTCAAGGACTAGGCGCTGATACTTGTTCCCGACGCCCTTGTAAACGCATACAGCGCTGTCCAAATTGAACGAGTGGCGAAATTCTGTGATGTGTTGGCATAAGAGAGACTTGCGGTCGTTGGTGCGTATGTTGCGGCTGTGTTCAGATAATCTGGTGCGGATAGATCGACCGGTTTCTCCGATGTAACACTGTTCGCAATCGAGACATTATTATATATCGAGAGATTTTTACGCAAATTCGGAATACGTATCTATTTTAATAATACCCCTTTCCTCTATACTTCCTTACGCAATCCGATTACAAAAAGTTCGAATAAAACTAATCCCCTAACCGCCACCAACGCAATTTACAAAATTCCCTGTCTCGATTGCGAACAGTGTTACATCGGAGAAACCGGTCGATCTATCCGCACCAGATTATCTGAACACAGCCGCAACATACGCACCAACGACCGCAAGTCTCTCTTATGCCAACATATGACAGAATTTCGCCACTCGTTCAATTTGGACAGCGCTGTATGCGTTTACAAGGGCGTCGGGAACAAGTATCAGCGCCTAGTCCTTGAATCTTTGGTCTCGCACTGCACGCCCAGTTTTAACCGAAAAATCGACCTCCTACCCCAATACTCCGTGTTTTACCTCGCCAATCCCCCCAGCTAAACTATTTACTTACTGTATTGGGCTATCTTTCATATCCATAGTTTTAAAATATTTCCAAGTTGTAACCTGAAGAAGGGCATTCTTGCCTGAAAGCTTGTGTTTTTCTACCATTAAAAGAAAATCACCACGTTTTTATCGCCTTCATTTCAAATATTATTGCGTGGCTACGTCATGTCTGATTAATTGATTAATTATCCATTATACTTGTATCTGAATATATTGGTACCAATCAATTATTGCTTTTACTATATTGCTTTTCAGTATAAAGTATTTTAATTGGTTTTATTGATTAGGAGTCATTAATAAATACTTTACCATATCATCATTTTTTTTCAACATGAGATGTGTAAATTAGCTTATTAACGGGCTAATTTTCATTGTGAATCTTTCTAGAAATAATTCTATTATTCTGGAAAGGTTTTCATCTTGGGGCTGGTACTGCATGTGTAGACATGTGGTGTATTTACAGTACAAGATTCCACACCTTATACCCACCACATCATGGTACTACATGTGTAGACATGTGGTACACTTACAGTACAAACAGTCACAACCCTCTACCCACAATGGCCTGGTATTACATGTGTAGACATGTGGTGTACTTACAGTACAAACAGTCACAACCCTCTACCCACCACATCATGGTACTACATGTGTAGACATGTGGTACACTTACAGTACAAACAGTCACAACCCTCTACCCACAATGGCCTGGTACTACATGTGTAGACATGTGGTGTACTTACAGTACAAACAGTCACAACCCTCTACCCACCATGGCCTGGTACTACATGTGTAGACATGTGGTACACTTACAGTACAAACAGTCACAACCCTCTACCCACAATGGCCTGGTATTACATGTGTAGACATGTGGTGTACTTACAGTACAAACAGTCACAACCCTCTACCCAAATGGCCTGGTATTACATGTGTAGACATGTGGTGTATTTACAGTACAAACAGTCACAACCCTCTACCCAAATGGCCTGGTATTACATGTGTACACATGTGGTGTACTTACAGTACAAACAGTCACAACCCTCTACCCACAATGGCCTGGTATTACATGTGTAGACATGTGGTGTACTTACAGTACAAACAGTCACAACCCTCTACCCACAATGGCCTGGTATTACATGTGTAGACATGTGGTGTATTTACAGTACAAACAGTCACAACCCTCTACCCACCATGACCTGGTATTACATGTGTAGACATGTGGTGTATTTACAGTACAAGATGTCACAACCCTCTACCTACCATGGCCTGGTATTACATGTGTAGACATGTGGTGTACTTACAGTACAAACAGTCACAACCCTCTACCCACAATGGCCTGGTATTACATGTGTAGCCATGTGGTGTATTTACAGTACAAGATGTCACAACCCTCTGCCTACCATGACCTGGTATTACATGTGTAGACATGTGGTGTACTTACAGTACAAGATGTCACAACCCTCTACCTACCATGGCCTGGTACTACATGCTTAGACATGTTGTGTACAAACAGTACACAACTCTCTACCTACCATGGCCTGGTACTACATGGGCAAACAAATTTACAGCACACAAAGTATTTATTAAGACACCAGTCTTATACAGCTATTCTCCTCTCTCATTGCCGGCTTGCAGTGTACTTACAATACCATCAACAACTACCCTTTACTAACGATGATTATCATGACCCCGTACATTCCCCATCAGCAATGCGACAAAACTCAACATCAACGCAGTAATGATGATAAAAAAAAGCACATCTCAATAACCCCGTTAAACCCTTGCATAATCTCTCTTAAAGCTTGCTCCCATATTTACATATTAAATCGTCGCTCTTTCCCATAAAAAAGATCATTAAAAAAATCCTAAGACAAACAGAAACGTCATCTAAGTTGACAATTCCAGTTTTTCACAATTCTAATCTCACTCAGCCATCTCTAGCAGACGCCCACTAAACAGCCATCGCCCACTCCGCAAATCAATAGCCTTGGTTATTACGTCATAGTGACGTAATGACGGCGGGTTTCTATTGGCCAAGGATATACGACGACGTTCCTTCAACTGCGTCTTATACAATGACATCATCTTGGTTGACAAGTTGAAAGAACCTTTACTATATAATAATCTTAACTTATATTTGTATATGTAAATATGTATTTATGTTGACAATATGTCTGTATTTGTCAAAACTGGTGTTCCGGCGCCTTCTTTATCACTACCGTTATGTACTGGGGTAATACACCAAATACATTGTTTTAATGCATTTCAAAGGGAGAGGTACCACTTTTGGGATATATATATGTTATATTAAAATATTATTTCATTTAAAATTATATTTCATGGATTCAAATACTCTGCTAAATCGACCGCCAGAGGTCACTTTCCCCTATAAAACTCATTGTTGTTGTTTCCCGATGGCCGGCTCAATTTTTTGTAAATTATGTAAATAAGTCTTTTTTTTTATTCTTACGCCTTAAGCCAGGCAGTACTTTTTTAAATTGTGTTTTTATATATATATTCCTTTAGCTCAATTAAAGCAATTATTGATCAAAACTATTTTTATTATTATAATTTCAAGATTTTAACCACGACTGCATTAACATAGCATAATTCTCAAGATAATTAAAATCAACAGAAATCTCTTTTTTTATATATAACATATATGTAGTGTTTCCGCTTTATCAAAATGATATTAAGCCAACAAGAACCAAACTGCGACTTTTCTCTGTCATTCCTCCAGGGGTAGTTTCCAGATTCCGATAGTTAGCGGAGACGGTCAATAGATGGCGCTTAGTTTCAGCGTCTATTTTGACGGGAGAGGTGACTTTTATTTTTATGTATCAATTTCTTCCCGTCAAAAATTTCATCAACTACCCTGTAAGGGCTCCTAATCCAGGGATACAGGATGAGCAGCGTCTGTACTCCATGTTAGGAGCAGCTGCACATGGTGTCTGTTCCTCATGTCAGAGACGGCCATTTCTTTTGGATCTAAGTCGGCCTGCCACTGAGTAGTGCTCCCAGTCTTAATGACAAAGGCAGACGCACTTCACCCAATCATGATCTCAAGCTTTACAAGCTTGATACTCTAATATGATTGAGTGGAGATAAGAAAAAAGAGAGAAAAAAATTTTCCATCTATATTTTACCTATATGTAGAATAAAATAAAACATTTTAAGATAATGTTTTTATGAATTGCTCTATTTTCAATACTGATTATTGTTAATGGTTTTAAATATTTAAGGATAGTTCAGGGGGTCGGTGGAAGGCGGTTTAAACCGTTTGGTTTACGACCACTACGACCCGGGTTCGATCCCCGCATTGGACACTTTTTTCTGTTTAAAAAAAAAAAAAAAGAAATGCTCCAATGGCCCCCCGATTCGTGCAAAAGTCCAACCCCACCAGCGAGTGCAAGTAACCAAACGGGGCTCTGGCATATTTGTAAGTGCAAAGTCGAACTGCTTTTCACATGTGTAGACATGTGGTGTACTTACAGTAAAAAGCAGTCGCTAACTACCCACCATGATTATCATGGCCTGTACCACGTGTACTAGGGATAAGCAAAAAATGGATAGTTCATCTTTTGTAACCTCATTATTTTATTATTATCTATATATATATATAAGATATGTGTAGTGTATTTGGGGTTACCTTGTAGTTGTAAACAAATTATTGTAACTCGTATTAATCCTTTTCTATATGTATTTATTTAGACAAATTTAATAGGATTATACAATATATTTATTATATAAATAGGGTAATTCAGATTAGATATAAAGTCTAACTAACGACGCGGATGGTCGTTATTTACCGAAACCAGAAAAGAATAATTTTCAGATAATGTTGCTGAGACAGTTGTTTCTATTGTGAAGGAAAGTAAGACTTTCAACAAATGGCAAATGTCTGTTTTCTACTGTGTAGATATGTGATGCACTTTCAGTAAAAGTAGTCTCTAACTACACACCATTATTATCATGTACAGCTTTCTCTCTCCACGATACTAACAGATAACTTCATTAAATCAACTTCCATCATTGCTTAACATACTGTAAATAACTACCTTGCGATTTCTTCTATCTTCTTATGTTGTTGCTTATTTGTTTAATGTATATGTTTATTCAATTCTCTTTTTCTTAATTGTTTATTTTTCTTTTGACAAATCTGTTACCTACTCTAATACAATTTTTGTAAATAGTTTCACGCGCAATTATCCAGATCGGATATAGCGTGTCTTGTTTGCAACTGGTAATAGATAATGATTATCATGTGGTACCACATGTACTAGGGATAAAGAAAACTATAATAGAATAACAATAAACGGGTATAATATACCATTTATTTGTAGTCCTTCAAATTAAAGATACTACGGCCAGTAAATCTTTTTTATTGACTCGACGTTTCAACAAAAATATTTTGTACTCGTCAGGAGCAAACAAAAATTAAAACATTTGACAAAGCGTTAAAAAGTATTCTTAAATTATTCTAAAAATTAATTTTTAACGCTTTGCTAAATGTTTTAATTTTTGTTCGCTCCTGACAAGGACAAAAGATTTTTGTCGAAACGTCGAGACAATAAAAAAGATTTACTGGCTGAAATATCTTTAATTCAAAGAACTATGAATGCCGGCCAGACAGCCTCTATCTTTACAATATTTATTTGTAGTTCTGATATTTTATGGATTATCTAACCTTGTGTAGTTTCCCCTCGCATGTTCGACAGTCAATACTGCGCTAGTAAATAAATAGTGGTTCTCCCTAAACGTTTTTGCCTACAAACCTAATCAGCCAATACATTTTAATTATTAAAATTACAAATATATTCTCACAATGAGTATCTTTTTTATTTAAAAAAACGCTAGCTTTCAAGCGTTAATCGCTCTTCAATGGGCTTACTATAATATCGACTTTATCCGATCAGAAATACAAAAATTCCAATTCTATTATTCTCTTTCTATTCCAGATCTTTCTGCATCAATCCATTTATCTATGTCCCATCGAAGTTTTTTAAAATATTTTTTAACTAGTGGAAGACCATTTTTAAAAAATCATTATACTTTTATATTTCCAGTGTTTGAAATATATTTACAATGATATTAATATTTTTTACGGTATATAAATATTAGGTAGATAGATTTAAGGTGTGTGATTTCTTTAGGATCTTTTTTATCGTAGTTATTGCCTTTAAGAAGAGCTTTTTTAGCTTGAAATTCACCCAGTTTATTAAAGATACGTTATACACTGATGGACTGATTTTTTTTTTTAAGACAGAGTCAATTTTGTTCACACTTGGTTATCTCATGTGTCTTCAATAAAGGTCACTGTAATATCTTTCAAAGTTATTGTCTGAATCCTTATATACATGCTAAAAGATACAACTTCTTTAGGTTTTGTTCATTGAGTGTAAGTTATCTTGTGTTTTTAAATGAAACTGCGATATCTTCATTTATTACATATATATATATAGATGGAAATTAGAAATAGAAATTCGAGATTGGAAATAGATGGCGTCTAGTTGGAAATTTTATTTAAAAATGATATCCACAATTATAGAATTTTGCCTGCCTATCTTTTGGTATATATACTCTTCATCAAGTATTGTAGCTTTGTGCATTGTTTACGGCCTTTTATTCTTAAAGTTAGTCATATGTAATGTTTTTAAGATTTACATATCTTTCAAACGAATATTGCTTTGTTCTTTTTTAAACTATAGCTCATTTGATCATTTGAAATTGCGATTGTATTAAAAAATCCAGTTCCAAAATACCTTTATTAGGTACCGCTCAAAAAGACCAACCTAGCTTATGTTATTTACAATCAAAAATATGAACAGGTTCTTCACCGAAGAAAGTGTAACAATACGGGATTCAATCCTGGTTCATGGCTGTTAGGAATCGAGGGTTTTAAACACTCATCCATCGACTCTTTTTTTTTTCTATGTATTAGAAATATATTTATTGGAATGTACTGGAATTTATTGGAATTAATTTATTGGAACTTACAACAAGGAAGTTTTCTTTTACCATCTATGGTATCGTTTATTGAGACTCTTTAAGGCAGCCGTGATCCCGAGTAATGCTGTAAATGCTTGAACAAACTTGAAAATTAAATTTATAATTTACCGGTAGGATATTAGTGTATGGAAATTCTCAGGAAATCAAACCTTTCCCTACACTGACAATAATTTAAACTATTTTTATCGTGTATGATTATTTTTGAAATAAAATAATTTTCTACTGCCCTTACTGCAATGAAACATTTATTGGGAGGGCCTTGCTAATCAACAGTGAACCCTCTCAGCAATTTCGCCAGATTTAGGGTTCACCGCTGATGAGCCAGGCCCTCCAATTTAAAAGTGCATTATGGGCAGTAGAAAATTGTTTATTAAAAAAAAGGATACGTGTCAATAATAGTTTAGATTTCTCATAACAGATGGCGCACTAATACATAATACTGATGAGGGTAGGCGCTCTGAATTTGCTGAAACTGGTGTAGTAGCCTTGTCATCGACCCGAGTCCATTGGTTTGTTGAGACGGTTAATAGATGGCGCTTAGTTTAAGCGATTATATTTGACGCGAGAGGTGTCCTTTATTTCCATAAAAACATTTGAATTATATTTTTAATGAAGGATGACTTATTCTTGAACAAAATAAAAATTACATATTGATAACATCCAATCATTCGATTTTACTGATCGCTTATCTTCTCCATGTAGGCAAACTCCACCTTTGCTGGTCCCAAACCCGGATGAAAAAGGAGAAGAGGGAACAGTAAAAAGCTCGCCAAAAAACCTGAGTTCAGCTGGCCCGGCTGATAGTACCCTGTAAGGGCTTCTAATCCACGGATACAGCATCTGTACTCAATGTTAGGAGCGGCTGCATATGGCGTCTATTCCTTATGTCAGAGGCGGCCATTTCTTTTGGAGCTAAGTCGGTCTGCCACTGAGTAATGCTCCCAGTCTTAATGACAAATGCAGATGCATTCTACTTCACCCAGTCATGATGATTGTCAAAAACCACATCATTGATTATATTGGCTCAACCATTGAGGAGCTCTACTCATCCCCAGAAGACACCATCAACAAGCTCTACAAGCTTGATACCCTAATATGATTGAGTGGAGATAAGAAATACGAAGAAGAAGATGTAGGCACACAAACACTTCTCTTTGAGTGTTCTTGGATCCTCCTCAGTTCCACGCCGTGGAAGTATTTATAGATGTGGGTCTTGACAGACGTCAGGATGTCCAAGGTGTCATAACCCAGGCCTCGCCCGAACACCTGGGCCTGCAGGTCAAAGGGCCGCTGGATGATAGTGAATGTCTCCCAGATGAGAGGTTTCAGTGAAGACGACTTTATCTGGGATCAAAATAAAAATTACTTATTGATAACATCCAATCATTCAATTTTACTGATCGCTTATCTACTCCGTGTAGGCAAACTCCACCTTTGCCGGTACCAAGCCCGGATGAAAAAGGAGAAGAGGGAGCAGTAACAAGCTTGCTAAAAGACTTGGGTTCAGCTGGCCCAGCTGATAGTACCCTGTAAGGGCTCCTGATCCAGGGATACAGGATGTACTCCATGTTAGGAGCGGCAGCACATGTCAGAGGCGGCCATTTCTTTTGGAGCTAAGTCGGCCTGCCACTGAGTAGTGTTCCCAGTGGCAGTGGCAGGAGCAGCACCGGCTATAAATGTTCATAGTGTCGATGTATCAAACAACTAGCCGTTTTTGACAAATTTTTCAAAATGTTATTTTCAAATTTAAAAAAAGAAAAAGGTAAACCTTTCTGTTTAGATATTGCAACATGGAAAATTAGGGAAGACAAACTTCAGGTTTACACAGCAATTTATTCAAGGCAAGAACAAACTATGAATGATAAAACAAAAGATAAACAATGAGGGAAGTTTACAGAGTAGCAAAATACAAAAATTAAAAAAATGATACTCTGATAATAAAATAATAAATACTTTGTTACAATATTGTCACATTCTATGTCGTCTTTTTTTGCTAATGTTCTTGTGTCTCGTCTGGTTTTATCTCTCTAGAAATTTTGTTACACTAAATAATTACAATCCGATTTGAATAATTGAACTTTCGTGGAATAATATTTCGGATAATTGTTTTTACTGTAAACCGCACTGCGAGTGGTGGACTGGTGTGGGAGATATGATAACCTCCTGGCTACCACCCCCAGAGGAGGTGTTGTTGGGGGCTAGGGTCATCCTGGCTCTGCCTGAGGATTGGTAGGTTGCCGGCAGCGAGGAGTATTGCATGGCATGTTGAGGATCGCCGGATGAGGCACCAGGGTCTTGGATCACCGCCAAGGGTTGCCGTTGCATTAAATGAGCAGGCAGGATGAATGATAGGGTGGGGAGCTACTACTGTGGGATTAGCTTGGGTATGTGAGAAAAACTTTCTTATGAATGAATGTAAAATATGATTTTGAATCGAAAATTATGCGTATAAAAATACCAAAAAATACTTTAAAAATTAATAAAAGCAATCAAATGACTTAATCAACAACAACAACAAAGCCTTTATTTAGGGCCTCTCGCCCTATACAGGATTCGCCAGTTCACAAGGGATGGGGAGAACACTGTCTGGCCATTTTCCGGGATATAATCTTGTGGAATCCAAATATCGCCATTGCTATATACCTATTCTTTGATATTTCATTAATTAGTGCCGGAAATGAAGGACAAAGTTGCCCCGTTTTATCATTTAGTTTTCGTCTTTCCTCAGACAGAGCAGCACAATCAAATAAGTAATGCAACATCATAAATGACTTAATCATGCTTTTATTATTTGAAAAAGAATATATATTGATGGACTCCTTTATTTTTTTTAGACCACATTTGTAAAAGAGATGCAAAAGAAATTGTTAATATAGAGTTAAATACAGTTAAACCTGTCTATAGCGCCCCCTCTAAATAGCGCCTTCCTCTCTATAGCGCCCGATTTTAAATACGTAGTACGATGCGATTTACATTAAAAGTGACCTGTCTATAGCACCCTCTCTGTATAGCACCCTATTTTGGTGAGTCCCAAGAGGGGGCGCTATAGACAGGTTTAATTGTACATTGGAATCTATACGAAATGGAATCTTTGAACACAAAAATTTATTTTCTAAATAAAATAAACTTTTTACTGTCCTTACTGCGATGAAATAGTGTATTGAGAGAACCAGGCTCATCAGTGGGGAACCCTCCCAGCGGTTTCGTCAGTTTAATCTACCGCTTTTCATAGCTCTACTATTGTATTAAACGATTCTGTTTATGCCCGACATTGTAGAGGTGAATATTGGTGATGGTATTTAATCAAACTATGGATATAAATTTTGCGAACATTCGAATTGTAGGCAGCTTCATGCAGCTTTAAGAACTACACTACTATGCGACTTGATTTACATCAATGTAAATAATTAATAAGTTACTTTGGAACATAACTCATTGTAAATAGCTCAACTTGATCAACTTTCTCTCTCCACGATACTAATTATTACAGAAAACTTCATTAAATCAACTTCCATCATTGCGCAACATATTGTAAATAACTACCTTGCGATTTCTTCTATCTGCTTATGTTGTTGCTTATTTGTTTAATGTATATGTTTATTCAATATTCTTTTTCTTAATTGTTTATTTTCTTTTTGATAATTCTGTTACCTACTCTACTACAATTATTGTAAATAATTTCACGCGCAATTATCCAGATCGGATATAGCGTGTCTTGTTTGCAACTGGTAAATAGATAAATTCGAATTGGATGTAAGGATGTTGTGCAATAACATTATTACATATTTCAAATAATGAAGTAAAATGTTTATCTAAAACGTATTTTTTATTTCATAAGAAACATTACGAACACCACAAAGTTTCGTCTGCCAATAATTAGGCAATATAAAGGCAACAGAATCATCGTTAATGGAGATGTAGTCAGGTTTAGAGGTGTTTCACCTCCCGACGATACCTTTCACACCGTGATGCAATCATCTTGAATCAAGTAGATGATTTGGTCTGTCACGCATGCGCACTACAATTACCCATCATTTCATTCAAAACAATGGCGGAAACAAAGGAAACGCCATCATTTGGGAATTAATATAATTGTTATTGAGGGTTTTATTGATGGTAATCACATTCTATTTTCGAATTATTCAATAAAAGTGGGAAAATTCTTTCTTCAATATATATTTGATGAACAACTTTGCCTTTTATCTTTTGATCAAATACGTTGGCTTCTTTCCAGCCACGTATCTTTTGGTTATTTAAATAATACTTTAGTTTCTGTAGAACTTCATTTGACAATTATACCGCAAATGTTTCTTTTGAACGAAAAATTGAAATTTATTTTAAGGAGAAATAACGATTATTTCTAAACTTAGGGATGACGTATGAAAGGATGAATTGTGAAGAGTAATGATAAACGGAAAAATAAAGTGTCCAGGGATGGTGTTGGAAAAGAAGACGTCCGAAGCAGCCAATGGGAGGCCGGCGGAGGCAGCTACGGGGATGCAGCGGCAAAAATGAGGAAACAATAGAGGAAGAACTTGTAAACAACTTTTTCGAACGCTAGAATTTGCCCTGATCTCCGATTCTTTTAGTGTAAATATTTAAATAATACTTTACTTATTTTCTTAAATTGTAATAAATATAATTTTCCCTCCTGTTTTCGTCGTATATTTTAAAAGTGTTATAAACAACGACGCCTTAACTTTGAACCTTCAACCCCGCCGACCAAGAATAGAGGTGAGTGACTACCTCTATAGAATTTAGATCGTCGTCACAACACAGAGTGGCGGTGAAAACGCAATATTTTTGGCATCCCAGCCGGGACTGTTGAAGGTAAATTCTAGAAGAAAAAAAGGAAGCATTTTGAGCTGACCATTTTGGAACTCGCTAGCTAACCCTACTTGCCGCTTTGTTTACAAGATGGCGGAAGAATTAATTCTACGTTTAAAAAAGAAGCGTGCTGTTAACAGATCATATTTAACGAAAACATGCAATAAGATTGAAAGTGGACTTGACACGCTAATGAGAATTGAACTTGAAGAATTATTAGAACAATTGAATGAATCATTTAACGAACTTAAAGTAGTGGATCACGAAATAGAAACGCTTCTTGAAACTGACGATTTAGAGAAGGAATTACAGGGCGTAGAGGAATATCGAGAGAAATATATTACTTGGAGATTTAGGGCAAATAAAAAGATTCGCCAATCAGATTTTCAGGGCGAAAATATACCGAATTCGAACTCACGAATAGACGAAAACGAAATGAGACATTATGTACCTTCCTGCACGACTGTGAAACTTCCGAAATTGATGATATCGAAATTTTATGGAAACTTTAGTGAATGGCTGACGTTCTGGAATTCTTTTGATGCAGCTATACACCAGAGCAACTCACTGAACCCGATCGATAAATTTAACTATCTGAAGTCACATCTCGGCGGAACTGCACTAAACACAGTCGAAGGTTTCGCTTTATCTGCGGACAATTATGAGAAAGCTATAAAATTGCTTAAAGACAGATTTGGGCGAGAAGACATTTTGATTAGCCGACATATGAACAATTTGTTGTCAATGAGACCACTCAAAACATCAAGCGATGTAAGAACCTTCCGCGAACTTTTTGACAACCTTTCTGTTCATATAAGAAGTCTCGAGTCACTAAACGTGTCCATTGATGTTTACGGACAACTGTTGTGCCCGATAATAATAAAGCTTCTACCTGCAGACCTTAATTTGGAATTGAACAAAGAACTCCCGACAGGTTATGTAATTAATGACTTGATTACCTTTCTGGAAAGACAATTAACTGCACGGGAGAAGAGTTTTAGAAACGAAATCGGTACCGGGAATGAATCAACTTCTAAACCTAATTTGGTAAACAAACATCCAAAGACAAGATTCTACAATGAAAAACCAATTGCGACAGCTTCAGAACTTTTGAATTCAGTTCACAAATCGAATGAATGTGTATTTTGTGGTAAAGACAACCATGGAAGCCCTAAGTGTGACTTTGCAGCTAATATTAGTTTAAACGAAAAGAGATCACTCATGAAGAAAAAAGGCGTTTGTTATAAATGTCTTCGGCCTTCTCATTTAAGTAAATTTTGCAGAAATGTAGTCCGTTGTTCGATCTGCAACATGTCTTCCCACCTGGATGTCATGTGCACAAAACTGATTTTAGATAGAGGTGGATCTTCCAAGTCTCCAACGGTGCAAGATGAAACTCTCGCCAACTTATCAACCTCCCCAGACGTCTTGTTACCTACTTTGAGAGTGACCCTCAAAGGGAACAGAACGGAGAAGACGGCACGGGCTATAATAGACACCGGATCCCAAAGATCGTATATTTTACATAGCACAGCAATGGAAATGGAATACGAACAATCTAGGAGAGAGTTCTTCCGGCATTCCTTGTTTGGAGGATCGAGTACCGACGTAGTTGAACATGAGGTCTATACCATTCATTTATCTGACATCAATAATTCCTATCGCTGTGAGTTTGAAGCACTAGGTCAACCCCTTATCTGTGGAAGCATACCTCCGGTGTGTCCAAGATCATTGTTAGAAGGGAGTGAAGAACTCGACGTGTCTGATTTGATGAGAGACCGTATAGAAGTCCTTATAGGCGCGGACATCGCCGGGAGATTGCTAACTGATGATCAGAGAAGGATCTCATCTGGACTGGTGGCAATCCGTACCAAACTAGGATGGACTGTGATGGGAAAGATTCCTCCAACGGAGGTGAGAGATGACATCAGCTCCCTTTGCGTGACCACACTTCTATCTTTGGATCTAGAAAACTTGTGGAAATTAGATGCAATTGGAGTCTCTGACGCGGAGGTTGAGAAGAAGACTCAGTCATTACAAGCTGAAATGGAGGAACATTTCGCCCACACCACGACGCGAGATATCGAGGGGCGCTATGAGGTAGCTCTACCCTGGGTGCAAGACAAGGAAAGGATTCCTTCGAATAAAGATCTAGCCGAAAACCAACTAAGGTCTGTAAGAAGAAAACTTGAAGAAGTTGGAGACATGAAAGAGTATGGACAAATCTTTGAAGAATGGATGAAACAGGGGATAATCGAGTATGCCAGAGAGGATAAACTAGATGGTGTACACTACCTGCCACATCGACCAGTGTATAAAAGGAACAGTCAAACTTCTAGAATACGGCCAGTATTCAATGCGTCGGCCCGGAAGAGAGGTAAACTTTCCCTGAATGACTGTCTGGATAAGGGACCCAATTTGATAGAAATTATACCAAGACTTTTAAATAAATTCCGGAAATATGAAGTTGGTGTCTCTTCCGATATTGAGAAAGCATTTTTACAAATTGGAATAAAAGAAGAATACCGAGATTATTTACGATTCCTGTGGCACACAGAAGACGGAAGATTAATCACGTATCGACATAAAAGGGTTGTTTTTGGAATTACCACTAGTCCGTATCTTTTAAAGGCTACCTTATCTCTCCACTTAGATAAGGCTCCTGAACATTTAAAAATCACAGCTGAACAGTTGAAATCATCCTTTTATGTTGACAATTGTTTATCCAGTTTTCAGAATGTTGAAGAAACGGAGAAATTCGTGAAAGAATCTACTGAACTGCTCTCTACAGCTTGTTTCAATCTCCGAGATTGGGTGAGTAACGTTACAGACTTTTCTCTTATGAACCAACTGAATAAGGAAGTGAACATTTTAGGAATAACATGGAATACTGATAGAGACACACTGACAATTGGTTTGGAAGATTTTGAATTAATTGGACCAACCACCAAGAGAAAAGTACTTTCAATAGCGAGCAAGATATTTGATCCATTAGGAGTTGCTTGTCCTGTGACTTTAATTCCCAAGCTGATATTACAGGAAACTTGGATACAGAAGTTGACATGGGACGAAGTCCTACCTGGATGTTTAGTACAAAGATTTTGGAAGTGGTTTAGCAAACTGAAACACTTGCCTAACATAGAAATTCCTAGATGGCTTTGTTTTAAGGACTCCTATGTAGAGAAAACCACTCTCCACATCTTTTGCGACGCCAGTCAGTTTGCCTATGCAACCTGCATTTTCCTCCGCATTGAAAAGGAAGATAGAGTGGACATCCAATTGATACAGGCTCGAACACGAGTAGCTCCACTGAAGAAACTTACCATCCCATGATTGGAGCTTTTGGCTTGTCTGATTGGAGCTCGTTTGGCAGCTAACGTCATACAAGATCTGGAATTTGAGGAAATTCCAAGATTTTATTGGACCGATTCGACCAATGCTCTCTGTTGGATCCAAAGGGAAGACAACTGGGCAGCCTTTGTGATGAACCGTGTTAAGGAAATTCATAATCTTAGCTCCCCCGAATCTTGGCGCCACATACCAGGCCGATTAAACCCGGCAGACCTCCCATCTCGGGGATGTTCAGCAGAATCACTTAAGGAGACAAGATGGTGGGAGGGACCTGCATGGTTAAAGGTATCCCAAGAAGAGTGGCCCAAATCAACCATTATCCCTGATTTGGAGATTGTTTATTCTGAAAGGCGCAAGACCATCCTGAACACCTTGTGTACGACCAGAGAAAATGAAAATTTATTTGGACGTTATTCCCATTTTTTGAGAATAGTACGAATCACCGCCTGGATATACAGATTCTTCAACAACGCCAAGATTGATAGAAGAAAGATAATTTCAGAAGATCTCAGTACAGAGGAAATCACTAAGTTAGAAATAATACTGATAAGACTTATCCAGAGAGAATCGTTTTCAGGGCATGAAGATAAGAAACTACAAGGCTTTAAGTTGCTAGTAGACTCTTCAGGGATTTTGAGAATAAAAACTAAAATTTGCAGAAGAGAAGATTTTGCTAATTTTAGAATGCCCATTTTATTGCCCTCAGATCACTTTTTGGTTTCTTTGCTCATCAGGTGGAACCATGAAACCCACGGGCACGCCGGTCTACAAACTCTCCTCGGTATTCTGAGAGAAAACTATTGGATACTAAGATCCAGGAAAACCGTCAAGAAGATCATCAATCAATGCATTCGCTGTAAACGATTCACCGCGACACCAGCTACCGTCGAGTCAACATCATTACCAGAAGACAGAGTACGAGATGCTGCAGTTTTCGAAATAGTAGGAGTTGATCTAACTGGACATCTTATCTTAAAGAATAAGAAGAAAGCATGGATTGTCATCTTCACATGTGCAGTGTATAGAGGAGTTCATCTGGAACTTGTGACATCTTTGACTATGGAAGCCTTCCTCCAAGCTTTCCGCCGATTTATTGCTCGAAGAGGCCGACCATTGATTGTGTATTCGGATAATGGGACTAATTTCAAAGGTATAGCTAATGCTTTAAAGAAGATTGATTTTTCGAGATTAAAATGTGATCCCACATTGAAAAACATCACCTGGAAATTCATACCGCCTGGTGCTCCTTGGTGGGGTGGATGGTGGGAGCGTTTGATTGGAATGATGAAACAATTGCTCTTTAGGATTCTCGGTCAAACCTCCTTGGGATATGAAGAACTTTCCACGGTAATGTGTGACGTCGAAAGCTTGATGAACACACGCCCACTGACCTACCTAACTGAAGAAAGTGAGGATCTCGCTCCATTGACACCTTCGTTGTTCTTACATGAGGTCAGAGAGGTTGGCGTTCCAGACCTGGACTTGATTGATAACCAGACCCTCTCCCGCAAATATCAATATATCAAACGTGTACGAGAAGATCTTAGAGAACGATTTCGTATCGAATATTTTGGATTCCTGAGACAAGAAACGAGACGCCTGAAGACTACCATACCACTCAAGGTGGGAGACATGGTACTCATTGGACAAGAGAGTTTAAAGAGACTACACTGGCCGTTAGCCAGAATAATCCAACTCTATCCAGGAAAAGACGGACTTGTGAGGGTTGCGAAAGTGAAAACTTCATCAGGTGATAAAATACGACCTATTCGAAAACTCTACAATTTAGAGATAACGCCCGAGATAAGATGTCGAGACCCTCTAACGGAGCGATCTCCCACACAAGAAGTTCGATTGACAACTGAAGAGGACCCTTTGACTTCACAACAAGAGCAACATCACATTGATACCCCGAATGTTGTGTCAAGTTACAGACGGCCCATCAAGAGACCCAACCGATTGGATCTACTGAACTTTTCCTTCCCATGTTTGAGTCGTCGAGACGCCAACTCAAAGGTGGGAGAAATGTTGGAAAAGAAGACGTCCGAAGCAGCCAATGGGAGGCCGGCGGAGGCAGCTACGGGGATGCAGCGGCAAAAATGAGGAAACAATAGAGGAAGAACTTGTATACAACTTTTTCGAACGCTAGAATTTGCCCTGATCTCCGATTCTTTTAGTGTAAATATTTAAATAATACTTTACTTATTTTCTTAAATTGTAATAAATATAATTTTCCCTCCTGTTTTCGTCGTATATTTTAAAAGTGTTATAAACAACGACGCCTTAACTTTGAACCTTCAACCCCGCCGACCAAGAATAGAGGTGAGTGACTACCTCTATAGAATTTAGATCGTCGTCACAACACAGAGTGGCGGTGAAAACGCAATAGATGGGAATCGAACCCACAGTGTTCCGTTTACCAGTCTACTTTAGCTGTTCTGTCACAGTTGAAATTTAATTTTGAGAATTAGCATAATTTTTTGGGAGATTTGAAGCATTTTATTGATAATAATGATATATATAATGATGAGGTTTATGAACATAAACCTACACCGCAAAGAACTTTAATATTGTATAATGTTTATATAGTTTATATATGGCGAAACCGTTGGGAGGGTTCACCACTGATGAACCAGGCCCTCCCATTAATTTTTTTCTATTTGACAATTGACAATTAAACAACTTTATTGACATCACGTCAATCTTTACACTCAAAGGGAGTTATAAGGTAATAATAATGGTAGGAATGAAGAGAGATATATACAATCGACGTAGCCCTCTCCGAGGGCACGTCCGGATCAAGAGCTTAAAGCCGCCTTGAATCTAGACAGATCCCTGCCATTTGGGGAGTTCATGTTAGGAACATGTTTGATGATAATGTCGAAGAATTTGTCGAGAAGAATCTTGTCTTCAGGCGTGAGTAGTTTCTATTTCAGTAAGGGCAATAGAAATTGTTTTATTTTTAAAAGAATCATACGCGTCTATAATAATTTCGAGAATCAAGAAAAACAACCACAGAGTGACGTCAAACAACTGAACTTTCTACGGTCATACCGCAGTACCTGTGCCAAGTGGCAGAAATAATCCCAGGACACTTATAGATACCGCTATACAAAACCAGTGATGTTAGTTTCTTGGATTGTTGGGGATAGTTACTAAGGCAACAATGATCCTTGACCAAGAAAATATCCATAGAAATGGTTCCTAAACAACTACAAGAAATATTTAAAGCATCTATACCACCTGTAATACACTCTAAAATATAAATGTACACGTGTCAATAGAGAATACAACATTAAGATCAACACAAAATAGCAGAATACAAATTTACAATAACAAATATCTGTGATAAATGCATAAAAAAGAAAACAAAATATAATTCTTTAAATATTGTAACAAAGTATTTATTAATTTTATTATTTTTTTTAACAGAGTGGTCATTTTTATGCTTATATTATATTTTACTACTCTATAAATTTCCCTCGTGGCTTATCTTTGGTCTACCATTCATAGTTTGTTCTTGCCTGAAATAATTGTTGTCTCCTCATGAAATTTTTGTCTTCCCTAATTTTCCAAGTGGCAATATCAATATGGTAAAATACGTGAAGAGGTATCTTCTGAAACATAAAACTGAACGATATTAAGTACTTGCGCCATCTATCGGAATAAATCTCAACTAAACCTTGACTTTATTATATTTTTTAAAAAGTGTCTAAATATATTTTATTGATAAATCAAGAAAACCCAACCACATACCTGTTTGGGCTGCTAGTCAGCGTAGTGTAGGCTGTACTTTCCACATATTTAAGCGTTCTCACGTCCATTGCCTCAAAAATCCCTTGTCGCCGAGTCATCAAGTAACTTCTAGGACCATTTTGGAGGGAGGTATAACCACGTCACGCTGATGCTAATCGACTTCCCAAAATACCCATGTGGTTGTGCGCTGTTGAATTTACAAACATATCGTTTAAAAGAATCATACGCGTCTATAATAGTTTCGAAATTTCATAACAGATGGCGCGCTAATGCATCAAAACATATATTTGTGCGTGTCCAATGTTGTGTGTGTGTGTGTATGATAGATTAAAGACACTTTTAGAAATATAACTTAAAACCAGCTTTTATTGCACAATGGAGAGTTACGCAATAAACAACATATATCCATAAAGCCTACTCATCATGGATTTCGCCATATGTTCGTTAAAAATCCTCATTCCATAAACCGATTAAAGAATACACTCATTGACAAAACTTAAGAAAGTTGTACCTTATAACATGTATATCGGGATTCAGACAATAACTCTGAAAGATATTACAATGACCTTTATTCAAAATACACGAGATAACCAAGTGTGAACAAAATTGTCTGTGCTCATCACAAAAAATAAATAAATACCCGCGATATCAAAAACTTTCCACTTTCTTAGGTTTTGCCCATAATTGTATATGCAAATTGTGTGGATTGCATGTAACCTTGAAACATTTACTCTCCTGTCAGACCAGAAATTTATTTTTATTTTCTCACAGCTGGGAAGATTAGAACATTGAGTTTGATCAATTTTGCTTCTTTATAGCGTCTTTATATATATATATATATATATATATATATATGTCGCTAATATATATATATAATTTAAAAGGCATAAATTGGATCAAAATATCATTTATTTTACCAATATTTCAGTTGACTGAACGCCAACCTTTATCAAGGTGTTATAACATTTTAAAGTGTGTCAACAACAAACTCAGCGCCACATAACGTCAACAGAATTAAGTTTTAAAAATATTTTGTTATATTCAATGGGGAGAAAAATTTATATATATGTAGTTCGATTCAATCAATAAGGAATCAATGGTTTTGTTTCCTTTCTTTATTTCATTTCTCGAACTTTCGGGCCAACATGCCCTTCAATACGTAGATCCTGAAGTACAACTACACACTAAATTTAGAAATTTTCATTAGTTCAAAAGATAGCATAGTTCAAATAGCATATTAGTTCAAAATATACTAAATTTAACAGCAATAGAATTATTTTATATATACGATTTTTAAAATATGTAAAATAGATTTTAACACATATATCCATATTTCCAGAATTTTTTTTTTTCAAATCCATATTCTTATTTTTCATAGGATTATTCAAATAATAATCTGTATATATTTACCATGTGTATATAATCTTTCTCCATTTTTATCCCTTTGTATATTTACCACTTTCATGGGTTTCTCCGTCTTGTAACCCCAAGGAGAATCCTCTGTAAGACCTGTGTGTCTTAATAAAGGTTTTTGTGTGTGTGTGTGATTATAACACATATATGTGATATGATCCTGTCGACTTTCAATGTGGGAATATAGTGATAATAATGTGGTGAGGAGAGAAATAATCACACGACGAGTTGGTAGAGGAATCCCCAGGCAGTCAGCGAGCGAGACCGCGAGCGCGACCCGCCCCGCCAGGCGGCCGGCCGTTTGTTGTGTGGCACCCCCCCGACTATCTAAAAATAGTCCGGCAGGGTTCCCAGAAAAGCCCCCTCAGGAATGTGGCCAAAATGGTCGTAACTTAGTTGTCTTCTATCGACGTCTCTCTCTCGTTGACTGTAGGTTTACTTTATTATTCCTGGAAGGGCATATATTATGACATATATATATCTAAACTTGTATATAAATTTAGCGTGAAGTTGTAATTCAGTATCTCCGTGTTGAAGGGTATGTTGGTCCGAAATCTTGAGAAATAAAAGAAATGAGAAAAGAAATCCTTGATTCCTTATTTATTAAATCAAAGTGTAAAAGCAGGGAAAAATCTTTATTATTTATGTAGGTTGGTTTTTTGTCTGAATTTGGCAAAACTGGTGATTCATTCTTTATCATCAATAGTGAAGGATTTTACTGGAGTAATGAACATAATGCTTTGTTCCTATGGAAAATTAAAGGGAGAGGTTCCCCTCTCTCGGTATACAGGGTGATCCAAAAGTCCCGCACAACTTTAAAAATTAATAACTCCGCGAATATTTGCGTTAGAGCAATGCGGTAAACACCATTGTGTTCAGGATGCAAGGGGATTTTTTATGGCAAATAATGAAAAATTCGAAATTGATTTTAGTTACAATTTTATTCACCAGATGGCGCTCTACCAGATTCAGATATTCAGCGGCCAAATTGTTTGATAAATTGAAAAATATAATTGATCGACACGTATTTTTCCTTTTTGAATACCAGGAAAGAACCCTAATAATATCAAATGATAAATTAATAAAACACCACTTCGCCAAAAGTATGAAGAATTGGTTAACGATTTTTAAATACAATCAGAGATATGTAAAATAGGCAAATGCAAATTAAAACATGTAGCAAAAATATTTATATTTTATATGGGGTTTTGTGAAATAGATTGAATGTTTGAAAAATACTGCTGATATCAATACACGAATTTTTGATATGTTAATATAGTACCAAAAATTATGATGGCACTACTAATAGGATTTCTTGCTATAAGAAATGTGTAGTTTCTTGACTAATTGGAGACCCTTGACTATTTAACTGGATATTTGTCATGATCCAACAAATGAAATATAGAGGGGAGTGACAAAATATATTTGTCGTACTTTATTCCAAATATCCTATGGGCTTGTCAAATGTTATCATTGTTTATTATACTGTACACAATTTTAAAAAATGTTTCCCCTCAAATAAAAATAATTTTTAAATCGACCTTTTGCGTTGAAAAACGTGGGAGTAAAATCATTTTGTATTATTTTCTTTTCACAAAATTTCTAAAGTTATTGGTATACAGAAAATATTCCTTATGCTATTTCTTCTAATGAGCGAAAAGCGAAAACTAAACATAAGGGGAAAAATTGTGTGTACCAGTGTTATTCGAGAAGTTATAACACTCTGGTTTGCACGACATAATATGTGAGCAAATGACAAACAAAAAATTACTGTTCACAAATAAAAAAAGATAGTCAAGATGTGAGGACAGCATTTATTATCCCCATATCCCAACACAAAGAGCTGCAAAATATTGGTAGATAATATAATACATGGCGGCTTATATAACACATGAGGTAACTGCCTTCTCTCTTGTATTAGGTCACAATCCTTGCTCAATGTGGCACCCTTCATTCTCAATCACCGCCTGCAGACGATAAATGACAGAATGGACAGCATTAAATAACATATATGTTGAAATTGATAAAACGTGCCATCTGATAGAAGCCTTCAACATGGCCAATGTGGTAGGCCAGCATCGATAAACACACGATTTAATGTACCCCATAAACAAAAATCGCAAGGCGTCAAGTCTGGTGATCTTGGAGGCCACTGGTATATAAAGTGGCGACTTATCACACGATTTTCACAGAACGTATCCTTCAGCAATTGTTTGGCACCTCGGGAGATATGAGGAGGTCCTCCATCTTTCATGAATGTTATTTCGCTTAGTGCTTTTGCCCTGCAATATGGGAATACCCTTTTCTCTCAAAAGTTGGACATAACGTTCATCAGTTACAAAAAAGGTTTTAAAAGTTCTTCCATTGATTTTTCAAAGAAAAATGGCCCAATAATAAAAGAAGTGAACCCACACAAAACTGTAACTCTAGGCTGGTAAAGTGGCATTTCTGTAAAAATCCTAGGGTTGTCTGTTGCCCAAATGCGGCTGTTTTGAATGTTAAATTCTCCGTTTAGAGAAAAGTGAGCATCATCTGTCCACAGAACATTCGACAGCCAGTTTTCATCAATATCAATTCGCCGGAAAACCCATGCAGCGAATTCTTGACGCATCTCAAAATCGCCAACTTTCAGCTCGTGAAATATTTGAATTTTGTATGGGTACACACAATAGAGACATTAAGTGAAGCGTCTTCGGATATCACAAGCATACTCGGCGAATTTAACGCCAAAAGTTCAATTTGGGGATCACCTGTCCTGGATAACAAAAGTCAGCAGGTTGAGGACATGCTAACAGACCTCGACCTTACACCGTTAAATAACGGAGAGAACACCTAAGTCCACAGGCACAGAATCCGCAATAGACATTACAGCGATAAATTACAACATCGCACCCACAACACAATGGAAAATCATGAGAGGTGCAATCAGTGACCACAGACCAATTTTAACAACCCTAAACTTCAAAATTGAGAACGTCAATTAGAATAAAAGAACATGGAACTTGAGGAAAGCCGACTTGAAAAAAATTCACAGAAAAGCTTGAAGTACTGTGCAACGAAAAATTGAATTACAGAACGCTTGACAAAAACTTGGAAAAATTCTCTTCGAACATTTCAAAATCTGCAAAAGCATCGATACCTAGAGGTAGACGTAAAGACCTGTGGATACCTTACTGGAAGGACCACAACATCGAGGCAGTGATTTCAGAGAGAGAGACAATATCAATGAACTTCTTAAAAAAAATAAAACAGAAAGAACTCATGAAATTAGTCACAAAATAGAACAAGAAATTTGGATATGCAAACAAGAAAAATGGCAGAATTCTGCGAAAAAATGGATCCAAGAAAGGACAGCCAACACTGGAATATGATTAGAGTGTTAGAGAACAATCAACACCAACACCAATCCTCCAATACTCTAACCGATATGAATAGAACAGCGCGAACGAGAACAAACAGATGGCTGACATAATTGCTGAATATCTTTCAAGCACTTCCATACTCAACTATACGAATGAAGACAGGACTCTAAAAATAATATAAACCAGTTAGTTAAACAAGCAAGAAACTTCCATCAACAAGATATTTTCTCGAGAGACTTCACACTGAATGAGCTAAACTTATCAATAAAAAAAAATCCAAGAGGTCACCAAGAGATAATCTAATCTTTGGTTAAATGATCAAACACTTTGAAGACAAAGCTAATAATCAACTCCTACGAATACTGAACATTTCATGGCAAACTGGTAAACTACCAAAAAATTGAAAGATATCAATTATAGTACCAATACCGAAGCCAAACAAAGATGCCAAGGAATACAAGAACTATCGGCCAATTTCTCTCACCAGCAAACTTTGTAAAATACCAGAACGAATTATCCACTCTAGGCTCATAGTTTGACTCACTAACAATAATAAAATAAACCTCTACCAAACTGCCTATAGATCCCAGCACTGTACGACTGATCAACTGTTTTACTTCTGTCAATCAATAATAGATTCTTTACAGGAAAAACCGCCAAAGAAGACCACGGCTATATTCCTTGATATGACCTCAGCTTTTGATCGAGTGTGGAGGGAGAAATTACGTGAAAAGCTGCACAACATCGGAGTAAGAGAAAAACCTTAATCTGGATTGCAGACTTCTTAAGGGGAAGAAGGTTAAAGGTTCGGGTCAAGGGAGAATTTTCCAAGGAAGGAAGAACATGGGCTGGTGTAACTCAGGGATCTGTGCTCAGTCCTCTACTCTATCTGCTATATATTAACGACATCTATCCTTACCTCACTGAAGACACAAAGGTTGTCTGTTATGCAGATGATATAGCCATATGGCACACAAGTAGCAGCATAGAAAAATCGTAAAAATACTGAACACATCAATGAGAGGACTGGAGAAGTGGGCAATGGAACTCCAAATAACCATAAACCCAATAAAACCAAACCTATGCGTCTTCTCCACTCACAGGGAAAAAGACATAAATATAACAAAAAAATAAGCATAAACAAACAAATGATTGATAAAATTAGAAATCCACAATACCTAGGTGTGATACTGCAGTCCTGTATCTTTCAAGTTGGTCTCGAGGACCACGCCATCACAATCTCCTAAGCGGCGAAGTACGCGATCTACGTATTCATCGTAGATCGCAAAATGCGCGGTGTCGCTGGAGACCCACTGGCGATTCTCCACAAACTCTGCAGCGCTGGAAGAGGCGCCATATTCATTGTACATAGTGTATATAATGCATATTATCTTTTTTTAATAGTGCAGACTGTGCATGTATTGACAAGATGTCAACAAAATTATTTTAATTATTATTGATGAGGAATTGGAATTTTCAGAACACATAATTAGCACCTCAAATAGAACTATCAGAAAACTAAACATTCTGAGAAGGCTATGTGGAACAAATTGGGGAGCAAAACCCAGAATTCTCAGAACAACATATACCACCTTAATAAGGCCGATAATGGAATATCCAACACCGGTCTGGGCTCCCTCAAGCTCATCACTAAAAGTAAGACTAGACAGTGTTCAAGCAAAAGCGGCCAAAATAATCACTGGTGCTGTTTCATCCACCAACAATGAGAAAATTCAGAGAGAATGTGTTCTAGACCTACTCGCTCGAAAGCAGAAGACAAAATAAAAACAACTTGGATCGGCACTTTGGAAACGAGGAACCAAAGGACGAGATCTCTCTGACCACTTGTGGTTTGGTAGATCCGCCCTTTTCTGAGAATGAGGTGAAACTGACGGCTTTCAAGTTCGGGAAAGGGAAATCTCCTGGTCCCGAAGGGATCGATAACACGGTCGTGAAAGCCCTGGTAAGGATGCACCCATCGCTGCTTTCCAGGTTATTCAATAGGTACCTGGACACTGGTACTTTTCTTGAGGCATGGAAGGTTGCCCGAGTAGTGCTTCTCGAAAAGTCTGGTAGAAAGGGTAATTCTCCTAATGATTATCGTATGCTTTCTTTACTAGCGTGTCTAGGTAAGGTCCTGGATAGCCTACTAGCTCAGCGACTAAAGCACTGGCTAGAAAGTAATGAACTCCTTTCCTCTTTCCAACATGGTTTTAGGGAAGGAAAATCCACAACCACAGCTCTAAACGAGGTGTTAGAGGGGGTTGATATAGGCTTAAATAAGGGTGCTTGGGTTCTTTTCGTGGCCCTGGACATTGATGGCGCGTTCAACTCCATGAACTGGAACAAGCTGATGAGAAATTTGATGGACATTGATTGTCCTGATAATTTTTGCAGCTTGGTTCGTGACTTCCTGAGGGATAGACGGAATAGCCTCAGTTTTGGTGGGCGGAAGTTGGAAAGAAACTGTGCTAGGGGTTGCCCCCAGGGCTCTTGCTGCGGACCTATTCTGTGGAATATCCTGGTAAACACCGTTTTCCAGGAGGAGCTCCCTGAGGGAGCCAGGCTAGTTCTCTATGCTGACGACCAGTTCCTCATTGTTGAGGCTGCTTCGAGAGCGAAGGCTGAGAAGTGTGTTGAAACATCTCTCCAAATTCTCTCGATCTGGGCCCATGACTCTGGCCTTAAGTTCAATGTCTCCAAAACTAAAGCCCTCAGCTTTAAGCCTAGGGACATAAGAAATAAAAGGAAAGGGATCAAATGGGAACACAAGCCGGCTATCGGGATCGAAGGACGGAGGGTAGCGTTGGTCATTAGGATGACCATCCTGGGGGTGGTCATTGATGACAAGATGGGTTGGCAATACCAGGCGGAGGAGATGGTGGCGAGAGGCGTTGTGCAGGCCTGTCCTGGTTGGCTCTCAACAGGGGGGGGGGGAGAAGGAGGGTACTATTTTTAGGAACCTCTGCCTCTCCTGTGTCGAGCCAATCCTGCTATATGCTTCCAGGGCTTGGTGTCGCCGAAACAGGGATCGGAAGGTGACGACTACTCTAGAGAGAGTGTAGAGGACAGCGGCACTCAGCATCACAGGGGGATATCGCATTACCAGCAGTGAGGCCTTATTGGTCCTCGCTGGTCTTATTCCCCTGGGATTGAAACTAGAGGAGGAGACCATCAGACAGAAGATCTGGGAGAACAGGGAAGATGCCCTGGGACTTGAAACGGGTGCCCTGGAATGGAAGAGGGACCCAAGAAAGCCTCCGCAGTGGTTTCCAAAGTGGAATTGGAGTCCTGGAGAGCCGACAGGGAATGGCACGGAGGTTTTCACTGATGGGAGTAGGTCTGGAACCAATACTGGAGCTGGAGTAGTGATTTTCACTAATGGAGAGCTGATCTTCCAAGAAAGTTTAACACTCAGAGTGGACGAATTGGTCTTTTCAGCCGAGATGGTTGCGATCAGGGTAGCCCGCAGAGTGTGTGCCGAGAGGAACTTCAGCCCGGACCGCCTCTATTCAGATTGTATGTCGGCCCTCGTCGCCATCAATCTGGAGAAAGGGCAACTCGCGCATCAAATAATCCAGGAGCTGGAGATGATGACGCGGGCTCCGGAGCTCTCTTGGTTTAGGAGACACAGCCTCATCGAAGGTAATGAGTTCGCAGACAGGATCTCTAAGGCAGGATGCTTAAAAGGTAGATCACTGAGGACCACAGTGACCAAGAAAGAAGTTTATAGGAGGATCAGGGGGCACGTCCAGGACTTATGTTTGGACAGATGGAGGAACATTGTGAAGGGGAGAGAGTTATTCAATGGGGTAACAACACCCAAGTACCTCTGTAAGGTAATGTCCCACAAACTCATTAGGGTAGTTCGGGACATGGGCTTTTCCCCAAGTCTCCACAGATTTGAAAAAAAGAGCAATCCTGATTGCGTCTGTGGAGAAAGGGATGTGAATGCACGCCACTACGTCTTGGATTGTCCAAGGGTAGTGGGTGTGCAGGAAGAGAGAAGGAGGGCGAGGGGCGCGATCGAGAGTGAGCTGCTGAGAAATCACAGCAAGCTTCTTGAGAAAGCCCACGACGTGGCAGCTGAGCTTTTCCTCAGCTGTGAGTGAACAGAGTCGACCGGGGTCTGCCTCCCCGCGGTTCCTGCTGGACACAGTAGATAGTTTCCTATTTTGCTGTGATTAAAAGCCACCGGTATAGAAATCCTTCCAGACACGTTGTCTGGGAGGTGGTGTTTCAAGGTACAATGTCCAATCACTAGCTTGGATACCGTTACTTGGCTTATGAGTTGAACAGAATAGCAGCGAAGGCATGCTTCGCATGCCGGCTTGTGGACCGAAAGGTCTGGGTGGCCATCTGCTTCTAGGGTATACCAACTGTGCTTAGGTGGGATCCTCCAGTTCTTGTTTATTTTGGCTACTGTTTCTATTTCTTTAAAAGTAAGTTTATTTTTCTGTAGCAAGGGTTCTTTTGTGCCTTTTTTTCGCTAGCGCATCAGCAGCTTCATTGCCTTCAATGCTAACATGTAAGAGTATCCATTGAAGGTGAATTTTTGAGGTATTGAGAGTTTTTGGAGATAACCAATTATGTTCCTGCTTACTTTGTCTCTAAGTTCCCCTGTGTGACTCAAGTGTTGTTTTGCACTTCTACTATCAGTAAGAATCCATATATCGTGATGTTTAATGTTTCTGATGGATTTTAAGACTTCATAGATGGCTATAAGTTCTGATCTGAAGACTGAGCAAAATTCTGGGTTTCTTCTGTTTATTTTCTCAATGCCATTTGTGGTTTTAATGAGAGAGCCACTGCCAGTGTGTCCCAACTCATCTCTGCTACCTTCGGTATAGATAGTTATTGCATTTTTAGGAATTTTATATATATTAATTATTTTTAATGATAATTGTTTTAAGTATTCTGGATTTTGTTATGGTCTGTTGGTGGTTTCATTTAAAGTGGCATTAAAAATAACATTTTGTTAGTGGTTCGCATGGAGATATTTTTTTCAGCTAAATTTTTTTCATGGAAAATATTATGAGTGCTGGTGACATTTTTTACAGTCATGAATAATCTTTCGGGCCTTTTTTCAACCTTGATTTTACTACTTATTTGATATGAATTACCTAAAAGATTGGCAGCAATTTTGTCATTAGTTGCTGGTGTACCATCTGTATTCTTAATCATATTTGTGTTTTCAGTTTGTGGCTGGACTCTGTCAATTTGTTTTGCCCAATTCCAAAGTTTTGTATTTGGGTTTCTTGGGTTCAGGTTTTCACAAGTTTGTTTCCATTTTTCCCTTTTCACATTTACGCATAATCTTTTTTTTATTTTTGCAATCACAATGTTCAGTTCAGTTCTACAATATTTTTGGTTTTGGGTGCACTTTTTTGTAGTTCATTTCTTTTAGTTATAAGTCTTTGAATATTTTTTGCCTGGTGTGTATAATTTGGAATCCATTTCTTAATATTACCTCTTGGTATTGAAACTTTGGCTGCTTTAATAATGGTGTTTTCGAAAGATATCATATTAGCCTTTTTGAAGTTCCAGAATTTTTCTTAATTGAGCTAGTTTTGGCCTTGGTGCTAATTTCTATCAAATTAGGCAAATGATCACTTCCAAAACTTTTTAATATTTTCTATTTGCATTTGTGGAAAATGTCAGGATAGTAAAAACTTATATCAAGGGCTTGTGCAGTATTATAGCTTGTAGGAATGATGGGTAGGATTCCCATCATTTAAGCACATTATAAGGCATTGTCGTCAAATATGTTTGATAGTATTTTGCCTCTTGGGTTTGGCGTAGAACATCCCCATAGTTGATGTTTGGCATTAAGGTCACCTACAATAATAGTGTTATCTGTAAGAAATTGAGCCATTGTTCCATCGTCAATAAATGTATTGTTTGGAGAGTGATACATATTGTATATGTTGATGGCTTTGTTTTGATTGATGTAGACTTTGATACCTTGGGCTTCGAGGTCTAATTTGTTTGAAATATTAACGGCTATGTCCTCATAGTACAAATTCTTGATTAAAATTGCTAGGCCACGCCCTTCAACAGCATATACAGATGGATCTTCAGACCTTACCCTGAGTAATGGAGGGGCCGGAATTAACATAATACTGCAAGATTGAACAAACATCAAAATCAAAGAAGGAGCAGGACAGATTTAGTCAAACTTCACTTGTGAACTGACAGCTATCTGGAAAGCCTTTATGTATGCCTTAACCAACCATCCCTGCATCAAGCAGAAGGAATTTTAATATACAGCGACTCCATATCCGCTCTAGAAGAAATTCAGAAGGGCAATACTAAAATCACACAGAAAATACACTCGTTACTTACCCGACTGGAACCATTGGAGAATAACTGCATTCTACAATGAATCCCTGCCCATGCTGGGATCAGGGGTAATGAAATGGCATTCGAATTGGCAAAGGAAGCCAGAAAGTTGAGCCAAAGGAAAGAACAAATGTCATTATTTGACGCTGATTCTTTGTCAAAATACAAGATAATTACACGAAAAAATAAGAAAAGATCAAAATGCGAAATAAACTTTGAGAGAAAAATGACAAAAACTATAACAAGACTTAGAACAAAACACTATAAAGGAATGACAATACATCCAGATGGCACAAGAACCTATAGGGCATGCAACAATTGTCCTGGTGTGGAACTTACACCTACCCACATATTCTTATAGCCAGCAATGGCCGCAGCCTTGCAAAAATTAGACATAGACCCTGAGCAGCAGCTTTACACACCTAAGATAGTGGACATTGCTGCTGCTGTGATGGAGATACATGGATACATCCGAGGCTCTTTATTGGACACGACAACAACAACGGCATTCCAGAGTAAAATAAATTATCAGAGATAGATACATATTTTTCAAATGAATTAAAATAATAATATAATCGATACTGAGTGAGAGTTGAATTAAAAATATTAGAAATTTATTATCTTCGGAAACAAACCGATCTAAAATATCAATTTTCTTTTTGCTACATGTTTTAATTTGCATTTACCTATTTTACATATCTCTGATTGTATTTGAAAATCGTTAACCAATTCTTCATACTTTTGGCGAAGTGGTGTTTTATTAATTTGTTATTTGATATTATTAGGGTTCTTTCCTGGTATTCAAAAAGGAAAAATACATGCCGATCAGTTATATTTTTCAATTTATCAAACAATTTGGCCGCTGAATCTCTGATTCTGGTAGAGCGCCATCTGGCGAATAAAATTGTAACTGAAATCAATTTCGAATTTTTCATTATTTGCCATAAAAAATCCCATTGCATCCTGAACACAATGGTGTTTACCGCATTGCTCTAGCGCAAATATTCGCGGAGTTATTAATTTTTGAAATAGTGCGGGACTTTTGGATCACCCTGTATATTGCCACGTGGAAAATTAGGGAAGACCAACTTCGGGACGAGACAACAATTAATTTCAGGCAAGAACAAACTATGAATGGTAAACAAAAGATAAGCCACAAGGGAAATTTACAGAGTAGAAATATATAAGCATAAAAATGACCACTCTGTTAATAAAAATAATAAAATTAATAAATACTTTGTTACAATATACATTCTTTGATGTCGTTGTGGTCGTCTGTGTTTTTTTTTTTTTTTTTTAAGAGACAGAGGCTGTTCACACTTGGTTATCTCGTGTGTCTTCAATAAAGGTCACCGTGTATCAAATATGTTCTCAGAGTTATTGTCTGATTCTCGATGTATATGCTGAAAGAGAATTTTCCTAAACATTTGAGAGCCGATAATAAAAGCGTTCAAAGAATTTTAAAATATTTCACTTATTTCCTATACGCTAACCATTAGCACCCGTTGGATTATCGAATTGTCTTAATAGTATAAAAATAGAAATTAAAAGTCGGTGTTAAATTAGATGTTTCTTCACAGTATTCAAAAATTATATTACTAATATTAATATAAGACAGGTCAGTATAAAAACTCGAATACTCAGATAAATACTATACCACAATAAGGACAAGAAAACACACAATATGTTCTTTAGACGCTATTGTACTATATGAATTGAATACGATGAAGATTCTATGAACTCAGTGAAGAGTTCTTGGTACTATGGGACTTTAAAAGAACAGCGCAACGGCGAGAACTCTCCACGAAGGAAATCCTAATAACTCTGACTCAGCGTTTACTCTAACGCAGTGTCGGGCAACCTTTTTCGAGTTGCGGCGCACTAAGCTTAATTTCTTTTTTTCGCGGCGCACCTGTGGTTCTCACTATAAATTTCCTCGTAGGTAATTAAAATACAACAATAAATACTAGTAAAAATTTAAACATATATATCACATTTTATTAATTTTCAATATTAAATTAACATAATCAATGCGAGCATTGCGATTGTTTTTTTTTAACTTATGATTTTAAATAGGTACGTACCTATTTGCATTTTTATTTTTTAATAATGGCACGTGCCAGTTATGTACGTCAAGATTATGTACATACGTTATATGAAATATAAAATTATGCAAACTGTTGTAATTATAATACCAAAATAAGTTTTATATAAAATTAAATTTGCTTTTTTTTTAATTTCTTTTTTTTTTTTTTATATGAAAATTTTTGAAAAAAATATTAAAATTGAATAAAAATTATAAAAAATATTTTTTGAAACATTATTTTTTAATTTAACCAAAAGTTCTAAATACCTACAAAAATGTTCGCGGCACACCTAGAATTCTTCGCGGCACACCAGTGTGCCACGGCACACCGGTTGCCCGACACTGCTCTAACGTCAAGATATCCACGGCGGCGTTTGTTCTTCCCCGGGTTTCTCCATTCCGTGAGATTCTGTAATCCAAGAAACATTTGCCACGTAATTCTACAATTCTCACTAATATCAGACTGTGGGGATAGATACTATAATAGTATTCTCTAATCATGGTCACGTACTTAATGTGGTGTACTTACAGTACAATCACAACCCACCATGGCCTGGTACTATATATTTAGACATCTGGACTTACAGTACAAGCTGTCACTACCCACCTTGGCCACGTACTACATATGTAGACATGTGGTGTACTTACAGTACAAACAGTCACAACCTTCTACCCACCATGGCCTGGTACTACATGTGTAGACGTGTGGTGTACTTACAGTACAAACAGTCACAACCTTCTACCCACCATGGCCTGGTACTACATGTGTAGACATGTGGTGTACTTACAGTACAAACAGTCACAACCTTCTACCCACCATGGCCTGGTACTACATGTGTAGACGTGTGGTGTACTTACAGTACAAACAGTCACAACCTTCTACCCACCATGGCCTGGTACTACATGTGTAGACGTGTGGTGTACTTACAGTACAAACAGTCACAACCTTCTACCCACCATGGCCTGGTACTACATGTGTAGACGTGTGGTGTACTTACAGTACAAACAGTCACAACCCTCTACCCACCATGGCCTGGTACTACATGTGTAGACGTGTGGTGTACTTACAGTACAAACAGTCACAACCTTCTACCCACCATGGCCTGGTACTACATATATATGCACAATAATTTTAACTTGGTTTCTATATTTTACTTAGTTGTAACTTGACTGTTGATTCTATCTACTTTATTTCGTTTTATCTCTTATCTCGTTTTTGTTTTTGTCCCAAAGAAAGAATTTCTTTTTAAAAACTCGCAGAGTTTCAAGTAAAGGAACTTATTCTATAAAATATATTTTTCTGTTTAACTGTAGTTATATAAGACGTATATGCATTGTTTTAATGCATTCTCTAAAGGTAAAGATGCCTCTTATGGTTCATGAATACCCTCCAAACAAACCTTTGACATGTATTTTATAAAATGGTGTATATAAGTAGGATCTAGAATTTTAAAAAATCACCTGAAGAGGTTGGCACATACACAGGGAGTCACTGAATTGTCGGAAAGAAAATAAAATAAGATTGTTTGATATAGCTGTATCTCTTAGGTATACCGCCATGTCAGGGAGGTACTCTCCGAGACACTCTCGACAGAAAACAAGATCATTCTGTGTGATCTCCTCGACATGGCAGTTGAACATGTTGGAACAAAGACCCATTTATAACCAAGGGCCTATCCGAATTCAGGATGTCTTGTAGCCCTTGATCTAAACCAATGAAGCCTGTATAGATTTCATTATGTATATTTATCCTTATTATTTTTATATTAACCCTTGTTTTTTTTCTTCTAGTTTTCATTTATCACTATAATATTTTATGAACGATGTAATAAAATAGTTTCTTTCGTATATTTATATTTTAATAATATAATATTATATACTAGCGGATGTACCCGGCTTCGCCCGGGGTTTTACCCGAGTAAAGGTTTGTCTAACAAACATTTGTTAAAACAATTCTCTATAAACTTATTAAAAAAAAAGATATATTTTGATAATTTGAAATTCGTAAAATTGAATCTCTCGATAAAGTGAACATTTTTTCCCGGTCCCTGTGTGCCGTGTCATCCTTAATTTTGTCTTTCCTAATTTTCTACATTACAAAATCATCGTTTTATCTAGTGAACATTTTTCCCGGTCCCTTGAAAAATACTCGATAAGTTGAATAAAATCAATATTAATTGGTTCCCTCGGTAATTGGAAGTTAAAGGAAAAGTATCTTCGCCTTGGAATTGTATCATTATTCTTGTCTCAAATAAATTGCCGTGTCATCCTGAGATAATCTTACTTTTGATAAATAATCTTTAAGATAATAAACTTAGTGATAATAAAACTTATAGATAAAAAAACTTGTTAACATCGTCGCAATGGTGGCGCTGCTTGCGAGTTAAATCTATAAATCTGCAAATAACTCTAAGGATATTCAAAATATTGAAGAAATTATTTTTCAAAAACCTTCCCGGGGATATACCTAATAATATCCCAAAATTTCACGGCGATTGGATGTATGGGTTTTGAATCTATAGAGTACAGACAGACAGACATTCAATTTTATATATATATAGATAATATATTAATATAATAATAATATTAAATCCACAGATTAATATTCTGTGATATATTGTATATATCATAATATATAAATTATCATCATAATTCCATTATTAACTTGTAATTCTTAAGCTTGCATCTAATACGGTGAAATATAATAAAAGCCATTTTAATAAATAAAGCCTAAAATCTATTTCTACTTTTAAATCAACCTAAATGCACCACAGTTTCAATCTCATTTTAGGTCAAGATGCTACTTGTAGGTGGTCGTCTTCTTTACTTCTGTAGTTCTCAGTGTCTCGGAATGAATCCCGAAGCTGAAGAACTAGGCTTGTAGATCCAGGATCACTTCCCGGTCAAATTTCTTGGCAACAATAGGTCAGTGGTCCGCCGTTGTATCTACCCAGGCAGGAAGAAGTATAAAATATGGACCGTGGTAAGTCCAGGGGAATGAATCCTGAGGCTGAAGAACCAGGCTTGTAGATCCAGGGTCATCTCCCGGTTAAATTTCTAGGCAACAATGGGTCAGTGGTCCGCCGTTGAACCGACCTAAGCAGGAAGAAGTATAAAAAATTGTTGCATTAATTTTAATGCGCCCTACATTTATTCAAAATATTCTATGATATTTAATATTTATTTAAAACAGATTATTTAGATTATCATCATTCCTTTTTATAGTTTTATTCCTTTTGTAATATTGTTATTGTACATATATCTTGATTGGTTATTGGAGCGAGAGAGGACAGAGAGGAAGACAACGAATAAATAAACACAATAACTTTAAATGGTAATTTATTTTTATTTACCTTTATTTATTTACTTTTATTTATTTGCATTGAATATGGAAACCCGCTCGGTAAACGTGTATAATACCAAGAAGGAAGAAACCAAGGTTGACGACCCTGCAAAGCTGCAACTTGGTGCAACAATATGGGCCGTGCCAAGTCTAGAGGAGTAACTATGGGAAGTCCGACTGTTGTTGACAAGATGTATGCCACGTCTTGTGGAATACCAATCTCTGATGTATTGCTCTCTGTGACGTCACTGAATGTCATATATCTCTCTTATCAAAACAGACGCGCTATATATTTACAAGAAATGAAACCATTTAGCATGATTTGTTGCTACTTTCTCAAATAAAACGCTATTTTTACTCTCCTTACTGTAATAGAAAAATAACTCTCCTATCTCATCAGTAACGAATCAACATGGCTGTATCATCAATTCATTCAAACATATCGCTTTATTCGTTATTTCTCTTTAGAAACGGCACGACTAAACAGTTTCCATAAAGAACTGGTTAGGCCTACAGAAGATAGAGGAAAGTACTGTGACGAGATGATTGGAAATGATGAATCAGGGCATCTAACAACTCGGAATTCCCAGCTCAATCAACTTCCTCCACTTTCAAATTACCGTTGACATTTTGGTGACAGCACATCGATTGTCGCGTTGTATTCAACATTATTTACAAGGTGCCAGAGCCCCGTATGGTTACCTCTACTTACTGGTAGAATTGGACTTCATGTAAGAGCCGGCGAGATAAATGAAACATTTTTTCAGAAAAAAAGTATCCACTGCGGGACTCGAACCCGGATCATGTTTGCCGAAATCCGCACTGTATTTCACTACACCACCAACCAACACTTCTAATAATATTGTAATACTTTATAACAACAACAACAAAAAGCTTTATTAAGACATTTCAGTCTTATACGGATTCTCCAAGCACAGAAATGTTGGATACATACAAAAATAACAGTAATAACAACAACAACAAAAGTCCTTGTTATGATCCTTTGGTCTTATACAGCTTCTCCAAGTAGAAGAGGGTATATACAATAGTTACAATACTCAGCAATGTTATTTAGAATGTGTCAAGGGGGAGAGAAATGGGCTTTCTGGGGAAACTATATATAAATCAACGACCGAAGACAAATGACACAGTTCTATTGACATCCCGTCAAAATATAGGTAAAAGTGCACAGTGTAATACCTTATAACTGAAGCCACAACCAAATTAACGAAGACCATAAACAGAAAACTTGTCTTCTCATATGTACTTTCCGAATTTATCAAAACAGGTGTGGTAGAGAGTGTACGATCTCGAAATATGTCATGCAGGTATACGTCGTTCAACAACGGGTAGAATGAACAAAATAAAGGTCGTTAATCGTCTCTTTCGTTAAGCGAACATAACAGTTTGGCTATAAAATAAATTTTAGATATAATTACATATATTAGGTAATATTGTTATAAGTATAAAATTATATAGAAATTAGTATATATATATATATATATAATATATAACAATATTAATATATTTTTAATTTTGAAAAAGTAGCTTTTGAACAAAAATGCACCACCACGATACAATTTAAAGAATGCTAAAAGAGAAATGGACAAAGTTTGGGGTGTTATCTGTCCAGGGTCTTCCTACAGTATTTACTCCATAGAACTTACTCAAATAATAATCACCGAAAGGGTCCCAGACAAAATTCCCACAGCCGAAATTCCGACAACCCAAAATCGCGAAATCCAAAACCCCGACAGTCAAAATTCCGACAAGGACAAAATCCCAGCAGAACAAAATCCCGACAGTCAAAATTTCGACAAGGACAAAATCCCGACAGTCAAAATCCTGACAAGGACAAAATCCCGACAGTCAAAATCCTGACAAGGACAAAATACCGACAGTCAGAATTCCGACATGGACAAAATCCCGACAGTCAAAATTCCGACAAGGACAAAATTCCGACATTCAAAATTCCGACAAGGACAAAATCCCGACATTCAAAATTCCGACAAGGACAAAATCCCGACATTCAAAATTCCGACAAGGACAAAATCCCGACATTCAAAATTCCGACAAGGACAAAATCCCGACATTCAAAATTCCGACAAGGACAAAATCCCGACGGACCGAAATCCCGACAAGAACAAAAGCCCGATAGACCAAAATCCGGACAGCCAAAATCCCGAAAAGAACAAAATCCCGACAGTCAAAATCCTGACATGGACAAAATCCCGACATGGACAAAATTCAACAAGTAAAAAAAAACCTAAACAAGTTTTAAAATCTGAGCAGATAATTTTACACACCCACACACTGTATTTAGAACAGAATTCTTATCAAATATTATATTTATATAAACCAAATAAAATTATTTGTTTTCTTTCTAATTTATTGGATTTTGACCTCGTTAAAAGAAGAAGTGATATTTATTTCATTCCCAATTTGCAAGCTTTTGAGAATCTTTGTCCTTTCACAGGTGCATAAGGAGAAGCTACAATAAGAGGTCTTTATAAATATATATACTTTGATGTAAATATTTGCATAATTTAGTTGCTAGGCATAAAATTCAAATAACATATAATTTCATTCTAAATATAAACTATATACTAATACATGATATTCATGTACAAAAAGAGGCACCTCTCCCTTTAAATGTGAATCAGAACGATGCACTGTACCTCACACTAATGAAAAAACTATTAGTGATTATGAAGAATGAACCAAAACACCAGTTTTGACCAGTTTTTATAGCTTACCTCATTGCACCTTACCTCATTGCATATTTCGTTTTTCTGTAAATTGTCAGCTGAGAGCCTGTGATCTCCTTATAAAATATTTTTAACGTCTTCTTCTTCTACTTTCTTATCTCCACACTGGGTGAAGTAGAATGTGTCTGTCTTTGTCATTAAGACTGGGAGCACTACTCAGTGGCAAGCCAACTTAGCTCCAAAAGAAATGGCCGCCTCTGAAATGAGGAACAGACGCCATGTGCAGCCGCTCCTAACATGGAGTACAAACGCTGCTCATCCTGTATCCCTGGATTAGGAGCCCTTACAGGGTACTATCAGCCGGGCCAGCTGAGCCCAGGTTTTTTAATGAGCTATATTTTTAAGGTGAATTTATTTAATAGAACTCCCCTTATATTTATATAAAATGAAAGGATTTAAAAGCGCGAATGTTTCTTTTGAACACAATACAAACTTCTACTGACCTTACTGCGATAAAAAAATATATTGGGAGGGCTTGGCTCATCAGTGGTGAACCCTCCCAGCGGTTTCGCCAATTTAATCCACCAGACCTCTTCTCAGAGCTCTAATACTGTATTGGACGATTCTGCTTATATACGCAGTACTGAAGGGTGGAATCTCAGAAATGGGTTTCAAGAAAACTATGGTCATAAGCTTATAGGACAGTAGAATTACATTCAAATATTGCGTATTTGCGCAATTTAATATTATACTGTGCATTCCTGTATTACAGGGACAACCAATAAAATACATTGGACTTTGGATTTTTCCTAGGAAAAGCGTATTTTATGGAGGTCTCTTCGTACAAGGAACTCTGTCCAACAAAATCTGAATCACCACTACCGGTTGGAGCTAAACCTCCATTGACCTCAGCCAAAAAACGAGAAAATGTGGAATAAATCCAAAAAGAGATAGTAAAGAAATAACTTGGAATTTCATAACAATAATTGTGTTTTATAATTTATTTGCGAAACTACTACTATAGACGCGTATGATTCTTTTGAAAATTAAACAATTATCTACTGCCCTTACTGCAATGGAAAAATTAATTCGAAGGCCTGGCTCATCAGTGGATAACCCTCCCAGCGGTTTCGCCAGTTTAATCTACCATACCGCTGTTATATTGCATTTATCGATCTTTCCTTTATAGTGATACTGATGCTAGGGAGGGTTCACCACTGATGAGCCAGGCCCTCCCATTAATTTTTCCATTGCAGTAAGGGCAGTATAAATTGTTTAATTTTCAAAAGAATCATATACGTCTATAATAGTTTCGAATTTTCATAACAGATAGCGCGCTAATACATCATAATATAATTTATTTTCTCTCGCCTTCTCTTTCATACGGGTATATGCGAGTATTTGTCATAAAATATTATGAGTGCTTGTTTTGGTTGAGAATACATGGTGAATCTTTATTGTAAGGTTATCTTTTGGTGAAATATATGGATATTTTAACAGTTAATTTGATAACATTGTTGCATCATGGCTAATGAACCTATTTTATTTTAATTTGTAATATTATTTTTCATATATTTTAAATTCAAATTTATATTATACTAGCCGAATGACCCGGGCAACGCCCGGGTTTCACCCGATTAAATGTTTTTATTCAAATACTATTCGTTACAATTATAAATTGGCGCCGTGGATGTCACTCTTGTGAAACTCCCGCTCCAAACTTTGTGTCTGAGAAGCGATATTTTTATAGAAAGGTGATCTGGATTTTGTTTTCTGCTCGAATGAATGTTTTTCTGATAGAATTTTGGTCCTGCGTACAAAATAATGAACTGGTTTCACCCGTGGTCTCTACTTTTTGGAATTTTGTATCTGATAATCAAACATGATACAGCAATATCGTCATCATCATTTTCTGACTAAAAATATATAGTTTTAATAATTGATTTATATATATTTTTAAATAGCCTATCGTCTTTCCCGTATTTTTTTTAACTATGTATGGAAATTTTGGTTTGAATTAGTGAACTACTGCGAATTTATATACCGGACATACAAACAAACATACAAACATTAATTTATATATACAGGGTGTACCAGGTAAATTGGGACTAACTTTGACAGTCCATAAAACAAAAACTACTTGAGATTAAAAACTTGTTTTTTTTTTCATTACGTAGCCATATTCATGTAAAATGCAACAGTACATGTGTGCGCAGTGTAGTGATGAAGAGTAACCGAGAATTTGAAAATCGAGCTGCCATCATCGTTGCTCTGCGCGCCGGAAGGAGCCCCAAAGATATAGTGGATTTTCTTAAGTTGCCCAAAACCACTATTTATCGTGTCAAGAAGCAGTTTGATGAGGCCGACAGTAACAAAGAGGGGATATCTACAAGGAAAAAGCACTCGCGTCGATCGGACAGGGTAAGAGGCGAAGAATTTGTCAAAAATGTCAAGGAGAAGATTGATGGAAACCCTGGGAAGAGCATGAGGGCCATAGCCAAGGAAATGGACGTTGGCTCTATGACAATTGTCAGAACTATCCATGAGGACCTTGGTCTCAAGTCTTATGCCCTTCGGAAAGGTCAGTTGCTGACTGAGAATATGAAGAATAACAGAAAAGGAAAGGCTGCTGCCCTCCTCAACAACCTGAAACACGACTCTTTTGGCATGCTAAGGTTCTTCTCTGACGAAAAGAACTTTGACGTGGACCAAAAGGTAAATCCCAGGAATGATCGCTGGATCTGTAAAGACCCCTCAGAGATACCTGTCGTGATGCACACGAAATTTCCTGCCTCCGTAATGGTCCTTGGCGTTATCAGCAGTGAAGGTGATGTCATGCCTCCCCATTTCTTTGAGAAGGGCCTTAGGATGAACGCTGACACCTACATCAATGTTCTGGAGACCGTTGTGAAGCCTTGGATGGACATGGTGGCCGCAGGAAGGAAGTATGTCTTCCAACAGGACTCAGCTCCAGCCCATAAGGCAAAAAAGACACAATCGTGGCTGACACTTAACGTCCCTAGTCACTGGGGTCCTGATATTTGGCCCCCTAATTCTCCAGATTGCAATCCCCTCGACTACTATGTATGGGGCGTTGTTGAGAGAGATGTCAACAAAGCTCCTCATACCACCATCCAGTCTGTCAAGAAAGCAGTTCACACGGTGATGACCCAAATGGACAAGGTCATCGTCGCCAAGGCCTGTGCTTCATTCCGCACTCGCCTCGAGACTGTTGTAGCTAATAATGGAAACTACATTGAATAAATAAAAACTATATCCTTTTATCTACTACTGTGTCAAATTTCATTCGGATATTTTAATTTTTACTTGCAAAAAAAATTCAGTTAAAATACCATTGTTGAAATTCCCAATTTACCTGGTACACCCTGTATATAGATATTTATTTATTTTATTAAACAGAATATATGTATTATAGAATCATCATTTGTATTTTTGTACACTGTGTGACTTCACAACTCTCTTTGATGTGAGAAATAAATTATTCTGGAGGCTACTTAAAGTAGAGTTATCTCATTATTTCCTTTTATAAATTTGTAGGATGGTTGAAACACGCTCTGGTAAGATGCAAGACCCAGCACAGGAGAGAATCGAGGTTGAAGAGTCTGCCAAGCCGCAACCTGGTGTAACAATATAAAGGTATTTCTACAGACCCCTTATATTGTAAGGATAAAATTACAATGGGAAGACATGGCTCATCAGTGGTAAACCCTCCTGGCAGTTTTGCTAGTGATCTCCAGACCGTTCTACTATTGTAGTCACAACCCTCTATCCAACATGGCCTGGTACTACATGTGTATAGACCTGTGGTGTACTTACAGTGCAAGCAGTTACAAATTCTATCCACTATGATCTGGTATTACATTTGTAGACATGATGTTTTATTACAGTACACAATCCTCTACAATACATACAAATACGGTACAAAATCTGGATAAGTATAGATTTCAACTATGTCTTCAACATCTAGTTTAACTCACTTTTAGAGGTTCATTTCTAATGTATATATACCTGATAAAACCAAATCATGTGAAACTGACTTTGTACATATTTAGCCATCTAAATATATTCACACTCGAAGAAAAATTTGCAAAGAGGACAATGGGAAATAAATATCGAGGTGCAATTCCTTCAAGGGGAACAGAGATCATAAAAAATATTTACCACCTTTTTTTTTAGTTGTTTTCTCGCCTATAGAATCTCTATTTTTAAAGCTTCCTTAACTTTTATGTCATCATATTAACTTCATTGGGTATTTTGTTATCAACTTTTTGAAATGACAAGTTCACCAGTGTCTATCTCAATAAATATGTTTGAGTTTTAAATATTCAATACACACTAATGGACAAAACTTAAGGAAGTTGTACCTTTTACCATGTATATCGGGATTCAGACAATAACTCCGAAAGATATTTGATATACAGTGACCTAAAGGTCACAAGAGAAGACACATGAAGACACACACATTGAAGACCCACAAAATAAACAATTGTGAACAAAATTCCCTCTGTCTCCCCCTTAAAAAAAGACGACCGGCGACAACAAAGACATTTCACTTCATTAAGCTTTGTACATGAGTGTATATAAAGCTAACCTATATTTTAGTATAGTAAATGTTAAATGTTTTAATTTGCATATTTACCTATTTTACATATAGTAGTAATATATATACATATATACGTATGTATGTATATTTTCCAAATAGAGTACATCGTAGCATACAATTACAGAAGATTTAGTTCAATAACTTCTATTGTAAAATATCCGTTAATATCAAAGGTTCTATAAACACAACTGGAAATAGAATGTGCAAATATGTTGTGAGAACATTGAAGCATTATATATATTATCAGGGAGATTATGTTTAAAGTCTATTCGTAGTAATAAACATTTTTGATGGTTACTGCCATCTACCTTGTCAATCCCTTATCTCCCTAATTATCTTTATCTTCCTATTCTTGACAAAGACAAATTATTACTCAAAATGTAACATGATATCTACTGTAATTGTAAATTACGTCTACAGAGATCTTACACTGAAGTGAGAAAATATGGTAGATCCAAGTAGAACATCAAGCGTCACTAACCTTTTATCTCTCTCTCCCTCTCTCTTATTTATTATTCATATATTTATAATTATATAATCTTGTTTATTCATATTTTTATTTAATCTGTATTTAACCTTATATAATCTTATATAGACATTAAAATAAAGTAGTTTCAATCTCAATCTCTCTCTGTTTCATTCTCTATTTTAATTTATTCTTTTTTAATAATATCTATCTATCTTTTTTTAGAATTAGAGATACTTGGGCCAGGAAATCTTTTTTTTTTATCATCTCGACGTTTCGACAAAAATATTTTGTCCTCATCAGGAACAAATGTTTTAATTTTTATTTGTTCCTGATGAGGACAAACTATTTTTGTCGAAACGTCGAGATAGTAAAAAAGATTTTCTGGCCCAAGTATCTCTAATTCTAAGAAATATTAATGCCAGACAGGCAACCTCTATCTTTATGATAATATACATCCCTACACTCATGGACAAAACCTGAGTAAGTTTCATATTTTGATGTCACCGGTTATCTTTTTTTAAGGAGACAAAGGCAATTTTGCTCACACTTGGTTATCTCGTGTGTCTCCAATAAAAGTCACTTGTATCAAATACCTTTTAGAGTTATTGTCCCGATATACATGGTAAATGGTACAACTTTCTTAAGATTTGTCCATGAGTGGATATATGAATAATCTATAATACAATATAATGCGGCTTATAATTGTAGAACGACATTTGAAAATTATCCGGCATGTGTTTCTTTTTAACGAAATTATAAATTTATTTTAAAGAGAAATAACGATTATTTCTAACCTTAGGGATGAAGTATGAAAAGTTGAATTGTGAAGAGTAATGATGAACGGAAAATAAAAGTGTCCAGGGATTCCCATCTGTTTATCATTACTCTTCACAATTCATCCTTTCATACTTCATCCCTAAGGTTAGAAATAATCGTTATTTCTCTTTAAAATAAATTTCAATTTTTCGTTAAAAAGAAACACATGCGGGATGATTTTCAAATGTCGTTCTACAATATGAATAATCTCTGTACTATCAACCATCATACAGCACATCCTTCACCTCACCTCATTGAGGATGATGACAGGTCATATGGACCATCTCCTTTTCGCCTCTCTCTCTCTCTCACCTCATCTTACCTCATTGACGACTGGCCATATGGACCATCTCCTTTTCGCCTATCCAGCCTTCCAATACCAAAGATTCCAGACAGTTATTCTTCTAGGAACCACGAAACTAAGCCCAGCATATCTGAAAAAATATTCCAATAAATCAACCTGCTCGGCGCCACTTCATGCATTAAACATTCACTTGCATTATAAATGAAACAAAAAAAGAATTAAGTCGAAGGACAACATAGATAGTTGACGACTTCTGCCCGCTCTGGAGCCTGGTTTAGCAACTAAACCAATTTCGGAATAGTAATAATAATAATGATTGGCCATGATTACATTCAGGCAAACTATGTGACTATTTCGAAAGACGATCCAACTTACCCCCATAGCCAAGGCGAAGACTAAACCGTGAACTACCTCTTCAACTTCCTAACTTTTCCCAGTACCAGAGATTCTAGATGGCGACCATCTTAAGAATCACCAATAAATCAAAAGAAGTTTATTGACTTCTAGTCAAAAAGCAAGGAAGGGTTACAACAAGAGGTCAAAAAGTTGAAAAAAGAAAAATAATTATACGAGACGGGGTCCTCGCCGGAGGGACGTCTGGGTCCGATCAGGAAAGAAGATCCGCACAGACCTCGGACATGCACCTTATAACCAGAGTGAGCTCGCGTTCCCAACATGTCCGATGGTAGTGTTGAGGAACCCATGAAGAATGATCTTTTGTTCAGGAGAGAGGTAGCTGAGGTGAAAACTCCTCCAATATGTGTAAAAGATTGCGTTTATGAGACGATTTTTGTTGAAATTTACCCCGTATCACCAATAAAGAGTCCAACATTCCTAGACAATCTGTAAAGAAATAAATCTGCTTGACGCCACTTCATAAATTGAACTTCCACTTGGATAGATTGTTAATAAAACAAAGAAGACTTAGGTTAGAAGGACAACTCGAGGTTTTTACGCTCCAGGAACCTAGATTAACCCAATAAATCATAATTTAGACTCTGAAAATAATTTGTTGTAAACAATTTTTTATATTTTTTTAATTATCCCTATTACAAGTCTGTGTGTGGTACAGACCATGATAATCATGGTGGATAGTATTTAGCGATTGCTTTTATTTCGTGTGTACCACATATCTATGCATATAAAGCATTTCGACTTTTGAATTTTAAAAATGTGTGCCAGAGTTTTGTTACTTGCAATCACTGGTGGGGTTAAACCTTTTCAAGAATGGGGGGCCATTTAAGCAATTTTTTTATTGAAGAAATAAGTGTCCAATGCGGGATTCGATCGCAGGTCGTGAGGGTCCACCGACCTCCCGTAAACAATTGTAATTAAATCAATCAATGTCCCCTGACATCTACCGTGTCAAATTTGTCAACAATTCTGTCGGCCTCACAACACCGACCTCCATACCTACAAGTAAGTTAGTAGAAACATCTTGGCCCCTCATAGCTGAATCGATCAGTGGTCTTGCTAATTTTATCGCTAGAAGGTTTTTGGTTTTCATTAAATCGTCTATTTTCGATAGCCATTACCCGGAATTTATTCCTGCATTGTGCACTTTTTCTAAAGAAAAATGTTTCTATGTTCCTTGATTCTTGAAAAATTCCAACCCCACCAGTGAGTGCGAATAACCAAACGGTGCTCTGGCACATTGGTAAATGCAAAAGTCGAGCTGTTTTCCACATATGTAGACATGGGATTCACTTACAGTAGTGAACCCGGGGGATGGATATCTACCATGATTATCATAGCCTGTACCGCGTGTACTTGGTATAAGCAAAAACAATTGTATTGAGGAATTAAAATCGAATAACCTTAATTTGCATCAGAATTGTCTCATTCTTCACTATAAATTTCATTCTAGGTTAGAAACACAGAAATAAAAAGTGATCTGCGAATTCTTTAATCTATTTATAGATTCTGGGAAAGCTAAGATAAACACTTAATAACTGAGAAAACAAATTAATAGCTTATTTTTTTAAACTAATAACAAACTCTAACCATACAGTCACAAAACACTCAGACCTCACTTGAGGTACTATAAGAGAAAATATTAACTGAAAATAATTATAAACACAACTCATTATTTAATTAAAAAGGCATATATTGGACCAAAATATCATTTATTCTACCAATATTTAATTTGGCTGAACGCCAACTTTTATCAAGGTATTATAACCTATTTATTATGGCAAAATTAGTAAAATGTATAGTTAGGTATTAAATAGTATTAGATAGGTATTAAAACTAATTAAAGGTAGTAGATAGGTATTAAAACTAATTAAAGTGTTGTGAATCAAACCCAAGAACTCAACAGGAAATTTGGTGGTATTCCTGTCCAGTATGGCAGCTTGCATGCATAATGGAGAGCTACCTGCCGTAAATTGATAAACAGAGAAATCTCCCATGAAATATCATTGCCTAAACACGTACATATTCCCTGTGGTCTATCCTGGAGCTGGTCTCTTACTGGAGGTTGAATTATGTCAGAAAGGCTAAGCCTCTCTTTGATTATTATAATTTCACCAAAGTGGGCGTTCAGAAAGGTTTACCTGGGTGATAGGATATATATACACTCATGGACAAAACTTAAGGAAGTTTTACATTTTAGCATGTATATTGGGATTCAGACAATAACTCTGAAAGATATTACAGTGACCTTTATTGAAGACATACGAGATAACCAAGTATGAAGAGAAAATTGAGATCAAAGACTTTCCACTTTCTCAAGTTTTGTCCATAAGAGTGTATAAATATATAAAACAAGAATTTTTCTTTTCAAATAGAACAAAACTCCTTCTGTTTATTGGGAAAGCTTTCGGGTTTTGCTCTTTCTCAAACTGTAGTTAAGATGAAGATACATTGGAGAATGAAATACAGTCGACTCTCGATAATTTGAAACTTCGTTAATTTGAATCTCTCGATAATTTGAAAATTTTCCGGTCCCTTGAAAAATACTCGCTAAGTTGAATAAAATCAACATTAATTGGTCCCCTCGGTAATTTGAAGATGAAGGAATAGTATCTAGCCACAAATGAACATTTGTGAATAACTGTACAAATGTTTAAAATAATAAATCACGGATTTTGATCAAACTCTTGTTTGTGAAAGGGCAAGACAGGAGAAAGCTCCCAATAAATTTATTACTTTAAACACTTGCGGTAAGTCACTTTTTTTTTTTTTTGTATCAACATAGTATGTATATCCCGAAACTGCCAAAACTTCAAACTCTTGTTTACTTGATTTTTCCCTCCTTCCCTCTTAGTTGTTTAAACTCGTTATTTTGAACTCTTGATAAATTGAATTTTTTTTCTAATCCCTTGAGTTTCAAATTATCGAGAGTCGACTGTGTGTTTATATATGCATAAAATTCTTTTAAAATAGACGTTTATATAATTTTTATAAAGCTCGTCAGATGGGTCGCTTATGAGAGGATTTATTGTATAAATTGATGTGTAATGAAACCTCCCATAAGAGACCATCCAAAAACATGAAAACACCTGATTTCACCTGGTTAATTTCAGTATCTTGTTTCAAATTTTGAAGAAAGTGGTTTCTCTCATCAAGAAAATGTGGAAGTAAATTATAATATATATATATATAATATATTGTTGTATAATTTCACTTGTACTAATCTAAATTTCTGTCAATACTACTGAATATTTATTTATTTTATTTTATTTTTTATTTATTACAAAACACACGCTATATCCTATGTGGATATTTGCATGTAAATATTTAATCTATTTTATTTACATAGTTTTAAATATATATACAAATTGTTTATAGTTTTAAAGAGAGAGAGAGAGTGAAAGTTATTCAAATTTACATTTTAGAGCAAAATATTATACAATAAATATTATCAAAAGTTCAATATATATTTAGAATTACAACGACTAAACCAGTGGCACAAATATACTAATTAAAACTAGAAATTTCAATTCTTAATGTAATTCAAGTCCACGGCATTTGAGATAGAGTCTACAGAACTTGTTAAATTTTCTATATTCTTCTTTACTGGAAACCAATACTACTAATTATAATTCGAAAACAATAATTATTGTTCTTTAAGAAAAGGAACTGCTTGTTCTCGTTTGCTTGTATATAAGCTTATACCAAGCTCTTTCTTTCCCCCTATTTGATACATAGTAAATAAAACATTGCTGATTATTGTTACTATTACTGTTATTTTCCTGCATATACCTTCTTCTACTCGGAGAATCTATATTAGACCCAAAAAAGGTCTCAATAAAGATTTTTGTTGTTGTTTTTGAAAAAAAAAGTAAATAAAAGTGAGAAAAAAAGTGATGAAAATAAGAAATAAAAGAGCAAAAAATAAATAAAAAGAAGAGAGTGTAGGGATTGGGGAGTAGGAGTGGGGGAGTCTGACAGACTAGGAGAGGAAGTGACGTCACAGGGTGTGACGTCACAGACGCATGCGTATATAAAGGCGCGGGGAGGAAGCGGGGTGTGACAGTGCCATGCTGCAGGTACCGGGATTGGAGGTCGACCAGGTGGGGACCTTAGGTCACTCCAGGCTGGACCTAACCCCGACCTGGTGTCGTAGGTCAAACACCTGGGCAAGGACGTGTCCCCCGGCGGTGAGGATGAGACACCCTCGGATACTAAGCCCACTCCATCTTGGTCAGGTAGGTTACCTATACATCATACCTACAGCTCTCTCTCACATAGCATATACTTACCTAACGTTCAATTCAACTGAACAAACCCTTGTATCAATAGAAAGGTGGAAACACCAGACTTACAGGAATAGATTTCTCTTTAGAAAATCTTAAATGCAATCTTAATAACAAATGGATACATTAAGATTCAAATGTTTCTTTTCACAAATAAATCAAACGTATACTGTCTTTATTACGATGAACAAATATTGGAAGGGCTCAGCTCATCAGTGGTGAAACTTCCCAACGGTTTCGCCAATTTAATTTACCAAACCGCTTCTTTAGAGCTCGAATACTGTATTGGATTATTCTGCTTATATGCTACACTGAAGGGTGAAATCGCAGAAATGGTATTTAAGCAAACTATGGACATAAGCTCTTTTTTAGGACAGTAAAATTACATTTAAATATTTGCATTGAGCAATGCTCTTCCGCAAACAATAAGGACAAGGCCTATGTTTAAGATACTTGGTTGCTGTTCACAAGACACTTTCGTTGAACGAGGAAACATTGTTTTAAGGTGAAGACATCAGACTTATCCAGGGATAAGTTTATTTTTAGTAGAAAATTTTAATTACAATCTTAATCGAAATTATGATATTAAGATATCTTGCTGTTCACAAGACACTTTCGTAGAACGCGAGGAAACATTGTTTTAAGGTGAAGACATCAAACTTATCCAGAGATGAGTTTTCTTTTAGAAAATCTTAATTATAACTTTAATCAAAATTGTGCTTGAGATACTTGGTTGCTGTTCACAAGACACTTTCGTAGAACGCGAGAAAACATTGTTTTAAAGTGAAGACACTGATGTCTTCATGGGATAAGCCTGAACTTCCAGGGTTCCTCTTTTTAGAGAAAATCTTATATATAATCTTAATCAAAATTATGCTTGAGATAATTACAGTCCAGGTCTTATTTGCTGTTCTCAAGAAGCTACTATCACAGAACAAGGTAAACATTGATTGTTTTAAGGTGAAAAAAATCAGGTTTCCACAGATAAATCTCTTTTAAGAAAATGTTAATTCACAAATCTCTAGTTTTAATGCATGACAGCCCTTCTATATTATAAAACACTATACAATAATATAAAATATTGGCGATATAATATATCGTGTTTTCTTTTATAGAAGAGCTTTCTCATGTCAAAAAACTAGAGATTTGTGGATTGAAATTTTCTAAAAAGAGATTCATCCTTAGAGAATACTAATGTTTTCACTTTAAAAAATCAATTTTTCCTCGTTAAACGAAAATATCTTGTGAACAACAACACTAAGACCTGGGTCATAAACACCTTAATAGCATAATTTTTATTATCATAACATCATAGCTTTATCATCATCATTGCTATACTGAATATCATCATTAATAATATAACACGTTTATTTTATTTTATTTAACAGTTGGGAGAGACACGCCATATCCACAATTAGGATAATTGCGTGTATATATTACATTATATACAATTAACACAATTGAACATTAGAAATCATGAAAATTAAACGTTCGATGTCAAATTTTGCATAGAGCAATTAGAAATAGTAGCTTGAAATATGTATAGTCAACACTTTCGCCTTGAAATATACATACTGCATAATCTATTAAACTTAATGTATTGGTCTTTATTGCGCGCAAGCAACTTGTTTTGTATTAGTCAGGTAAAGTTGGTTTTCTTCCCTTAGATCAGAAGTTAATGGACAGTTTATCAGAAGGTGTTCAGGGGTTTGTCTTTCGTTTCCACAAGTGCATATAACACGTTTAGCTTCCTCAGTTAAATAATTAGTATCATCTCATTGTCTCATGTTCTAATTACCTTTACAAGAGAAAAACCTCATTCTAAGACCGGATATTGTCGGTATCCAATCCTAAACTTTACCAAAATTTGCCTCCTTCAGGAATATCTTTATCATTATTATACATCAGTATCATTAGCATCATCGTTATTATACCGCCCCCCTCTAATTAGCTCCTCCCTCTCTATAGCACCCCCTCTAAATAGCGTCTCCCTCTCTATAGCGCCCGATTTTAAATACGTAGTACGATTCGATTTACATTAAAAGTGACCTGTCTATAGCACCCCCTCTAAATAGCGTCTCCCTTTCTATAGCGCCCGATTTTAAATACGTAGTACGATTCGATTTAGATTAAAAGTGACCTGTCTATAGCGCCCCCTCTAAATAGCGCCTCCATCTCTATAGCGCCCCATTTTAAATACGTTGTACGATTCGATTTACATTAAAAGTGACCTGTCTATAGCACCCCCTCTAAATAGCGTCTCCCTTTCTATAGCGCCCGATTTTAAATACGTAGTACGATTCGATTTACATAAAAAGTGATTTGTCTATAGCGCCCCCCTCTAAATAGCGCCTCCATCTCTATAGCTCCCGATTTTAAATACGTAGTACGATTCGATTTACATTAAAAGTGACCTGTCTATAGCGCCCCCTCTAAATAGCGCCTCCCTCTCTATAGCGCCCGATTTTAAATACGTAGTACGATTCGATTTACATTAAAAGTGACCTGTCTATAGCGCCCCCTCTAAATAGCGCCTCCCTTTCTATAGCGCCCGATTTTAAATACGTAGTACGATTCGATTTACATTAAAAGTGACCTGTCTATAGCGCCCCCTCTCTATAACGCCCTATTTTGGTGAGTCCCAAGAGGGGGCGACAGGTTTAACTGTATATAAATATTCAATAGAATAATCCCATGTATCTCAATATTAAAGTCATCTATGTTCCAGAGATGAGTTTCTTTTTTGAAAAAAATGCAATATAGATCTCTAGCTTTCTCGGGCATGAAACCCCTTCTACAGGCGAGCCTTTCTACGGATGTTTTCACTCCTTAATATATAAATATCATTATGATATATATTTATGATTGTATGTAATTCTACTGTCCTCAAAGCTTATGTCCATAGTTCTTCTAAAATACCCATTCCAAGAGTCTACCAACAGTATCACTATAAAAGGAAGTTCCAAAAATGCAATATAACAGCGGTATGGTAGATTAAACCGCTGGGAGGGTTAACTACTGATGAGCCAGGCCCTCCCTTTAATTTTTCCATTGCAGTAAGGGCAGTAGAAATTGTTTAATTTCAAAAAGAATCTTACGCCTTTAAAATAGTTTCGAATTTTGATAACAGATGGCGCGCTAGTGCATGAACTTATAATCAGGAATTACGTAAAATATTTATTCACCAATTTATTAATATTCGCAAGTTTTCGAGTTAAAAAATGCTTCTATACAAGCGTTTCTTCGATACATAAACTTTTCTAAATGATTGTTTTAAAAAACCATTACGGTGCGATATTAAAATGATCTTTATCTCTGATGGAGGTTCTCGCTTCACATAAACTGGCATAAAATAAGTGTAATATCTCGGGATGTTGTTGTCGTGTCCAATGAAGAGTCTCAGATGTCTCCATACATCTCTATCACAGCAATGTTCTTTATCTTGGGTGTGTAAAGTTCTGGATCCATGTCAATTTTCTGTTGTTGTTGTCGTGTCCAATGAAGAGCCTCAGATGTCTCCATACATCTCTATCACAACAATGTTCTCTATCTTGGATGTGTGAAGCTGTTTTTCTGTTGTTGTCGTGTCCAATGAAGAGCCTCGAATGTCTCCATATATCTCTATCACAGCAATGTGCTCTATCTTGGATGTGTTAAGCTGCTGATCTGGGTCCATGTCAATTTTCTTTTGTTGTTGGGTCCAATGAAGAGCCTCAGATATCTTCATACATCTCTATCACAGCAATGTCCTCTATCTTGGATGTGTGAAGCTGTTTTTCTGGGTCCTTGTTAATTTTCTGTTGTTGTCATGTCCAATGAAGAGCCTCAGATGTCTTCATACATCTCTATCACAGCAATGGTCTCTATCTTGGATGTGTGAAGCTGTTTTTCTGTTGTTGTCGTGTCCAATGAAGAGCCTCGAATGTCTCCATATATCTCTATCACAGCAATGTGCTCTATCTTGGATGTGTGAAGCTGCTGCTCTGGGTCCATGTCAATTTTCTGTTGTTGTTGTTGTTGTTATGTCCAATGAAGAGCCTCAGATGTCTCCGTACATCTCTATCACAGCAGCAGCAATGTCCTCTATCTTGGGTGTATAAAGCTGCTGCTCTGGGTCCATGCCAATTTTCTGTTGTTGTTGTCGTGTCCAATGAAGAGCCTCAGCTGTCTCTATACATCTCTATCACAGCAATGTCCTCTATCTTGTATGTGTGAAGCTGCAATTCTGGTTCCATGTCAATTTTCTGTTGTTGTCATGCCCAATGAAGAGCCTCAGATGTCTCCATACATCTCTATCACAGCAATGTTCTCTATCTTGGATAAGTAAAGCTGCTGATCTTGGTCCATGTCAATTTTCTGCACGGCTGCGGCCGTTGCTGGACATGAGAATATGTGAGTAGGTGTTAGTTCCACACCAGGACAATTGTTGTATGTCCTGTAGGTTCTTTTGTCATCTGGATGTATTGTCATTCCTTTATAATGTTTCGTTCTAAGTCTTGTTATTGTTTTGTAATTCTTCTCTCAGATGGAAATTTTTCCGGGAGGATATTGATCTATAAAAATAAGGGTCACCTCTCCCGTCAAAATAGAAGTCAAAGCTAGACGCTATCTATTGACCGTCACCGCAAACTAGCAGCTTCGGATAGGTGACAAAGCCACAACACCAGCTTTGACAAACTGAGAAGCGTCCATATAGAGACCATGGTTTCGGGCTAAAGGCCCTTGTCAGTTTAGAGCGGACTTTATTCCACGATCCACAAGGGATTGATTGATATCTTCACAATCTGCCAAAGAGTTGCTTAGCTGGCAAAGTGGCATTCTATTTATATTAAGTTGATAAATTACACCATCACGCTATTTGAAGTATTTATAGATTTTAGCTCATCTGTGACTGATTTTCCCATCAGTTCCTGCAGTTAATGACCAAACTTTTAGGATACTGCATCGGGAGGGGGGGGGGGCGTATTTTCTTCCTAATATATATATTAGAGTATTCTAAAGGATTATTAAAATATATTAATTAATATATATCCTTTTATTATGTAGAGTGATCGCCAAATGTTCCCTATTTAATATATTTATATTTAAAATATTCATAGAAGGATTCATTGTATCAATCGATTTGGCAACACCGGCATTAGGTCGCCGCAACGCCCCCTAACGATGCAGAAGATTTCTGCAAACTAGCGCTGTGATTGGTCAATAAAATACACCCACTTGTGTTTCGAAACAATGACTCTCAAATTTAATTATAAATATACTGTAAGTCTTTCTTTCATCTAAGAAAGTTCTTTCTGTTTCGCCCATGAAAAATCTATTATTTTCGTGTTCGTTATTATAAATAGGTTTCAATTATACACACACAGAGCTTTATTAAGACCACCGGTCTTATACAGATTTCCTCACAGGAAGGAAGCATAGATGGAGCTCTTATACTCCAGGCAGTACAGAACCCAACAACAGCCTACAGGTCTGATACATATCCAGTGGCCACACCGCTGAAAAAAAGCCTCTAGGCCAGAAAGCTAGCCAAACATAATTCAATGAAGGAACATTTCACTTTAAAATGTATTGGATCCTTGGTATTTTTGTCTTCAAAATTTGGTTACTTCCTTTAAGTCCTACTTTTTTTTAGTTTTCAGTCCTAAGCCAATAGGATGAACCGAATTCTATTGTATTAAGGGCCTCGTTAAAGAAAATGTTACTTCTAAATGTCATTTGGATCTTTAAACAAAATTCTACTATAATTAAAATATTATTATCAAATTAAGCGCCATCTATCTCTGGAAATTAGAACTATATTTTAAGCGCAACTTTTCTTTTCAAATATATATATATAATAAAAACCTATTTCTATACAGCCTTTATACTCTACAATGATTCATAGTCCTAAAAGCAAATGCCTATAGTCCCTTCCAATAGTGGAGCGGTTTGGAGATTAAAATGGTGAAACCGCTGGGAGAGTTCACCACTGATAAGCCATGCCCTCTCTTTTTCAAATTTTATTCATTGTAGCATAAGGGCTGTAAAAAGAGGTTTTAATTATACAGTCAAACTTGGATAATTTGAAACCCAAGGGACCAAAATATTTTGAATTATTCAAGAATCCGAATTAAAAACGGGATTTCTATTTATAGGAAATTCTAAGGACCAAGATAAATCTTCGAATTGAAGATGTTTTCAAATTAATGACGTTCGAATTATCCAAGTTTGTACTGTATTATTTAAAAACGAAGTAGCGCTAAAAATATATTTCTATACACCTATCCCCCGATTTACACGGTACTTGTTTTACACGTTTTCGCTTTTACACGGTTTTCCAAATAAGTTTTTTTTTATCGCACTATACTAAATGCTACTGTGATTGAACACATGCGCTGTGTACACATCTCACGAGGAATCCCGAGCTTATGTGCTGACTACATATTTTAACCTGTCAATGTATTTTATTTTTATTTTTGTGTACACCTATCCCTCGATTTACACGTTTTTCTCAGGAACGTATCTACCGTGTAAATCGGGGGATAGGTATACTGTATTTTGTTTTCTAAACCTAGATCATAAAAATTATTTATTCCTATCAACATTCCGAGAAAAATGGTAAGTGTTGGCATAAATATATATAATTATTATATATATTATAATATATATATACGTGGTACAGGCCATGATAATCATGGTGGGTAGTTAGCGACTGATTTTACTGTAAGTGCACCACATGTGAAAAGCATATTTATAAATCTTTAAAATATCGATCATTATTCTGTAAATTAAAAAATCAATAAAAATTATTTTGACCATTAAAATATTTCAAATACAATTGTTTCAAACTTTCTATTTGAGTTATAAAAAGATGGCATTATTGGGGCAATACTATTCAGCAATAATATGTGAATAGGTTTCACCAGGGTGAAAGGAAAGTTTTCCAAACATGGTATTGTTTACATTCTTGTATGAATTGCGTCATGACACGTGACCTTTTATCTAACCAATCAATAAAGGGGGTTATTCTGACGTCATTGTAAATATTGGGATCTCCTTTCTTTCCCAGAGTAGATCTTCTCTGATTGGATATAATGGATTCTCATCTCTAATTGGATAATCAGCTGATTGGTTACTTCTTCAAACCATGTCGGTTTATTCTTAGACGTCCTTCTTTTGGTTTTGTCGTCTGCTTTTTCCCGCCATTTTTTTTTTCTTTCTATAGGATTAGTTTCAAAAGTTTATTGCGTTCAATTTTTGAAATGATAAATAGAGATAATTAACTTCTAGTTTTTATTTATTGTTTTTTATTATTATCCCTAGTACACGTAGCGTGAGCAGAGGCCATGATAATTAATATTAATATAACAATAATTGAACGGTCTGAATATATTAATTTGGCGAAACCGCTGAGAGATATCATATACCATTGATGAAACAAGCTCTATAATCTAATCATTTTTATCATTGCAGTAAGATCTGTAAAAAATATTTGATAATAAACATCATAAAAAAAACATATTACTAAAAATAATAAGTATAAATTTCAACGGAAAAAGGGGGTATATAAGTATTTTTTGATAAATAAATAAATTAATAGTACTGTTTGAATCGAACTGGCTTTGGCCTCCAGGCACTAAGGAGGAATCACTGCCAAGTTCTTATTTTAACGCTGGTTTTAATTGTAAGCTTCTTAACTCAGCGAGCTAACTATAACTCATTTAAACTTGCATGATTGCTAATGTCTCGTCTCACCAACACTAATGATTCAACTACGTATACCTTTTATAACTCAATAACTATCTTTATTTTCTAAAATCAAGATTATATACATTTCTAAAATTTACATAATTTAACAATAATTAACAAAAGTAAATTCTAACAATTTTGCATATTTAAGGCTGGAACATACTCCCCCCGGCCGCTGAACCCTGGTTCAGATTTGAAGGGAAGCGGAGCCAACTTCGTAATAGGTCGTAGGTAGACTCCGGTAGCAGCCCGAACTTGGGCAACTCGCACCTTCTGGTCTTGAAGAACGACAAATACTTCTCTGCAGTCTCGTGTTCTCTATCAGCTTGTCCCAATATGAACACCAGGTCCAAAGCTACAGCAGTGAATTGACTATCTCTGTATTTGACATAGGTTGGTAGTTCAGTCCATTGTTTAGACTTCAGGTTCAACTTCCATAAATATTTCGACTCCTTCCCGGCGTGAACAAATACAGCTCTTACCCAATCCTGCACAATAGTAAAGTGATTGATATTTTTTGGATAGCCCTCTTTCTCACCAAGAATCGGAATAGTTGTATAACACCCCCAGGAATCTGTTTGAAGTCGGTAGTTATACAGATTACAGAAGTGTTGTTCCCACTGCATTCGAGGGAATAGTAAAAGTTTCTTGTTGGTATAGCAAATCTGAAGAGAGAGAAATTTCTATTTCCAAAATATTTTGTCTGATCCAATCAGATGCCAATCTTTGTTTAGGAGATGATAGGAGAAAACCTTGTAAGTAGAGTGGTCGCGGGTCTCTGCAAGCATAAACAAGAACGCCGACGGTGCAAATGTCATTGCCAGGACCAAGAGGTCATTTAGGGGCGACTCCCTGCTTTTCACTAGAACAGAAGCCCGACCCTCTTTAAGTTTCACTCGGACAATATTGTCGGTGCAAGTTACCTCATTCCCTCTAGAGTGTATTCTCCCTCCTACAAAGTACACCCTTTTTTCGTGAGAGGCATAAACGATAGACTTGGAAATAACTATTGGAGCGAAACCAATCACTTTTCTCCAGATCCATTTTTTGTGAGGGATGTGGTATTGGTACAATACCGAGCGGACATTCGGGCCATCTAGAGATTTCACATCTTCTATGAGGAGGTAAAGATAAGTTCCGTCGCCGACAAAGACCTTCGGATAGCTACATTGGATGGCTTTGGTAACTTCTGGCCACTCTCCATTTTCCTTCAATATGGCGCGGTGGTAGACTGGTAGCCCTTCTAAATCCTCGACTTCTTTGACCGCGGTCTGCCTCTGGAGATTCGCCATTGCCACTGTAGTAGGTGAGAGGAAACCAATTGGATCGAAAATCCTTGCAATATTGGAGAGAAGATCTCTTTTGGTAACAACTTCCTCAGGAAGAATTATATTAACTCTAAACGTATCTTGTACATGATCCCATACAATCCCCAAAATCCCGGACATGGCCCCCCTCTCCAAGTCAATTTTCCTCTCTTCGTTCATTTCCTCGACATGAGACACTATCTCTTGGCAATTTGAATTCCACTTTCTTAAGTGAAACCCTCCCTTTTTCATTAAGTCCTTTAATTGGTCTATTAGTTCTTTGGTTTCAGCAATCGTTTGAGCTCCTGTTAGCAGATCATCGACATAGAAATCATTCAAGGTCACCCTAGAAGCCTCAGGATAATTATGGCCTTCATCTTCTGCTAACTGTTGTAATGTTCTCATTGCCAAAAATGGAGCCGAAGTTGTACCATAGGTAACAGTCAGCAGTCGATAGTCCACCACAGGCTCTTCTGGCGATGGTCTCCACAATATCCTCTGATAGTCCGCATCTTCTGGATGAATTCTTATCTGGCGGTACATCTTTTCTATATCAGCAGTTATGGCGACAGGATACGTTCTGAATCTGAGGAGAATGAAAAATACATCCTGTTGAATTTTTGGTCCCTTGTGCAAAAATTGATTTAAAGAAACATTATTTTCAGATTTAGCTGATGCATCAAACACAACTCTCATTTTTGTTGTAGTGGATTGCTCTCTAATTACTGGATGATGAGGCATGTAATAGCATCTGCACAATTCTCGCTTCACTTCTGCAATTGGGACTCTTTCCATGTGGTTTAAGTGTTCATATTCCTTCATGAATCCCCGGTATTGGTCATATAATTTCACATTCTTACACAATTTTCCTTCCAACGAAAGGAACCTTCTTAAAGCTTTTTCTCTTGATTCACCCAGAAGCGGTCGATGTTGTCTGAATGGCAATTTTACCCAATACCTTCCATGGCTATCTCTGCCATGGTTATTCGAAAATAACCTTTCACAATCTTCGTCCTGTGTACAAAGATCCGGTGACGGCACAGATTCAGTTTCCCAGAATCTTTTCATTACGAATTCTAGTTCTGGTTCAGATTGTAAACTCAGGTTACAGACTTCTGTATTACTCTCTGATGTTCCCATGAGTTTTCCTAGAAGTACCCAACCTAGTCTTGTATTAATAGCCATTGGCAATCCTTCTCCGAGAGATATAGAGCCATTCAACATAAGTTCAGTGTATATATCTGCTCCCAATATCATATCTATTGGGGCTTGTATGTAGAATTCTGGGTCTGCCAATTTGAGGCTCTTCAAAGTTGGCCAATTAGGGTCTTTTAACCTGAAGTTCGGAATTTCTGAAGTGAGCACTCCCGTGACTACTGCCTCCACCGAGAATTCCTCAGAATTATTCAGTGGACAAAATGTCACACTTACTGTCGATGAAGAATGCTGCACTGGTGTGTTTCCAACCCCTATAATCATCCGATCTGATTTCCTTTGGACAAGTCCCAATCTTTCGCAGCATCCTTTTGTTATCATGGTGACTTGGGAACCGCTGTCCAGTAGGGCTCTGCAGGTGCATAACTTTCCGAGTCCATTTTTTATCTTGATTCTAGCCGTTGCGAGTAGTACGTGGCTATCATTGCAGTTTGCCTGTTGAGTATTAGTCAAATTGATAGCACTTTCATGTTCCTTCGGAGTTGTGTTCTCCACTTGGGCCGAAGCGCCTTCCGTGCTCGGTTTATCATAATGAATCATTGTGTGGTGCTTGCCCTTGCATACTTTGCATCGTTGGTTCAGCCTACAATTCCATGAGAAATGGCCTTTCCTCAAGCAATTGAAGCACAATTTATGACCTTTTACTACATTTAATTTTTCTTTTAAAGGCATTTTGCAAAATAAGTTGCACATGTATAGTGGATGATGCCCAGATTTGCATAATATGCAAGTGTCCGATTTCTCAATTAGCATCCCGTAGCTTTGGCATTTGGGAAATCTCGATCCGGTGGTTTCTTCCCTTTTTGAACATTCCTTGACAGCACAAGACATGCTTCTTGCATGTCTGGAAATGAATGCTATGAACTTGTCATAAGATGGAAGAGTATTGTCCATTGACAGTTCCCAATCCAACCTTAGATTTTCACTCAACTTCTGCTGGAGGAAGTGCACCAGGATCACATCCACTAATTGATTTCTCTTCAATTCCAGCGTTTCTAAGTTTCTTATGGCTTCATTACAAACATCCATGAATTCATGGAGACACTTAGCCGATGGATTCTTAATTGCCCGGAGAGAAAAGATTTTTGATACCTGGGCATAAGCTAGCTCTCTCGGGTTATCATATCTTGATAACAGTGTACTCCATGCTTGGCCATAATTTTCACTTAGTAAAGGGAAACCCCTTATTAATCTGGCCGCTTCGCCTTTTACTGCAGAATTCAAATATTGTAACTTCTGTATATTAGTTAACCCTGGATGTGCATCGATGGTGGTGAGGAATAGCTCTTTGAAGTTGATCCACTTGCCCATATCTCCATCATATATCGGTAAGTCAAATTGAGGCAATTTTATATTTGCCTGAGAGCCATTTGGCTTTATGTCCGCCAGTTTCTCTTTGAGTTTTCTCTCATTTTCTATTTTTACCCTCAAGCTTCCAATCTTGTTCATTGAACCATCATATGCCTCACTTTCTTTATCTATATCAACTTCATCCAAAGAAAACAGCTCGTCGTAGAGTGTCTCAATTTTCTCTTTGATCTCCTTTAATTCTTCACCCATTATTTCTAAGCGTATTGTTTCACCTGCTTGAATAATTGAATCCACACTTTCAATAAATCCATCAATTCTCCTTATTTGGCAACTTAACTTTCTTTGGAGGATCCTTTCGTCTCGAGACATTTTGCACTTGTATTCTCACTGAGTTTCCGCCTAAATTTCTTCTGTTTCAAATCCTAATCAGGCTCTTGAGGGACCATGAATCGAACTGGCTTTGGCCTCCAGGCACTAAGGAGGAATCACTGCCAAGTTCTTATTTTAACGCTGGTTTTAATTGTAAGCTTCTTAACTCAGCGAGCTAACTATAACTCATTTAAACTTGCATGATTGCTAATGTCTCGTCTCACCAACACTAATGATTCAACTACGTATACCTTTTATAACTCAATAACTATCTTTATTTTCTAAAATCAAGATTATATACATTTCTAAAATTTACATAATTTAACAATAATTAACAAAAGTAAATTCTAACAATTTTGCATATTTAAGGCTGGAACACTGTTCCTTTTGTAAAATGGAGCTCACCTAAAGCTGTTGTTACTCTGTGAGTACTTCTAATCATTCTGATGTATATAAATGGTACTATTCAAGTATACACGTCGTTATAACGTGTCATCTTTAATCAAGAGATTTGAACTTTTAATGAAAAGCATATGAACTTATTATCAACAGCTTATGAACCTATTATGAACAGCTTATGAACTTATTATCAACAGCTTATGAACCTATTATGAACAGCTTATGAGCTTATCATGAACAGTCTATGAACTTATTATGAACAGTCTATGAAATTATTATTAACTTATTATGAACAGTCTATGAAAATATTATGAACAGTCTATGAAATTATTATGAACAGTCTATGAACTTATTATGAACAGTCTATGAAATTATTATGAACAGTCTATGAACTTATTATGAACAGTCTATGAACTTATTATGAAATTATTATGAACAGTCTATGAACTTATTATGAACAGTCTATGAAATTATTATGAACAGTCTATGAACTTATTATGAACAGTCTATGAAATTATTATTAACTTATTATGAACAGTCTATGAAAATATTATGAACAGTCTATGAAATTATTATGAACAGTCTATGAACTTATTATGAACAGTCTATGAAATTATTATGAACAGTCTATGAAATTATTATGAACAGTCTATGAAATTATTATGAACAGTCTATGAACTTATTATGAACAGTCTATGAAATTATTATGAACAGTCTATGAACTTATTATGAACAGTCTATGAAATTATTATGAACAGTCTATGAACTTATTATGAACAGTCTATGAAATTATTATTAACTTATTATGAACAGTCTATGAAAATATTATGAACAGTCTATGAAATTATTATGAACAGTCTATGAAATTATTATGAACAGCCTATGAACTTATAATGAACAGCTTATGAACAGTCTATGACCTTATAATGAACAGCCTATGAAATTATTATGAACAGCCTATGAACTTATTATGAACAGCTTGTGAACTTATTATGAACAGCTTATGAGCTTATCATGAACAGCCTATGAAGATATTATGAACAGCTTATGAAGATATTATGAACAGTCTATGAAGATATTATGAACAGCCACAATATCCGGGATGTGATATAGATGATGGCAAAAACACTTCATCACATGTGATGTATAACAAATGGCTGTCTTCAAGAACATTCATCAACAACAACTACACACTTAGCACTCTGTGGTTGTGTGTGCTAACTAGACAGATTCCTTTCTCTTCTAAGAAATACTTCAAAACTATGTTTGATCTCAATCTACTCAGAACAAATATTCGGTTATGTCAGGACTTTGTTGAATGCGATCAGAAATCTAACATTGTTGCATATTTACCCATCTGTGAATATGCACATTTACATAGATATGATCGATTCCATCTCATTATTCAATCTTTATTCTTCTGATATATTCTGAAGATCTGTATAGAAAGATATAGGCTGCCTGGCCAGCATTCATAGTTCTTCAAATTAAAGATACTTCGTCCAGTAAATCTTTTTATTATCTCGACGTTTCGACAAAAATCCTTTGTCCTTGTCAGGAGCGAACAATTTTTTTTAACGATTTGCCAATTGTTTTAATTTTTGTTCGCTCATGACGAGGACAAAGGATTTTTGTCGAAACGTCGAGATAACAAAAAGATTTACTGGACGAAGTATCTTTAATTTGAAAAATCTGTATAGAAATAAACTTTTTTTACACTCATGGACAAAAACTTAAGGAAGTTGTACCTTTTAGCATGTATATCGAGATTCAGACAATAACTCTGAAAGTTATTTGACACACAGTGACCTCTGTTTCCTTCAAATAAGCAGATGGCAACACCAAAGATTTTACACTATCTTAAGTTTTTCTCATGAGTATATATATATATTAAAAATAAAGAAATCATATCCTTACCAGGAGCACCTGTGCTTTTTAGATGGCAGATTTCAGGGAACAGGTCAAATCAACGTTTAGTTTATTTCCGTTCCACTAGATAGCGCTCTGCCATCTAAAAAGCACATGTGCTCCTGGTCAGGATATGCTTTCTTTATTTTTAATATCAACACCTGGTCCACTTGTTTTTTATTTTTTCTATTGTTTTTCATATACACCTATCCGCCGATTTACACGGTACTTTTTTTACACGTTTTCGCTTTTACACGGTTTTCCAAATAAGTTTTTTGTTTTGTTTTTATCGCACTATACTAAATGCTACTGTGATTGAACACATGCGTTGTGTACACATCTCACGAGGAATCCCGAGCTTATGTGCTGACTACATATTTTAACCTGACAATGCATTTTATTTTTATTTCTGTGTACACCTATCCCCCGATTTACACGTTTTTCTCAGGAACGTATCTACCGTGTAAATCGGGGGATAGGTGTATATTTCATAGATTCAAATACTCTGTCAAATCGACCGCCAGAGGTCACGCTTCCCCTATAAAAACTAATTGTTGTTGTTTCCCGATGGACGGCTCAAACTTTTGTACATTATGTAAATAAGTTTTTCATTTTTTATTCCTACGCCTTAAGTCAGGCAGCACTTTTACCAAATTATGTTTTTCTATATTCCATAAACTCAATTAAATCTATTTCTAATCTTTACTATTTTTATTATTATAATTTCATGATTTTAACCACGATTGCATTACCATAGCATAATCTTCAAGATAATCAAAAATCAACAGAAAAATATTTTTATTTATAATATACAGGGTGATCCAAAAGTCCCGCACTATTTTAAAAATTAATAACTCCGCGAATATTTGCGCTAGAGCAATGCGGTAAACACCATTGTGTTCAGGATGCAATGGGATTTTTTATGGCAAATAATGAAAATTTCGAAATTGATTTTAGTTACAATTTTATTCGCCAGATGGCGCACTACCAGAATAAGAGATTCAGCGGCCAAATTGTTTGATAAATTGAAAAATATAACTGATCGACACGTATTTTTCCTTTTTGAATACCAGGAAAGAACCCTAATAATATCAAATAACAAATTAATAAAACACCACTTCGCCAAAAGTATGAAGAATTGGTTAACGATTTTTAAATACAATCAGAGATATGTAAAATAGGTAAATGCAAATTAAAACATGTAGCAAAAAAAATGATATTTTAGATACGGTTTGTTTCCGAAGATAATACATTTCTAATATTTTTAATTCAACTCTCTCTCATACTGTACACAATTTTAAAGAATGTGTCCCCTCAAATAAAAATATTTTTTAAATCGACCTTTTGCGTTGAAAAACGTGTTAGTAAAATCATTTTGTATTATTTTTTGCACAAAATTTCTAAAGTTATTGGTGTACAGAAAATATTCCTTATGCTATTTCTTCTAATGAGCGAAAAGCGAAAAACTAAACATAAGGGGAAAATTGTGTGTACCAGTGTTATTCGAGAAGTTATAACACTCTGGTTTGCACGACATAATATGTGAGCAAATGACAAACAAAAAATTACTGTTCACAAAAAGAAAAGTCAAGATGTGAGGACAGCATTTATTATCCTCATATCCCAACACAAAGAGCTGCAAAATATAGGTAGATAATATAATACATGGCAGCTTATATAACACATGAGGTAACTGCCTTCTCTCTTGTATTAGGTCACAATCCTTGCTCAATGTAGCACCCTTCATTCTCAATCACCGCCTGCAGACGATAAATGACAGAATGGACAGCATTAAATAACATATCTGTTGAAATTGATAAAAGGTGCCATCTGATAGAAACCTTCAACATGGCCAATATGGTAGGCCAGCATCGATAAACACACGATTTAATGTACCCCCATAAACAAAAATCGCAAGGCGTCAAGTCTGGTGATCTTGGAGGCCACTGGTATATGGCGACTTATCCCACGAATTTCACCGAACGTATCCTTCAGCAATTGTTTGGCACCGCGGGAGATATGAGGAGGTCCTCCAACTTTCATGAATGTTATTTCGCTTAGTGCTTTTTCCCTGCAATATGGGAATACCCTTTTCTCTCAAAAGTTGAACATAACGTTCACCAGTTACAAAAACGGTTTTAAAAGTTCTTCCGTTGATTTTTCAAAGAAAAATGGACCAATAATAAAAGAAGAAGTGAACCCACACAAAACTGTAACTCTAGGCTGATAAAGTGGCATTTCTGTAAAAATCCTAGGGTTTTCTGTTGCCCAAAAGCGGCTGTTTTGAATGTTAAATTCTCCGTTTAGAGAAAAGTGAGCATCATCTGTCCACAGAACATTCGACAGCCAGTTTTCATCACTATCAATTTGCCGGAAAACCCATGCAGCGAATTCTTGACGCATCTCAAAATCGCCAACTTTCAGCTCGTTATATCTTTGAATTTTGTATGGGTACACACAATAGAGACATTAAGTGAAGCCTCTTCGGATATCACAATCATACACGGCGATTTTAACGCCAAAAGTTCAACTTGGGGATCATCTGTCCAGGATAACAAAGGTCACCGACCTCGACCTAACACCATTAAATAAGGGAGAGAACACCTATCTATTCAAGTCCACAGGCACAGAATCCGCAATAGACATCACAGCGATAAATTTCAACATCGCACCCACAACACAAAGGAAAATCCTGAGAGGTGCAATCAGTGACCACAGACGAATTTTAACAACCCTAAACTTCAAAATTGAGAATGTCCAATAGAATAAAAGAACATGGAACTTTAGGAAAGCTGACTTGAAAAAATTCACAGAAAAGTTTGAAGAACTGTGCAACGAAAATTTGAATTACAGAACGCTTGACAAAAACTTGGAAAACTTCTCTTCGAATATATCAAAAGCTGCAAAAGCATCGATACCTAGAGGTAGACGTAAAGACCTGTGGATACCTCACTGGAAGAACCACAACATCGAGGCAATTATTTCAGAGAGAGACAATATCAATGAACTTCTTTAAAAAATAAAACAGAAGAAAACAGAAAGAAACTCATTGAAATTAGTCACAAAATAGAACAAGAAATTTGGATATGCAAACAAGAAAAATGGCAGATTTCTGCGAAAAAATGGATCCAAGAAAGGACAGCCAACACTGGAATATAATTAGAGTGTTAGAAAACAATCAATACCAACACCAATCCTCCAATACTCTAACCGATATGAATAGAACAGCGAGAAAACGAGAACAAACAGATGGCTAACATAATTGTTGAATATCTTTCAAGCACTTCCATACTCAAATATACGAATGAAGACAGGACTCTAAAAATAATATAAACCAGTTAGTTAAACAAGCAAGAAACTTCCATCAACAAGATATTTTCTCGAAAGACTTCACACTGAATGAGCTAAACTCATCAATAAAAAAATCCAAGAGGTCACCAAGAGATAATCTAATGTTTGGTCAAATGATTAAACACTTTGAAGACAAAGCTAATAAACAACTCCTACGAATACTAAACATTTCATGGTAAACTGGTAAACTACCAAAGAATTGGAAGATATCAATTACTGTGCCAATACTGAAACCAAACAAAGATGCCAAGGAATCCAATAACTATCGGCCAATTGCTCTCACCAGCATACTTTGTAAAATAACAGAACGAATTATCCACTCTAGGCTCATAGTCTGGCTCACTAACAATAATAAAATAAACTTCTACCAAACTGCCTATAGATCCCAGCACTGTACGACTGATCAACTGTTCTACTTCTGTCAATCAATAATAGATTCTTTCCAGGAAAAACCGCCAAAGAAGACCACGGCTATATTCCTTGATATGACCTCAGCTTTTGATCGAGTATGGAGGGAGAAATTACGTGAAAAGCAGCACAACATCGGAGTAAGAGGAAAGACCTTAACCTGGATTGCATACTTCTTAAGGGGAAGAAGGTTAAAGGTTTGGGTCAATGGAGAATTTTCCAAGGAAGGAAGAACATGGGCTGGTGTAACTCAGGGATCTGTGCTCAGTCCTCTACTCTATCTGCTATATATTAACGACATCCATCCTTACCTCACTGAAGACTCAAAGGTTGCCTGTTATGCAGACGATATAGCCATATGGCACACAAGTAGCAGCATAGAAAAATCGTAAAAAATACTGAACACATCAATGAGAGGACTGGAGAAGTGGGCAATGGAACTCCAAATGACCATAAACCCATTAAAACCAAACCTATGCGTCTTCTCCACTGACAGGGAAAAAGGCATAAATATAACCACAAAATAAGCATAAACAAACAAATAATTGATAAAATTAGAAATCCATAATACCTAGGTGTGATACTGCAGTCCTGGATCTTTCCAGTTGGTCTCGAGGACCACGCCATCACCATCTCCTAAGCGGCGAAGTCCGCGATCTACGTTTTCATCGTAGATCGCAAAATGCGTGGTGTTGCTGGAGACCCACTGACGATTCTCCACCAAACTCTGCAGCGCTGGCAGAGGCGCCATATTCATTGTACATAGTGTATATAATGCATATTATCTTTTTTAAATAGTGCAGACTGTGCACTTTGCATGTATTGACAAGATGGCAATAAAATTATTTTAACTGTCATTGATGAGGAATTGGAATTTTCAAAACACATAATTAGCACCTCAAATATAGCTACCAGAAAACTAAACATTCTGAGATGGCTATGTGGAACAAATTGGGAAGAAAAACCCAGAATTCTCAGAACAACAAAAATCACCTTAATAAGGCCGATAATGGAATATGCAACACCGGTCTGGGCTCCCTCAAGCTCATCACTAAAAGTAAGAATAGACAGTGTTCAAGCAAAAGCGGCCAAAATAATCACTGGTGCTGTTTCATCCACCAACAATAAGAAAATTCAGAGAGAATGTGTTCTAGACCTTCTCGCTCGAAAGCAGAAGATAAAATAAAAACAACTTGGATCGGCACTTCGGAAACGAGGAACCAGAGGACGAGATCTCTCTGAACACTTGTGGTTTGGTGGATCCGCCCTTTTCTGAGAATGAGGTGAAACTGACGGCTTTCAAGTTCGGGAAAAGGAAATCTCCTGGTCCCGAAGGGATCGATAACACGGTCGTGAAAGCCCTGTTAAGAATGCACCCATCACTTCTTGCCAGGTTTTTCAATAGGTGTCTGGACACTGGTACTTTTCCTGAGGCATGGAAGGTTGCTCGAGTAGTGCTTCTCGAAAAGTCTGGTAGAAAGGGTAATTCTCCTAATGATTATCGTCCGCTTTCTTTACTAGTGTGTCTAGGTATGGTCCTGGATAGCCAACTAGCTCAGCGACTGAAGCATTGGCTAGAGAGTAATGAACTCCTTTCCTCTTTCCAACATGGTTTTAGGGAAGGGAAGTCCACAACCACAGCTCTGAACGAGGTGTTAGAGGGGGTTGAGATGGGCTTAAATAAGGGTGCTTGGGTTCTTTTCGTGGCCCTGGACATTGATGGTGTGTTCAACTCCACGAGCTGGAACAAGCTGATGAGAAATTTGATGGACATGGGTTGTCCTGATAATTTGTGCAGCTTGGTTCGTGGCTTCCTAAGGGATAGACGGATTAGCCTCAGTTTTGGTGGGCGGAAGTTGGAAAGAAACTGTGCTAGGGGTTGCCCCCAGGGCTCTTGCTGCGGACCTATTCTGTGGAATATCCTGGTAAACACCGTTTTCCAGGAGGAGCTCCCTGAGGGAGCCAGGCTGGTTCTCTATGCTGACGACCAGTTCCTCATCATTGAGGCTGCTTCAAGAGCGAAAGCTGAGAAGTGTGTTGAAGCTTCTCTCCAAATCCTCTCGAATTGGGCCCATGACTCTGGCCTTAAGTTCAATGTCTCCAAAACTAAAGCCCTCAGCTTTAAACCTAGGGACATAAGAACTAAAAGGAAAGGGATCAAATGGGAGCACAAGCCGGCTATCCGGATGAAAGGACGGAGGGTAGTCATGGGGGTGGTCATTGATGACAAGATGGGTTGGCAATACCAGGCGGAGGAGATGGTGGCGAGAGGCAGGGAGGCGTTGTGCAGGCCTGTCCTGGTTGGCTCTCAACAGGAGGGGGGGAGAAGGAGGGTACTATTTTTAGCAACCTCTGCCTCTCCTGTGTCGAGCCAATCCTGCTATAACAGGGATCAGAAGGTGGCAAAAACTCTAGAGAGCGTGCAGAGGACAGCGGCACTCAGAATCACAGGGGGATATCGCACTACCAGCAGTGAGGCCTTTTTGGTCCTCGCTGGGCTTATTCCCCTGGGATTGAAACTAGAGGAGGAGACCACACTGGTCAACAAGATTTTTGCACAAGAGAACCTGATTATGTTTCTAGTGTAACTTTTCATGCTGAACTCAAAATTCTAATCAGAAATTTCCCATCACCTATGGTTTTTGCGTGACGGTCTTTTTTTAGTATTGGGATAAATACAGTAAAAAATGCAAACAATGTTACGTAAGCAGTTTTGCATAACACTTATTACATTACACTGGTTTATCAAAAAATATTTTTCTTTGTTCACGAAGAAATAGCATCTTATCTACATGTCCTGAATCCAAATATACCATTAGTTTTTTTCTATTACGCAATATTTCTGAGATACACCTACTTGAAATTTGGAAATATTGTTAATATATAGGCATATATGAACGAAACATATTTATTTATTGAAAAGCAGTGACAGTGGATTTTCTTCTATACTTTGCTTGTGGTAGATCCCTCTTGAGTGTCCAGCAGTAGTCGGCAAGCATAGCGGGACTCCATTTACCTTGGTACCGCTTCTCCATGCTTGATATATCTTGATGAAACCTCTCACCATGCTCATCGCTAACTGCGCCAAGATTGTCTGGAAAGAAATCTAGATGTGAATGCAGGAAATGGATCTTGAGGGACATGTTACCTCCCAGTGCCTTGTAGGAAAGCAACAGATCATTAACTATGTCTCGGTAATTTTCAACCTTGACACTTCCTAAGAAGTTTTTGCAAACGTTTCTAAAGGAATTCCATGCTGCTGCTTCAACTTCATTCAAACTATTTTGAAAATTTCCATCCTGCTGCAATTCTCGAATCTGAGGTCCAACGAAAATGCCTTCTTTAATCTTCGCTTCACCTATACTAGAAAATATTTGTTTTAGGTAAGCAAATCCACTGGCATTTCGATCCATTGCCTTGACAAAGTTCTTCATTAATCCCAGTTTAATATGTAATGGTGGTAAGTAAATATTTTCTGAATCGATCAGGGGTAGATTTGCAATATTTTTATATCCTGGAGTAAATATTTTACGGTTTGGCCAGATTTTTTTAATGTAATGCCTTTCCCTATCTCTGCTATCCCACTCACACAGAAAACAACAAATTTTTGTATATCTAAGCTGTAATCCACGCAAGAGAGCAACGACTTTCAAATCGCTGCATATTTTCCAACCGTATCTTTCATATTCTATCTTTTTCAAAAGCAGTTTCATGTTTTCGTAAGTCTCTTTCATGTTGGATGCATGTGCTATTGGCACTGATGGGAACTTATTTATATTGTGAAGGAGAACAGCTTTCATACTAATTTTTGAAGAATCAGTGAATAAACGCCACTCTTCTGTATCATGGTCATGACCAAGCGCTTCCATTAGACTAACAACATCATTGCAATATACTAAATCATTCTCTTGTGAATAGAAGTCTTGAAATTCATCTTGACGCTTGCGAAAAAAGCATACTTTTGTGCCTTTATGCAGCAGATTCCAGCCTTTTAACCTAGAGCCTAAAAGTTCACTCTGTTTTTTGGATAAATCTAAATCACGTACGAGGTCGTTCAAATTTCCTTGGGTTAATAAATGAGGTTCAGATAAAGCACCTGCTTCAAAATTTGTGTCATCCCACTGTTGCTCTCGTCTATCTGAATATTACATTTTCAGGAGGCTGTGGAACAGGTAAAATATCACTATGAGGAACCGGTCTCATAGCAGAAGGCAAATCTGGATATTCAACTGTATGTCTTGATTTGGATTTAATACCTGTAGTCTTTGTCAAACAAAAATAACAGTCTGAAGAATGGTCTTTAGGTTCCCTCCATATCATTGGAACCGCAAAAGGCATATGACGTTCACCTTTAATCCACCCTGTAAGATGTCGAACACAAATTACACAACAATGGTGAGGAGCCCAAGTCTTATCTTGGTCACCGACTTTAAAGCAAAAATAAAGTTCATAGCACTTTTTGATGAGCGGTGTAAAGTTTCGCCTTTGAACTTTGAAAGTTAATTCCCCACAAATATAACAGAAAATATCAGGAATATTAATGCAACGCCTCGGCATATCGACACAGTCTAGTGCACACGATTTATAAAAGCAAATCGATAGAGAAGAATAAACTAATCACTTCAAATTTACCTGTCACTTCTGCTGCAAATCTATTAAACAAATCGTGTTAGGTTGAATTTAAATATATATATTAAAACTGTTAATGAGCAAATAGCATTACAGAGCTTGTCGTTATTTTTGAGTTGAAAGCAAAACAGATTATAATATTATATAATAATAAATTATATATATATTCAATTAAAATTTCAATAATTTGTTATTTAAATTAATATTTATGATTCTTAAAGAGCAAAATTTAATTAATAACAAATAAAATAAATATTTTGACTCCACACACCAACTCTTCTTGTCAAAAATAAAGCGCTAGCTTAGTTAATGATGTAACTTAAAAAATGCTTACGTAACATTGGTTGCATTTATTACTGTATTTATCCCAATACTAAAAAAAGACCATCAGGCAAAAACCATGGGTGATGGGAAATTTCTGATTAGATTTTTGAGTTCAGCATGAAAAGTTACACTAGAAACACCATCAGGTTCTCTTGTGCAAAAAAAAAAGTTTTTTTTTGTAGACCTGTGCCATCAGACAGAAGATCTGGGAGAACAGGGAAGATGCCCTGGGACTTGAAGCGGGTGCCCTGGAATGGAAGAGGGACCCAAGGAAGCCTCCGCAGTGGTTGCCAAAGTGGAATTGGAGTCCTGGAGGGCCGACAGGGATTGGCACGGAGGTTTTCACTGATGGTAGTAAGTCTGGAACCAATACTGGAGCTGAAGTAGTGAGTTTCACTAATGGAGAGCTGATCTTCCAAGAAAGCTTAACACTCAGAGTGGACGGATTGGTCTTTTCAGCCGAGCTGGTTGCGATCAGGGTAGCCCTCAGAGTGTGTGCCGAGAAGAACTTCAGCCCGGACCGCCTCTATTCAGATTGTATGTCGGCCCTCGTCGCCATCAATCTGGTGAAAGGGCAACTCGCGCATCAAATAATCCAGGAGCTGGAGATGACAATGCGGGCTCCGGAGCTCTATTGGGTTAGGAGACACAGCCTCGTCGAAGGTAATGGGTTCGCAGACAGGCTCACTAAGGCAAGAGATGCTTTAGAGATAGATCATTGAGGACCCCAGTGACCAAGAAAGAAGTTTATAGGAGGATCAGGGGGCACGTCCAGAACTTATGGTTGGACAGATGGAGGAACAGTGTGAAGGGGAGAGAGGTATATTCAATTGGGTAACAACACCCAAGTACCTCTGTAAGGTAATGTCCCACAAATTCATTAGGGTAGTTCGGGACATGGGCCCTTTCCCAGGAGTCTCCACAGATTTAAAATTAAGAGAAACCCTGATTGCGTCTATGAAGAAAGGGATGTGGATGCACGCCACTACGTCTTGGATTGTCCAAGGGTAGTGGGTGTGCAGGAAGAGAGAAGGAGGGCGAGGGGCGCGATCGAGAGTAAGCTGCTGAGAAACCACAGCAAGCTTCTTGAGAAATCCCACACGTGGCAGCTGAGCTTTTCCTCAGCTGTTAGTGAACAGAGTCGACCGGGGGACGCCTCCCCGCGGTCCCTGCTGGACACAGTAGGTAGTGTCCTCTTTTGCTGTGATTAAAGGCCACCGGTATAGAAATCCTTCCAGACACGTTGTCTGGGAGGTGGTGTTTCCAGGTACAATGTCCAAGCACTAGCTTGGATATCGTTACTTGGCTTATGAGTTGAACAGAATAGCAGCGAAGTGCATGCTTCGCATGCCGGCTTGTGGACCGAAAGGTCTGGGTGGCCATCTGCTTCTAGGGTGTACCAACTGTGCTTAGGTGGAATCCTCCAGTTCTTGTTTATTTTTGTTTTGGCTACTGTTTCTATTTCTTTAAAAGTAAGTTTATTTTTCTGTAGCAAGGTTTCTTTGTGCCTTTTTTCGCAGCGCATCAGCAGCTTCATTGCCTTCAATGCTAACATGTAAGGGTATCCATTAAAGGTGAATTTTTGAGGTATTGAGAGTTTTTGGAGATAACCAATTATGTTCCTGCTTACTTTGTCTCTAAGTTCCCTTGTGTGACTCAAGTGTTGTATTGCACTTCTACTATCGTGATGTTTAGTGTTTCTGATGGATTTTAAGGCTTCATAAATGGCTATAAGTTCTGATCTGAAGACTGAGCAAAAATCTGGGTTTCTTCTGTTTATTTTCTCATTGCCATTTGTGGTTTTAATGAGACAGCCACTGTCAGTGTGTCCCAACTCGTCTCTGCTACCATCGGTATAGATAGTTATTACATTTTTAGGAATTTTATAATAATTATTTCTAATGATAATTGTTTTAAGTATTCTGGATTTTGGTATTGTTTGTTGGTGGGCTCATTTAAAGTGGAATTAAAAATAACATTTTGTTAATGATTCGCATGGGGATATTTTTTTCTGCTAAATAATATTTTTCACTTTATATTTTAAAAATCCATTTCTTTTGGCCAGGTGGAGAGGGCCTTCTTTTTTGAGTCTAAAATTGGATTCCCAATTAAGTATGCAATTGGAAGTTTTGTGTTTGTTTTCATAACTCTTGATTTTGTTTATATATTTTGGCAGATTGAAGCTTCTTCTACCCTTTAAGGGCATAATGTCTGCCTCGTAAAGTACAATATTATTATGGCAGGTATTTCGAAGACCTGTAATAATTCTAGCTGCATTTAGTGGTATCCTTTCCAGTGCTTTTAGATTTGTTTCAGATGCTGTACCATAGATTTGATATCCATATTCCAAGATAGGTCTCATTAGAGATGTGTAAGTTAATTTTAGTGCTGTTGCTTCAGCTCCCCACTCTTCCTGAAATATATTTCAAGATTTTTAGTCGGTCTCTTCCTTTTCTAACAACTCCTTCAATATGTTTACTGGAGTTGGTTTCTGGATCCAGGGTGTAGCCGAGATATTTTGGATGTTTATTATATTGCAATTGCTGTTCTTCCTGAATAATATTTGGTCTTATTTTGTATAGTTTCTTATCGGTAGTAAAAAGACAGGTTTCAGATTTTTGGGGGTTAAATTCTAATTTATGTTTATTAGCAAATTTTTCTAGGTGGAGAAGAGTCTTGTTCAAATCTCTTTCAGCTTTTTCCAGTTAGTGTTGCTGCTCCATAGAATAATGTCATCAGCGAAAAGTCCAATATGGGTTTTATGAGAAAAAATTCTTCTATGCCTGCAATAAATTGGGTGAAGAGATTTGGGCTAAGGACTGATCCTTGTGGTAATCCTTGATACAATTTGAAGGTTTTAGATAAAGTGCCATTATATTTGACCCTGATGCATCTATTTTTAAGGGAATCATTTATCCAAGTGATAGCTTTTCCATCAATTTTGAAATGTTTGTATAATTTTGTAATTAACTTGTTTTTCCATACCTTATCAAAAGCTTGTGTAATGTCTAAAAAGCAGCTATTGTGTGGTTAGTTGGTTTTCTGTTTTGTGCATCTTTTACCTTTAGTGTGAAAAATAAGGGTTGGTCTATTGTCCCATGTCCTTTCCTAAATCCATATTGTTCTTCTGGTCAGAGATTTCTTGTGTCGGGGTGGTAGGTGAGTCGTCTGAGTATAATTTTTCCATTAATTTTCAGCAAATACTTATGAGAGAGATAGGTCGGTAGTTTTTTGGGTCATCAGTAGATTTGTAAAGTTTTTAAATGGGAATTATTGTTGCATTTTTACAGTCTTGAAGCAATTTTCCAGTTTTCCAGGAGTTATTGAAAATATTAAGAAGTCTTTCTTTGCCAATTTTGCCCAAGTTTGATATCATTCGGCCATGGATTCCATCTGGCCCAGGAGTCTTGTTTAGGTCAGTGTTTTCTAATGCATAAGCTAGCTCTTTCATATTTATTTTTTTCATTGAAAATATTATGAGTGCTGGTGACATTTTTACAGTCATGAATAATCCTTTGGGACTTTGTTTCAACCTTGATTTTACTACTTATTTGATATGAATTACCTAAAAGATTGGCAGCAATTTTGTCATTAGTTGCTGGTGTACCATCTGTATTCTTAATCATATTAATTTTTTCAGTTTGTGACTGGGATCTGTCAATTTGTTTTGCCAAATTCCAAAGTTTTGTATTTGGGTTTCTTGGGTTCAGGTTTTCACAAATTTGTTTCCATTTTTCCCTTTTCATATTTACGTATAATCTTTTATTTTTGCATTCACAATGTTCAGTTCAGTTCTACAATTTGTTTGGTTTTGGGTGCTCTTTTTTGTAGTTCATTTCTTTTAGTTATAAGTGTTTGAATATTTTTTGCCTGGTGTGTATAATTTGCAATCCATTTCTTAATATTACCTCTCGGTATTGAAACTGTAGCTGCTTTAATAATGGTGTTTACGAAAGATATCCAATTAGCCTTTTTGAAGTTCCAGAATTTTTTTTAATTGAGCTGGTTTTGGTCTTGGTGCTAATTCCTATCAAATTAGGCAAATGATCACTTCCAATACTTTTTAATATTTGCTATTTGCATTTGTGTAAAATGTCAGGATAGTAAAACCTTATATCAAGGGCTTGTGCAGTATTATAGCTGTAGGAATGATGGGTAGGATACCCATCATTTAAGCACATGATGGCATTGTCGTCAAATATGTTTGAAAGTATTTTGCCTCTTGGGTTTGGCGTGGAACATCCCCATAGTTGATGTTTGGCATTAAGGTCACCTACAATAAGAGTTGTCTGTAAGAAATTGAGCCATTGTTCCATCGTCAATAAGTGTATTGTTTGGAGGGTGATACATATTGTATATGTTTATGGCTTTGTTTTGATTGAGGTAGAATTTGATATCTTGAGCTTCGAGGTCTAATGTGTTTGAAATATTAACGGCTATGTCCTCATAGTACAAATTCTTGATTAAAAATGCTAGGCCACCCCCTTCAACAGCATATACAGATGGATCTTCAGACCTTACCCTGAGTTATGGAGGGGCCGGAATTAACATAAAACTGCAAGATGGAACGCACATCAAAATCAAAGAAGGAGCAGGACAGATTTCGTCAAACTTCACTTGTGAACTGACAGCTATCTGGAAAGCCCTTGATGTATGCCTTAACCAACCACCCCTGCATCAAGCAGAAGGAAATTTAATATACAGTGACTCCATATCCGCTCTAGAAGCAATTCAGAAGGGCAATACTAAAATCACACAGAAAATACACTCGTTACTTGCCCAACTGGAACCATTGGAGAATAACTGCATTCTACAATGGATCCCTGCCCATGCTGGGATCGGGGGTAATGAAATAGCATTTGAATTGGCAAAGGAAGCCAGAAAGTTGAGCCAAATAAAGAACAAATGTCATTATTTGACGCTGATTCTTTGTCAAAATACAAGATAATTAAACAATAAATAGGAAAGGATCAAAATGCGAAATAAACATGAGAGAAAAATGACAAAAACTATAACAAGACTTAGAACAAAATACTATAAAGGAATAACAATACATCCAGATGGCACAATAACCTATAGGGCATGCAACAATTGTCCTGGTGTGGAACTTACACCTACCCACATATTCTCATAGCCAGCAATGGCCGCAGCCTTGCAGAAAATTGACATAGACCCAGAGCAGCAGCTTTACACACCCAAGATAGTGGACATTGCTGCTGCTGTGATGGAGATGCATGGAGACATCTGAGGCTTTTTATTGGACACGACAACAACAACGGCATTCCAGAGTAAAATAAATTATCAGAGATAGATACATATTTTTCAAATGAATAAAATAAATATAATCGATACTAAGATAGAGTTGAATTAAAAATATTATATATTTATTATCTTCGGAAACAAACCATATCTAAAATATCAATTTTTTTTTTTGCTACATGTTTAATTTGCATTTACCTATTTTACATATCTCTGATTGTATTTAAAAATTGTTAACCAATTCTTCATACTTTTTGCGAAGTGGTGTTTTATTAATTTGTTATTTGATGTTATTAGGGTTCTTTCCTGGTATTCAAAAAGGAAAAATACGTGTCGATCAGTTATATTTTTCAATTTATCAAACAATTTGGCCGCTGAATCTCTGATTCTGGTAGTGCGCCATCTGGCGAATAAAATTGTAACTAAAATCAATTTTGAATTTTTCATTATTTGCCATAAAAATCCCATTGCATCCTGAACACAATGGTGTTTACCGCATTGCTCTAGCGCAAATATTCGCGGAGTTATTAATTTTTAAAGTTGTGCGGGACTTTTGGATCACCCTGTATATGTATAGACAAATGTAAAGACATACATGTATGACAGTGCAAGTGTCCCTAGGGGACATAGCGCTTTAAATTCAAATAAAATAAAAACAACAAAAACAACAAAAAGCCTTAGGGTCACTGACCCTATACAGGATTCACCAGAGGTATGCATAAGAACAAAGCAGTGAGACAAAGGAAACAACGATATAGACAGAAGAAAAATAAAAAAAAACAAGAATGAGAAAGAGGGAAGCAAGAAAAACAACACAAAAAAGAGTAGCAGTAAGAAAGTGAGGAGTGAGTGTCACTTGGCCTTCTTCTGAGATATGGACTTGTGGAAACCATAAAGCGCCGTAGCAATATACTTATTCTGGGTCATATTGTCAATTATTGATGGAAGTGAAGCACAGAGTTGCCCAGTTTTGAGCATAAGGGTTCTTCTTTCAGAGCAGAGCAATCAAAAATATAGTGAGTGATTTCATTTTTTAGTTTTGAATTACAGAAGGTACAAATATAAAATAAAAACAAAAATTGATAAACTACAAGAGAAGCATTGTGTGGGGGAAGTTTACACAGGGTAATAAAATATATACACATCAAAATTAATATTCTGTTCATAATTATTTCTCTACAATATTTTCATGCTTTATTTTTATTAAGGCATCTCCTTATCGTGCAACTGGAGGTTTCTGATGGCTTACGCCATCTATCGGAATAATTATCAACTAACCATTGATTCAGTTACTTTTTTTTTGTTGCTTATCCCTAGTACACGTGGTACAGGCCATGATAATCATGGTGGGTAGATTTTGTCGACTGCTTTAACTGTAAGTGCACCACATGTATACACATGTGAAAAGCAGTTCGACTTTGCACTTACAAATGTGCCAGGGCCCCGTTTGGGTACTTGCACTTGCTGGTGGGGTTGGACTTTTGCAAGAATTTTAACCCTTAACTGGACGGGTGGATTTTTCTTACGTAACTGGACGGGTTGGGTATTTTCAACCCACTTATGTAACTTTATGAAATAAGCGCTAAATAAGGATTGAAATCAATATTTAAAAAATATTCAATGAATACAAATGTTAATATAAATATTTTGACTTTTAAAAATTCCAAATATATTTTATTTACAGTTTTCACAAATTATTAAATCAGAAAAGAGTGTCCAATGCTGGAATCGAACCCGGGTCGTAGCGGTCGAAAACCAACGTTTTATAGACCATCCTTCCACCGACCCCCTATTTAGTTGTACAATCAGGAGATGCCTTTTTCTTAATTTATCCACCTAATCTCAGTACAATTTCACTTTTTAAACATTTTTTCACTTAATTTTCATGTTTATTGTCATGTATTGTTTTATGATATTTTTTTTTTTACAAGGAATGGGTGTCTATTTCTCACATCAATATCACTATTCCAGAAATTTGTAATTTAACACTTTAGAAATTTAATTCCTAGTTCATCAGAAGATACCACGGATTTTTCTTAAGATGCAAACTGTCAGAGATATTTTATTGTATTCTTTTATTCTTCAGTTTTTTCTGTTCTTGACTAGATCCTGTTCTACAGTGACGCTGTGTATCTCTATCTTGATCCCTTCTATTTATTTCTTTATAATTTCTTACCAGCATCCTTGGAGAATCTCCCCAAGCTGAACCTGCTTGGTGCGATCTCATGCATTAGAACTCCAGCTGTATTTACTTTAACAATTCATTTTTTACAAAGAGCCAGAGTATTTCTCCCCTTTACCTTGATACGCCAGTAAAAAAGAATTTTATTGGTCGAAAGTTCGCTCTTTTATAATAATTAAGAACGTATTGCTAATATTTCATTAATCTCATTATATATAAAACCATTAAGACTTAGGTCTGAAGGACAGCCTGGATAGTTGACGACTTCTGTATGCTCCAGAAACTTGGGTTAACCAAATACACTCATGGACAATACTTAAGGAATTTGTACCTTTTAGCATGTATATCGGAATACATACAATAACTCTAGAATATTTTTGTACACAGTGATATTTGAAAAAAATAGTACAAATGTGATATTGTACTGGGATAAGGTGCATAATTATGAAAAAAGGCATCTACTTATCGTGTAACTGAAAGTTGCTGATGGCTTGCGCCATCTATCGGAATAAATATCAACTATTCTCGTTGATTTTTAATTATTCCAGAATTGGCCAAATACCCATTCTTGATTAATCAAGAAAAGCATTAATCAAGAATGGGTATTTGGCCAATTCTGGAATAATTAAAAATCGACGAGAATAGTTGATATTTATTCCGATAGATGGCGCAAGCCATCAGCAACTTTCAGTTGCACGATAAGGAGATGCCTTTTTTCATAACAGTGATATTTATTGAAGACATATAACGTCTGAATAAAATTGACTCTGTCTCCTTAAAAAAAAAAAAAGACAACCGGCGACATCAAAGACATTCCACTTCCTTAAATTTTGTTCATTAGTGTGGGGGTGGTGGTGTCCATGGAGCAGATCAGATCGATCAGTGCACATTGATCACAATACCAGCAAACTGAGGCGTCTTGTTCGTATGGATGTCCACTTCTGGATTGATGTATGCCATATAGAGGTCTGCAAGGAAGGCCGGGTATATATGGTCTGGAGTGATTTGGGTGTTGTAACAGTCATTTCAGTTCCTGTAGGATCTATTCATGTCCATTAGTGTATATAATATAATAAATTTTCTATCCAATCTCTATCCTCAAATTCTTCATAGCGTTCCAGTCATTTTTTCCTTCAAAATTTTCTTCTTTCTCGCCTCCAGCATAACTATCATGGCGTGGTACGTATAACCGAATGAAGTACCAAGTTTCACCACGATTACTATATTGATATGTAATTCTACTATCCTAAAAGCTTATGTCTATGGTTTGCCTGAATATACCCTTTCATAGATTCCATCCATCAGTATAGCATATATAAGTAGAATTGTCCAATTCAGTATTAGAGCTCTAAGAAGCGGTCTTGTAGATTAAATTAACGAACCCGCTGGGAAGGTTCACCATTGATAAGCCAAGCTAACCCAATATTTTTTCATCGCAGTAGAAGTTTGTTTTATTTTTAAATAGCCATTCGTACTTTAATGGTTTTATTTCTTACTTTCAATTTCTATTTCACTACCTATTTAAATAACACAAGAAGATTATCACCTTACCCAATTGGGAGAATCTGTATGGGACAAGTCCCTAATAAAGGCTTTTGTGTGTGTGTATGTTATTTTGTAATTTGTTACAAACCCCGGAAATTTCAAAAGTTTTTTTAAATAGAATAAAGGCAGTGGAGGATTCAAGTTGCTTTTGTGGTATTGAGGAACAAACATCAAGACATCTATTGATCGATTTCTCAGCATTTCAAGATTATAGAATGAAGAATGAACTAGTTGTTTGTAAACTTAACGATTTTATTTTCGATAAAAAAATCATATTTAAAGTTTAATTCATTTTGTAAATACATTCTAAACTTTCTACAAAATCTGGATCTCTAATGTTTTCATGCGTTGAATAATGTAAATAACTTATGTAAATAAACTTTTCTCCTTGTTTGGCGCAAGTATCCCTTGCGGGATATAGCGCTTTGGAAATAAAATAATTGTAATTGTGTGTGTATGTGGTTTTATTTCTTACTCTAGCTTATTGATAAAACCACTCGACCTTTGTTATTTAAAAGTTTCACGTGTGGAAGAAACGTTTTAATGATTTCTCATTGCTATGTTCCCGCTGCCAACTAGGTAAGCTCAGTGTGAGATCGGGGCGGTACTGGCTGTGAGCCACTGTGGAAATCTCGGGTCGTCAATTCCAGCCGTCCTCAGCGCTGAGTCTGCGAGTTACTCCACCGAGCGGTTACCTAAGCCGCAGCAACTCTATCGTCTCCTCACATGAAAAACTCTACATTCACTTCGAGTACAGAATCAAAACTTTATATTTATTTGGAAGCTTTCACACCTTTTATGTACTTTTCTCAATTGCTGTTTTCTACTTCGGAGTACAATAGAGTCTCTAACTACAGAAATTAACATTTATTCTCTACACTCATGGACAAAACTTAATGAAGTTGTACCTTTTAGCATGTATAACCGGGTTCAGACAATAAATCTGAAAGATATTTGAAACACAGTTATCTTTAGAGACAAGGGTCGCCTCTCCCGTCAAAAGAGACGCCAAAACTAGACGCCTTGTCTCTTTAGATCAATATCCTCCTGGGAAAATTCTATCTACAGTTATCTTTGTTGAAGGCACACGAGATAACCAAGTGTGAACAAAATTGTCTCTGTCTCCTTAAAAAAAAAACCAGATGAACAGCGACATCAAAGACAATCCACTTCCTTAAATTTTGTTCATGAGTGTATTTATTCCGATGGATGGTAGAAACTATCTTTTCTACGTTCATTCTAACGATCAGAAGACGACTCTATTATCATGTTATCATCATTATTATATTTATTCAAATTCTTCTCCTCTTTGCGATAATCATATCCAAAGTTACAACCTTCGAGAGCTATGTTGTTTACTGAAACCACTCAATTATTCACTACGCAAATTGAAGCGGACTCACTGCTAAATATTTCACTTGACGCATTAAAATGAAGAAACTCTTCCGCAAGACACCAAAATTGCCTCCCCAGACAAGATGGCGGCGGAATGGCCTGAAACCCCGCAAGCGGTTGCACACCCCTACTGCAATATCCGGAACGTCGTACGTCCTGTTTTCTCTTAGGAAACTGGTTTGTGTTCTCTGAGATACACATTTTCTATGTTAGTCTTTGAATTAAGTCAGTTTTCTTTAAACTAAAATTCTCTCTTTCATCATTTTTTTTCACGTATCCCAAGTACATACGATAGAGACCATGATTATCATGATTTACAGGAGTTTGCCACTACCGATTACTGTAAGTAAACCATATTTCAATTTTTGTTGAAATGATTTGATATATTAAAAAAAGGTTTTCCAAAACGGGATTCAATCCTGGGTCTTCGTTTTCGAAACTGCAATATCTTTAAACAACGAAGACTTCATCAACCTATTTAAACAACGAAGACTTCATCAACCTCTTTAAACAATGAAGACTTCATCAACCTCTTTAAACAACGAAGACTTCATCAACCTCTTTAAACACTGAAGACTTCATCAACCTCTTTAAACAATGAAGACTTCATCAACCTCTTTAAACAATGAAGACTTCATCAACCTCTTAAAACAAAGAAGACTTCATCAACCTCTTTAAACAATGAAGACTTCATCAACCTCTTTAAACAATGAAGACTTCATCAACCTCTTTAAACAACGAAGAATTCATCAACCTCTTTAAACAATGAAGAATTTATCAACCTCTTTAAACAATGAAGACTTCATCAACCTCTTTAAACAACGAAGACCTCATATCAACCTCTTTAAACAATGAAGACTTCATCAACCTCTTAAAACAAAGAAGACTTCATCAACCTCTTTAAACAACGAAGACTTCATCAACCTCTTTAAACAACGAAGACTTCATCAACCTCTTTAAACAACGAAGACTTCATATCAACCTCTTTAAACAATGAAGACTTCATCAACCTCTTAAAACAAAGAAGACTTCATATCAACCTCTTTAAACAATGAAGACTTCATCAACCTCTTTAAACAACGAAGACTTCATTAACCTCTTTAAACAACGAAGACTTCATATCAACCTCTTTAAACAATGAAGACTTCATCAACCTCTTAAAACAAAGAAGACTTCATATCAACCTCTTTAAACAATGAAGACTTCATCAACCTCTTTAAACAACGAAGACTTCATTAACCTCTTTAAACAACGAAGACTTCATCAACCTCTTTAAACAATGAAGACTTCATTAACCTCTTTAAACAATGAAGACTTCATCAACCTCTTTAAACAATGAAGACTTCATCAACCTCTTTAAACAATGAAGACTTCATCAACCTCTTTAAACAACGAAGAATTCATCAACCTCCTTAAACAACGAAGACTTCATATCAACCTCTTTAAACAATGAAGACTTCATCAACCTCTTTAAACAACGAAGACTTCATCAACCTCTTTAAACAATGAAGACTTCATCAACCTCTTTAAACAATGAAGACTTCATCAACCTCTTTAAACAATGAAGACTTCATCAACCTCTTTAAACAACGAAGACTTCATCAACCTCTTTATAAACGTTTATTGTCCTTTGACATTTCGGGGACCCATTGTCGCCATTTAAAAAAAAACGAGGAAATTTTATTGGTGAAGTATTGTCTTTTGTCGATCTATTCTTCAGTATTCTCTCTTTTTTAAAGGGCCACAGTGAGTCTCTGATGTCAAAAGACAATAAACGTTTATAAAAAGGTTTATAAAGTCTTCAACTTGGATTAATCAAACTCCAACCTACAATTATGGGGTATACAGTTCTGAAAGTTGTGGATGATCCTTCCACGAGGTGTGCAAATTTTGCAGGGAGAAAAGTTTTCTCAAAAAAAAAAAAAGAAAAAAAAAGCTACTTCTCTTGTCAGAACAGACGCAGAAGCCAAGGACAATCCATTGATCGTTTCGGAAATTGAGCTGACTCAAATCAGTTGCAAATTGTAAACACCGGATTTGGCAAATCCAGAATTCCCACCTGAAAGGGCACGGTCTTGAGTTACTTCTCCTAAAATTTCTTCATTTGATTCTATAATAAGCATTTTACAAATTATTTATCACAAGAGAGTAATGCGTATTTAAAAGGTATCATCTCCCCCACATCCCATATTTATGCTTTTTTTTCTGATAAAAAAAAAATTTACAAAACGCAAAATTCAATGAGAAAAACCTTTTTTTTTTATTTCAAGCCTGGTTTTTATAAGGAGGCTTAATTAAAGGCAATGTCTGATTAGTGGCCATTATATTCGGTTCAAGCAGTTCAGCCAGTTAGACATCCCACCGGTGGAATGTAGCTGTCTAGCCCGCCGTAGCTGGCTCCGTGCCACATCGACCGGGGCGGCTCCGGCTATTTCTAGAGGAGGACGGCGGAGGATAGTCGTCGTGGGCGCTGATTGTCTCTCGGGACCTTGTTCTCTCTGGACCTTGGATCTCTGGATCTTGTTCTCTCTGGACCTTGGATCTCTGGATCTTGGATCTTGTTCTCTCTGGATCTTGTTCTCTCTGGATCTTGGATCTTGTTCTCTCTGGACCTTGGATCTTTTTCTGTCTGGACCTTGGATCTTGTTCTCTCTGGATCTTGGATCTTGTTCTCTCTGGACCTTGGATCTTGTTCTCTCTGGATCTTGTTCTCTCTGGACCTTGGATCTTTTTCTGTCTGGACCTTGGATCTTGTTCTATCTGGACCTTGAATCTTGTTCTCTCTGGACCTTGTTCTCTCTGGACCTTGGATCTTGTTCTCTCTGGACCTTGGATCTTTTTCTGTCTGGACCTTGGATCTTGTTCTATCTGGACCTTGAATCTTGTTCTCTCTGGACCTTGTTCTCTCTGGACCTTGGATCTTGTTCTCTCTGGACCTTGGATCTTGTTCTCTGGACCTTGTTCTCTCTGGACCTTGTTCTCTCTGGACCTTGGATCTTGTTCTCTCTGGACCTTGGATCTTGTTCTCTCTGGACCTTGTTCTCTCTGGACCTTGTTCTCTCTGGACCTTGTTCTCTCTGGACCTTGTTCTCTCTGGACCTTGGATCTTGTTCTCTCTGGACCTTGGATCTTGTTCTCTGGACCTTGTTCTCTCTGGACCTTGTTCTCTCTGGACCTTGGATCTTGTTCTCTCTGGACCTTGGATCTTGTTCTCTCTGGACCTTGTTCTCTCTGGACCTTGGATCTTGTTCTCTCTGGACCTTGGATCTTGTTCTCTCTGGACCTTGGATCTTGTTCTCTCTGGATCTTGTTCTCTATGGACCTTGAATCTTGTTCTCTCTGGACCTTGGATCTTGTTCTCTCTGGACCTTGGATCTTGTTCTCTCTGGATCTTGTTCTCTCTGGACCTTGAATCTTGTTCTCTCTGGACCTTGGATCTTGTTCTCTATGGACCTTGAATCTTGTTCTCTCTGGACCTTGGATCTTGTTCTCTCTGGACCTTGGATCTTGTTCTCTCTGGATCTTGTTCTCTCTGGACCTTGAATCTTGTTCTCTCTGGATCTTGTTCTCTCTGGACCTTGGATCTTGTTCTCTCCAGATTTTTTTATTTTGTTCTCACTTTTCACCTCCTTATGTTTTGTCCATGAGTGTAAACCACATAGAACAGTACATTCGACAGGTATAGATAAAACAATGTTCCTTAGCCACAATTTGACCTTGTTTAAACCCCGGCTATTGCCAGCAGTTCTGCAAAGACCATTATTTCCCACTTTATGAATATTTAGCAATGAAGATTGGCACGCTAGTCAACTGGGAATTACAAGACTAATTACGTCTCTACCACAGGTCGTCTCGTGTGTTTCTCAACTAATTACAATCAATTAATTAACTGTTAATCAGCAAAATATCAACAAAGATGCTTCATTTCGATTATTGTCTCTATACCTTTTTTTTAAACCTTTCTCTCACTCTTTATTTATATTTATTCAATTATTTTATATTTAAACATTTATAATTTTATATGGACGCGTTTTAATAAAGTAGTTTTAATCTTAATCTCTCATTCTTTCTATTTGAATAACCGTATTGTTTTTGTAAAAGTTATCGATATATAAATCTTTAAATATAAAAAGCACATAGTGGATCAAAATGTCATTTATTTTACCAATATTTCAGTTGGCTGAACGCCAACCTTTTTCAAGGTATTATAACATATTAATGTGTGTCAACAACACCGTGTTTTTGTTGTTAACACACATTAATGTGTTATAATACCTTGATAAAGTTCGGCATTCAGCCAACTGAAATATTGGTAAAATAAATTATATTTTGACCCAATATGTGTTTTTTCCAAATTATGCTTTTTTTTATTTTTCCGTTCATCATTACTCTTCATAATTCACCCTTTCATACCTCATCCAAAAAGGTTAGAAATAGTCAATATTTCACCTTGAAATAAATTTTGATTTTTCATTGAAAAGAAACTCATGCGGTATAACTTCAAGTGTCGTTTTACAATATGTTTTTTTTTTTTTTAATTAAATATGTATTTATGGATTGCTCTATTTCCAAAAGGATATATAGATATTAGAGAGAGATATGGGGATATATTATTTGAATCTTGAAATTGTTCAACTCACTATATAGATATCTGTATAATCATCATTGTTAATTTCTTCAACGATATACCAGAGATGTAATTTTCCCAATTACGACGACATTTCTGTTTAAAAGTTCATCTTCCCCTGTTGAGTATAAAATTAAAAAGAAACATACGTATCATAAATAGTTTACATTTCTTATACCGAAGAAAAGCTGATGCATCGAATTAAATAGAATTCTCACAGGGTTCTTGTAAAATTGAAAAATTACTGTTTCTCTGACATAATTCAACCTCCAATGAAGGAGATAACCTCCAGGAGAGACCAGGGTATTATCAAAGTCTCTGAGTGATGTCTTTCAAGAGAGTTGTGTCTGTGTGGATGTACTTCATTAAGAGATATAAGGATATTGTATATATAGTTATGGATACCGAAAATTCAACACTATATTCCTTTATACCTAATTCCAGAGAGAGAGGAAATAGAAAAAAGCGTGTCTATATAGAGAGGTTGACGTTAAATTTAAAAGTTCTTTTTTGCATATTGGCTGCCGATCACGCTTTAGCGCGTGATGTGGGGATACAGAGGAGCCAATCACACCTGAAGAACTATAAGTCTGGACATTTATTCTCTTGATTTAATTGGCGTCATATGCTAGACGTATTATGCCTAAATTGTCCTTATTGTTTGCGGAAGAGTATTGTTCGATGCAAATATTTAAATGTAATTCTACTGTCCTAAAAGTTCATGTCCATAGTTTGTTTAAATACCATTTATAAAATTCCACCCATCAGTATAGCATATAAAAGCAGAATGATCCAATACAGTATTAGAGCTCTAAAGAAGCGGTCTGGTATATTAAAAATTGGCGAAACCGCTGGGAGGGTTCACCACTGATGAGCCAAGCCTTCCCAATATTTTTTTCATCGGAGTAAGGACAGTAGAAGTTTGATTTATTTGTGAAAAGAAACATTCGCTTCTTAATGTCTTCGTTCGTTATATATAGATGGCGCATTATGGATTTGTATTAACATATCTGATGGTTGAGTAAAATCAATCATTCCTCCAGGGAAGAGTGTCTTCTTCAAAAACATTTTATTGTTCTCTAGCTTTCGGGCACGGACGCCCTTCTACAGGAGAAAACATGGTATAATGACACGCCAATAGAGTAACAATTGTTCCGCCTTCTACATGCTATCAGGTAAGCATTCTAAGGCTCTACACGCCAATAGAACACCAGTTAAATATAATCGGATACTATTTTACATATTTTTATGAAGATATAAAAATATTATTTTTACATATTAACTATTATACAAAATGAGACAAAATATTTAAAATAGATATATGTCGTATCCTGTCGACTTTCTGGATACGACATATATATATATCTCTAATAAGAGGACAAACAAATGAATAAATATAGGCCACCAGAAATATTTATGCAAGGTATTATTATATAGAATATCTGATGGTATAGGTGTTTAGTGGAAGCTGGTTGTATAGTTGTCTGCTTGTAAACTGTATTCTTCTGTTACTAGGAAACAAACTCTTGGAATAAGTCTATTTTTCTATCATGGAATAAGTTATCAACACAACCTCAGTTAATCTGTATTTATAGCGGTAAAAAAATATTTAATGTGAAAATTCGAAACTATTATAGACGCTTTCGATTCTTTTAAAAATTAAACAATTTCTATTAAACTGGCGAAACCGCTGGGAGGGTTCACCACTGATGAGCCAGGCCCTCCCATTAATTTTTCCATTGCAGTAAGTGCAGTAGAAATTTGTTTAATTTTTAAAAGAATCATACACGTCTATAATAGTTTCAAATTTCCATAACAGATGGCGCACTAATGCATCATAATATAAATGTTTAAATGTAAGAATTGAATCTATTTAGAGGAAATGTTACCTGTTAAATAACTTTCTACAGCCCTGTCCTCACCGCGATAAAAAAATATTGGGAGGGCCTGGCTCATCAGTGGTGAACCCTTCCTGTAGTTTCGCCAGTTTAATCTACTAGACAGTTCTATACTGTGCTGTGTATTGGGCTGTGTTATGTCAATATACTGAATTTGAGAAGAATTCCAAGAATTTTAAGAAGTTCTGTTATTGATTTAAAAAACTTTGAAGTTGAAAGCAAGTTCCATCATCATATTCTTTAACCTCCTTCCAAAAAAAAAATGGCTCCACCTAAACAATCCGCATAGTTTATAAATATTTAAAAACTTTTCAACAAAACTGACAGTAAATCTCACAAGTTCAAGAAACTCATTTTTAAAGAAAAGAAGAAAGTCCTTGAAAACAGGTAGAAGAATGCTCCAAACTTCATTAAATCAATATTATTAGTTCATTTTCTTGAAGATAGATGGCGCGGGGGTGGTTTCCTAAATCTCTGAGTAATTTCTCACTTTAAAAATAATGAGATCGTTATTAAAAGGGGGCTTGGCACCGCTGCCGTCGTAATAAATAACATATTAATTTGGCAACCCTGCCACTAACTCTTTGCTACCCAAGGTCATCATCTCTGAGATCCTCGTTGGATTTAAGACGATGCAGCAAATCCTCCCATTAACGACCTATGTAATGAGCGACCACCTCCCATGAAGGACCTATAGCAAGTAAGACTACCTCCCATGAACTACCTATGCAATGAGAGACCACCTCCCATATATAACCTATGCAATGAAAGACCACCTCCCATGAACGACCAATTAAATGAAAGATCACCTCCCATGAACGACCTATGAAATGAGAGACCACCTCCCATGAACGATCTATGAAATGAGAGACCACCTCCCATGAACGACCTATGAAATGAGAGACCACCTCCCATGAAAGGCCTATAGGAAGTAAGACCACCTCCCATGAACGACCTATGGGAAGTAAGACCACCTCCCATGAATGGGCTCTTATCCTCGTTTATTTTTTTCTATCTATATTTTTTTCCTTTCATTTCTTCCACTTGTCTATGTATGTTCTCAATTGATCTAGAATTATCCTTGGCTTGGGTTTCCTTTGTTTCTTGTTTGTAATTATAAGCTTCTTGGAAGGTTTATGTTTTCAAGGTTTTCGGATTTTTCATAGAAATTGAAAGCTTGTTTTATTATAAAATCATTTTCTATGACTTGTGGACGAATTAGAGGCTATCGAAGCAAATATTTTTTTCAAAAAGAGACTGGTACCCTTGCATTATCATTAAGAAATACGTCAAAAAGAACTCAACGATGTCCTCAATAAGCACTTCAAGATCATCGATAAATTTAATATCAAAATTAATTTCAATAAATCCATTCCAATCAATAAATTTAATTCCAACCTCGCCCATTTTTTCTAAAAAGGTAAATTTAGATAGACTGTGGAGAGATATTACTAAAAGAAAGAGATGGATTAGAGAATGGTTTAATTTGAATACCAGATGCTTATTCTGTGAGGGAATGGTCATCAAAAAACAGATGAGAAAACGAGATTTCATAAAGAAAGAATGAATTGTTCTTAGATGACCATTCTCCCTCAGAATATACATCTGGTATCCACAAATTGGGATTTTTCTAATTCATATTTCTTTCCAGCAATTTTTTTTGCTTACCCCTAGTACACATGGTACAGGCCATGATAACACTGATAGACAAAACTTAAGGAAGTTGTACCTTATAGCATATATATATCGGGATTCAGAAAATAACTCTGAGAGATATTTGATGCACAGTGATATATATATATGCTATAAGGTACAACTTCCTTAAGTTTTGTCTATCAGTGTAATCATGGTGGGTAGAAGTAGGCGACTGCATTTACTGTAAGTGCACCACATGTCTACACATGTGAAAAGCAGTTCGACACATACACTTACAAATGTACCAGAGCCCCGTTTGGTTACTTGCACTCGCTGATGGGTTTGGTTGGACTTTTGCAGGAATCGGGGGCCATTGTAGTATTTTTTAATCAGAAAAAAAGTGCCCAATGCGGGATTCAATCCCGGGTCGTAGCGGTCGAAAACCAGCGGTTTAGACCATCCTTCCACCGACCTCTTTTTTTTTTATCAATATACATGGGCTAACTTCATTTACTATTTTCATATGGGAATGAAAAACAAAGGTAAGGCCTTTAAGTTGCAAGGGTTTAACAGGATCTGAAGAAAAGGAATTCCAAAAGAAGAAGTCAATAGGCAGAAGGACTCTAACCCCAGAAGTTTGTGAATCTGCTGAGTCATTCCAGTCCAGTCGGCCGAATATACTGGAACAGATGATTTGCACTCACCTGTCTGTTATGTCATTTTTATTTAGTCCAGGGGTTGGTAAACTGCAGTTCGAGAGTCACATGCGGTTCTTTGGATGTGAAGCTGCGGTTCTTTATATAGTTCCATACAGATGTTGCACTACTTATTTGATTGTGCTGCTCTGTCTGAGGAAAGACGAAAACTAAATGATAAAACGGGGCAACTTTGTCCTTCATTTCCGGCACTAATTAATGAAATATCAAAGAATAGGTATATAGCGATGGCGATATTTGGATTCCACAGGATTATATCCCGGAAAAAGACCACACAGTGTTCTCCCCATCCCTTGTGAACTGGCGAATCCTGTATAAGGCGAGAGGCCCTAAATAAAGGCTTTGTTGTTGTATATAGTTCCATACTCAATTATTATTTATGCGAGTACTATTTATTGTTGGCAAGAAAAATGTTATGGCTCTTTAAATACTTTGAAAATTGTAATTTTTGGCTCTTCGGACTCAAAAGTGTGCCGATCCCTGCTTTAGGCTTATCCATCAAAGGCAGTTGGAGTCCTATTCCATCATTCCTAATTGATCTTTGTCTTAAGTCTTGGTATAAAGCACTATTTTTATAGCCCCATTTCTTCTTTAAACAGAGTTCTCAATGAGAATTTGAAACTATTATAGACGATTCTTTTTAATAAATAAACAATTTCTACTGCCCTTACTGCAATGGAAAAATTAATGAGAGGGCCTGGCTCATCAGTGGTGAACCCTCCCAGATGTTTCGTCAGTTTAATCTACCATAACGCTGTTATATTGATTTTTTCGGTTTTCCTTTTTAACCTATACTGATGCTGACCTCTTGGAAATGGTATTTTGGATGAAATATGGACATAAGCATTGAGGACAGTAGAAATACATACAATTATAAATATGTTTAAAAAAACAATTCAAAATAATAATATATATAAAAGGTCAGGTGTTGATATTAAAAATACAAAAAAGCATATCATGACCAGGATCACATGATCTCATTGGCCAAATATTACGGAACAAGTTTAAAAAAACGTTTAGTTTATTTTTGTTCCACTAGATGGCGCTCTGCCATCTAGAAATGTTCATGTGAGCCTGGTCAGGATATGCCATTTTATTTTTAATTGTAAATATATAAAAAGAGTTCTCAATTATCGGAAACTTACCATATTGGTTATTTGCACCAAATGTTGTACCAAGCTGCGGTTTGGTAGATTCTTCAGTCTTGATTCTCTCCTCAGACGCGTCTTGCATCTTTCCAGAACGTGTCTCAACCATTCTACAAGGTTAAACCAGTCAATAATAAGACAACTATATATTTAGGTAGCACCAAGAATCTCTCTTTATTTATCACGTCAAAGTTCAAAGCAGGTGGGGTATTTAGTGTATCAAAATACAAATGTTTTATAGTACATAATATTTTATAGTAATAATCTGTTTTATAAAAAATATAAATATATAATTTAAATTTTAAATTAATTAAAAATAAAATTATAAATAATTTTTAAAATACGCGCATTAATCATGATGCAACAATAATGAAAAAACGAAATTTTGTTCTCGAGTAGTGCTTTCTAAATTACTCTTTGACGTTTGAATCTAACTAATTCTAGATCTTCCTCGTCCATTCTGTTATGTATAAATTTGCATAGGAATTTGTTGATGTTCACTTAATGACTTTGTTACTTGATGCTAATTTTTAAATTCAATTCTACCATCCTCAAATAGCGTATGTCCATAATTTGCATAAATATCATAACAAAGATCCTCCCTACAATGTCACAGATACAGAATTAAAATCGTCCAATGAATTATTCACAATTTTTCTGAATGGAGAAATAAGTTATAAAAATATAAGATAAAAATTTGCTAATATTAACTTTGATAAGAAACCTTGTTTCGCAGAAGAGCATTCCTCAATGCAATTTCTTGTAATTGTATCTACTCGTATTTTGTTCGCTCCTGACGAGGACAAAATATTTTTTATCGAAACGTCGAGACAATAAAAAGATTTACTGGCCGAAGTGTCTTTTATTGAAGAACTATCAATGCCAGCCAGGCAGCCTCTATCTTTACGAAAATATATTTAGGGGGATCGGTGGAAGGATGGTCTAAACTGTTTGTTTTCGACCTCTACGACCCGGGTTCGATTCCCGCATTGGGCACTTTTTTTCTGATTTAAAAAAAATTGCTCCAATGGCCCCCGATTATTGCAAAAGTCCAACCCTGCCATCGAGTGCAAGTAACCAAACGGGCCTCTGGCACATTTGTAAGTGCAAATTCGAACTGATTTCCACATGTGTAGACATATGGTGTACTTACAGTAAAAGCAGTCGCCTACTTCTACCCACCATGATTATCATGGCCTGTACCACGTGTACTAGGGATAAGCAAAAAAACGAAAATATATACAGCTCTTCTCAGGGAGAGAGGCTCTTCCATCTTGTCCTCTTCCCGACAAGGACAGAATCTCTTAGTTCAATAGACAGATAATACTTAACAGCTCTTGCCAGACGCCAGGATGGTCAGGATGTAGTCATCCAGGTCATGCCAGAAGACCCAGCCCTGCAGGTCAGAGGGCCGGCTGACGATGGTAAATTCTTCCCGGATGAGAGGCCTGATGTAGTGGCAGGACCAGTACCGATGGGCTAGCGTCAGATCGCTGGACCCACAGGCGACGTAGTACTGTTGGGCGGAGGCTTGATGAGCTGGATATGACAAGGCGTGCATTTTACTAATAGAAATCCCGATATGTTCGAACGCTCATGGAAAACCGATAAAGGGGAATAGCGAGAGAATCAATATAAATCAATATATTTAAATATATATATATATTAGATAGTATAAAGGCATATATTGGATTAAATAAAAGATTTATTTGCCAATATTTCCGTTGGCTGAACGCCAAACTTTATCGAGGCATTTCATTTTTGTATACACAAACTCAACGCCGCATAGTGTTAAAACATCACAGTTCAAATAATTTTAATATATATATATATATACATTTTGAAAATTGAGCCTTCCATAGATAAATCTTTAATTAAAAAGGCATATATTGGATCAAAAAATCATTTATTTTACCAATATTTCAGCTGGCTGAACGCCAACCTTTATCAAGGTGTTATAACATTTTAAAGTGTGTCAACAACAAACTATGCCTTTTTAATTAAATATATATACATGTCGTACCACAAGAAATAACAGTCATGGGGCCTCGTGGTTTCAGGAGTCTGGGTTAATACATAAAGAACAAGGCAGATTAAATGGAACTTGAGAAAGGCCAGAGACCAATGACACGGGCAAGATCCAGGCAGGTGTCTGATGTGAGATATCGGTCGTCCAGCGTCTGTTCGTAAAACTCACTAATGAAAGAGAGAGACAAAGATGTCACCCATGATGTCATAACTCCCCCTCAAGACTAATTTACACCGCTGTCGTATTTATCGATGTCTGTCCTTGATGTCTTCTTGCTGTCTGGAAATAGCGACTCCCCTCCATTCACCCCTCGGTGTCACTTTTAACTTTTTCCACCACGTACACTCTCTTTCTTCATTGATGAATCATACATACATACATACATATATACATACATGCATATATACATGCATACATATTTTGATCCAATATATGCCTTTTTAATTAAAGATTTATTTTCAAATACATATATTTTTTTTTGTTTTGAAAATAGAGCAATCCATATTTAAATTATTAGATAATAAAAAGGCATATATTGTTTTTTTTATCAAATCCAATATATGCCTTTTATTATCTAATAAATATATATATATACACCTCTCTATAAATTACAGTTTTCATTTGCAAAATTATCATTTTTACTATTTAGCAACTCTCCGGTAGGAATACACCTCTCCCTAAAGAACACTTTGGCTCTACAATTAGGTGTCCTTTACAGTGAGAAGTTCTACTGTATATATCTTCCAATAAAAAGGGGGCAATAAAAATTTATATAGTCTTACACATAACACAACAGTTCAAATAATTGTACAGTCAATAACAATTAACTTCCACGAACATAACAATAAAAACACCAAAAGACAATATAACTGCAGAAGATAAAGGAAGTAATTCACAGCCATCATTGGCTTTTCATTCAACCGAGCAAACAACTTGCAAATACAAAATTACATTTTACAATACGTTGTAAAAAAAGGTGGTACAATGTCACGTCATATTTCCCTTTACACTCAATGCCAGCCATACAAAATCTATTCAACTCTCAACAAAGAGTTACAATGAGAAAGAAGAATATAAAAAGAAAAGGTATTAAAAACCGCTCAAACTTCCTCGTTTCACTCATAAATACCTTTAGAAAACTGTTATTCCACACAATGTAGCATTCTGAATAAACCAAAAGAAGTTTTTAAAACATGTTTTATTCGAATAAATTAGCGGTAAAATGGTAATCTATTGAATAAATAGGTACTTATACTAAGGAAAATTGTAAAAACTTTATCAAAATTCGAAATTATTTTAAAGGCGTGCGATTCTTTTTAAAAATAAACAATTTCTACTGCCCTTACTGCAATGGAAAAATTAATGGGAGGGCCTGGCTCATCAGTGGTGAACCCTCCCAGCGGTTTCGCCAGTTTAATCTACCATACCGCTGTTATATTGCATTTTTGGAACTTCCTTTTATAGTGATACTGTTGCTAGACTCTTGGAATGGGTATTTTAGAAAAACTATAGACATAAGCTTTGAGGACAGTAGAATTACATACATTTATAAATATAAAATAAAATAAAAATATAAAAAACTTTATTATAATTCAACAGTTTTGATTCCAAACAGTCATAGTTAGATATAAGTTATGCCAAAACAACGGTTATCAAAAGAAGACAAAGATATTTCCTGGCCATTAAAGTGAACGTATTCTAGGATTTCTATGATAATATCAAAAATATTTTTAATGAGAGACCACATCTCTAAACATGGATGCTCCTGTTATCTCCTGAAGGTGGTTTCTTATTAGAGGTTGGATTTAGCATGGTACATACCCTTGATTTGACTAACCAGTAAAAACGCTCATTATGTTACGAAAATGTATCGTCAAATGCTTTACAGTAGATAGCCGTGATAACTATAAAAACGAGCCAGCAGGGATTTGAACATCGAATCTTCCAATCTTTAAGCATAACCTATTTACATTACAGAAAATGTGTCAAAGAATAACATTATCCTATGTTAAATTTATAAATTTACTAATATGTATGTACCTCTACAGACCTATAAGCTTATGTCCATAGTTCACTAAGCACCCCTAAGCTGCCTTCCATAGAAAATACAGGGTATATTCCAAACCAATCCAATACAATAGTAGAGCGGTCTAGAGATTAATTTGGCGAAACCGCTGAGAAGGTTCACTACTGATGAGCCAATCCCTCTCATTCAATAACTCATATCATTGCAGTAAGGTCTGTAGAGATAATATTTGATGATATTTAAAAGAAACACATTGCCAGTAAATATTATTTACGAACGGAAGGATACGTCCAGGGTAGCCTAGTGGACATGGCATCTGCCCGGTAAGCGGAAGGTTGTGGGTTCGATTCCCGCCCCTGGACACTTTTATTTTTCCGTTCGCCATTACTCTTCATATTTTCACCCTCTCATACTTCATTCAAAAAAGTTAGAAATAGTAAATATTTCTCTTTTAAATAAATATTGATTTTTCACATAAAAGAAACTTATGCGGTATAACTTTATGTATTGTTTATAATCACACGCCGCAGTCCTTTATAATGAAATATATTTGTGTAAAATATTATCCTATATGTATATCAAATGGTAAAATATGTGCGAAGTATAGGCTAGAAGTATCTAAGAATTAGACATCAAGCATAAAAGAGGTATGCAGCCACATTAACCAATAGTTTATTTCAAATCCCAACCTTTCAGTGATTTGCTGACACTCTCTTCAGGAGAACGGTTATTCTGAATCCTAGGAGAATGACAGCTCCCTTGAAGGAAAATGAATCCCTGTCACTGAAAGGTCGGTAGTCAAAATTAACCATTGGTTGATATGTCTGTGTTTTTCTCTGAATTAACTTCTAACCAACAAATGATCTTCAGAACAAGAGGTATAGACAAGAAATCTAGAAGAATCATATTTGGTAATCCTTGTGATACACAATGCGCTGTTTTCTTATTTTACTAAAGCTATTTCTCAAGCATTTTGTTGCTTAGCAAAAGGATATCATTTCAAGATTATAGAATGAAGAATGAACTAGTTGTTTGTGAACTTAACGATTTGATTTCCGATAAAAAATAATATTTAAAGTTCAATTCATTTTGTAAATAGATTCTAAACTTTCTACAAAATCTGGATCTCTAATGTTTTCAGGCGTTCAATAATGTAAATAACTTATGTAAATAAACTTTTCTCCTTGTTTAGCGCAAGTATCCCTTGCGGGATATAGCGCTTTGGAAATAAAATAATTGAATTGAATTGAATCAACAAACAGTTTTGATTTTTCTAAAAAAAATGTATATAAAAATTTCCACAAAAGAGTTTATTGTTGAATCATGGAGGGGACAAATCTAATAGACAATGATTTGCATAATACATTTTATAAATTAGAGGACTTCCACGATTTGATACCAAGCCATCTTTGTTAATAAATTGGATAATATTTTAAACAAGTGACTCTTTATTAGTGGCTCTTTCGAAGGTTTTAATGTGACCCCTTTGACCTTTCTATGCGGGAAATAATCATATGTATTTCTATAATGCACTATGTAGTTGTTTCTAACTGTTATCTCTCGTTGATTTGGTAACCTGTTGCATTTACAAATGAATTGTAGAAACACAAGGCATCAATTTTATAGTTTTTTGCAAAGCGCGTAAGCTTAAATCCAACGTTCGTAAAGGTTTAAATATATTTAAACTTTGAGATTATTTTGAAGAGTTCCTCATAGATTCCTGGAATGTATCGCCAACCATTGTCCCTCAAGACGTATATTCAGAGAGTTCTGCCAGTTTATAATAGGCACTACGGCGGGGAGGGGATTCTTGAGATGGCGCGTTCTTACCATGCCTTGGAGGGTTTATCTTCAGGAGAAATGACAAGAATGAAAGGAACTAAAGACTACCATAGACAACAGCATTAAGTAAGAATCATTTCATTCAAACCAAGGTCTTAAATGGAACAGAAATGTTTGGTTAGGAAGTATTGAGGATCTCACCAAGTCAGAAGCATGTTCTAATTTTAGCAATCCACCAGGTAGAATACCATAATAGAGACGTGTATTTACAGTACTGGGTGGATCAAGGCCGTGTGAACGACCGGAGCATTCTGCGGTCGATATCCAGGTCGGCCGCAGTGCGCAGAAGGTGGCCTCGAGTGTCTGAGACACTTACTTCCTGCCACACATGACATAGGAACTTCGGTCAAACAAGAGGAACCGAAGTATCTCATTGACTATCCCTTTTATGGCAGTTCTGTAGTTTTGATGGCTTTGGTAAACCTATTCCACATATTGTTAGTGCCTTCAGGTTGGGTTATGTCCTGGGAGCCTTGGCGAACTTTCTTTCTGTAGTTTAGGGGACCGTCTTGGTAGCCTCGGTGAACTTGCTAACCAAGTGTCTTAAGGATCATGTATTGATGGTTTTGGTCGACTTGTTCCACATAACTTCGGTCAAACAACAGGAAACGAAGAATCTTATTGACTATCCCTGTTAGGGCAGTTCTGTAGTTTAGGGGACCATCTTGGTAAAGTGGCTAACTAAGTGTCTTAAGGATCATATCCTGATGATTTTGGTCGACTTGTTCCACATACTGTTAGTGCGCTCAGGTTGGGTTATGTTCTGGGAGCCTTGGTAAACTTCTTTATGAACGTCTTATGGCTGGTTTATGTCTTGCTAGGATTGATAAACTCATTAATTAAGTATTCCCAAGCGTCTTTTATGTCCTGGGAGTCTTGGTGAACGTTCTTTCTGTAGTTTAGAGGACCGTCTTGGTAGCCTTGGTGAACTTGCAAACCAAGTGGCTTAAAGATCATGTCTTGATGGTTTTGGTGAACTTTTTCACTTAGTGGTCTCAAGCTGGATTATGTAATGGGAGCCTTGGAGAACGTTCTTTCTGTAGTTTAGTGAATCGTCCTGGTAGCCTTGATGAACTTGCTAACCAAGTGTCTTAAGGATCATGTCTTGATGGTTTAGGTTAACTTGTCCACTTAGTTGTTTCAGGCTAGATTATGTCCTGGGAGCCTTGATAAATGTTCTTTCTGTACTTTAGAGAACCGTCTTGGTAGCCTTAGTGAACTTGCTAACCAAGTGTCTTAAGGATCATGTCTTGATGGTTTTGGTGAACGTGTTCCACCTACTGTTAGTGTCCTCGGGCGGATTATGTCCTGGGAGTCTTGGTGAACTTCTTTCTGGGCGTCTTAAGTCTGGTTTATGTCTTTCTATAGGATTGATAAACTCCTTAGTTAAAAGTATTTACAGTCTTTATTATGCATTGGTAGCCTTGAACTTTCTCACTAGGTTTCTTAAGGTTGAATTATGTCTTAGCAACCTTGGTGAGCCACTTCACTGAGCAGTTCCAGACTAGATGATGTTTTGGTAGCATTATTGAACCCCATTCACCAGGTATTTTAAGGCTGAATCGAGAATTTATAGACTGGTCTATTTATGCGCCTTGTTGAACTAATTCGTCTGTCTACTGGCTGTATTATGTGTCTTGGTAACCTTAAGTAAATCACCAAGTATTTTCAAGCCGTTTTTTTTATAGTTTTGATTTACTATTCACAAAGTTTTCCAAGCTTGATTGTATCATGGTAGTTTTAAAACAGCTGGCTTATATCTTGAGAGATTCAGCAAGGCAGTGCTGGTGGATGGTCCAAGACAATTTTTTTACAATTAAAAATAACTTTATTGACATCTTGTCAATACATTCAAAGTACACAGTCTGCACTATTTAAAAAAGATAATATGGATTATATACACAATGTACAATGAATATGGCGCCTCTTCCAGCGCTGCAGAGTTTGGTGGAGAATCGTCAGTGGGTCTCCAGCGACACCACGTATTTCGTGATCTACGAAGAAAACGTTGATTGCGTACTTCGCCGCTGAGGAGATGGTGATGGCGTGGTCCTCGGGACAAACTGGAAAAGATGGTCCGAGATGCCTCGAGTCGTTCCACCTAGAAGACTTGGAAGTTGAAAAGAAGGGATAACCTTCATACATTGACAATTTGGATATTAGCCAAATTATAAAGATATCAATAATATTTTATATGAACAGAGAACGAGAAAATTTGAATGCGGTAAAAAGTTACTAACTCGGGATTCGAACCAGGTCGTGACATGCAGGAAAGACAACGACTTTGACCACTACACCAACCAGGAAGACAATAAACATTTGAAATAATACTAATTAAGTCATCCCCCGAGACATCATGTATTGATGCCAAGGCCGTTGATGCATATTGGCAATTCGCTTCAAACCCACTGCGTATCCCTCCAAATATCGGTTACACACACAAGATATAGAATTACGATATAATATACATTTGTAAAAATACAATGTGTATTGTAATATATGAATTATATTTTTAAAAAACAATACATCAGTGAAATGTTTAAAAGAAAGGGGAAATGGTACTCGACCTATGCCTACTATCAAGTTAGGCTTCGCTATTCTAGGTTTTCTGGCGCAATTCTCTAAGTAGGAGGTCATTAATAAATGAAGTACAAATATTGGGCTAATATTTGTAATGGTGATGGGTCATAGGTAGGGATAGAAGAGCGAGAACAATAATAGCAGATTCTATATATATACATAATAGTACATAAGTTAAAAGAGTTGAGGCATCCATAAAGATGTAACGTCAGGTAGAAGAGGTAAGGGCAAAAACAGATAAGCAATAAGCAGTACCAAGTTACAGAAGCTATAAGTAGGCTCAGGTACAGAGATATAATATGGATAAGAAAAATTTGTGACGTCGTAAAAACAATAATCAACCACATTGTTAACAGAGAAGCTAAAAGTGAAGCTATGCACAGATCTGGATTGTACATTCGGATGGTACTTCAACGCTCTGTCTGTACATCCAATCCATTAGATTATTAAAATCCAATCCAAAGATGTATACTGTGATGAATCAAAAAGGAATCAAGGACCTAGCTAGTGTTTGTATTGATACATTAGTGCGCCATCTGTTATGAAAATTCCAAACTATTATAGACGCGTATGATTCTTTAATAATTTAAACAATTTCTGTAATGGATTTCAGTGAGGGCAGTAGAAATTGTTTAATTTTAAAAAACTCATACGCGTCTATGATAGTTTTGAATTTTCATTGATACATATACCTGGATAAACATGGGTAAATCTCACCTATAGCTATATTGACTACTATAATTTACAAAGAGGATCATCATGGACCTAGCTAACTTCAATCCTTGTGCACAGAGCTGGATGGACCTCACAAAGTTCTCACCATCCTGCTCGCCGCCGCCAAGATCGGAGCCATCCTCTGTCTTCTGTACACCTTCATCTTCTCCCTTGACATGATGAGCAATGGCTTCCGTCTGCTGGGAGGACGGCGAGCAGGGGCAGTGTTCCAGGACACCACGCTGCTGCGGAACCCTGTAGTGGGGCTGATGATTGGAGTGCTGGTGACAGTTCTGGTGCAGAGCTCGTCCACTTCCACATCTGTGGTTGTCACCATGGTGGGCGCTGGACGTGAGTACAGCTTCCAATCCACACTTCTTCTTTAATATAAGAAATATTGGATGGATTACAATAGTAGGCATCTGAACTTGTGGTTTTATTCTATACATCTCTAGATAGACAACAAACTAAGATAGATTAATGGAGAGTAGACACGGAAGAATTTTTCTATTATAATTAAAATGGTAGAAACTTTCGTACCCGTCCTTTTTCAGCCATAAACGTGAACATCTGAGAAAGGACAAGCATTCGAAAGCTATCTTCTATGCAATTAAGTAATATTCTCTATAGCTTTGTAGGTCAATAGGTAACTTCTTTCTTTATGGATTAAAAGAATATTGGTAGAAACTTTTGTACCCGTCCTTCTTCAGCCATAAACGTGTACATCTGAGAAAGGACACGCATTCGAAAGCTATCTTCTATGCAATTAAGTAATTTTCTCTATAGCTTTGTAGGTCTCTAGGTAACTTCTTTCTTTATGGATTAAAAAAACTAATGGTAGAAACTTTCGTACCCGTCCTTCCTCAGCCATAAACGTGAACATCTGAGAAAGGACACGCATTCGAAAGCTATCTTTTTTTTATGCAATTAAGTGTTATTCTCTATAGCTTTGTAGGTCTCTAGGTAACTTCTTTCTTTATGGATTAAAAAACTAATGGTAGAAACTTTCATACCCGTCCTTCTTCAGCCATAAACGTGAACATCTGAGAAAGGACACGTATTCGAAAGCTACCTTCTATGCAATTAAGTTTTATTCTCTATAGTTTTTTAGATTCTAGGTAACTTTTAGATAACTTCTTTCTTTATGGATTAAAAACTTAATAATTTAATCATTTTTAGTAATTCCTTCAATTTATATATTCCAGTTTATTGTTTTGTTTCTCCAGAGAGAAAATCTTCAATTAATTTATGTTGAAGAAAGCTCTAGAAAACCTTCTTTAAAAAAACTCAAGGTTTATTGACTAATTAAGTAGAGGTAATTAGAGGTCTTCCGCCATCTTTCTTTTAGCAGTAATTGGACGAGTTCAACTTTAGGGGGTCTAGGACAACCTTAACGCCATCTATGACCCGGTAAACAAAACAATACATTTGCTACTAAAAGAAACTAACAATGGGTTTTGTGTTTGTTAGAACATACCTATAGCAACCTTCTCGTAGTTGAGATCGCTGACTGGACATTTGTTGTACCTTTTTACTAATATGAGGATATATAGGAATACATTTGCCGTGTTTATCTTTCCCCACTTCCAACTTTCATCACACAAAAAAAAAAAAAAAAAACAGTGACACACAAAAATTAAGAAGAGATATAGCCACGTTTGAAGTGTAAAAGGGAGATCAAGAGGAAAGTGGTGAGTTTCTTTATTGAGCTGTACACAAGCTTTCGGACGTCACCCGTCCTTCATCAGGTGTTGACATGAATAAGAAGGAGATGCTATATTTATAAGCAACAGTTTAAACTATCTGATGCACGCCCGCGAGAGCACACGCTAATAGCTAATAACAAAATATTTTCAATTTTACTCTGTATAAATATTATTTTGAGTTTGTATAAAGAATATCAGCCCGTTTCTCACTTCGTCTTAGGTATACAGATTTTCAACGGGCTGATATTCTTTATACAAACTCAAAATAATATTTATACAGAGTAAAATTGAAAATATTTTGTTATTAGCATGTGCTCTCGCGGGCGTGCATCAGATAGTTTAAACTGTTGCTTATAAATATAGCATCTCCTTCTTATTCATGTCAACACCTGATGAAGGACGGGTGACGTCCGAAAGCTTGTGTACAGCTCAATAAAGAAACTCACCACTTTCCTCTTGATCTCCCTTTTACACAAAAATTAAATCCCTGATTAGAACCTACACTTTAGAAAATATAAAATGGTCTTCCGTGTAACCAACTGAGCTAAGAAAAACATCAGCTGATTGGCTGATTAATACCATATGACAGAAGAGAATCTTTCAGCGGGGGAACAAAAGTCTAGACAACATATTTACATATAAACCAATAAAGGGATATATTATAAGGGATTACTATGCAAATCTAAGACGTAGATCTTATACAAGACAACTGTCTGTAACGTAAGAGGAAGATTGTTGTTTCACAGAATATTCAAATAGAAAATGAGTCACCGACTATAATTTCAATTTGCATTTGTGACACGTACAATTTTAGTTTTCCTCCATAAAATTTCTTGGAAAATGTATTTCTCTTCCTTCACAACTCCGGACTTCGTTGTTGTTTTGAATATAAAATGTCGCGTTGTTTTTTTCTTAAATTTACCTATCAGATTTTTGAGATTCGAAATCAATTTTTAAAATTTGTCTCTACTAAGACTTTTTAGGAGGTTCTTGAATTTTTTTATATAATAGATAAACCAAAAGTGTTAAAACCACTGTCTACATATTTGAGCAAAATAAACCCGAAGATTTTCAACGTTTTACCAGTCTATAAGGTTTAAGATCCAACGTTGCCTTAGAATCCATAACACCGAAGGTCCTACGTTGCCCTAAAGTCCACGACACCGAAGATCCAACGTTGTCCAAGAGTCCATGATACCGAAGATCCAACGTTTTCCTAGAGTCAACAACACCGAAGATCCAACGTTGCCTTAGAATCCACAACACCGAAGATTCAACGTTGCCCTAAAGTCCACGACACCGAAGATCCAACGTTGTCCAAGAGTCCACGATACCGAAGATCCAACGTTTTCCTAGATTCAACAACACCGAAGATCCAACGTTGCCTTAGAATCCACAACACCGAAGATCCAACGTTGCCCTAAAGTCCACGACACCGAAGATCCAACGTTGTCCAAGAGTCCATGATACCGAAGATCCAACGTTTTCCTAGAGTCAACAACACCGAAGATCCAACGTTGCCCTAAAGTCCACGACACCGAAGATCCAACGTTGCCTTAGAATCCACAACACCGAAGATCCAACGTTGCCCTAAAGTCCACAACACCGAAGATCCAACGTTGCCTTAGAATCCACAACACCGAAGATCCAACGTTGCCCTAAAGTCCACGACACCGAAGATCCAACGTTGCCCTAAAGTCGACAACACCGAAGGTCCAACGTTGCCTTAGAATCCACAACACCGAAGATCCAACGTTGCCCTAAAGTCCACGACACCAAAGATCCAACGTTGCCTTAGAATCCACAACACCGAAGATCCAACGTTGCCTTAAAGTCCACGACACCGAAGATCCAACGTTGCCCTAGAGTCCACAATACCGAAGATCCAACGTTGCCCTAAAGTTCACAACACCGAAGATCCAACGTTGCCTTAAAGTCCACGACACCGAAGATCCAACGTTGCCCTAGAGTCCACAATACCGAAGATCCAACGTTGCCCTAAAGTCCACAACACCGAAGATCCAACGTTGCCCTAAAGTCCACGACACCGAAGATCCAACGTTGTCCAAGAGTCCATGATACCGAAGATCCAACGTTTTCCTAGAGTCAACAACACCGAAGATCCAACGTTGCCCTAAAGTCCACGACACCGAAGATCCAACGTTGCCTTAGAATCCACAACACCGAAGATCCAACGTTGCCCTAAAGTCCACAACACCGAAGATCCAACGTTGCCTTAGAATCCACAACACCGAAGATCCAACGTTGCCCTAAAGTCCACGACACCGAAGATCCAACGTTGCCCTAAAGTCGACAACACCGAAGGTCCAACGTTGCCTTAGAATCCACAACACCGAAGATCCAACGTTGCCCTAAAGTCCACGACACCAAAGATCCAACGTTGCCTTAGAATCCACAACACCGAAGATCCAACGTTGCCTTAAAGTCCACGACACCGAAGATCCAACGTTGCCCTAGAGTCCACAATACCGAAGATCCAACGTTGCCCTAAAGTTCACAACACCGAAGATCCAACGTTGCCTTAAAGTCCACGACACCGAAGATCCAACGTTGCCCTAGAGTCCACAATACCGAAGATCCAACGTTGCCCTAAAGTCCACAACACCGAAGATCCAACGTTGCCTTAGAATCCACAACACCGAAGATCCAACGTTGCCTTAGAATCCACAACACCGAAGATCCAACGTTGTCCTAAAGTCCACAACACCGAAGATCCAACGTTGCCTTAGAATCCACAACACCGAAGATCCAACGTTGCCCTAAAGTCCACAACACCGAAGATCCAACGTTGCCTTAGAATCCACAACACCGAAGATCCAACGTTGCCCTAAAGTCCACAACACCGAAGATCCAACGTTGCCTTAGAATCCACAACACTGAAGATCCAACGTTGCCCTAAAGTCCACGACACCGAAGGTCCTACGTCAGACAGTCGGACTCTAAGACTGCTATTTCCAGCCTGCTCGAGTTTTTGTAATCCCCGGAAGTGGCCGTCTCGAGTACGGCGGCTAAACTCGGAGCTTCCTTCCTCGGCCCATTGATCCACGGGCTGGTTGTCCCGGATGGCCTGTCTCCCAGAGTCCTCCTTCTTCTTGGCGTCTTCTTGTCCACTCTCCGTCCATCCATACATCTTCTTTGTTTGTATTCATTTCACACCGAAGCTATTCTTCTTTAACTGTTCCATTTCGTAGAATAAGTATCACTGAATTACGCACATAAAGCCCAAAAAGGGTCATGAATGGTTACAAGAAGGTGATATCGGGTCAAAAGATTGATCATCATATTTGCATATACAGCTACACAATCAATGGAAGATATCAAACGATCATAAGTATTATGTCCATCATAAAGAAGATCTATGGTGTAATGTCTGCCTTTTGGCATTTATGGTGAATTGTAATTTGCATGCCAAGGTCATTCATACTTTCTTCTTCTTTTATCTTAATTTTTTTTAAATCGGTATATTATTCTCGGAAATATACATAAATCGGGTATATTTGTAAACTTAAATTTTTACCTTTTTTATACATTTTATAAATATATATAAAATACTATATATTAAAAAGGAAATGAGTTTTTTTAATGGATATAAAACTCATTTCTCTCAATAGACAGCAGTTTCCTGGCGACAGTTTGGTTCAAGGATTCCAATAAATCACAAGTTTTTGGATCAAATATTTAACAAAATACGTTGAAATCTGATTCAAATCATTTTCTTGTGACCATATCAACAAATAGTTGGAAATTTTGCTGGGAGGATATTGATCTGTTAAGATAAAGGTCGCCTCTCCCGTCAAAATATACATCAAAGCTAGATGCCATCTATTGGCCGTCACCACAAACAAGCGGCCTCGGGTTGGTGACAAAGCCACAACACCAACTTTGACAAACTGAGAAGAGTCTGCCTGGAGACCATGGTTTCAGGCTAATGGCCCTCGTCTGTCTAGGGCGGACTTTATTCCATGAGATCCACAAGGGATCTAATGCCATCTTTACAACCCGCCAAAGGGGTGTTTAGCTGGCAAAGTGGCTGGGTCAAATCTATGACCAAAATATCATTACTAGCCTAGCATTATCCCAGCCGGGCTTTCACATGTCAAATGGAAAACTGGTATATAAGCACGCGAATGCCACGTTAGACTTTTACATTGTTGCATAATTGTTGCAGAGTTGTCACACACTGATTCTGGGTAGATTTGATAGAAATAGGCACTAGATAGAATGAAAATTCGAAGCTATCTTAGACGCGTATGATTCTTTTTGAAATTAAACAATTTCTACTGCCTTTACTGCAATATGGAAAATTTAATGGGAGGGCCTGGCTCATCAGTGGTGAACCCTCCCAGTTTAATTTCAAAAAGAATCTTACGCGTCTAAAATAGTTTCAAATTTTCATAACAGATGGCGCGCTAGTGCATAATACTAGATAGAATGTATATAATTAAGTAGAAGGTAGGATTGAGCGAGGTAGCTAAAGCTGGACGGACCGTGCAGTGATCCGAGTCCGCGACGCCATCCCCATCGTGATGGGCGCCAATATCGGCACCAGCGTCACCAACACCATCGTGGCGCTCACCCAGGTCCAGGAGAGGGAGGAGTTCCGACGGGCCTTCGCTGCGGCCACCATCCACGACATGTTCAACTGGCTGACCGTGCTGGTGTTACTCCCGCTGGAGATGGCCACAGGTGAATATAGCATTGATTCTCTTGTTTGGATTTTCTCTTTAGTGGAACTCTTGGTATAGGCCATGGGTTGTGCTGGAATATACCATACGTGTAGTACCAGGCCATGGTGGATAGAGGGTTGTGACTACTTGTACTGTAAGTACACCACATGTCTATACATGTAGTACCAGGCCATGGTGGGTAGAGGGTTGTGACTGTTTGTACTGTAAGTACACCACATGTCTACACATGTAGTACCAGACTATGATTGGTAGAGGGTTGTGACTGGTTGTACTGTAAGTACACCACATGTCTACACATGTAGTACCAGGCCATGGTGGGTAGAGGGTTGTGACTACTTGTATTGTAAGTACACCACATGTCTACACATGTAGTACCAGACTATGATGGGTAGCGGGTTTTGACTGTTCGTACTGTAAGTACATCACATGTCTACACATGTAGTACCAGGTCATGGTGGGTAGAGGGTTGTGACTGTTTGTACTGTAAGTACACAATATGTCTACACATTTAGTACCAGGCCATGGTGGGTAGAGGGTTGTGACTGTTTGTACTGTAAGTACACCATATGTCTACATATGTAGTACCAGGTCATGGTGGGTAGAGGGTTGTGACTGTTTGTACTGTAAGTACACAATATGTCTACACATTTAGTACCAGGCCATGGTGGGTAGAGGGTTGTGACTACTTGTGCCGTAAGTACACTCACATGTCTACACATTTAGTACCAGGCCATGAGAGAAAACCTTAAAACCAATGATACGCCTGTTCTCTCTATCTCCTGGATTTGATCGCCTATTGGAGAGTGAGTCGTTTTAGATCAAAGCATTTTAGATCCCAGGACGTTGGTTGCCCATGAAAGTTGTTACTGTATCAGACTCAATAATGATACACATCTGTATCTAACGAACATGTATGCTGGACCCAGGTTACTTGGAGCACACTACGGGCGCCATCATGGGCTCCAGAGAATGGCAACAGAATAAAGAGATGAACCGGGAGTTCCTCAACAAATTGACCAAGCCGGTCTTGGGGCTCATCATCCAGGTGACTAAACCAATCATGTCCCTCTTTACAACAATCTACTGATATAGGTCACTATTGTGATGTTTCTTATTACCTCAATATATTGTTCTGTTATAGAAGAACCCACAACATCATGGATTGGCGAAATACTTGAACTCTCTCTTTTTTTGGTGATTCTCGATGCGACAACTGTAGAAACAGTTATTTCATTATGGCGAACAGCCGACCAGCTTTTTGGTGCCGAAAACTTACCAGAAGGCGATCAAATATGTTTATTATTTTTAAAATAAATTACACAATAGTCAAAAATATTCTTTAAGCATCCATTCAAGGGATAAAGGTAAAAACATCCCATCTTGAGATTACGGGTTACTTCTTGACACAGGTGCAAGTGCACTGACTAAGCTGACCACTGAGCCACAGTTTTAAGCGTTATAGATCAGGATTTGAGAGAAATTTTTTCATTAGAAAAAAAGGTACCAAATGCAAAACAGATATATACATCTCCTGTTTAGGCTGTTTTAGGATAGTTGTTGCCATCTATAGTAATAAACACCAAATAAGTTTTATTTTTAAATATATGAATAAAATATTTTCACTAAAAGCATTTTATGATAAATCAATGAGCAAACCATATAGCTTTTTCGGTCTGTTGGCCCTTTTTCGTGTAGTGAAGACTGTACCTCAACGATTAACTAAGATCTTCAAAAAATATTTTAAAATAAAAATCCTTAAAATATATAGGCCAGGAGTATTTTAGGCCAATATGTGCGAATTCTTGGCTAGATTTTGGCAAACATTCTGATATAAAATCATCTAAATTCAGCTATATTTATTTCTATAGATGGTTTATAAAGGCCTCTTCTAATGTATTGTTTGATTAGGAGTTGGCCTTGTCATCAATTTCTAATAAGTCTCTTCATATTTGCCCATAGAAGTTATTAAATCCATCTTCTCAAATTTAACTTGTGTGGTTTCAGCTCGATAAGAATGTTCTTGAAGGCATCGGCAATAAAGATTCTGATGTTTCCAACAAATCCTTCATCAAGAGGTGTTGCAAATACAACGAAACCATCTGCATCGAGGATTGTAAGTATTCTTATTGTTATCTTGGTTGGGATTTTACTGATTTGTATTTTTTGTTTCTTTCAGGTAAATTCCTCTTCCGAAACTGGGATCTTCCTGAGGCAGCCATTGGAGGAATTCTCTGTGCCATCTCCATTATCCTTCTGACCTGCAGTTTGGTGATGATGGTTAAAGTCCTCAAATCCTCGCTGAAAGGACGCGTTTCAGTATTCCTCGAGAAATTCTTCACCACTGAGAAACCATTCCCTTACAACATCCTCATGGGTTATATAGCCATCTTAATGGGATGTCTGATGACCATTCTGCTTCAGAGCAGCTCCATCTTCACCTCAGCTCTCACTCCTCTTGCTGGGATTGGCGTTGTGCCCTTAGAAAGCATGTACCCTCTTACGCTTGGATCCAATCTTGGCACGACAACTACCAGCATTCTCGCTGCCTTTGCAGCTCCCAGCGCTAAAATCAAAGATACCTTACAAATCGCTTTCTGCCATCTTTTATTCAATCTTAGCGGTATCTTACTCTTCTATCCGATTCCTTATTTAAGATTTCCTATCGGATTAGCAAGAGCTTTGGGTAACCTAACAGCTTCGTATCGCTGGTTTGCTGTTCTCTACATGGTTATGATGTTCATTATATTTCCTGTTTTCATCTTCGCTCTCAGCTGGGCCGGTAGCGAGGTTCTAGCGGCCGTCTTAGGCACCCTCTTGCTTCTTGTTGCCCTCATCATTCTGATTAACGTCCTTCAGAGAAAACGACCTGGAATGCTGCCTCAAGTCCTTCGTACTTGGGAATGGCTGCCTGAATGTCTGCGTTCTCTGGAACCAATGGATCGTCTAGTATCTACAGCTTGCTGCTGTTGCAAGAAACGCAATGATGGCACGACCTTACGACTCAAGGCCAATGTCTCCCAAGTCAACATCGTGGAATCTGCCAAAGAATCACACCATCTGGAGGGGCTCGAAAATAGGGGATTCATCTGGGCAAGGACTAACGGAGCAGCTGAAAGCACCCTGCTTTAAAAAGAAGAAGAAAGCCAACATTTTCACACATGTAAATATATAACAACCCCCATGATCTCTCCTCTATATATGATATATAGACAGTAAGAAGAATATGTACGTGTTAAAATCACTCTTACAATCGATACCCCATAATCCTTCTATAACAGCTTTTAATAACATCATTCCATTATATAATATTATAGCCTGTTTACAGGTGTTTTACTGTATATACCATTTTAAAGGAAAGCCAAGATATTTACAATATTTTTTTAAATATACCACTAAGAATTTTAAATCATTTAACATATGCGACCTTAATGTTTATAAAGTTGATTAATTCTTTAACGACTAAAAAATAAGAATTTGTAAAATTTTGTTAATTTATAAGATTTTATTGAAAGTATTATTTTCAAAATTATTAATACGTTTTAACTTTAATTATTGCAAAATAGAGAATGATTTGTTTAAAACAGTTTGGTTGGTAAATATATGAAAATTAAGTATCACTTAATATGTTATATTTTTATTGCTGATGTAGATAAACTTTGAGATTATTATTGTTAGACTTTTTTTGCTTAATATTCGTTTTTGGAAAATATTTTTTATAATAAAACACGCCAGACGCCTACGCCGCCCAAACACGCCATTATTAACTTTTTATATATATAAAATATTAAATAAATTTTCGAATTATTTATCACAAAATATAGTTTGAATATTATATTTTTCGAATATGAATTTAGAGATAAGCAAGAGATAGATATATTTATAACCTAGGTTTCCCTGTAGCGCAGAACGCCAACTACCAGGTGAAATGCGCAAACCAGACTTAACTTTAGCAAAGAAATTTATTAACAAAGTTCTTTTTTTATTAATCTCAAAGTCTATATCCTGATACATCGATAAATTCCTTTTGTATCTTAACTTTCTACACCTTTTTATCCAAAATTATAGAAAAATAAAGCTTTTTCAAATTAGTTTTTCATATATTTTCAAATAGCTCCTTGTATATTATTCATGTTTTTATATAATAACAAAATATTTATATATTTAGGAAAGGTAGTAGATATATTTTTGTTTAAAGACAATTATATATAAATAATTTTCAAAAATATTTTTAAAAAATTAGAATACACCAATTAATTCTTAAATATTCAAGCCCTTTCTCTCTCAATGTAAATATTTTTTTAATATTATACACTAATATTTAAATTGCATGAATTTCTAATCCAACTCGAATATTCTAAATCTGATTTTCCCTTTGATACTTCTACATCACAAATTTCAAATATTTTTGTGCTTAAACTATTTAAATATTTAAAAATATATCTTTTTATTATTATTTGAACTCTATAAAAATATAAAGCTGTATAAAAAGGTTACCTTTTCACCCATATATATATATTTCATGATATATCTTCAAAATATATTGTGTGTATATATTTGATCCCAGAGTAAATGGAATATATTTAATTTTGTTAGTTAATAATTAATTGATAGCTATATATCTATATATATCCCCAGATATTAGAAATATTAGATTTAAGTTTCTAGATATTGTATATATCTCTAGATATATATATATATTACCTAGCTGTATATTTATATTATATATGCTTAATTTTAGTTTATAAATCTGATTATAATATTAGGCGCTAGTTTAACCATTATATGTGACTAAATATTTTATAACCTTTTGCCATCTCATTTACATTTTATGCATTTGCTTTTTAAGAAACGTGATCAATATTTTTAATATTACCTTCAACGAATAAAAATAATAAAATGTTAAATATCAAATATAATGACCAGTTTCAGAAAACACTTTATTATATTATTAACTTCATAAATGTATAAATTGGGATATATTATTTAATAACTGTATTAATTTAAACGTTGTATAATTTATTTTAAATAAAATATTTTGGTTCGTTTGGTGTATGTCTTCCATAAGTTATTTTACCCGAATTGAAATAATAAAAAAACGAGTTGTCCCATTTGGCTGTGATATTTGTAAATAATGAAGAATAAACATTAATTATTGTAAAAATAGATGAATCGATGGAATATTAATTATTGTTTTTTGTTGTTGTTTTGCACAATCTGTTATGTGGAATACGGACACATATTAGCAGAAAACGCGCGCGAGCTATAATCTTAGAAATCGATTTCAGAAGACTAATCCGTATAGTCTTGTAATCTTAGTGATTATTATTTAAAAGCTCGTTTATTTATGTAATCTTAATTTATATTTATAAATGTATGTAAATATAGCACTTCTGATATGTGTATTTATTTATTTTATTTTAAAAAATTACATTCCTTCTTTAGTTATTCAAAAATTGATTTATTTTTAAATAAAATATTTTTAAAACTGATTTTTATTCTATTTATTTCTTTTTATAATGCTACACACAACATATATATTTAAATGTGTTGGATAACTGAATGCTACGACAGCTAGCGCCACACTGGACCTATCATCATCACAACTGTTTGTTTACCTTCTTCTCTATACTTCAATAACTGTTCGCTACCATAACTTTGTTTTTTCTTGCTAAATGGATAATAAAGATTATTATCATATAATCCTCAACGTCCTCATGCCTTCCTACAAGCTGTAAGTACCTAAATCTTACAACAATTAGATTATGAGACTGAATATTGCATGAAATTCAACTAACGAGTTAAGACAAAGAAAAAAGGCTTAGCAAAAGTGGCGTCACTCCCGAGCCACGATGTAACCCTAAATAAGCTCGACGGCTATAACTACTCACTATGGTCTTTCAAAATTGAAATGCTCTTGCAAAAGGAAGATCTTTGGGAAGTTGTCACCGAAAATATTCCAGATGAACCTAAAATCGAATGGAAAAAGAAAGACTCAAAAGCTAGAGCTATCATTAATCTAAGCATCGCCGACTCACAAATAGTGCATGTTAAAAACCTACTAACAGCCAAAGCTACCTGGGACACTCTTAAAAATATCTATGAAAGAAAAACACTCTCAGGAAAAATTTATTTGCTAAGGAAACTATACAGCTTAAAACTCGAAGAAGACAAAGACATGCAGCAGCACATCACTACCATGATGGAACTTGTTGACAAACTGCGAATCATTGGCGAAACACTAAAGGACTCTCACATCATGGCTATACTGCTTTGCTCGCTTCCAAAGAACTACTCAAATCTCATCACGATGTTGGAATCAAGGCCTGATGACGAGCTAACGCTTGAATTCACCAAGAACAAACTCCTTGATGAACACACACGCAGAGTAGAAAGCTCGAAAGACGAAAGCACCGCATCAAAAGCCTTAAAAAGCCTCCACAGAGCTTCAAGCCAAAGAAGAGAAAAAGATAAGAAATTCTGTTCTTTCTGCCACAAACCAAACCACTCCAAAGAAGAATGTTGGCACTATCAAAAGCGAAACAACAGCAACAAAGAGTACAAATATGAAAACTTCAGAAGAGGAAACGTACCAAAGTACACAAATCAGTCGAGTGTCACCCAAGAACCATCAACAAATCAGAGAACAACAAAAGGACCTAACCCAAAAGCTCTCAATTGCACTCAACGAGAAGCAAGTGTACACAACTGGTTCGTCGACTCTGGAGCCACATCTCATATGGCGTACGACGAAAGCTTCTTCACTGAACTTAACAGAGAACAAACACAACATGTTGTGGTTGCTAATGGCAATAAGCTGCAGGTCAAAGGGATAGGACAAGGAGAAATCAAAGTCATCACACCCCAAGGAAAGACTGACACCTTACTTCTCACAAAAGTTCTCTACATCCCGGAACTAACAGACAACCTTCTGTCAGTGAGTGCGGCCACCTCCAACGGATGTAAAGTAACGTTCAAAAGAGATTGGTGTACCATCGAAAGAGACAACACAGCCCTCGCGAACGGTATACTTGACAATGGAATGTACCGACTCCGCCTGGATGACAACCTCCAAACTCGCACATTCAAAGCAAATGTTGCAAAACAAAACCACTGCAAGAACAAAAATTGCCTCATGCTCTGGCACGACAGACTAGGACACAGAAATATAGAATCAATTAAGAAGATTCGAAATGAGAACCTAGCAAGAGGACTAAGTCTAAATAACTGTTCGCACAGCACAGACTGCGTTCAGTGCATTCAAGGAAAACTCACCGAAACCCCATTTCCAAAGAAGACTGAGTACAGAGCAACTGAAACGCTTCAACTTGTCCACAGTGATATCTGCGGTCCATTACCAACTAACTCTCTCAGCGGTAAGAGATACTTCATCACCTTCACTGATGACTACAGCAGATACACGAAGATCTACCTCCTGAAAGGAAAAGACGAAGCCTATGAAAAAATAAAAGACTACGTCATCTCAGCACACACGGAATTTGGAAAAAATATCCAAACCATACGGACAGACAACGGTCGTGAGTACGTAAACCGACAAGTCGAAGATTTCCTGAACCAAAGCGGAATCAAACATCAGCTAACAGTCCCCTACTCACCAGCCCAGAACGGAGTAGCCGAAAGGAAAAATCGATCACTAATGGAGATGACAAGATGCATGCTGTTTGACTCAGGACTCCCACAGTCTCTATGGGCGGAAGCGGTTACCACAGCTAATTACCTACACAACCGAATACCCTCGAAAGCTACAGACAAGACTCCATTTGAACTATGGACCAACAGGAAGCCCAGCCTGAAGCATCTAAAAAGATTCGGATGTAAAGCCTTCGCCTATATTCCCAAGATAAAAAGAAACAAGTTGGATAGCAAAGTTATCGAAGGGATCTTTCTTGGATACGATGATCGAAGCAAAGGATACAGAATCCTGCACGATACAGACAACATCACAATCAGCAGATCCGTAAAATTTATAGAAAAAAAAAAGGGTTTCACCTCGCTTCCACAAAAACAACTTCACCACAAGTACTAAGTACAGATCTAACTTCCTCCAATCATATTGGTAATGCAGAGGAAAGTCAGGAACCAGGAACACAATCCGAAAACCTTGAGGACTCGGAAACCGAGGATTACATTCAACCCGGTACAAGCACAGGAACACAAGTGGTCACACAAAGAAGATCCACGAGACCAACAAAGGGAATACCTCCCATAAGAAATGACTACATGCTGTACAAAACTGAAGCTCAAGACATTCAGACACCCACCAGCTACTCGGAAGTCCTACAATTACCAAAAATAGAAAGAGAAAAATGGCTACAAGCAATGAACGAAGAACTAAATTCTCTTGAGAAGAACAATGTCTGGGAACTAACCCCTCTACCTAAGGACAAAAAGATCATAGGATGTAAATGGACCTATAAACAAAAACTCAATTCCAAAGGAGAAATAGAGCGGTACAAAGCCAGACTCGTAGCAAAAGGGTTCAATCAGAAATTTGGCCGAGACTACGAAGAAACCTTTGCACCAATTGTGAAGCATTCTACAATTAGAACCTTCCTAGCTGCATCAGTCTACAAAGGGATGCAAGTGATCCACCTCGATGTGAAGACAGCGTTCCTACACGGCGACCTAGATAAAGAACTCTACATGGAACTCCCAGAAGGACTCCATACAAAACAAACAAACGAAGTCTGCAAACTAAAAAAGGCTATTTACGGTCTAAAACAAGCCGGAAGATCTTGGAACACAAAAATTGCAAGCACTCTAATTAAAAATAACTTCAAACAGAGCATTGTAGACCCATGCCTATTCACCAAGAATGAAGAAAACCATTCCATCTACTTGATTCTATATGTGGATGACATGCTCCTTGCAAGCGATTCCGAAATAATCATCCAAAACACTGTAAAAACTCTCGAAAAAGAATTCGAAATAAAGAACCTTGGAGACCCCACTCAATTCATTGGTATAGAAATCTCCAGGAACAGAGAAGGTGAACTCCTACTGAGCCAAAAGAGTAAAATCCAAGAATTAGTTGAAAGGTACAATCTCCAAGAAGCGAAACCTACTTTCACTCCCATGGAAAGCGGATACCCCGGTATATCTGATGAAAAACTTCTACCAAACAACGTCCAATACCAACAACTGATAGGCTCACTATTGTACCTAAGCGTAGTATCCAGACCCGATATCGCAGCTCCAGTCTGCATACTTAGCAGCAGAAACCAGAATCCTAGAAATTGTGACTGGAATGCAGCAAAAAGAATCGTAAGATATCTAAAAACTACTAAAGAACTCGAGCTACGCATATCTAACCAAAAACCTCCCACGCTGGAAGCATACAGTGATGCCACATGGGCAAGCGACAACACCGACAGAAAATCACTAAGCGGAAACTTGTTCCTACTGGGATCAAACCCCATCTCATGGATGACTGGGAAACAAGGTTGCGTATCTCTCTCATCCACCGAAGCGGAACTAATCTCCGCAGCTGAAGCCTCACAAGAACTGTTATGGCTTCTCGACTTGCTAAAGGATCTCGAACTGGAACAGAAAGCTCCAATCTACTTCCACCAAGACAATCAATCATGTCTCAAGATATGTTCATCCGAAAAAGTGTCTTCTAGAACCAAGCACATCGCAACCAAGATTCATCACCTGAAGGATCTTCAGAAGAAGACAGTGGTAAAAATGATCTACTGCCCAACTGGCGACATGAAGGCGAACATTCTGACCAAGCCGCTACCAAGGCCGACATTTGAGAAGTTACGCTACAACCTCGTGATGTCTCCACATTCATGCCGGGGATTTGTTGGATAACTGAATGCTACGACAGCTAGCGCCACACTGGACCTATCATCATCACAACTGTTTGTTTACCTTCTTCTCTATACTTCAATAACTGTTCGCTACCATAACTTTGTTTTTTCTTGCTAAATGGATAATAAAGATTATTATCATATAATCCTCAACGTCCTCATGCCTTCCTACAAGCTGTAAGTACCTAAATCTTACAACAAAATGCTTATTTAAAAATATACACTAGAGAAGATTATTTGAAAAAAAAAACGTTTATAGGGAATATTTGACATGTTCGTATTTTCTTTAAGGATATTTTTGTTAAACAGAAAATAAAAAGGAGAATATAATCAAGCAGACTAAGAATAAATAATTTAATATGTGAAAAGAAACACATTGCTAAAACACAAAATAATTATTACAAATTTCAAGGATAGATGGACATTGAATTTTAAATTTAATTTCCTAAAAAATATATTTAAGAATAAAGTGTGAAATGTAAAGTAATTTCAATAAATATATATAGGTTTTTAACTTTTAATTAGACATTTTAAAATTTAATTTAGACACTCATTTTTAGACACTCTAAGGATTTCTAGTTGTTTATTGTACTCACGTATGTTGTAGTTACGAGGACATCCCTTTAGATATAAACAAATATATATTTATTTAAGGAACGACTTGTTCCATTACATAATTGTTATAAACAAGCGAGCAAAGAATCAAACAGAAAAGGTTATGAAGCGTAGAAGTTGGAAGTAGTGACGTCATAGTAGTGACGTAGCATCGATGATGATTAAAGTCAAAGTTTGCGTAACAATTCCCTCCTTACTTTGTCTTTATTCCCACGATGCTGAGGTTCTCCAGGTGTTTCTTCATCTGGTCTCGGGATAGGTCCTTTGTGAAGATATCCGCCTCCAGGTCCTGGGATGACTTGTACAGAAGGCAGATGTCTCTGGATTCATAACAGTCTCTCAAGAAGTGGTACTTTCTGTTGATATGTCTACAGCGACTGCTTTGTTTAGGGCTGGAGATCCAGTTGATCAATGACTGACTGTCTGTATAGATCGCAGTTGGTTTTTCCATGAAATTCCATTCTTCCAGCTCCTGTAACAGGTTTATTATCCACTTGATTTGACAGCAGCTTTCACAAGCAGCTATCATTTCCGCTTCCATTGTGGAGAGGGCGACGAGTGGTTGTTTACTACTTTTCCAGTCTATAGTTGCTTCGCCGAGCTTCAATACATATACGCCGTAGGATTTTCCATCATGAGTGGTCGACCAGCTGGCATCGGTGTAGGACTTCAGGATTCCAGTCTTCCCTCTTTCAAATTTCACTCCTAGGTCAATTGTTCCTCGTAGGTATCTCATCACTCTTTTGATTGCTGTCCAGTGCATCTGTTTTGGTTGTCTGGAGTACTGTGAAAGTTTGCTAGTGATGTAAGCGATGTCGGGTCTGGTGTTAACAGCTAGAAACATTAGCATTCCAAGGGCTTCTTGGTAAGTGTGCTGATCACAATTGTCATCTTCAATATGATTGTCCAAATTGATTTCTTTGGAACCTGGTGTTGGAACTTCCTTTCAATTTTCCATTTCATATTTCTGTAATATTTGTTGTACATAGTGGCTTTGCTGTAGCGAAATTCCCTCCTTGTCTTGTATGATCTTGATTCCCAAAAACATGCCTTTACATGTTGCATCCTTTATTTCCAGGTGATGTCTCAATTTATTGATGAATCTGTTTGAGGTATCTTCAGAATCTGAGACAGTGATAAAGTCATCAACATATATCCCTACATAGAAGTATTTGTCTTCATTCTTCCATTTAAATAGGCAAGGATCAGATTTAAGTTTTTCCAGTCCACAGTCATGAAGTACTTGACTGAATTTCTCATACCACGATCTTCCGGATTGAGGTAGACCGTAAATACTTTTGTTGATTTTGCAAACTTTGTTTCTGTCTTGGACAAATCCAGCAGGTTGTTCCATGAATATTGTGTTTTCAATGTTTCCATTTAGATAGGCTGCTTTCACATCAAATAGTTTAATGACTGAATCTTTTGTTGCTGCCATTGACAAAATAGTCCTGAGGGTGGCATTTTTAATTACAGGGCTGAAACTTTCGTTGTAATCTCTTCCTGAGTTTGGTTGTATCCCATTGCAACAAGTCTAGCTTTGTAAGTTTTGTTTTTGTTTTCTTGGTCTTTAGATATTTTGAACACCCATTTACTTTTGACAACTTTAGCGTTTACAGGTCTAGGTACCAGTTCCCATACTTGATGCGAGTACATGTTCTGTATTTCCTCAAGCATTGCGTTCTCCCAATGTTTCTTGTCTTCGCATGCGATGGCTTCTTCATAGTCTTTCGGAATGGTTTCATTCGTAGTAGCCAGAACGTAGTCATCGAATCTTTTAGGTATTGTTCGAGTTCTTTGTGGTCTGTCTGATCCACTTGACTCTGTCTGTCTGTTGATCATGGTATCTGGTGCTGGCTCTTCAATATCAACATCTGATAGAACATGATTGTCCAGTTGTTCATCCTCCTGAATAAAGAAATATGTGTCAGTGTCCGTATTATTATCACTTTGTTTTTCTTCCGAGATGACATTATTGTTCTCTCTGAAGTGAATGTCTGCGGTTTCAAGAATGACTCTCGCTGTGATATCAAATACTCGATAAGCTCTTCTGCATCTTGAATAGCCCACAAATATTCCTCTCTTAGATTTAGCTTCTAGTTTGTGTCTTTGATGATTCTCGAGTTTATAGAAGACTTCACAACCAAATCTCATGATGTGAGAGACGGATGGCTTTTTACCTTTCCATTTTTCCATAGGGGTAGTGTCTGGGTCATTGGTTGTGGGAGTTAGATTGTACAGATATGCAGCTGTATTCACAGCTTCTGCCCAGAAGTGTAGGGGTAATTGGGAGTCTGCCAGAAGTGTTCGGCCTTTGTCTAATAGTGTTCTGTTAGCTCTTTCAACTCTCCCATTGCTTCTTGGGGTGTACGGTGTAGTTAGTTCATGTTTAATTCCTTTGGATTCTATGAAGGTTTCAAGGTTTTTATTGATAAATTCTGTTCCGTTATCTGTTCTAAGTCGTTTCAGTTGAGTTTAGCTCGTTTTCTCTCTTTACAATAAACTTCTTCAAAACTTCTGCTGCTGAGAGTTTATCTTTGAGAAATTCTACAAATATTCTCCTAGAAAATCCATCTACGATGGTCAAGAAATATTTACTTCCGCCCAAGGAGTTTATTCTCATTGGACCACAGAGATCGACATAAATGGCTTCAAAGGGGTAGCTTTCCTGATTGCTATCTGTGTGAACATGGGTACTTTGGTCATTTTTCCCAAGGAGCAAGCATCACATTGATCAAGGGTACCATTTATAGAGTTCAAGCCTTTTAGAAGATTGTTCTTCAAAATCAGGTCTAATTTGTTGTCACTAGGATGTCCTAACCTTCTGTGCCATGCAGTCCTAGAATTGTCCTTTGAAATCAAGCAATGTTCGTTTGGAACATGAGTTGTTTCAGGTAAACGTGATTGGTTCAATGTGTACATGTTACCATCAAAGTTTCCTGTTCCTATTAGCTTGTCATCAGAAGAGTATATGTATGCTCCTTCAGAATTCAAAAGAACAGAGTTCCCTCTTCTTACCACGTTTGGAATGGACATTAGATTTCCTTTCAGGTGTGGTACATGGAGGACATTTTGCAGGGTTACAGCGTTGTTAAGTTTTTCCTTACCTTGTACAGTAGCTTGGATTGATCCTGATGAGGCAGATTCGATGTGTCTCCCTTCTTCCGCCACTTGTATGCTTCTTCTATCCTCCGTCTTGTGCTCGATCCATTCACCATGGGAACTCATGTGGCTTGTGCACGCAGAATCAATTATCCACACTGTTGGATTCAAATGTAAATATTCATTTATTTGCATTTTTTAAATTTATTTTGTTTTCATTAATTAATTTATTTCATTTAATCTGTGAAGTTTATTTTTATTATTTGGCACTGTTGGTGTTTTGTTGATGTTTTAATCTCCTACCATTATCATTATTGTAATCCAAATTCGTGGTAATAAAACCTATTCTATTCTTTGCAAACTTTTATTCAATCATTCATTAACTCAAATCCAAATAAATACTCAAATCTAAATCTACAATTCGAACATCTTTCTGGTCCCTCGAGCCGGATCCACGGATAATTTGGTAAGTGAAAAATTGAATTATCTTGTGTCGGCAAAAAAAAGGTGAGAGATTGTTGGTGAATCTAAATCATGTCTAAAAAGGCGAATGCAAATATACTTATCTTAAAAATTTATATTGAAGAATTCAATACGTATGCGAGTCAGTTTGACGAAATTTGTCAACAGAAAAATATACGTAGATTGAAACTTTATCATGCAAATATTACGGAATTATTCAAAAACCTTAAAGAAACATATTATCAAATAGTGAGATCGAATACTTTGTAAACAAGTGAAACCCTATTTAAAGAATACATAGATGTAAAGAATCGTTATGAAAATTTTGTATTTCAAATTGAGGAAATCTTGGAGGTAGAGAACGTTTCTCAACCAGTCAAATTGGAGCAAAGTGCAATATCTAATGTTAAATTACCCAAATTTAATTTGCCTATATTTTCCGGTGAGATGTCTCAGTGGTTGAGTTTTAAGGACCTATTTTTGGTTACTATAGATAAAAATACGACTCTTTCAGATATACAAAAATTGCAATATTTGCATTCTTCATTAAAAGGGGATGCAGCTCGTATAATAAAGGGTTTCCCGATCACTGAAAATAATTATAATCAAGCTTGGAAAACTTTGATAGAAAGATATGATAATAAAAGAGAGATAATATTCTCTCAATTAGATAAAATATTTAAAATCAAATTATATAAGATCTCTACCTCGAAGGCTATGTATGAGTTGTTGGATATTTGCAACGAATCTCTTAGAAATTTGGAGACTATAGGTTTGGAAAGAAATGAAATGGTAGACGTTATGTTAATACATTTTTTACAAAAGAAGCTAGATACTCAAATCAGAAAACAATGGGAATTGTCTTATGATAATCAAGAAATGCCCTCATATCAAAGGTTTATTTCCTTTTTGGAAAAACAAGCTCAATCTTTAATGAATACAATGAAGGACACTACCTCAAAGGAATATTTGAATAAAAGAGTAAATACATACAACATCAATGTAGGTTTCAAAAATTGTCTACTATGTAAATTGAGGCATAAATTGAATCAATGTAATGAATTCAGACAAATGTCAATTCAAAATAGAATAGGTTATTTAAAACAGAACCAACTTTGTTTTAATTGTTTGCGTGGCAATCATTCTGTTGAGAATTGTAAAATCACAAATCGTTGTTTCCATTGCAATAAAAACCATCATACCTTGTTGCATGTGGTTTCAAGTCCTCCAAGACAAAGGGAATCATCTAGTGTCCAGTTTACCTCTCCCAAATCAGTACAACCATCGAATGTACCTTCAACAAGCACATCCTGCTGTTTGAGTGGAGCAGATGGTTCTTATACAAATACTGTTATCTACAGCTATAATTCATATACAAGATATAAATGGGGAAGATCAAATTTGTAGAGCTCTGTTAGATAATGGAAGTCAAAGAAGCCTTATCACTGAAAAGTGCGCGGCAAAACTAGGAATACCCATCAGACGTAAACGTATAGCAGTTGGAGGTTTGGGAGATCAACTTGTAGAATCTTCCCTAGGTGAGGTCTTTATCAGGTTTTCTTCTCATTTTGATCATCAATCGTTTGAGACTACAGCACTGGTTCTTACCATGTTAACAAACAATATTCCTAGTTTTACGGTCAAGAAAATAAATTATTCACATATGAAGGGATTGATCCTGGCTGATCCTTCATATTTAAAATCAAGAGAAATAGATGTAATCTTGGGGTCAGATATAGTATTCAACCTCATTCAGGAAGGAAGGAGAAATGGAAATGAAAATGAGCCATCTGCTATCCATTCAAAATTGGGATGGCTCGTATATGGTCCGACCTCAGTGAGTGAACGGCAGTCATTTAGAAATATGGCACATTTCTCTTCTGAATTGGAATCTGAAGATTTAATAAAAAGGTTCTGGGAATTGGAATCCATTCCTTTGGAAGAAATTCCTACAAAAGAAGAAAAGGATTGTGAAAGTCATTATTTAAAAAATGTAGTCAGGGATGAATCGGAAAGGTATATTGTAAGGCTTCCATTTAAGGAATCAGCTGAAAAGTTAGGTCAATCGAAATCCATCGCAATTCGCAGATTTCTTAATCTAGAGAAAAGGTTAGAACAAAATGAAAATATATATGTTCAATATAAACAATTTATGAATGAATATATAAGATTAGGTCATATGATGGCAAGTTGTTCTCTACAGACTGAACCAAAATATTACATTCCTCATCACTGCATTCTAAAGGCACAGCCAAATAAGTTACGAGTGGTATTTGATGCATCCACCAAGACTACCACCCAAATATCATTGAATGATCTCCTTCATGTAGGTCCAAAACTTCAAAATAATATATTCAACATACTACTCAAATTCCGCACGAACTCTGTTGCTTTAGTGGCCGACATTGAAAAGATGTATCGGCAGATTAGATTACATCCAGACGATATTAAATATCAAACCATACTATGGAGAGATTGTGGCCTTATGGCCTTGCATGTGCCCCTTACTTGGCAATTCGAACTCTACATCAGATTGCCCATGAGGTACAGGTTTCTAATCCAAGAATATCCAAGATTATTCGTGAGGATTTCTACGTGGATGACCTTCTGACTGGATGCCCCACAGTGGAAGACGCCAAGGGACTCGTGCAACAATTGATTGCTGTATTGGGTTCTGGTGGATTCGTTCTGAGAAAATGGGTATCCAATGAAACTTCTATAATTGAAGACTTACCTTTATTATTGAGAGGAAAAGGTGAGGTGATGGAATTTAATATAAAGGAATCAAACGTGAACGTTCTTGGAATCCAATGGGATCCAAGTTATGATACCCTCAACATTTCTTGTAAATCTGGTCCAGCTGATATTAAATCAAAAAGACAAATTGTATCGGCTATAGCCAGAATTTATGACCACTGTGGCTGGCTTTCCCCTACCACAGTTGTGCTAAAACTTCTCCTCCAAAAATTATGGAAATTGAAAATAGTCTGGGATGAAGATATACCTGCTTCTATTCAAAGAAAGTGGAATACTTTTGAAAGAGAAATGAAGCATCTCCAACAAGTCAGTATTCCAAGATGTATATTCCAACGGAATTTATTGATATCCAATATGCAGATGCATGGATTCTGTGATTCATCAGAGTTGGCTTATTCTGCTGTCTGTTATCTAAGAATAACTTATGAGAATAATCAAATTGAGACCATTCTTTTGACAGCAAAAACAAAAGTTGCTCCCATCAAGAAAATAACCATACCAAGACTTGAGCTTTGCGCAGCCTTGATGTTGGCGCAACTTCAATCGCAGACAACTCAAGCACTTCCCTTTAATATCGATGAACAATTCTATTGGACAGATTCAAAGATTGTTCTGGCGTGGATTACTTCTGAATCAAAGAAGTGGCAGATATTTGTGGCCAATCGGGTGGCAAAGATTCAAGATCTGACTGCAGCCCATTCATGGCAATATATATCAGGCAAGCAAAATCCAGCAGACCTTGCTACGAGAGGAATTTTGCCTTCCTGTTTGATCAATTCAAAATTATGGTGGCATGGACCCGTTTGGTTGACATTAGATGGTTCTGAAAATATTCCTTCATTCACTATAGACCCTTCTATGGGTTTAGAAGAGCGTAGTGTTATACTGCATGCTACAATAGCAGAACCATGCCCAGAGTTTTTGTCAAAATATTCTTCCTTTACCAAATTTTTAAAGGTCATGGCTTGGTGTAAAAGATTTATTAATATTACCCGAAAACAGCCAACTCAAAGACTCTCATTACTAACATCCCAAGACTTAAAAGACTCTCTATTACAAATCGTCAAGATTATTCAGAGATGTGAATTCACCCCAGAAATCAATGCTTGCATAAAAAATATTCCATTACCAAGAAAAAGCAGGCTGATTTCGCTTAACATTTTTATAGATTCCCAAGGAATTCTTAGAGTAGGCGGAAGATTACGTCACTCGGATTTAGATATTGATCAGAAGCATCCTATGCTAATTCCTAAAGATCATTTTGTAACCAAATTAATTGTAATGCACTATCACATAAACAATCTTCATTCTGGAACTCAATTAACTTTATCTTTGATTCGAAATAAATTTTGGATTCCTTCTGGAAGAAACTTAATCAAAAGGGTCTTAAATCAATGTCTCGTATGCCTGAAGAGTAAATCTAAGGCTATTCATCAGATAATGGGAGACTTACCAAAAAATAGACTTCTTCCAGGTAGACCATTTGAAAAGATTGGTATTGATTTGGCCGGTCCCATTCAAGCTAAACCTATGTTGAAACGAAGCAAAGTTATTTTCAAATTCTACATAGTCCTATTCGTTTGCTTCACCACCAAAGCCATTCACTTAGAAATTTCATCAGATTTGACTGCGGAAACCTTTCTTGCAGCATTGAAAAGATTCATCTCTAGAAGAGGAAGACCAACTGATATATACTCAGACAATGCAACTAATTTTAAAGGTGCAAGCAACATTTTGAAAGAACGATGGAAGTTGTTCAATGCTGCTAATATTCAAGAATTTTCAACCATAGAATCCATTAATTGGCATTTCATTCCTCCGTCGGCACCAAACTTTGGTGGATTATGGGAAGCTGGCATTAAATCAGTTAAAACCATCTTATCTAAAACGATGAAATCTAGGTTATTGAATTACGAGGAGTTACTGACCTTATTGGCTCAAATTGAAGCCTGTCTTAATTCCAGACCATTAACTTTTGTTAGCAATGACCCAAATGACTTAACAGCGCTAACACCAGGACATTTTCTTATAGGAAATGCTATGCGACATGATGCAGAATCTGATCACTCTACTTTGAATCTTCGCTCCAGATGGAGTCTGATTCAACCTCAAAGAGAATACTTCTGGAACCGTTGGAGCTGTGAATACCTACATCAACTCCAAGAAAGAAGGAAGTGGAGGACTTCACATCCGGATGTCAACATTGGAGATTTGGTTATGTTGAAGGAACAAAACAAACCACTACAATGGAAACTGGCGAGAATTGTCCAGATATTCCCAGGAGAAGATGATCATGTCAGAGTGGTGCTTCTTCGTACTCCTAAAGGCCTTCTGAAGAGACCAATAACCAAGATATGTCCTCTGCCTTACAAGGAGTGAGCTCTTGAACTGGTATATAGTTCAAGGTTGTGGGGGAGTATGTTGGATTCAAATGTAAATATTCATTTATTCATTTATTTGCATTTTTTAAATTCATTTTGTTTTCATTAATTAATTTATTTCATTTAATCTGTGAAGTTTATTTTTATTATTTAGCACTGTTGGTGTTTTGTTGATGTTTTAATCTCCTACCATTATCATTATTGTAATCCAAATTCGTGGTAATAAAACCTATTCTATTCTTTGCAAACTTTTATTCAATCATTCATTAACTCAAATCTAAATAAATACTCAAATCTAAATCTACAATTCGAACACACACGTCCTGAGTCGTCGGGCGTTCCTCCCTTGTTATTACATGTAGTGCGTATTCTGAAGTGGAGTTTCTTCGTTGGGATGTTTCCTCCGTTCGTTCTTGGATTGCTGATCTAGCTGTGTCTTTGTTTTGTTTTGGTCCTTTATGGTAGTTCCTTGTACTGGCCATGTTATTTTTGTTTGTTGTATTCTTTTGATTTCCTTTGTTGTTAGGGTTGAACCAACAGTCTTTCTTGAAATGTCCTTTTCTTTTGCAAATGTAGCATGACTTTTCTTTGAATTGGTTGCCTGATGATCTGAAAGCATTTTCATGATTTTTGCTTCTGTCCTGTCTTTTCTTCTCGAAATCCAGTAGAGTTTGTCTCAAGTCTGGTAAGGAGATTCCCCTGTTTATTGACAGTGCTGCTGCGATCGTGTCAAAGTTAGGTGTGAGTCCTTCAACAATGTATCGTACAAGTTCTCTTTCTGTTACAGTCTTTCCTAGCTGGGTGATCTCTTGTGCCAGTTTCTGTGCTCGTACAATATACATGTTAACATTTTCATTTGGGTTCAATTTTAGTCTGGCTAGATCCAACATTAGGTCTATCCTTTTATTTTCTAGAGATCCTTCAAACCTTTTCTTTATGTCGTACCAAATTCTTTTGGCCCTTTTATCGCCTCGAAAGATGATTGTTAAGTCATCCGAAAGTGACAATATTATTAGGCTGTATGCTTCCCGATTATTTTTCTTCCAAATATCATATTCTAGTTTATTATTTGTAAAATCTGGCTCGTCATTAACAATTACGTCCTCGAAGAGATCTTTTGAATCTAGAATTGCTTCCATTTTCATGGACCACGTTGTATCGAAGACCCTCTCCTGGTCTGGAGGAGGACCCTATCAAGATGGTGGAGCCTTCCTCACTCATAAATCATTGTAAATATTCCCATTATTCTTCATTAATTTTGTAAAACCTAATTGACAAGATGTCAATAAAAAGTGTTTCAATCTCAATCTCTCTCTCTCTATTGTAAATTACTCATAATCATTGCTTAAATAGGGCGGCCTGTGCACTTTTGCCCCTGTATTGACACAAGATGTGTTAATTATCTAATTATGGATGTCATTTAAATTTACTACCTTTTTCAGAAAGTATATAATATTTATATAAATATTATAATTATTATTATATATTCTCTTTCCTAGAATGAAGTCAGTTCTAAAAGGACATAGATTTGATACCGTTAATTCCATAAAGGAAAAATCGCTGAGCGTTTTGAGGGGCATTACTTCTGACGAATTTTCTGGGTGATTCCGGAACTGGGAAAAGAAAAATGAAACACTGTATAGATTCCCTCGGACAGTATTTTGTGGAATATTAACCATTTTTTGTATATATTCATCTAAAAATATTTTATGACCTAATTCCCCGAATTTTATTATCATACCTTGTATAAAAATTATAAATAATAATAATAAACCTTTAATTATAAAATAATATTGGTTGAACAAATATTCATGTGAGTAGATCTTTGACGAAGCTTGGTCATTTATCTAGTTTTTAAGTGGGTGTTGTTGTGTGTTTTTTTTATTTTTTTTTTATTTAAAGAACTATGAATGCCGGTCAGGCAACCTCATATCTTAAAGGTATTCATGTGTTGTGATTTAGGGTTTTAATAAACATAACAATCATATCTTTCTTTATTTGTTTATTTGTTTACAACCCTCAAAGACAAACAACCTTCAATTCTGACTTCAAATACATTGCCCTGGTCGTCAGGTTCGTTTACATGGTGTAAGGTGCTATTTTTCTTCAATTTTAGAAAGATATTTTTTAAAAGTTCTGTACATAAAGTTTTTTTTTATTTTTCACAACATTTTTAAAAACATATTTATTAAAAAGAGCATCGTTAGCAGATTTATATAAAAATTATTTTAATTATATATCAATTTATAAATCAACATTTTAAAAATTACATTTTATATTAAGGTAATTTGTACATATTTTATCTAAAAGTTTTTTCTTATATCCCCTTTTTTTAAAAATAAATATTCTACAATTTTTTTTTCAAAGAGAAAAAGAAATTAACAATTTTAACTGGAATTTTATTTATATTTTATATTTTAAAAAATATTATTTTCTCTCGTTATTTTTATTCAATAAAACCACGTTAATATAAATACACATATTTCTATGAATTTTTCATTTTAAAAATGATTTTTCGTTCAAGCCAAATGTATTGTGTGCACACCATTTTAAAATTGAAATTAATTTCATTTATATAATTTAATTTTGTGAAAACCTTATTTATTTTAATCGTGTATATATGACTATTTCTTTTCTAATTTAAAATAAAACAAATTTAATAAAATTCAAAAGAACAAGCTCTAAATATAGAAGACGAACATTTGATTTTCTCTCTTTTATAATATTCATAAGTTAAATAAAGATTATTGATTTCTTGATATAAATATTTCTCTCTTTATTATTCCATAATAAAGTTTTAAAATATTATTTTCTATGAATTATCTATCTCTATAATGGCTATAATCTTTTTTGATTCCCAATTTTTGCCAGGATGCACATGCCGCCAAGTATATCAATACCCTAGGTTGGGTGAATTTCAGATAGATTAAATTAGATTAGGACAGAATCGTATTTAAAGCAATAACTTTCAAGTTCTTAATATATTCTTAAATCAAGATAAACTGTATACAAGAGAACATATTTTGTAATTAAACATTTATTTCAAAGAAGACGCTTCTGTTATGAAAGAATATTTCAATTTCGTAACAAAGCTGAGTTTAGGGACCTTGCTTCAATTAAATTACGTAATAGAAAGTCGTTTAATTAATAAATAAATTTTAGTAATTAATATATCAATCAATAGTTATCTAATTAGATGACGTAATCTTATGTGACCTATAAAATTAATGACCTTAATGGCAATTAATAATTGCATGATGTAATAGAGAGAGAGTTCACGTAACGTAAAGATTGGCACACACTGAATAAGAAAAATAAATTGCCAATTTGGGGACCGAATTTTCAAATCATAGAATAATAAAACTGTACAAATGACTTGACAGTCCTGTTATAGATATGCAGACTAGAATAAAGAGAAAAAAAAACATCTGTTGAAGTATAAATAGCGTGGAGGAGGTTGAGGCCAGTTAGTTGAGATTGGTGGCTATCCAATCCAAGAATTCTGTGACACGGCAATACACGCCAGGGAAGCCAGGCTGACCACACAGCTTGCCGAAGGACACGATGCCGACCAAGTAGTACTTGAAGTCTTCACTAGCTAGGACTAAAGGACCTCCGGAGTCGCCCTGTACAGTACACGAAGTGATAGGTACATTACTAAGACCATATAGTCCCCTACAGTACACGGGAAGTTAGGTACATTACTAAGACCATCTAATCACCCCAAAAGTTCACGGAATGTTAGAGATATATTGCTATGATCATATAGTCCCCTTAGGTTCACGAGATGTTAGGTACATTGCTAAGATCATATAGTCCCCTAAAGTTCACGAGATGTTAGGTACATTGCTATGATCATATAGTAACCTACAGTACACGGGATGTTAGGTACATTGCTATGATCATATAGTCCCCTACAGTACACGGGATGTTAGGTACATTGCTATGATCATATAGTCCCCTACAGTACACGGGATGTTAGGTACGTTGCTATGATCATATAGTCCCCTACAGTTCACGAGATGTTAGGTACATTGCTATGATCATATAGTCCCCTACAGTTCACGGGATGTTAGGTACATTGCTATGATCATATAGTCCCCTACAGTACATGGGATGTTAGGTACATTGCTATGATCATATAGTCCCCTACAGTTCACGAGATGTTAGGTACATTGCTATGATCATATAGTCCCCTACAGTTCACGAGATGTTAGGTACATTGCTATGATCATATAGTCCCCTACAGTACACGGGATGTTAGGTACAATGCTATGATCATATAGTCCCCTACAGTTCACGAGATGTTAGGTACATTGCTATGATCATATAGTCCCCTACAGTACACGGGATGTTAGGTACATTGCTATGATCATATAGTCCCCTACAGTTCACGAGATGTTAGGTACATTGCTATGATCATATAGTCCCCTACAGTACACGGGATGTTAGGTACAATGCTATGATCATATAGTCCCCTACAGTACACGGGATGTTAGGTACATTGCTATGATCATATAGTCCCCTACAGTACACGAGATGTTAGGTACATTGCTATGATCATATAGTCCCCTACAGTACACGGGATGTTAGGTACATTGCTATGATCATATAGTCCCCTACAGTACACGAGATGTTAGGTACATTGCTATGATCATATAGTCCCCTAAAGTTCACGGGATGTTAGGTACAATGCTATGATCATATAGTCCCCTACAGTACACGAGATGATAGGTACATCGCTATGATCATATAGTCCCCTACAGTACACGGGATGTTAGGTACATCGCTATGATCATATAGTCCCCTACAGTACACGGGATGTTAGGTACATCGCTATGATCATATAGTCCCCTACAGTACACGGGATGCTAGGTACATTGCTATGATCATATAGTCCCCTACAGTTCACGGGATGTTAGGTACATTGCTATGATCATATAGTCCCCTACAGTACACGGGATGTTAGGTACATTGCTATGATCATATAGTCCCCTACAGTACACGGGATGTTAGGTACATTGCTATGATCATATAGTCCCCTACAGTACACGGGATGTTAGGTACATTGCTATGATCATATAGTCACCTACAGTTCACGAGATGTTAGGTACATTGCTATGATCATATAGACCCCTACAGTACACGAGATGTTAGGTACATTGCTATGATCATATAGTCACCTACAGTACACGAGATGTTAGGTACATTGCTATGATCATATAGTCCCCTACAGTTCACGAGATGTTAGGTACATCGCTATGATCATATAGTCCCCTACAGTACACGGGATGTTAGGTACATTGCTATGATTATATAGTCCCCTACAGTACACGAGATGTTAGGTACATTGCTATGATCATATAGTCCCCTACAGTACACGAGATGTTAGGTACATTGCTATGATCATATAGTCCCCTACAGTACACGAGATGTTAGGTACATTGCTATGATCATATAGTCCCCTACAGTACACGGGATGTTAGGTACATTGCTATGATTATATAGTCCCCTACAGTACACGGGATGTTAGGTACATTGCTATGATCATATAGTCCCCTACAGTACACGAGATGTTAGGTACATTGCTATGATCATATAGTCCCCTACAGTTCACGAGATGTTAGGTACATTGCTATGATCATATAGTCCCCTACAGTACACGGGATGTTAGGTACATTGCTATGATCATATAGTCCCCTACAGTACACGGGATGTTAGGTACATTGCTATGATTATATAGTCCCCTACAGTACACGGGATGTTAGGTACATTGCTATGATTATATAGTCCCCTACAGTACACGGGATGTTAGGTACATTGCTATGATCATATAGTCCCCTACAGTACACGAGATGTTAGGTACATTGCTATGATCATATAGTCACCTACAGTACACGAGATGTTAGGTACATTGATATGATCATATAGTCCCCTACAGTTCACGAGATGTTAGGTACTTTGCTAAGACCATATAGTCCCCTACAGTTCACGAGATGTTAGGTACATTGCTATGATCATATAGTCCCCTACAGTTCACGAGATGTTAGGTACTTTGCTATGATCATATAGTCCCCTACCGTACACGAGATGTTAGGTACATTGCTATGATCATATAGTCCCCTACAGTTCACGAGATGTTAGGTACATTGCTATGATCATATAGTCCCCTACAGTACACGGGATGTTAGGTACTTTGCTATGATCATATAGTCCCCTACAGTACACGAGATGTTAGGTACATTGCTATGATCATATAGTCCCCTACAGTACACGGGATGTTAGGTACTTTGCTATGATCATATAGTCCCCTACAGTACACGAGATGTTAGGTACATTGCTATGATCATATAGTCCCCTACAGTTCACGAGATGTTAGGTACATTGCTATGATCATATAGTCCCCTACAGTTCACGAGATGTTAGGTACTTTGCTATGATCATATAGTCCCCTACAGTACACGGGATGTTAGGTACATTGCTATGATCATATAGTCACCTACAGTACACGAGATGTTAGGTACATTGCTATGATCATATAGTACCCTACAGTTCACGAGATGTTAGGTACATTGCTATGATCATATAGTCCCCTACAGTTCACGAGATGTTAGGTACATTGCTATGATCATATAGTCCCCTACAGTACACGGGATGTTAGGTACTTTGCTATGATCATATAGTCCCCTACAGTTCACGGGATGTTAGGTACATTGCTATGATCATATAGTCCCCTACAGTTCACGGGATGTTAGGTACATTGCTATGATCATATAGTCCCCTACAGTTCACGGGATGTTAGGTACATTGCTATGATCATATAGTCCCCTACAGTACACGGGATGTTAGGTACTTTGCTATGATCATATAGTCCCCTACAGTACACGAGATGTTAGGTACATTGCTATGATCATATAGTACCCTACAGTACACGGGATGTTAGGTACTTTGCTATGATCATATAGTCCCCTACAGTACACGAGATGTTAGGTACATTGCTATGATCATATAGTCCCCTACAGTACACGAGATGTTAGGTACATTGCTATGATCATATAGTACCCTACAGTACACGAGATGTTAGGTACTTTGCTAAGACCATATAGTCCCCTGCAGTTAACGGGGTTTTAGGTACATTGCTAAAATCATATAGTCACCCTGTTCAGTTCACGGGATGTTAGATACATTTCTAAGACCATATAGAGTCACCCTGTACAGTTCACGGGATGATAGATAAGTTGCTAAGACCATCTGGAGTCACCCTGTACAGAGGTTAGGTCTATTGTTAACAGAATCTGTATGTGTACCTTTCACCGTTACCTCTAGTAAAGAAACCAGCTGAATAGATACAATATCCCTAATGCTGCTGTAAAACCAAGAAGTCCTATGCACTTACTCTGCAAGAATCCTTGCTCCCGTCGCTGGTTCCAGCACACATGTACACTTTGGTGATGGACACCTCACGCTGGTAGGAACGGCGACACTCTTCCTGTCCCACGATTGTGATCTGGGCTTGTAGCAGGACATCGCTGGCGGGACCATCTGTCACACCGCATCACACACCGTTCAATCACGACAATCGGCTAGTTTAATAACACGTCATTTATTGTTATCGTCTCTTGTGTGGAAGGATTCAAGTAATTATGCAAATATTTGAATTAAAATGTATTACAATTCGAAAAACGCTTGAGCTATAAGGATTTATTTTGGACTCAATTGCTTCGTGAATTCCTTTGAACCCTTTAGCGAAATTTCCAAGGCGCCCTATCTATTAAGTAAAAGCTTTGGTATTGTTTATAATGATAAACATATTTCAATCGTATTGGATAGCAATTTCATATGTATAACCATTATATTAGCTTCAATTTGTATGTATATATGTGTTTCTATCTACATAAGGTGTACGCTTTATTTTCCCTTGGTTCGTTTTTTCTTGCTTCACTGTACCATCTATATAACACATGCGCAGTTTATATCCTCTCTAGGACCATTGTAGACGGTATTGTCCCACAGATTCGCTTGCCGACAATCGCTAACGGTATGGTGAACCGTCTGCTGCTGATTGGTCGGCAGGACTTATTCGCGAGCTAGCTAGCCAAGTGTTTTAACGAGCATCGAACATATATGTAATCCAATCTGAAGCCACTACTACTACTAATCTCTACTAATCCTCTAGTATAAAATATTTGCATATATTTCTTTTCTCCTAGAAACCTATGCCCATATAATTAGCCTGAATAAAATTTCAACGCGCTTTTTTCTAAATCATTCTGTCATACCTACAGAATGCATTTCTTTAAAACTTAATACACTATAGCTCCTTGACTATACCATATATAAAAATATCTCTTAGCCTTTTATCTATTAAGAAAAGCAAAGAATCTCCTGATTATGCAAATCAAAGTTGCTGATGGCTTACGTCATTTTATCTACTGTATAAAGGACCTTCTTATATGTATATTTGAAACGACTTGGCATATTTACTATGGATGCCCCCTTCCGATATTCTTCACTTTTATTTAATGATTATAGGGAGAATTGAGATATGTATATATTTATAAAGTATTAGTGAGTTTGACGGTTTAAATTAAATTTAGCGATTCGTCTGATAGCTGGCACTTTTGAAAAATTCGAAATAATTCTGTTTCCTCTAATGCCACCTCCAATGGGCGACTACCTCCATGAGGGAACAGGACTATTCGTCTTTTTTGGTAGGTCTCTAATCTGAAAAGTTTTCTACTCCTTATATATATCAGTAGCAGAAGTTATGCAAATTAGAGCTATATACGTACTGAAGTCAACGGTGCCCCAGCCTGTGACGAAAGCCTGGCGACCCTCCAGATTGTCACCCCGCAGCTGGTCATAAGGCAGACACACCGGCGCAATGTCCGACCTGAACTGTATCGGGGTCTCCATCTTCAAGATGGCGATGTCGTTCTTGAAAGTCCGCAGCTCGAATTGCTCGTGCATGACGACCTGGATGATGTTGACGTCGATGGGATTGGCGTTGTCGTCGTTCCTGAAGATGTTGAACTCGCCGAGCCGCACGCGGAACTGCCGAGCCGGCATCCTGCCCAGACCGCAGCAAGGTTAGAACAGTAGGCATCAGAATTAGAACAGCATTCTGCACTGGCATCACAATTAGGACAGCATTCTGCACTGGCATCACAATTAGGGACAGCATTCTGCACTGGCATCACAATTAGGACAGCATTCTGCACTGGCATCACAATTAGGACAGAATTCTGCACTGGCATCACAATTAGGACAGAAATCTGCACTGGCATCACAATTAGGACAGCATTCTGCACTGGCATCACAATTAGGACAGAATTCTGCACTGGCATCACAATTAGGACAGAATTCTGCACTGGCATCACAATTAGGACAGCATTCTGCACTGGCATCACAATTAGGACAGCATTCTGAACTGGCATCACAATTAGAACAGCATTCTGCACTGGCATCACAATTAGGACAGCATTCTGCACTGGCATCACAATTAGGACAGCATTCTGCACTGGCATCACAATTAGGACAGAATTCTGCACTGGCATCACAATTAGGACAGCATTCTGCACTGGCATCACAATTAGGACAGCATTCTGCACTGGCATCACAATTAGGACAGAATTCTGCACTGGCATCACAATTAGGACAGAATTCTGCACTGGCATCACAATTAGGACAGAATTCTGCACTGGCATCACAATTAGGACAGAATTCTGCACTGGCATCACAATTAGGACAGAATTCTGCACTGGCATCACAATTAGGACAGCATTCTGCACTGGCATCACAATTAGGACTGCATTCTGCACTGGCATCACAATTAGGACAGAATTCTGCACTGGCATCACAATTAGGACAGAATTCTGCACTGGCATCACAATTAGGACAGAATTCTGCACTGGCATCACAATTAGGACAGAATTCTGCACTGGCATCACAATTAGGACAGCATTCTGCACTGGCATCACAATTAGGACAGCATTCTGCACTGGCATCACAATTAGGACAGAATTCTGCACTGGCATCACAATTAGGACAGAATTCTGCACTGGCATCACAATTAGGACAGAATTCTGCACTGGCATCACAATAAGGACAGAATTCTGCACTGGCATCACAATTAGGACAGAATTCTGCACTGGCATCACAATTAGGACAGAATTCTACACTGGCATCACAATTAGGACAGAATTCTGCACTGGCATCACAATTAGGACAGAATTCTGCACTGGCATCACAATTAGGACAGCATTCTGCACTGGCATCACAATTAGGACAGCATTCTGCACTGGCATCACAATTAGGACAGAATTCTGCACTGGCATCACAATTAGGACAGAATTCTGCACTGGCATCACAATTAGGACAGAATTCTGCATTTATTTCTCATATATATACACACACACCATATTCTATATTTTATTTTTCATGCCGCTCAACAAAGCGAGAAAAATAAGATTGATCGTAAAACAAAACATTGAACCTCTACTGCCATCTATCGATAAATTTTGTAACTAATTTAGAGGTAACCTATTTCGATTTTTATTGTATAAATGTTTCTGTGAAAATATCTATTTTTGTTCAATTTGTGTGAATAATATATACTTGTATATATAATTGCTCTATATTTTTATACATCAAAACATATATACTGTAATTTCGGTGATTTTGTACTACATGTGTAGACATGAGTACATGTAGTCACAACTCTCTTCCATCATTGTCTACGTCTACTAATTTGCATCTCTGTACATATACATATACACTCATGGACAAAACTTAAGGAAGTTGTGTTTTTCAACATGTATATAGGGATTCAGACAATAACTCTGAAAGATACACTCATGGACAATACTTAAGGAACTTGTACCTTTCAGCATGTATATCGGAATTCAGACAATAACTCTGAAAGATACACTCATGGACAAAACTTAAGGAAGTTGTACCTTTCAGCATGTATATCGGGATTCAGACAATAACTCTGAAAGATACACTCATGGACAATACTTAAGGAACTTGTACCTTTCAGCATGTATATCGGAATTCAGACAATAACTCTGAAAGATACACTCATGGACAAAACTTAAGGAAGTTGTGCCTTTTAGCATGTATATAGGGATTCATACAATAACTCTGAAAGATACACTCATGGACATAACTTGAGGAATTTGTACCTTTTAGCATGTATATCGGGATTCAGACAATAACTCTGAAAGATACACTCATGGACATAACTTAAGGAAGTTGTACCTTTTAGCATGTATATCGGGATTCAGACGATAACTCTGAAAGATAAACTCATGGACAAAACTTAAGGAAGTTGTACCTTTTAGAATGTATATCGGGATTCAGACGATAACTCTAAAAGATAAACTCATGGACAAAACTTAAGGAAGTTGTACCTTTTAGCATGTATATCTGGATTCAGACAATAACTCTGAAAGATAAACTCATGGACAAAACTTAAGGAATTTGTACCTTTTAGCATGTATATCGGGATTCAGACAATAACTCTGAAAGATAAACTCATGGACAAAACTTAAGGAAGTTGTACCTTATAGCAAGTATATCAGGATTCAGACAATAACTCTGAATGATATTACAGTGACCTTTATAGACGACACACGAGATAACAAAATTTGAATAAAATTGCCTCTGTCTCTCCTTCGATAAACAGACAACTGAAGACATCAAAATATGAAAATTCCTTAAGTTTTGTCCATGAGTGTATATTGTAACTTTGTTTGTGTGGCTAGTTTAAGGTTAGCACAGATTTTGGATCATAATTTTATTTTTTTTTTTTTGGCCTGAGTAGCAGCTCGTATAGTTTTACTTTACATGTATTGTAAATTCCTTTTTTAAAATAATTCTTTTCGATCAATGCTTTACGTTTTTCATTTCTTCTTCCTTTTCAGATTTTATTTCCAACATCAAAAACCAAACATCAACATTCCAACATGTATTGCTCTATTTTCAGAATATTATTTAAAGTACAGTTAAATCTGTCTATAACGCCCCCTCTCTATAGCGCCCGATTTGAATACGTAGAACGATGCGATTTACATTAAAAGTGACCTGTCTATAGCACTCCCTCTCTATAGCACCCTATTTTGGTGATTCCCAAGAGGGGGCGCTATAGCCAGGTTTAACACACTGTATTTTAAAAATAAAATTTTCAATACTTTGTAGGCTGCCGGAAAACCTTCCACTTCACGAAATTTTAAATAAATTATATATTCAGCATTTCACTAGTCATGTGTATGTTGGGAAAGTTTGTTTTAAAAGTTAATTAGCTAATTACAACATCCTACTTGCCTGCTTAAGTTGAAACAACAAATTGTGTCAGTGAGTTCGACTGCGCACTTTTGTGAGAACTGTATATTTGCCGAAATATCTCCTTATAAGTTTCGTCTCATTGGGTCAGAAAGTAAAATAATTATTTATAGTTTAAACTTAATGGTATTATATATATTAACAAAAATGACCTTTTTCTTTTTTTTTCTCATATACAAATGTATATGTTTAAATAAAAAGGCATATATATTGGATCAAAATATCATTTATTTTACCAATATTTCAGTTGACTGAACGCCAACCTTTATCAAGGTATTATAACATATCAATTTGTGAAAACAACGCATGGTTGTTTACACATATTAATATGTTATAACACCTTGATAAAGGTTGGCGTTCAGCCAACTAAAATATTGGTAAAATAATTTTTTTTTTCCAATATATACATTTTTATTTAAATACATATGTATATGTAGAAAACTTATCCTTGGATATTTTTCCAAATAATTAAATGGCTGTTTTTAAAAAGGTTTGAGACATTGAAAGAAATATATAGGAGATCGTTAAATAGCCGTCACTTTTCGATATCAAATACTCTGGATAGAATCCCGCATTGGGCACTTTTTTCTGAATAAAAAGATTGCTTTAATAGACTCCTATTCTTGCAAAATTCTAACCCCCGTTAGTAAGTTCAAATAATAAAAAATAGCTCTGTGCAAAAAAGTAGTTTTTTTTTTTTTTTGCTTATCCCTAGTACACGTGGTACAGGCCATGATAATCATGGTGGGTAGTTAGCGACTGCTAAAAAAAAAATAGTACAAATGTGTGTGTGATATTGTACTGGGATAAAGTTCATAAATTAAGAAAAGAAAAAAAGGCATCTCCTTATCACGCAACTGAAAGTTTCTGATGGCTTTCGCCATCTATCGGAATAAATATCAACTATTCGTTGATTATCAATTATTCTAGAATTGGCCAAATACCCATTCTTGATTAATCAACAAAAGAAAATCTAACATATTTGTAAGTACAAAAATCGAACTGCTTTCGGTGTGTGAAAATATGTGGTGCAAGTATAGTAAATCCTGAAGATAGAAGTTGCCTGGCCAGAATTCATATTTCTGTGAAAAATAGACACTTCGGCCAGTTAGAGTTTTTTTATTTTCTCAACGTTTCGACAAAAATGTTCGACAAAACTCTAACTGGCCGGAGTGTCTATTTTTCACAGAAATTATAGTAAAGGTAATCGCTAACTAACTAGCCACTAACTAATCATGGCCTGTACCACGAGTACTAGGGATAGAACAAAAGGAAAGCCAAAATACGAAACTATTTTAGACGCGTATTTTAAAAATAAAACAATTTCTACTGCCCTTACTGCAATGGAAAAATTAATGGGAGGGCCTGGCCAATTCTGGCCCATTAATTTTTCTATTGCAGTAAGGGCAGTAGAAATGGTTTTATTTTTAAAAGAATCCGTCTAAAATAGTTTCGTATTTTGATTACAGATGGCGCGCTAATGTATCATAATACAAAAGGAATGTGTCAACTCACAGATTGCTTCTTCTGTCCACGACACAGTGGGACGCTGTCAGGATGTGCTGGTTGGTGACAAGAGCTCCTCCACATCTGGCGCTCCACTGGCCGTTGTTCTCAGTGTACACTGCCGTCTGTTGGAACACACCCCACTTCAGACTTCCTCATTCAAACTATCACAGAATCTTACACAACCTGTTCTACTCTCCAAGTACATTAGAAACTTACTTTTATCAATGTAAGAGGATATAGTATAGAAAGTGTTTTTATTTGAAAAAAAATATCGTGCTTACTAGTGTGGTATAATGTTATCAATATAAATAGAAAATCTTGTTTATCTAGTGAGAGAAAATTAAGTAATAGTGAATTGTTGAGATTTTGATCTTCACGCCTACTTGGTTACTAGTGTCATCTATATATATATAAATCAATGTTTGTATGTTTGTTTGTTTGTATGTACGGTATACAAATTCGCAGTAGTTCACTAATTCAAACCAAAATTTCCATACATAGGTAAAAAAAAACGGGGAAGACGATAGGCTATTTTAAAAAACTATATATTCAAATTATTCTACTTAACTCACGAACAGCGCTCTCTATCAAAGATTAGATTAAATTATGCTGATGCAAACAAATAGATAATGCTAATAACAAACAATTATAAAAAAATCTTATCTAAATATATATCACTCGGGTAGATATGCACACGGGTCAATCCCGGGGCGAAGCCTGGGTCACCCGTCTAGTTTCTTATATAAAGATGGCGTGCTAATGCTTTATCCTAAGTACATACAGCTATGATAATCATAGTGTACGAAGAGTGGACTCTTTTTTCTGTACGTTTTTTTTTTACTTATCCTTTTATTAGTCTAAATTAGACAAGATCTTAGAGGTCGTGCACATAAAGAAGTTCAAGAACTCTTCTTGGTTCTCTGTACAGGGATCCTTTGTCCTTTCTGTATGTGATCGAAATAACTATATATGTGGAAAGCAAAAATACACCTATCCCTCGATTTACACGGTACTTGTTTTACACGTTTTCGATTTTACACGGTTTTCCAAATAAGTTTTTTTTTTTTTTTTGTCGCACTATACTAAATGCTACTGTGATTGAACACATGCACTGTGCACACATCTCACGAGGAATCCCGAGCTTATGTGCTGACTACATATTTTAATCTGCCAATGCATTTTATTTTTATTTGTGTACACCTATCCCCCGATTTACACGTTTTTCTCAGGAACGTATCTACCGTGTAAATCGGGGGATAGGTGTATTTTTAAAATGGAAGGCTTTACAGCTTTGCTTTGTGATGCTTGAGTTTGTGAGGCTCCGAAGAGTACAAAACCATTATACGTTTGAAGAGATTGAAAGCTATGATATGAAGGTAAATAGATACCATCTTTACAAAAAAAAAAAGAATTTAAAAAATCATATATAGCTGGATCTCTTTTTATTCACTTGATTAACGGAAGCCTTCGAAGAGCTCTCCTTCAGGTAACTAAAACGTATAACAAGGCCTTTTTTTATTCATTTTTACAAATTATTTATTCGATCGTTTGAATTATTTGTTTCTTCTCTCTTTATAGATACCTTAGGCTCATTGTAATCAAGTATTCTACGACAATTAATTTAAATAATAAATTCAAATTTGACTTCGGTTTATGATATATCAGGTGGAAAGGGTAATTTATCTTTTATAATTTTCATATTGGAAAAATAATTTTAAATAATTTTTGATAATTCCAGAAGAATAAGCACAAACTATACTAGCTATCATCAGTTCAAATCAGCATCGAATTCACGAGATCTCCCATATAATTTTCACCATTTTTAAATTCTTCAATGTTCATTCAGCATATTAGCAGATACAGTTAAACCTGTCTATAGCGCCTCCTCTTGGGACTCACTAAAATAGGGTGCTATAAAGAGGGGGTGCTATAGACAGGTCACTTTTAATTTAAATCGCATCATACTACGTATTTAAAATCGGGCGCTATAAAGAGGGAGGCGCTATTTAGAGGGGGCGCTATAGACAGGTTTAACTGTATATACAAACATAGATAGCAACATGAGGTACGATACTTTGGGGGGAAACAGTATTCTAAGTTGTAAGGAAGATTCTTCATTGTTTTTACACTTTTACAAAACCAATAAGGAATCTAAGGTTTGGCTTCTTTCTACAATTTTTTATTTCTCGATCTTTCGGGCTAATATGCCCTTCAACATGAAACCTAGAAGAAACCTT
>CP092864.1:10666404-10697340 GCA_030710605.1 Cordylochernes scorpioides
CTGCAGGTCAGAGGGCCGGCTGACGATGGTAAATTCTTCCCGGATGAGAGGCCTGATGTAGTGGCAGGACCAGTACCGATGGGCTAGCGTCAGATCGCTGGACCCACAGGCGACGTAGGACTGTTGGGCGGAGGCTGGATGAGCTGGATATGACAAGGCGTGCATTTTACTAATAGAAAACCCGATATGTTCGAACGCTCATGGAAAACCGATAAAAGGGAATAGAGAGAGAATCAATATAAATCAATATATTTAAATATATATATATATATATTAGATAGTATAAAGGCATATATTGGATTAAAAAAAAGATTTATTTGCCAATATTTCCGTTGGCTGAACGCCAAACTTTATCGAGGCATTTCATTTTTGTATACACAAACTCAACGCCGCATAGTGTTAAAACATCACAGTTCAAATAATTTTAATATATATACATTTTGAAATTTGAGCAATCCATAGATAAATCGTTAATTAAAAAGGTCTATATTGGATCAAAAAATCATTTATTTTACCAATATTTCAGCTGGCTGAACGCCAACCTTAATCAAGGTGTTATAACATTTTAAAGTGTGTCAACAACAAACTATGCCTTTTTAATTAAATATATATACATGTCGTACCACAAGAAATAACAGTCATGGGGCCTCGTGGTTTCAGGAGTCTGGGTTAATACATAAAGAACAAGGCAGATTAAATGGAACCTGAGAAAGGCCAGAGACCAATGACACGGGCAAAGTTCCAGGCAGGTGTCTGATGTGAGATATCGGTCGTCCAGCGTCTGTTCGTAAAACTCCACTAATGAAAGAGAGAGAGACAAAGATGTCACCCATGATGTCATAACTCCCCCTCAAGACTAATTTACACCGCTGTCGTATTTATCGATGTCTGTCCTTGATGTCTTCTTGCCGTCTGGAAATAGCGACTCCCTCCATTCACCCCTCGGTGTCACTTTTAACTTTTTCCACCACGTACACTCTCTTTCTTCATTGATGAATCATACATACATACATACATACATACATACATATATGCATACATGCATACATATTTTGATCCAATATATGCCCTTTTAATTAAAGATTTATTTTCAAATACATATTTTTTTTTTTGTTGTTGTTTTGAAAATAGAGCAATCCATATTTAAATCATTAGATAATAAAAAAGGCATATATTGGATTTTTTATCAAATCCAATATTTGTCTTTTTATTATCTAATAAATACATATATATACACCTCTCTACAAAGGACAGTTTTCATTTTCAAATTATCATTTTTACTATTTAGAAACTCTCCGGTAGGAAGACACCTCTCCATAAAGAACACTTTGGCTCTACAATTAGGTGTCCTTTACAGTGAGAAGTTCTACTGTATATATCTTGCATTAAAAAAGGGCAATAAAAATTTATATAGTCTTACACACAACACCAAAGTTCAAATAATTGTACAGTCAATAACAATTAACTTCCACGAACATAACAATAAAAACACCAAAAGACAATATAACTGCAGAAGATAAAGGAAGTAATTCACAGCCATCATTGGCTTTTCATTCAACCCGAGCAAACAACTTGCAAATACAAAATTACATTTTACAATACGTTGTAAAAAAAGGTGGTACAATGTCACGTCATATTTCCCTTTAAACTCAATGCCAGCCATACAAAATCTATTCAACTCTCAACAAAGAGCTACAATGAGAAAGAAGAATATAAAAAGAAAAGGTATTAAAAACCGCTCAAACTTCTCGTTTCACTCATAAATACCTTTAGAAAACTGTTATTCCACACAATGTAGCATTCTGAATAAACCAAAAGAAAATTTTAAAACATGTTTTATTCGAATAAATTAGCGGTAAAATGGTAATCTATTGAATAAATAGGTAATTATAATAAGGAAAATGGTAAAAAACTTTAATATAATTCGAAAACTATTTTAAAGGCATAAGATTCTTTTTGAAAATAAACAATTTCTACTGCCCTTACTGCAAATGGAAAATTAAATGGGAGGGCCTGGCTCATCAGTGGTGAACCCTCCCAGCGGTTTCGCCAGTTTAATCTACCATACCGCTGTTATATTGCATTTTGGGAACTTCTTTTATAGTGATACTGTTGCTAGACTCTTGGAATGGGTATTTTAGAAAAACTATAGACATAAGCTTTGAGGACAGTAGAATTACATACATTTATAAATATAAAATAAAATAAAAATATAAAAAAACGTTATTATAATTCAACAGTTTTGATTCCAAACAGTCATAGCTAGATATAAGTTATGCCAAAACAACGGTTATCAAAAGAAGACAAAGATATTTCCTGGCCATTAAAGTGAACGTATTCTAGGATTTCTATGATAATATCAAAAATATTTTTAATGAGAGACCACATCTCTAAACATGGATGCTCCTGTTATCTCCTGAAGGTGGTTTCTTATTAGAGGTTGGATTTAGCATGGTACATACCCTTGATTTGACTAACTGGTAAAAACTCTCATTATGTTACGAAATGTATCGTCAAATTTTTACAGTAGATAGCCCTGATAACTATAAAAACGAGCCTGCAGATATTTGAACATCGAATCTTCCAATCTTTAAGCATAAACTATTTATATCACAGAAACTGTGTCAAAGAATAACATTATCCTATATTAAATTTATAAATTTACTAATATATATATTTGTTATGAAAACATATTTTGCGGAAGAGCTTTGCTCGATGCAATACCTTGAAATTATATGTATGTACATCTACAGACCTATAAGCTTATGTCCATAGTTCACTAAACACCTCTAAGCTGCCTTCCATAGAAAATACAGGGTATATTCCAAACCAATCCAATACAATAGTCGGTGGACGAGTGGGTAACCCCCTCGATTCCCGACAGTCATGAACCGGGATTGAATCCCGCGTTAAAATTTGTTTAATATGTGAATAACCTTCACATATTATTAATTTTGTTCAATTATCATGAACTAGCTTGCTCTTGCTGAGCGGTACCTATTTATGTGAATTTGAACCATCCAATACAATAGTAGAGCGGTCTAGAGATTAATTTGGCGAAACCGCTGAGAGGGTTCACTACTGATGAGCAAAGCCCTCTCATTCAATAACTCATATCATTGCAGTAAGGTCTGTAGCGATAATATTTGATGATATTTAAAAGAAACACCAGTAAATTTATTTGTGTAAAATATTATCCTATATGTATATCAAATGGGTAAAATATGCGCGAAGTATAGGCTAGAAGTATCTAAGAATTAGACATCAAGCATAAAAGAGGTATGCAGCCACATTAACCAATAGTTTATTTCAAATCCCAACCTTTCAGTGATTTGCTGACACTCTCTTCAGGAGAACGGTTATTCTGAATCCTAGAAGAATGACAGCTCCCTTGAAGGAAAATGAATCCCTGTCACTGAAAGGTCGGTAGTCAAAATTAACTATAGGTTGATATGTCTGTGTTTTTATCTGGATCAACTTCCAACCAACAAATGATCTTCAGAACAAGAGGTATAGACAAGAAATCTTTAAGAATCATATTTGCTGATTCTTTTGATACACAATGCGCCGTTTTCTTATTTTACTAAAGCTATTTCTCATGCATTTTGTTGCTTAGCAAAAGGGTATCATTTCAAGATTATAGAATGAAGAATGAACTAGTTGTTTGTGAACTTAACGATTTGATTTCCGATTAAAAAAATCACATTTAAAGTTCAATTCATTTTGTAAATACATTCTAAACTTTCTACAAAATCTGGATCTCTAGTGTTTTCAGGCGTTGAATAATGTAAATAACTTATGTAAATAAACTTTTCTCCTTGTTTGGCGCAAGTATCCCTTGCGGGATATAGCGCTTTGGAAATAAAATAATTGAATTGAATTGAATCAACAAACAGTTTGATTTTTCTAAAAAAATGTATATAAAAATTTCCACAAAAGAGTTTATTGTGAAATCATGGAAGGGACAAACCTAATATACAATGATTTGCATAACACCTTTTATAAATTAGAGGACTTTCAGGATATTACACCAAGCCATCTTTGTTAATAAATTGAATAATATTTTAAACAAGTGACACTTTATTAATGGCTCTTTCGAAGATTTTTGTTTTAATGTGACCCCTTTGACCTTTCTATGCGGGAAATAATCATATGTATTTCTATAATGCACTATGTAGTTGTTTCTAACTGTTATCTCTCGTTGATTTGGTAACCTGTTGCATTCAACAAATTAATTGGTAGAAACAAGGCATCAAATTTATAGTTTTTGCAAAGCGCGTAAACTTAAATTCAACGTTCGTAAACATTCTTAATTATATATTTAAACTTTGAGATTATTTTGAAGAGTTCCTCACAGAATCCTGGAATGTATCGTCAACCATTGTCCCTCAAGACGTATATTCAGAGTTCTGCCAGTTTATAATAGGCACTACGGAGGGGGGATTCTTGAGATGGCGCGTTCTTACCATGCCTTGGAGAGTTTATCTTCAGGAGAAATGACAAGAATGAAAGAAACTAAAGACTACCATAGACAACTGCATTAAGTAAGAAACATTCCACTCAAACAACGGTCTTAAATGGACCAGAAATGGTTGTTGGTGAGGAAGTCTTGAGGATCTCACCAAGTCAGAAGCATGTTCTAATTTGAGCAATCCACCAGGTAGAATACCACAATAGAGACGTGTATTTACAGTACTGGGTGGATCAAGGCCGTGTGAACGACCGGAGCATTCTGCGGTCGATATCCAGGTCGGCCGCAGTGCGCAGAAGGTGGCCTCGAGTGTCTGAGACACTTACTTCCTGCCACACATGACATAGGAACTTCGGTCAAACAAGAGGAAACGAAGAATCTTCTTGACTATCCCTGTTAGGGCAGTTTTGTAGTTTAGAGGATCGTCTTGGTAAAGTTGCTAACCAATTGTCTTAAGGATCATGTCTTGATGGTTTTGGTCAACTTGTTCCACATAACTTCGGTCAAACAAGAGGAAACGAAGAATCTTCTTTACTATCCCTGTTAGGGCAGTTCTGTAGTTTAGAGGACCGTCTTGGTAAAGTTGCTAACCAAGTGTCTTAAGGATCATATCTTGATGGCTTTGGTAAACCTATTCTACATATTGTTAGTGCCTTCAGGTTGGGTTATGTCCTGGGAGCCTTGGTGAACTTTCTTTCTGTAGTTTAGGGGACCGTCTTGGTAGCCTTGGTGAACTTGCTAACCAAGTGTCTTAAGGATCATGTATTGATGGTTTTGGTCGACTTGTTCCACATAACTTCGGTCAAACAACAGGAAACGAAGAATCTTATTGACTATCCCTGTTAGGGCAGTTCTGTAGTTTAGAGGACCGTCTTGGTAAAGTGGCTAACTAAGTGTCTTAAGGATCATATCCTGATGATTTTGGTCGACTTGTTCCACATACTGTTAGTGCGCTCAGGTTGGGTTATGTTCTGGGAGCCTTGGTAAACTTCTTTATGAACGTCTTAAGGCTGGTTTATGTCTTGTTAGGATTGATAAACTAATTAATTAAGTATTCCCAAGCGTCTTTTATGTCCTGGGAGTCTTGGTGAACGTTCTTTCTGTAGTTTAGAGGGCCGTCTTGGTAGCCTTGGTGAACTTGCTAACCAAGTGTCTTAAGTATCATGTCTTGATGGTTTTGGTGAACATGTTCCACATACTGTTAGTGCCTTCAGGTTGGGTTATGTCCTGGCAGTCTTAATGAACTTCTTTCTGGACGTCTTAAGGCTAGTTTATGTCTTTCTATAGGATTGAAAAACTCCTTAGTTAAAAGTATTTCCAGTCTTTATTATGCATTGGTAGCCTTGAACTTTCTCACTAAATTCCTTGTGGTTGAATTATGTCTTAGCAACCTTGGTGAGCCACTTCACTGAGCAGTTCCAGACTAGATGATGTTTTGGTAGCATTATTGAACCCCATTCACCAGGTATTTTAAGGCTGAATCGAGAATTTATAGACTGGTCTATTTATGCGTCTTGTTGAACTAATTCGTCTGTCTACTGGCTGTATTATGTGTCTTGGTAACCTTAAGTAAATCACCAAGTATTTTCAAGCCGTTTTTTTATAGTTTTGATTTACTATTCACAAAGTTTTCCAAGCTTGATTGTATCATGGTAGTTTTAAAACAGCTGGCTTATATCTTGAGAGATTCAGCAAGGCAGTGCTGGTGGACGGTCCAACACATTTCTTTTGACAATTAAAATAACTTTATTGACATCTTGTCAATACATTCAAAGTACACAGTCTGCACTATTTAAAAAAGATAATATGGATTATATACACAATGTACAATGAATATGGCGCCTCTTCCAGCGCTGCAGAGTTTGGTGGAGAATCGTCAGTGGGTCTCCAGCGACACCACGTATTTCGTGATCTACGAAGAATACGTTGATTGCGTACTTCGCCGCTGAGGAGATGGTGATGGCGTGGTCCTCGGGACAAACTGGAAAAGATGGTCCGAGATGCCTCGAGTCGTTCCACCTAGAAGACTTGGAAGTTGAAAAGAAGGGATAACCTTCATACATTGACAATTTGGATATTAGCCAAATTATAAAGATATCAATAATATTTTATATGAACAGAGAACGAGAAAATTTGAATGCGGTAAAAAGTTACTAACTCGGGATTCGAACCAGGTCGTGACATGCAGGAAAGACAACGACTTTGACCACTACACCAACCAGGAAGACAATAAATATTTGAAATAATACTAATTAAGTCATCCTGAGACATCATGTATTGATGTCAAGGCTGTTGATGCATATTGGCAATTCGCTTCAAACCCACTGCGTGTTCCTCCAAATATCGGTTACACACAAGATATAGAATTGCGATATATAATATACATTTGTAGAAATACAATGTGTATTGTAATATATGAATTATATTTTTAAAACAATACATTAGTGAAATGTTTAAAAGAAAGGGGAAATGGTACCCTCGACCTATGCTAATATCAAGTTAGGCTTCGCTATTCTATGTTTTCTGGCGCAATTCTTTAAGCCTCTAGTAGGAGGTCACATTAATAAATGAAGAACAAATATTGGGATAATATTTGTAATGGTGATGGATCATAGGTAGGGATAGAAGAGCGAGAACAAAAAAAAATACTAGCAGATTCTATATAAATAATAGTACATAAGTTAAAAGAGTTGAGGCATCCATAAAGATGTAACGTCAAATAGAAGAGGTAAGGACAAAAACAGATAAACAATAAGAAGCACCAAGTTACAGAAGCTATAAGTAGGCTCAGGTACAGGGATACAATAATTATTGTTTTACTGTATATACCAATTTATAGAAAAAAATGGTTATCCTGCAAGAACTATGGGTGATGGAAAACTTCTGATTTCATTTTTGAATTCAGCATTAAAAGTTACATTAGAATCAACATCAGGTTTTCTCCGGCAAAAAAAAAAAGGTTTTTTTTTTGTAGACCTGTGTAATCAACCACCTTGTTAACAGAAACTTAAAGTGAAGCTATGCACAGATCTGGATTGTACATACGGATGGTACTTCAACGCTCTGTCTGTTCATCCAAACCATTAGATTCTTAAAATCCGATCCAAAGATGTATACTGTGATGAATCAAAAAGGAATCAAGGACCTAGCTAGTGTTTGTATTGATACATTAGTGCGCCATCTGTTATGAAAATTCCAAACTATTATAGACGCGTATGATTCTTTAATAATTTAAACAATTTCTGTAATGGATTTCAGTGAGGGCAGTAGAAATTGTTTAATTTTAAAAACTCATTCGCGTCTATGATAGTTTTGAATTTTCATTGATACATATACCTGGATAAACATGGGTAAATCTCACCTATAGCTATATTGACTACTATAATTTACAAAAAGGATCATCATGGACCTAGCTAACTTCAATCCTTGTGCACAGAGCTGGATGGACCTCACAAAGTTCTCACCATCCTGCTCGCCGCCGCCAAGATCGGAGCCATCCTCTGTCTTCTGTACACCTTCATCTTCTCCCTGGACATGATGAGCAATGGCTTCCGTCTGCTGGGAGGACGGCGAGCAGGGGCAGTGTTCCAGGACACCACGCTGCTGCGGAACCCTGTAGTGGGGCTGATGATTGGAGTGCTGGTGACAGTTCTGGTGCAGAGCTCGTCCACTTCCACATCTGTGGTTGTCACCATGGTGGGCGCTGGACGTGAGTAACAGCTTCCAGTCCACACTTCTTCTTTAATATAAGAAATATTGGATGGATTACAATAGGAAGTATCTGAACTTGTGGTTTTATTCTCTACATCTCTAGATAGATAGACAACAAACTAAGATAGCTTAATGGAGAGCAGACACCGCAGCAATTTTTCTATTATAATTAAAATGGCAGAAATTTCGTACCCGTCCTTTTTCAGCCATAAACGTGAACATCTGAGAAAGGACATGTATTCGAAAGCTATTTTCTATGCAATTAAGTATTATTCTCTATAGCTTTGTAGGTCAATAGGTAACTTCTTTCTTAATGGATTAAAAAACTAATGGTAGAAACTTTCGTACCCGTCCTTCTTCAGCCATAAACTTGAACATCTGAGAAAAGACACCCATTCGAAAGCTATCATCTATGCAATTAAGTATTATTCTCTATAGCTTTGTAGGTCTCTAGGTAACTTATTTCTTTATGGATTAAAAACTAATAAGTAACACTTTCTTTCAAGCTCTTTTTCAGCTAAAAACGTAGACATCTGAGGCAGGACACGTATTCTAAAACTATCTTCTATGCAATTAAGTTTTATTCTCAATAGTTTTTTTAGATTCTAGGTAACTTTTAGATAACTTCTTTCTTTATGGATTAAAAACTTAATAATTTAATCATTTTTAATAATTCCTTCATTTTTATATATTCCAGTTTATAGTTTTGTTTCTCCAGAGAGAAAATCTTCAATTAATTTATGTTGAAGAAAGCTCTAGAAAACCTTCTTTAAAAAAACTCAAGGTTTATTGACTAATTAAGTAGAGGTAATTAGAGGTCTTCCGCCATCTTTCTTTTAGCAGTAATTGGACGAGTTCAACTTTAGGGGGTCTAGGACAACCCTAACGCCATCTATGACCCGGAAAACAAAACAATATAAATGCATATATATATATATATTAGAAAGAATCTAACAATGTTCTTTGTTGGTTAGTAGAACATGCCTATAGTAATCTTCTCGTAGTTAAGATCGCTGACTGGACATTTGTTGTACCTTTTTACTAATATAAGGATATATAGGAATACATTTGCCGTGTTTATCTTTCCCCACTTCCAACTTTTATCACACAAAAAAACAGTAACATACAAAAATTAAATCCCTGATTAGAACCTACACTTTAGAAAATATAAAATGGTCTTCCGTGTAACCAACTGAACTAAGAAAAAACCATCAGCTGATTGGCTGATTAATACCATATGACAGAAGAGAATCTTTCAGCGGGGGAACAAAAGTCTAGACAACATATTTACATATAAACCAATAAAGGGATATATTATAAGGGATTACTATGCAAATCTAAGACGTAGATCTTATACAAGACAACTGTCTGTAACGTAAGAGGAAGATTGTTGTTTCACAGAATATTCAAATAGAAAATGAGTCACCGACTATAATTTCAATTTGCATTTGTGACACGTACAATTTTAGTTTTCCTCCATAAAATTTCTTGGAAAAGGTATTTCTCTTCCTTCACAACTCCGGACTTCGTTGTTGTTTTGAATATAAAATGTCGCGTTGTTTTATTTATTAAATTTACCTATCAGATTTTTGAGATTCGAAATCAATTTTTAAAATTTGTCTCTACTAAGACTTTTTAGGAGGTTCTTGAATTTTTTAATAGAAAGTAGAATAGATAAACCAAAAGTGTTAAAACCACAGTCTACATATTTGAGCAAAATAAACCCAAAGATTTTCAGCGTTTTACCATTCTATAAGGTTTAAGATCCAACGGTGCCTTAGAATCCACAACACCGAAGATCCAACGTTGTCCTAGAGTCCACAACACCGAAGATCCAACGTTGTCCTAAAGTCCACGACACCGAAGGTCCTACGTTGCCCTAAAGTCCACGACACCGAAGATCCAACGTTGTCCAAGAGTCCACGATACCGAAGATCCAACTTTGCCCTAAAGTCCACGACACCGAAGATCCAACTTTGCCCCAAAGTCCACAACACCGAAGATCCAACTTTGCCCTAAAGTCCACGACACCGAAGATCCAACTTTGCCCTAAAGTCCACGACACCGAAGATCCAACGTTGTCCTAGAGTCCACGATACCAAAGATCCAACTTTGCCCTAAAGTCCACAACACCGAAGATCCAACGTTGTCCTAGAGTCCACAACACCGAAGATCCAACTTTGCCCTAAAGTCCACGACACCGAAGATCCAACGTTATCTTAGAGTCCACGACACCAAAGATCCAACGTTATCTTAGAGTCCACGACACCAAAGATCCAACGTTGTCCTAAAGTCCACAACACCGAAGATTCAACTTTGCCCTCTAGAGTCCACAAAACCGAAGATCCAACTTTGCCCTAAAGTCCACAACACCAAAGATCCAACGTTGTCCTAAAGTCCACAACACCGAAGATTCAACTTTGCCCTCTAGAGTCCACAAAACCGAAGATCCAACTTTGCCCTAAAGTCCACAACACCGAAGATCCAACTTTGCCCTAAAGTCCACAATACCGAAGATCCAACGTTGCCCTAAAGTCCACAACACCGAAGATCCAACTTTGCCCTAAAGTCCACAATACCGAAGATCCAACGTTGCCCTAAAGTCCACAACACCGAAGATCCAACTTTGCCCTAAAGTCCACAATACCGAAGATCCAACGTTGCCTTAGAATCCACAACACTGAAGATCCAACGTTGCCCTAAAGTCCACGACACCGAAGATCCAACGTTGCCCTAAAGTCCACGACACAGAAGGTCCTACGTCAGACAGTCGGACTCTAAGACTGCTATTTCCAGCCCGCTCGAGTTTTTGTAATCCCCGGAAGTGTGGCCGTCTCGAGTACGGCGGCTAAACTCGGAGCTTCCTTCCTCGGCCCATTGATCCACGGGCTGGTTGTCCCGGATGGCCTGTCTCCCGGAGTCCTCCTACTTCTTGACGTCTTCTTGTCCATTCTCCGTCCATCCATACATCTTCTTTGTTTGTATTCATTTCTCACCAAAGCTATTCTTCTTTAACTGTTCCATTTCGTAGAATAAGTATCACTGAATTACGCACATAAAGCCCAAAAAGGGTCATGAATGGTTACAAGAAGGTGATATCGGGTCAAAAGATTGATCATCATATTTGCATATACAGCTACACAATTAATAGAAGATATCCAACGATCATAAGTATGATGTCCATCATAAAGAAGATCTATGGTGTAATGTCTTCCTTTTGGCATTTATGGTGAATTGTAATTTGCATACCAAGGTCTTCCATTCTTTCTTCTTCTTTTATTTCAAATTATTTTTTTAAATCGGTATATTCTCAGAAGAACATAAATCGAGTATATTTATAAACTTAAATTTTTACCTTTTTTCTACATTTTATAAATATATAAAATACTATATATTAAAAAGGAAATGAGTTTTTTTTAATGGATAGAAAACTCATTTCTCTCAATAGACATCAGTTTCCTGGTGACAGTTTGGTTTCAAGGATTCCAATAAACCCCAAGTTTTAGGATCAAATCGTTAACAAAATACGTTGAACTATGATTCAAATCAGAGTCTTGTGACCATATCTTCAAATAGTTGGAAATTTTGCTGGGAGGATGTTGATCTATTAAGATAAAGGTCGCTTCTCCTGTCAAAATATACATCAAAGCTAGACGCCATCTATTGACCGTCATCACAAACTAGTGGCCTCGGGTCGGTGACAAAGCCACAACACCAGCTTTGACAAACTGAGAAGCGTTCACCTGGAGACCATGGTTTCGGGTTAATGGCCCTCGTCAGTCTAGGGCTGGCTTTATTCCATGAGATTCACAAGGGATCTAATGCCATCTTCACAATCCGCCAAAGAGGTGTTTAGCTGGCAAAGTGGCTAGGTCAAACCTATGACCAAAATATTAGTACTAGCTTGGCATTATCCCAGCCGGTCTTTCACAATTCAAATGGAAAACTGGTATATAGCGTGCGAATGCCATGTTAGACTTTTGCATTGTTGCAGAGTTGTCACACACTGATTCTGGATAGTTTTGATATAAATAGGTACTAGATAGAATGAAAATTCAAACCATTTTAGACGCGTAAGATTTTTTTTTAATTAAATAATTTATACTGCCTATACTGCAATATGGAAAATTTAATGGGAGGGCCTGGCTCATCAGTGGTGAACCCTCCCAGTTTAATTTCAAAAAGAATCTTACGCGTCTAAAATAGTTTCAAATTTTCATAACAGATGGCGCGCTAGTGCATAATACTAGATAGAATGTATATAATTAACTAGAAGGTAGGACTGTAGCTAAAGCTGGACGGACCGTGCAGTGATCCGAGTCCGCGACGCCATCCCCATCGTGATGGGCGCCAACATCGGCACCAGCGTCACCAACACCATCGTGGCGCTCACTCAGGTCCAGGAGAGGGAGGAGTTCCGACGGGCCTTCGCTGCGGCCACCATCCACGATATGTTCAACTGGCTGACCGTGCTGGTGTTGCTGCCGCTGGAGATGGCCACAGGTGAATATAGCTTTGGTTCTCTTGTTTGGATTGTCTCTTTAGTGGAACTCTTGGTATAGGCCATGGGTTGTTCTGGAGTACACCATAAGTGTAGTACCAGGCCATGGTGGATAGAGGGTTGTGGCTGTTTGTACTGTAAGTACACCACATGTCTACACATGTAGTACCAGGTCATGGTGGGTAGAGGGTTGTGGCTGTTTGTACTGTAAGTACACCATATGTCTACATATGTAGTACCAGGTCATGGTGGGTAGAGGGTTTTGACTGTTCGTACTGTAAGTACATCACATGTCTACACATGTAGTACCAGGCCATGGTGGGTAGAGGGTTGTGACTGGTTGTACCGTAAGTACACCACATGTCTACACATGTAGTACCAGACTATGATGGGTAGCGGGTTGTGACTGTTTGTACTGTAAGTACACCACATGTCTACACATGTATTACCAGACCATGGTGGGTAGAGGGTTGTGACTGTTTGTACTGTAAGTACATCACATGTCTACACATGTAGTACCAGACTATGATTGGTAGAGGGTTGTGACTGTTTGTACTGTAAGTACACCATATGTCTACACATTTAGTACCAGGCCATGGTGGGTAGAGGGTTGTGACTGTTTGTACTGTAAGTACATCACATGTCTACACATGTAGTACCAGACTATGATTGGTAGAGGGTTGTGACTGTTTGTACTGTAAGTACACCATATGTCTACACATTTAGTACCAGGCCATGGTGGGTAGAGGGTTGTGACTGTTTGTACTGTAAGTACACCATATGTCTACACATTTAGTACCAGGCCATGGTGGGTAGAGGGTTGTGACTGTTTGTACTGTAAGTACACCATATGTCTACACATGTAGTACCAGGCCATGGTGGGTAGAGGGTTGTGACTGTTTGTACTGTAAGTACACCATATGTCTACACATGTAGTACCAGGCCATGGTGGGTAGAGGGTTGTGACTACTGGTACCGTAAGTACATCACATGTCTACATGTTTAGTACCTGGCCATGAGAGAAAACCTTAAAACCAATGATACGCCTGTTCTCTCTATCTGCTGGATTTGATTGCCTATTGGAGACTGAGTCGTTTTAGATCAAAGCATTTTAGATTTCAGGACGTTAGTTGCTTATGAAAGTTGTTACTGTATCAGACTCAATATTGATACACATCTGTGTCTAACCAACATGTATTCTGTATCCAGGTTACTTGGAGCACACCACAGGCGCCATCATGGGCTCCAGAGAATGGCAACAGAATAAAGAGATGAACCGGGAGTTCCTCAACAAATTGACCAAGCCGGTCTTGGGGCTCATCATCCAGGTGATTAAACCAATCATGTCCCTCTTTACAACAAACTACTGATATAGGTCATTATTGTGATGTTTCTTATTTCCTCAATATATTGATCTGATATAGAAGAACCCACAAGATCATGGATTGGCGTAATACTTGAACTTTTTCTGGTGATCTCGATGCGACAAATATATGGAAGCAGTTCTTTCATTATGGCGAACAGCCGACTGGCCTTTTGGCTACCGGAAACTTCCCACAGAAAGCGAAACAGTATTTTTATTATAATTAAAAATAAATTAAACTCATGAACAAAACTTAAGGAAGTGGAATGTCTTTGATGTCTTTCTGGTCGTCTGTTTATTATTATTATTATTGAAGAATATATAGGAATTTTTGTTCACACTTAGTTATCTCGTGTATTTTGAATAAAGGTCACTGTAATATCTTTCAGAGTTATTGTCTGAATCCCGATATATATATATGCTAAAAGGTCCAACTTACTTAAGTTTTGTCCATGAGTGTATACAACAGTACAAAACCTTTCTTAAGAATCCACTCAAGAGATAAAAGCAAAATAGCTCATCCTGAGAATATGGGTTACCTCTTGACACAGGTGCAAGTGCACTGACTAAGCTAACCACTGAGCCACAGTTTTAAGCGTTATAGATCAGGATTTGAGAGAAATTTTTCTTTAGAAAAAAAGGTACCAAATGCAAAATAGATAAATACATCTCCTGTTTAGGCTGTTTCAGGATAGTTGTTGCCATCTATAAGGATAAACACCAAATAAGTTTTATTTTTAAATTTATGAATAAAATATTTTCACTAAAAGCATTTTATGATAAATCAATGAGCAAACCATATAGCTTTTTCGGTCTGTTGGCCCTTTTTCGTGTAGTGAAGACTGTACCTCAACGATTAACTAAGATCTTAAAAATATATTTTAAAATAAAAATCCTTAGGATATATAGGCCAGGAGTATTTTAGGTCAATATGTGCGAATTCTTGGCTAGATTTTGGCAAACATTCTGATATAAAATAATCTAAATTCAGCTATATTATTTCTATAGATGGTTTATAAAGGCCTCTTCTAATGTATTGTTTGATTAGGAGTTGGCCTTGTCATCAATTTCTAATAAGTCTCTTCATTTTTGCCCATAGAAGTTATTAGATCCATCTTCTCAAATTTAACTTGTGTGGTTTCAGCTCGATAAGAATGTTCTTGAAGGCATCGGCAATAAAGATTATGATGTTTCCAACAAATCCTTCATCAAGAGGTGTTGCAAATACAACGAAACCATCTGCATCGAGGATTGTAAGTATTCTTATTGTTATCTTGGTTGGGATTTTACTGATTTGTATTTTTTGTTTCTTTCAGGTAAATTCCTCTTCCGTAACTGGGATCTTCCTGAGGCAGCCATTGGAGGAATTCTCTGTGCCATCTCCATTATCCTTCTGACCTGCAGTTTGGTGATGATGGTCAAAGTCCTCAAATCCTCGCTGAAAGGACGCGTCTCAGTATTCCTCGAGAAATTCTTCACCACAGAGAAACCATTCCCTTACAACATCCTCATGGGTTATATAGCCATCTTAATGGGATGTCTGATGACCATTCTGCTTCAGAGCAGCTCCATCTTCACCTCAGCTCTCACTCCTCTTGCTGGGATTGGCGTCGTTCCCTTAGAAAGCATGTACCCACTTACCCTTGGATCCAATCTTGGCACGACAACTACCAGCATTCTCGCTGCCTTTGCAGCTCCCAGCGCTAAAATCAAAGATACCTTACAAATCGCTTTCTGCCATCTTTTATTCAATCTTAGCGGTATCTTACTCTTCTATCCGATTCCTTATTTAAGATTTCCTATCGGATTAGCAAGAGCTTTGGGAAACCTAACAGCTTCGTATCGCTGGTTTGCTGTTCTCTACATGGTAATGATGTTCATTATATTTCCTGTTTTCATCTTCGCTCTCAGCTGGGCCGGTAGCGAGGTTCTAGCGGCCGTCTTAGGCACCCTCTTGCTTCTTGTTGCCCTTATCATTCTGATTAACGTCCTTCAGAGAAAACGACCTGGAATGCTGCCTCAAGTCCTTCGTACTTGGGAATGGCTGCCTGAATGTCTACGTTCTCTGGAACCAATGGATCGTCTAGTATCTACAGCTTGCTGCTGTTGCAAGAAACGCAATGATGGCACGACCTTACGACTCAAGGCCAATGTCTCCCAAGTCAACATCGTGGAATCTGCCAAAGAATCACACCATCTGGAGGGGCTCGAAAATAGGGGATTCATCTGGGCAAGGACTAACGGAGCAGCTGAAAGCACCCTGCTTTAAAAAGAAGAAGAAAGCCAACATTTTCACACATGTAAATATATAACAACCCCCATGATCTCTCCTCTATATATGATATATAGACAGTAAGAAGAATATGTACGTGTTAAAATCACTCTTACAATCGATACCCCATAATCCTTCTATAACAGCTTTTAATAACATCATTCCATTATATAATATTATAGCCTGTTTACAGGTGTTTTACTGTATATACCATTTTAAAGGAAAGCCAAGATATTTACAATATATTTTTAAATATACCACTAAGAATTTTAAATCATTTAACATATGCGACCTTAATGTTTATAAAGTTGATTAATTCTTTAACGACTAAAAAATAAGAATTTGTAAAATTTTGTTAATTTATAAGATTTTATTGAAAGTATTATTTTCAAAATTATTAATACGTTTTAACTTTAATTTTTGCAAAATAGAGAATGATTTGTTTAAAACAGTTTGGTTGGTAAATATATGAAAATTAAGTATCACTTAATATGTTATATTTTTATTGCTGATGAAGATAAACTTTGAGATTATTATTGTTAGACTTTTTTTTTTGCTTGATATTCGTTTTTAGAAAGTATTTTTTATAATAAAACACGCCAGACGCCTACGCCGCCCAAACACGCCATTATTAACTTTTTATATATATAAAATATTAAATAAATTTTGGAATTATTTATCACAAAATATAGTTTGAATATTATATTTTTCGAATATGAATTTAGAGATAAGCAAGAGATAGATATATATATATTTTAAGAACGAAATACTTGATGAGGAAAGAGTTTCTTTATTACACAAAATTAGATCACAAGCTTTCGGGCACAATCACCCTTCTACTGGTGTAAAACGAGACAAAATTGTGATCTAATTTTGTGTAATAAAGAAACTCTTTCCTCATCAAGTATTTCGTTCTTAAAGTTTAGTGAAGGAATTATTACTTCAATATATATATATAACCTAGGTTCCCCTGGAGCGCAGAATGCCAACTACCAGGTGAAATAAGCAAACCAGACTTAACTTTAGCAAAGAAATTTATTAACAAAGTTCTTTTTTATTAATCTCAAAGTCTATATCCTGATACATCGATAAATTCCTTTTGTATCTTAACTTTCTACACCTTTTTATCCAAAATTATAGAAAAATAAAGCTTTTTTCAAATTAGTTTTTCATATATTTTCAATTAGCTCCTTGTATATTATTCATGTTTTCAATAACAAAATATTTATATATTTAGGAAAGGTAGTAGATATATTTTTGTTTAAAGACAATTATATATATAAAGTATTTTCGAAAATATTTTTAAAAAATTAGAATACACCAATTAATTCTTAAATATTCAAGCTCTTTCTCTCTCAATGTAAATATTTTTTTAATATTATACACTAATATTTAAATCGCATGAATTTCTAATCCAAGTCGAATATTCGAAATCTGATTTTCCCTTTGATACTTCTACATCACAAATTTCAAATATTTTTGTGCTTAAACTATTTAAATATTTAAAAATATATCTTTTTTTATTATTTGAACTCTATAAAAATATAAAGCTGTATAAAAAGGTTACCTTTTCACCCATATATATATATTTCATGATATATCTTCAAAATATATTGTGTGTATATATTTGATCCCAGAGTAAATGGAATATATTTAATTTTGTTAGTTAATAATTAATTGATAGCTATATCTATATATATCCCCAGATATTAGAAATATTAGATTTATGTTTCTAGATATTGTATATATCTCTAGATATATATATATATTACCTAGCTATATATTTATATTATATATGCTTAATTTTAGTTTATAAATCTGATTATAATATTAGGCGCTAGTTTAACCATTATATGTGACTAAATATTTTATAACCTTTTGCCATCTCATTTACATTTTATGCATTTGCTTTTTAAGAAACGTGATCAATATTTTCAATATTGCCTTCAACGAATAAAAATAATAAAATGTTAAATATCAAATATAATGACCAGTTTCAGAAAACACTTTATTATATTATTAACTTCATAAATGTATAAATTGGGATATTTAATAACTGTATTAATTTAAACGTTGTATAATTTACTTTAAATAAAATATTTTGGTTCGTTTGTTGTATGTCTTCCATAAGTTATTTTACCCGAATTAAAATAATAAAAAAACGAGTTGTCCCATTTGGCTGTGATATTTGTAAATAATGAAGAATAAACATTAATTATTGTAAAAATAGATGAATCGATGGAATATAAATTATTGTTTTTTGTTGTTGTTTTGCACAATCTGTTATGTGGAATACGGACACATATTAGCAGAAAACGCGCGCGAGCTATAATCTTAGAAATCGATTTCAGAAGACTAATCCGTATAGTCTTGTAATCTTAGTGATTATTATTTAAAAGCTCGTTTATTTATGTAATCTTAATTTATATTTATAAATGTATGTAAATATAGCACTTCTGATATGTGTATTTATTTATTTTATTTTAAAAAATTACATTCCTTCTTTAGTTATTCAAAAATTGATTTATTTTTAAATAAAATATTTTAAAACTGATTTTTATTCTATTTATTTCTTTTTATAATGCTACACACAACATATATATTTGAATGCTTATTTAAAAATATACACTAGAGAAGGTTATTTGAAAAAAAAAACGTTTATAGGGAATATTTGACATGTTCGTATTTTCTTTAAGGATATTTTTGTTAAACAGAAAATCAAAAGGAGAATATAATCAAGCAGACTAAGAATAAATAATTTAATATGTGAAAAGAAACACATTGCTAAAACACAAAATAATTATTACAAATTTCAAGGATAGATGGACATTGAATTTTAAATTTAATTTCCTAAAAAATGTATTTAAGAATAAAGTGTGAAATGTAAAGTAATTTCAATAAATATATATAGGTTTTTAACTTTTAATTAGACATTTTAAATTTATATTTAGACATTTTTAAATTTAATTTAGACACTTTCATTTCTATTTAGACATTTTCAATTTTAATTTTGACATTTTTTATTTCAATTTAGACACATGGACTTTTCTATATATTCCTTATTTAGGAGCATTTATAGGAGTGGTTTCGTGGCCCAGAGCGACACGACATTTACATGTAATTTGCTGTCCTAAAAGCTTATGTCCATAGTTTTCTTAAATACAATTTCTAAGATTCCACTCTTCATTGCAGTTTATATAAACAGAATCGTCCAATACAGTATTAAAGCTCTAAGACCCGGTCTGGTGGATTAAATTGGCGAAACCGCTGAGAGAGTTCACCACTGATGAGCCAAGCCCTCTTAATATTTTTTTCCTCGCATTAAGGACAAAAGAAGTTTGGTTTATATTTAAAAATTCGTGCTTTAATGCTTCCATTTATTATACACTGCGTGACATTGAAAATGGAACACCAAGAAATAGTGGCCAGAAAATTATGCAAATTTCAGGGTAGACGCGCCTAACCGAGTTATGCAAATGATGTAAAATGCGCAGCTCTCGTGCGTACATGGAGTAAGATATAAGGGAAGGAACTTGCAGAAAGGACAGTATTCGTGTCGTTATTTCTTCAAGGAAAATCATTGTAGAAATTTTGTTCTTTTGTCAAAAGACACGTGTAATAACAGAGAATGCCAGGTCATCGTAAACAGAGGCAGTTCAAGCAGACAGACGCTTTTACGAGGGGCATGGTGATCGGACTGAAAAGGGCAGGTTGGTCCATACGTCAAATCGCAGCTGATACACACCTTGGTGCGTCCACGGTGCACCGACTGTGGAGAAGATGGTTGGAACAAGGAAATGTGGCAATTTATAGGAATGTCGGAGCAACCAGAGTGACGTCAGCACGTGTGGATCGGCGTATCCTTCGACAAGCAGTGGCGGCCCCACAAGCCACTTATACCGCCATCCTGCAACATGTGCAAGACACCCTAGATCATTCCATCTCGACCAGAACCATTTCCCGTCGATTGGTTGCTAATGGCTTGCACTCATGCCGTCCGCTAAGAAGACTGCCATTGACCCCACCGAATAGGCGCCAACGTTTGGAATGGTGCCGGGCTAGATCGACGTGGATGACGGAATGGCACAGGGTCGTGTTCTCAGATGAGTCGCGTTTCTGCTTGTCCAGTGATAGTCGCCGTGTACGCGTGTGGCGTCGACGTGGAGAAAGGTCCAATCCGGCAGCAATTGTGGAACGCCCCACCGTGCGACAACGTGGAATCATGGTTTGGGGCGCAATCGCTTATGATTCCAGGTCACCTTTACTTCGTATTCAGGGCACTATGACGGCCCAACGATACGTTGATGATGTGCTGCGACCGGTGACACTCCCCTACCTTCAGGGAGAACCCAATGCCCTTTATCAGCAGGATAACGCCCGACCGCACACTGCTCGCATTAGCCAACAAGCTCTGCAAGATGTACAGATGCTTCCCTGGCCACCGTACTCTCCTGATCTCTCACCAATCGAGCACGTCTGGGACATCATTGGACGCCGTTTGCATGCCTTGCCACAGTCGCGTTCAGAAGACGAACTGTGGCAAATGGTTGAGAGGGAATGGAGAGCCATCCATTTAAAAAATTATATTTCATAGATTCAAATACTCTGCTAAATCGACCGCCAGAGGTCACACTTCCCTTATAAAAACTCATTGTTGTTGTTTACCGATGGCCGGCTCAAACCTTTTGTACATTATGTAAATAAGTTTTTATTTTATTTTATTCTTACGCCTTAAGCCAGGCAGTACTTTTACCAAATTATGTTTTTATATATTCCATAAGCTCAATTAAAGCTATTTTTGATAACTAATTTTATTATAATCTTTTCCACTACTGCATACCAATAATCAAACAGAAGATCCTTTTATTAGCAGAAAATCTCTTTTTTTATATATAATATATATATATAATGACAAGGAGATTGATATTAATATAGAACAAACACAAATTTGATCTTTTGTGTAATCATAGCTAATATAAATCATATTAACAATCTTTTTATAAATAAAGTTTTAAAACTTAATATAATATTTAATTAAGAAGCTTTCCATCTTTTGGAAAGAGCCACAGTAAGTCTCTGATGTCAAAAGGACAATAAACGTTTATAAAATGGTTGATGAAGTCTTCAACTTGGATTAATCAAAATCCAACCTACAATCATAATATTCTCTGTAAATAATTAAAATTAATTATGATCAGTATTTTATAATTAGAAATTGATATCGATTCTAAACACAAGGTAATACGACCAAATCCAAATAAATAAATAGTGTGTGACGTTTCGGTAACAGCGTTGTTTTGTCTGAAGATGGTAACAGCGTTGTTACCGAAACGTCACACACCATTTATTTATTTGGATTTGGTCTTATTACCTTGTGTTTATAATCTACAATCCAAATTGTGCCTTATCAACTATATCGATTCTATTTCTCAGCACCACGCTGACGAGGGCCAACAGCCCGAAACGCGTTCGGAGTTGGCTTTTCTTGATTTATCAATAAAATGGTTTGGCCAAATATCAAAAGGAACAGGTTAAATAAACGTTTAGTTTATTTCTGTTCTACTAGATGGCGCTCTGTTATCTAAAAATCTCATGTAATCCTGGTTAGGATATGCCTTTTCTCTCTCTCTCTCGAAATGCGTGGTGTCGCTGGGGACCCATTGGCGATCTTCCATCAAACTCTGCAGCGGTGGCAGAGGCGCCATGTACATAGTTGTATTTTTTAATCATTTTTAAAATCATTTTTTTATTATAACCATCATCCTCATTATAAATTTCTCATTTTATCATAATTAGTGCGGACTGTGCACTTTACATGTATTGACAAGATGTCAATAAAAATATGTTAATTGTCAAATTGTCTCTCTCTCTAATTAACCATATTCTCTCTCTCTCTCATCATCCAGCGGCCCCCTGACCTGCAGAGCTGGATCTTCGGGCATGACCTGGAGGACAACGCCTTGGCCATCATGGCATCTGCCAAGACCCGCATTTACAAATTGCGTGGTCCAAGAAGACCCTCTCCTGGTCTGGAAGAGGACCCTATCAAGATGGTGGAGCCTTCCTTACTCATAAATCATTGTGAATATTCCCATTATTCTTCATTAATTTTGTAAAACATAATTGACAAGATGTCAATAAAAGGTTTTTCAATCTCAATCTCTCTCTCTATTGTAAATTACTCATAATCATTGCTTAAATAGGGCGGCCTGTGCACTTTTGCCCCTGTATTGACACAATATGTGTTAATTGTCTATCGCTCTCTAATTATGGATGTCATTTAAATTTACTACCTTTTTCAGAAAGTATATAATATTTATATAAATATTATAATTTTTTTTATTATATATTCTCTTTCCTAGAATGAAGTTAGTTCTAAAAGGACATAGATTTGATACCGTTAATGTACCCATAAAGGAAATATCGCTGAGCGTTTTGAGGGGCATTACTTCTGACGAATTTTCTGGGTGCTTCTGGAACTGGAAAAAAAAAAGAATGAAACGCTGTATAGATTCCCTCGGACAGTATTTTGTGGAATATTAACCATTTTTTATATATATTCATCTAATAAATCTTTTATGACCCAATTCCCCGAATTTTATGATCATACCTTGTATAAAAATTATAAATAATAATAATAAACCTTTAATTATAAAAATAATATTGGTTGAACAAATATTCATGTGAGTAGATCTTTGACGAAGCTTGGTCATTTATCTAGTTTTAAATGGGTGTTGTTGTGTGTGTGTGTTTTTTTTTTTTTAATTTAAAGAACTATGAATGCCGGTCAGGCAACCTCATATCTTAAAGGTATTCATGTGTTGTGATTTAGGGTTTTAATAAACATAACAATCATATCTTTCTTTATTTGTTTATTTGTTTACAACCCTCAAAGACAAACAACCTTCAATTCTGACTTCAAATACATTACCCTGGTCGTCAGGTTCGTTTACATGGTGTAAGGTGCTATTTTTCTTCAATTTTAGAAAGATATTTTTTAAAAGTTCTGTACATAAAGTTTTTTTTATTTTTCACAACATTTTTAAAAACATATTTATTAAAAAGAGCATCGTTAGCAGATTTATATAAAAATTATTTTAATTATATATCAATTTATAAATCAACATTTTAAAAATTACATTTTATATTAAGGTAATTTGTACATATTTTATCTAAAAGTTTTTTCTTATATCCCCTTTTTTAAAATAAATATTCTACAATTTTTTTTCAAAGAGAAAAAGAAATTAACAATTTTAACTCTGGAATTTTATTTCTATTTTATATTTAAAAAATATTATTTTCTCTCGTTATTTTTATTCAATAAAACCACGTTAATATAAATACACATATTTCTATGAATTTTTCATTTTAAAAATTATTTTTCGTTCAAGCCAAATGTATTGTGTGCACACCATTTTAAAATTGTATTTAATTTCATTTATAATTTAATTTTGTGAAAACCCTATTTATTTTAATCGTTTATATATGACTATTCCTTTTCTAATTTAAAATAAAACGAATTTAATAAAATTCAAAAGAACAAGCTCTAAATATAGAAGACGAACATTTGATTTTCTCTCTTTTATAATATTCATAAGTTAAATAAAGATTATTGATTTCTTGATATAAATATTTCTCCCTTTATTATTCCATAATAAAGTTTTAAAATATTATTTTCTATGAATTATCTATCTCTATAATGGCTATAATCTTTTTTGATTCCCAATTTTTGCCAGGATGCACATGCCGCCAAGTATATCAATACGCTAGGTTGGGTGAATTTCAGATAGATTAAATTAGATTAGGACAGAATCGTATTTAAAGCAATAACTTTCAAGTTCTTAATATATTCTTAAATAAAGATAAACTGTATACAAGAGAACATATTTTGTAATTAAAAATTTATTTTAAAGAAGACGCTTCTGTTATGAAAGAATATTTCAATTTCGTAACAAAGCTGAGTTTAGGGACCTTGCTTTAATTAAATTACGTAATAGAAAGTCGTTTAATTAATAAATAAATTTTAGTAATTAATATATCAATCAATAGTTATCTAATTAGATGACGTAATCTTATGTGACCTATAAAATTAATGACCTTAATGGCAATTAATAATTGCATGATGTAATAGAGAGAGAGTTCACGTAACGTAAAGATTGGCACACACTGAATAAGAAAAATAAATTGCCAATTTGGGAACCGAATTTTCAAATCGTAGAATAATAAAACTGTACAAATGACTTGACAGTCCTGTTATAGATATGCAGACTAGAATAAAGAGAAAAAACATCTGTTGAAGTATAAATAGCGTGGAGGAGGTTGAGGCCAGTTAGTTGAGATTGGTGGCTATCCAATCCAAGAATTCTGTGACACGGCAATACACGCCAGGGAAGCCAGGCTGACCACACAGCTTGCCGAAGGACACGATGCCGACCAAGTAGTACTTGAAGTCTTCACTAGCTAGGACTAAAGGACCTCCGGAGTCGCCCTGTACAGTACACGAATTGATAGGTACATTACTAAGACCATATAGTCCCCTACAGTACACGGGATGTTAGGTACATTACTAAGACCATCTAATCACCCCAAAAGTTCACGGAATGTTAGAGATATATTGCTATGATCATATAGTCCCCTTAGGTTCACGAGATGTTAGGTACATTGCTAAGATAATATAGTCCCCTAAAGTTCACGAGATGTTAGGTACATTGCTATGATCATATAGTCCCCTACAGTACACGGGATGTTAGGTACATTGCTATGTTCATATAATCCCCTACAGTACACGAGATGTTAGGTACATTGCTATGATCATATAGTCCCCTACAGTACACGAGATGTTAGGTACATTGCTATGATCATATAGTCCCCTACAGTACACGAGATGTTAGGTACATTGCTATGATCATATAGTCCCCTACAGTTCACGAGATGTTAGGTACATTGCTATGATCATATAGTCCCCTACAGTACATGGGATGTTAGGTACATTGCTATGATCATATAGTCCCCTACAGTACGGATGTTAGGTACATTGCTATGATCATGTAGTCCCCTACAGTACGAGATGTTAGGTACATTGCTATGATCATATAGTCCCCTACAGTACACGGGATGTTAGGTACAATGCTATGATCATATAGTCCCCTAAGTTCACGAGATGTTAGGTACATTGCTATGATCATATAGTCCCCTACAGTACACGATGTTAGGTACATTGCTATGATCATATAGTCCCCTACAGTTCACGGATGTTAGGTACATTGCTATGATCATATAGTCCCCTACAGTACACGGGATGTTAGGTACATTGCTATGATCATATAGTCCCCTACAGTACACGGGATGTTAGGTACATTGCTATGATCATATAGTCCCCTACAGTACACGGATATTAGGTACATTGCTATGATCATATAGTCCCCTACAGTACACGGATGTTAGTACATTGCTATGATCATATAGTCCCCTACAGTACACGGATGTTAGGTACATTGCTATGATCATATAGTCCCCTACAGTACACTGGATGTTAGGTACATTGCTATGATCATATAGTCCCCTACAGTACACGGGATGTTAGGTACATTGCTATGATCATATAGTCCCCCTACAGTACACGGGATGTTAGGTACATTGCTATGATCATATAGTCCCCTACAGTACACGGGATGTTAGGAACATTGCTATGATCATATAGTCCCCTACAGTACACGGATGTTAGGTACATTGCTATGATCATATAGTCCCCTACAGTACACGGGATGTTAGGGTACATTGCTATGATCATATAGTCCCCTACAGTACACGGGATGTTAGGTACATTGCTATGATCATATAGTCCCCTACAGTACACGGGATGTTAGGTACATTGCTATGATCATATAGTCCCCTACAGTACACGGGATGTTAGGTACATTGCTATGATCATATAGTCCCCTACAGTTCACGAGATGTTAGGTACATTGCTATGATCATATAGTCCCCTACAGTACAAGGGATGTTAGGTACATTGCTATGATCATATAGTCCCCTACAGTACACGGGATGTTAGGTACATTGCTATGATCATATAGTCCCTTACAGTACACGGGATGTTAGGTACATTGCTATGATCATATAGTCCCCTACAGTACACGGGATGTTAGGTACATTGCTATGATCATATAGTCCCCTACAGTACACGGGATGTTAGGTACATTGCTATGATCATATAGTCCCCTACAGTACACGGGATGTTAGGTACATTGCTATGATCATATAGTCCCCTACAGTACACGGGATGTTAGGTACATTGCTATGATCATATAGTCCCCTACAGTACACGGGATGTTAGGTACATTGCTATGATCATATAGTCCCCTACAGTACACGGGATGTTAGGTACATTGCTATGATCATATAGTCCCCTACAGTACACGGGATGTTAGGTACATTGCTATGATCATATAGTCCCCTACAGTACACGGGATGTTAGGTACATTTCTATGATCATATAGTCCCCTACAGTACACGGGATGTTAGGTACATTGCTATGATCATATAGTCCCCTACAGTACACGGATGTTAGGTACATTGCTATGATCATATAGTCCCCTACAGTACACGGGATGTTAGGTACATTGCTTATGATCATATAGTCCCCTACAGTACACGGGATGTTAGGTACATTGCTATGATCATATAGTCCCCTACAGTACACGGGATGTTAGGTACATTGCTATGATCATATAGTCCCCTACAGTACACGAGATGTTAGGTACATTGCTATGATCATATAGTCCCCTACAGTACACGGGATGTTAGGTACATTGCTATGATCATTAGTCCCCTACAGTACACGGGATGTTAGGTACATTGCTATGATCATATAGTCCCCTACAGTACACGGGATGTTAGGTACATTGCTATGATCATATAGTCCCCTACAGTACACGGGATGTTAGGTACATTGCTATGATCATATAGTCCCCTACAGTTCACGAGATGTTAGGTACATTGCTATGATCATATAGTCTCCTACAGTACACGAGATGTTAGGTACATTGCTATGATCATATAGTCCCCTACAGTACACGAGATGTTAGGTGCATTGCTATGATCATATAGTCCCCTATAGTACACGGGATGTTAGGTACATTGCTATGATCATATAGTCCCCTACAGTACACGGGATGTTAGGTACATTGCTATGATCATATAGTCTCCTACAGTACACGGGATGTTAGGTACATTGCTATGATCATATAGTCCCCTACAGTACACGAGATGTTAGGTACATTGCTATGATCATATAGTCCCCTACAGTACACGAGATGTTAGGTGCATTGCTATGATCATATAGTCCCCTACAGTACACGAGATGTTAGGTACATTGCTATGATCATATAGTCTCCTACAGTTGATGAGATGTTAGGTACATTGCTATGATCATATAGTCCCCTACAGTACACGAGATGTTAGGTACATTGCTATGATCATATAGTCCCCTACAGTACACGAGATGTTAGGTACATTGCTATGATCATATAGTCCCCTACAGTTCACGAGATGTTAGGTACATTGCTATGATCATATGGTCCCCTACAGTACACGGGATGTTAGGTACATTGCTATGATCATATAGTCCCCTACAGTTCACGAGATGTTAGGTACATTGCTATGATCATATAGTCTCCTACAGTACACGGGATGTTAGGTACATTGCTATGATCATATAGTCCCCTACAGTACACGGGATGTTAGGTACATTGCTATGATCATATAGTCCCCTACAGTACACGGGATGTTAGGTACATTGCTATGATCATATAGTCCCCTACAGTACACGGAAGGTTAGGTACATTGCTATGATCATATAGTCCCCTACAGTACACGAGATGTTAGGTACATTGCTATGATCATATAGTCTCCTACAGTTGATGAGATGTTAGGTACATTGCTATGATCATATAGTCCCCTACAGTACACGGGATGTTAGGTACATTGCTATGATCATATAGTCCCCTACAGTACACGGGATGTAAGGTACATTGCTATGATCATATAGTCCCCTACAGTACACGAGATGTTAGGTACATTGCTATGATCATATAGTCTCCTACAGTTGATGAGATGTTAGGTACATTGCTATGATCATATAGTCCCCTACAGTACACGAGATGTTAGGTACATTGCTATGATCATATAGTCCCCTACAGTACACGAGATGTTAGGTACATTGCTATGATCATATAGTCTCCTACAGTTGATGAGATGTTAGGTACATTGCTATGATCATATAGTCTCCTACAGTACACGGGATGTTAGGTACATTGCTATGATCATATAGTCCCCTACAGTTCACGGATGTTAGGTACATTGCTATGATCATATAGTCTCCTACAGTTCACGGGATGTTAGGTACATTGCTATGATCATATAGTCCCCTACAGTACACGGGATGTTAGGTACATTGCTATGATCATATAGTCCCCTACAGTACACGGGATGTTAGGTACATTGCTATGATCATATAGTCCCCTACAGTACACGGGATGTTAGGTACATTGCTATGATCATATAGTCCCCTACAGTACACGGGATGTTAGGTACATTGCTATGATCATGTAGTCCCCTACAGTACACGGGATGTTAGGTACATTGCTATGATCATATAGTCCCCTACAGTACACGGGATGTTAGGTACATTGCTATGATCATATAGTCTCCTACAGTTCACGGGATGTTAGGTACATTGCTATGATCATATAGTCCCCTACAGTACACGGGATGTTAGGTACATTGCTATGATCATGTAGTCCCCTACAGTACACGGATGTTAGGTACATTGCTATGATCATATAGTCTCCTACAGTTCACGGGATGTTAGGTACATTGCTATGATCATATAGTCCCCTACAGTACACGGGATGTTAGGTACATTGCTATGATCATATAGTCCCCTACAGTTCACGGGATGTTAGGTACATTGCTATGATCATATAGTCTCCTACAGTTCACGGGATGTTAGGTACATTGCTATGATCATATAGTCCCCTACAGTTCACGGGATGTTAGGTACATTGCTATGATCATATAGTCCCCTACAGTACACGGGATGTTAGGTACATTGCTATGATCATATAGTCCCCTACAGTACACGGGATGTTAGGTACATTGCTATGATCATATAGTCCCCTACAGTTCACGGGATGTTAGGTACATTGCTATGATCATATAGTCTCCTACAGTACACGAGATGTTAGGTACATTGCTATGATCATATAGTCCCCTACAGTTCACGGGATGTTAGGTACATTGCTATGATCATATAGTCCCCTACAGTTCACGGGATGTTAGGTACATTGCTATGATCATATAGTCTCCTACAGTACACGAGATGTTAGGTACATTGCTATGATCATATAGTCTCCTACAGTTGATGAGATGTTAGGTACATTGCTATGATCATATAGTCTCCTATAGTACACGGGATGTTAGGTACATTGCTATGATCATATAGTCCCCTACAGTTCACGGGATGTTAGGTACATTGCTATGATCATATAGTCTCCTACAGTACACGAGATGTTAGGTACATTGCTATGATCATATAGTCCCCTACAGTACACGGGATGTTAGGTACATTGCTATGATCATATAGTCCCCTAAAGTTCACGGAATGTTAGAGATATATTGCTATGATCATATAGTCCCCTACAGTACACGGGATGTTAGGTACATTGCTATGATCATATAGTCCCCTAAAGTTCACGGAATGTTAGAGATATATTGCTATGATCATATAGTCCCCTACAGTACACGGGATGTTAGGTACATTGCTATGATCATATAGTCCCCTACAGTACACGAGATGTTAGGTACTTTGCTAAGACCATATAGACCCCTACAGTACACGAGATGTTAGGTACATTGCTATGATCATATAGTCCCCTACAGTACACGGGATGTTAGGTACTTTGCTATGATCATATAGTCCCCTACAGTTCACGAGATGTTAGGTACATTGCTATGATCATATAGTCCCCTACAGTACACGGGATGTTAGGTACATTTCAAAGACCATATCGTCCCCTACAGTTCACGAGATGTTAGGTACATTGCTATGATCATATAGTCCCCTACAGTACACGGGATGTTAGGTACATTGCTATGATCATATAGTCCCCTACAGTTCACGAGATGTTAGGTACATTGCTATGATCATATAGTCCCCTACAGTACACGAGATGTTAGGTACATTGCTATGATCATATAGTCCCCTACAGTACACGGGATGTTAGGTACATTGCTATAATCATATAGTCCCCTACAGTTCACGAGATGTTAGGTACATTGCTATGATCATATAGTCCCCTACAGTTCACGAGATGTTAGGTACATTGCTATGATCATATAGTCCCCTACAGTACACGAGATGTTTTAGGTACATTGCTAAGATCATATAGTCACTCTGTACAGTTCACGGGGTGTTAGGTACATTGTTGAGACCATCTAGAGTTACCTTGTAAAGTTCACGGGATGTTAGGTACATTTCTAAGACCATATAGAGTCACCCTGTACAGTTCACGGGATGATAGGTAAGTTGCTAAGACCATCTGGAGTCACCCTGTACA
>CP092864.1:10711812-11090432 GCA_030710605.1 Cordylochernes scorpioides
TTTTTTTTTTGCTTATCCCTAGTACACGTGGTACAGGCCATGATAATCATGGTGGGTAGAAGAAGACAACTACTTTTACTGTAAGTGCACCACATGTCTACACATGTAAAAAGCAGTTCGACTTTGCACTTACAAATATGTCAGAGCCACGTTTGATTACTTGCACTCTCTGGTGGGATTGGACTTTTGCAAGAGTCGGGGGCCATTGAAGTATTTTTTTTTTTTTAATAAGAAAAAAAGTGTCCAATGCGGGAATCGAACCCGGGTCGTAGCGGTCGAAAACCAGAGGTTGAGACCATCCTTCCACCGACCCTTAGAAGAAACTTAATCCCTAGATGATTCCTTATTGATTTTGTAAAAATTCTGTCTTACCATCCATGGCCAATCTCCAGGGTTGGTCTTGGTACCTCCAACAATCCTGGTGATGGTGGCGTTGTTCATGCCACAATCTGGACATATAATCTGTTAGCAAATGGTTCAAAATATGCACATGGAAATTGATTGATATTGGGAATAATTAATCCCCTCCACACACATAACTTTCAACAGTATTCACGAAAACTTGCCCTTTTTGTAAAAATATTGTCAAGTAGCTCTCTGCAACCCCAGCCACAGGAACATGGGACACCTGTCAATCATCACTGGACTCCGGGGGGAGGACCACAGATGTGAGGGGTTCTCGGAATCTTATCGGCAAATAGGGAAAACGAGACGCCTCGGTGGCTGACAACTCTCATTATTATTATTCTTACCTTGGGATAAGTTGTTATCTCTCTCCATATAAATACCTCTTGTTTATAATTTTATTGGAGAACTAAAAAGTAAATACCCTTTATAATAAATTAATTATTCCTAAATTTGCCCTTGGTTTAGTTATCTCCGCGACAATATTATTTTAGGCTTCACATTTTATATAATTTAATACAAGCTCCTTCCACTTTCTCATTAACTACTACCCATTTTTACAACAATCGTTGAGAAAGAGATAAACTTATCTATTTTCCTATAATTTAAAAAGGTTTTCTCCTATATTATCTTAATCAATTTTTTTAATCATTTTTTAATCTCCATCGGAACCCATCCTTCTTTCCATATGTCTTTTATCTTAATTATCTCCATGAAATCTTAACCGATACTTCCCACATATACTTTAGAATGAAAAAATGAAAAAAAGATAAAAAGGTCAGGTGTTGGAATCAAAAATAAAAATGGCATATCCTGACCAGGAGCACATGTGCTTTACAGAAGGCAGAGCGCCATCTGGTAGAACAGAAATCAACTAAATATTGATTTAGCCTGTTCCACCAGATGGCGTTCTGCCTTCTGTAAAGCACATGTGCTCCTGGTCAGGATATGCCATTTTTATACTTTAGAATGTAAGTTGACTTGGTGTATTTCCCCTTTATATTCTCGTGTTATATTTTTATTTTATATGAAAACTATAGTTGAGAGAAGGATATATAATTATATTTTAAGGAAAGGGTTTACCCAGGGGAGAATGGTCTTAATTGTAGTGCTGGGTGCTATTTGAAAAGTGACTTATCTAGAGAAAAAGTATAGGTTTCTTTTCAAAAATAACAAAAAGGGGTGATGTTTAAGCAAACGAGAGAGTTTATGCAGCAAATGATAAGAGTTTGATAAAAGGGGGTCAATCAAAGGGGAACGGCCTAAACAAAGCGGAGGGGCCTAAACAAAGGGGGGGTGGCCTAAACAAAGGGGAGGAGCCTAAATAAAGGGGAGGGGCCTAAACAAAGGGGAGGTGCCTAAATAAAGGGGAGGGGCCTAAACAAAGGGGATGAGTTTAAGCAAAAATAAAATACTTTTAAAGAAAGTACTTACTTTCAGGAAGGATGGCTGGCTTCACTATGGGGGAAATTCTGGGAATAGGAGAAGGAGTTATTGGCTGGAAGGGGATGGAGAATGGAGAGGAGGAGCTGGAGGGAGGTCTCGGGGTGGGGCGTGGTGACGGTGGCCGGGGAGGGGGCACGTTGGTCCGGAACGGGCAGCACACCTGGTCAACACATGGGTCGAACCTCAATTTCAATCTTCTCAAATCTACACGAAAAGGTACCTCCACCCTTTTTTTTTTAAATGCACCAAAACACAATTCACCTTTTTATATTAAAATTCGATCACATAATGAACTTACAAAAGTGATTTCATTGATGTACTTTATTGATAGTTTCTAATTTCCTGATCGTTCAACTAAAAGTTGCTGATGGCTTGCGCCATCTATCGGAATAAATATAAACTAATCGTTGATTTTTTACCGTTTTTTTTACCGTTTCTTGATTAATCAAGAATATATATATAAAAGAGTGTGAGAGATACCAGCTGGTATATCATGTATATGTGATATCTTGGGACCTCTGGGACCAGTGTTACCTGATGCTAGACGAACCTCGATGTCAACTCTACCGTGCAGTCGTGGTGGAAGGCGACACAGCTGGGCCAAAGGTGAAATAAACAAACAGAGATTCCACTAAAAGCGTCTGACGTCAAGAAGGAATGGGATGAGGAGAGAGAGATTTTAGAGCAAGTGTTACCGTTGGGATCCAAGCGAATACTGACTAACTTAGGTTCTCGATTTAACACCAAGACCTTTCTTCTTTCTAATTGGCTGACCTATTTAGGTGATTCTTTCCTAATTGGTAGGACTACGTCACATGGCCGTTGGCTATTGGTTGACCTACTTAGGTATGGTCTTCTCTAATTGGCCTTGCGGCTTTCTTTGATGGAAGATTCGTCCGGTCTTGGCCAGGAAGTACGGGGCGTTACTCGACTTTTATAACTTCTGCGTTATCAGATACGTCCTGTCTTGTCAGGAAATATTGGCTTAAACTTAGCTCGCAGGGTTTCCGGGGTCAGAAGGCTAACTGTGACTTTATTAATAGTCGGGCTCTCTTCTAGGCCTACTTCTTAGGTTTGACTTCTACTCTCACCTAAGCCTGATTAGTTTTAACCTTAATCTTCTCCTGTTAGTCTCCATTCCTTCTATCTGTACAGTTGCGATACTTTATTAGATTCTTACGCGGTACAGATTGATGTTAGTTGAGGTTTTCTATGTGCAGTACATAAGAAGTTATATACAGTCATGGGGTGGAACATGTGGTAGTAGATATCTAGACTAATTACAACAATTCCATGGTCTTAAATCATCACAGATGGCCCCGGATGTGAGAGGGTTCATATGGAGGGATTTAAGAGAGCGGAATAGGAAGACTGTTATTAAGGAAGTAATTTTTAAAAATTAATTGAAATGAGTTGGTATATAACATGGGGTTGATTTCTGTATATCCATAAGAGATAATAAAGCATAAACAACTAATATTAAACATACAAGTAAAAATAAGAATATGAATAAAATATTTAATAGAGAGCATATAATGATGATAGGTAAAAATAAAAACGATTGGATGGGAAAATCATGATCTCTTCGTGATGGGCGTTAGAAAGGGTTGAGGGGTTAGTTATTACTTGGTTGAGGCAATGTCACTTTGACTCAAGTCCCAAACCATTTAATGTGCACGGCGCGGAAAACCTAGGCCATGTTTCACATGTAAATTTAAGGACCTAATAAAGTTACAGTACCACAATCGAAAAGTAAGATAAGGGGATTGTTATGGGTTTTAGTAATTAGTCGTTAAGACGTACGCATGCAGGATAAAGAGGGCGAAGATCAGTGACCAGAAATCAAAGTTTTAATTAGAGTCGTCAGGGGCTTTGCGAGAAAAAGAGTAAAATAAAAAAAATAAAATGTGCCAGCGTGTGGCATGAGAGTGCCCTGGAATAAAAAAAAAATACAATTTGCACGTATCCAAGCCAGAAGTAGGGATAGGTAAATCCGGGGGACGGTGTGTCAAGATTGTTAATTACGAAATCAAAGTAGGTCAAGTCTAGCCTGCGAAGGAGTTAAAAGTTCCTGCGGAAAAGGGTTAGTATTTATTAAGAAGTAACCTTTAAAGTGGTGTTTAAGAGGTTATTGAAGATTGCCCTGTTTTTAGGTCATGATTTTTAGTTTGATTATAAAATAATATATAATTGAGATATAAAATTGCGAGATTAAGGCTTTGCATATAGCGTTAAAGGATTTGAAAAATCGAAATAGAATTGCGAAGTTAAATGCAAAGTAATCTTTAAAAAAAAAAGTAAAAATAGTGATGATATGATACAAAGATTAACACTATAGCAGTATATAAGGGGTAATAGAAAGTGAAAATATTAAATGAAAATTAAAAATGAGCAGTAATATACTCGATAGCATTGACATGGTAGCGGAAGATGAAACAATGTAAATAACATCTAATTTATAAAGTGAGAGAAAATATAAAATGACAAATGCAAATTAGTGATATAAACATGAAATATAAACTTGAGATTATTAGATATGAAAGATAAAATATAAAGTTGATTATAAAATAGAGTCATTAAGCAAAAGTAAATAAGTTTTGGTAAAGAAAAATAAAATAAAACGACAATAATCTAAACTGATTGATTGACGTTAAAAAAAAAAACAATTATAAGGGCTATATAATGATTATATACAAGATTATTAAAATGAAAAATTTTAAAAAATGTTCATCGAGAAAGAAGAGCAAGTAAGATTATACATAGAAATTTTATATCGTGAAAGAATGGAAAGTTGTAGGCCAAACGTAATGTTCCTGTTTTTTAGGATGGGTGGAGAGAGCTTTAAATTGTCCTCGATCGCGATATCTTTGGTCTTGTTGGCCTAAGTTGTTCTAACTTATCGAATTTGTTTTAAGTTTGGTGCGACTCGTGGATCACATTGTTTCCAACTGTGAAACTTACTGAGTCCTAATGTTGTCGATTTTTTAAACTTATGTGGGTGTGTGTGATTTTTGTAAGTAAAATGTTGTCCTTGGATCTAAGTGTCGATGTTAAGTTGACAAGTTAATCGAGGGCGAGAGAATCTAGACCTGGTGACGGGCCGTAACAAGATGTCGGCTGTTTGTTTGCTCGTGTCCAGCGGAAGAGGAGGGAGCGAAGCTATTTTTAATGCGATTCCGGATTTAGGTCAAGGGGGGGAGCGAGGGGGCTTGCTTTCTTACAACTTATTGGAAGTTAATTCGAACTACGTTCGGAGATATTAATTCTATAATTGTAAACGCAAAAGCGTTTTGATTTGTCACGTTTGGTGACAAGCGTTATGGGACTGACATAGGGAGATACAGAGGTTGTAATGATCCTGTGTGTTCAAGCATTTGTTCGATTTGTGTTTGTATTTCGAAAATTCGGATATTGTATCTGTTGATATTAAATCGAATGGCTTTTGGCGGACTTAGTAAAAATGTTATTCATTGATATCGGGATAGAATTGAATGAAATTGCGACTATCTACGTGGACAATGTGTGATTAAAGGTGTCACAGGCGTGATGAAGGCGTCTTTGGCCTGAAAATTGAAAGAGTTTAGTGGTGTGTGGCGCTGTGACACGAAGCGAAAAAATTGTAAATGAAAAGGTGTCACGTGAAGTCTCTGTTTTGTACAAAATCTAACCTGTTACACTAAGAATAACAAATTTACTAAAGTCATGGTTGCTGGTTGTACGAACATATCGAGAATTTTTATATTTTTAGTGGATATGACACGTTTAATGTGAGAAAAAAAAAGATTGTGTGTGTTTAGTAGGGCGACGTAATAAAGCTTGTGTGGCTCGAAATTGGAGTTGGATGTTAAGTCGCGCACTAAAAATTTGTTGCCAATTAGAAAAAGTGATGTGAGAGGGTGTTGTTTATTTTGTTAAGAGCGGTTTGTCGATATTTAAATATGCATGTAAAAGGAAGGAGTGTAGTTATGTGGGAATTTAACGATTGGAATAGTTTTGGAAGGCTGCTACTTAAGTTACTTCTGTCTAAAGCTATGAAAGAAAAGGACATAGGGGCGTTGAAAATGGGATTAGGAACATTATTAATGAGGTTAAATAAGAGTGTTGGAGTTCACCACGTGTGAGCAACCTGTTCCAGGAGGGAAAAATTTAGTAAATGGGACAGTTGTATTAACCTGTCCATGGGACACGTGTTGCTTGCACGAAGTGAATTGGTACAAGGTAGTAGGTAGAGGTACATTATCTTGATACAGGAGTAGCTGAGGACAGTTTATAATTAGTAGAAATCGTTTTATGGAATTAAGGAATAAAATGACAAAAGGCAATGGTGTATCGATTATATGGAATTTTAGATTCCGCGTTATGTTACCTATTTTTACGTTTAAAAAGATATAACCTATGGTGAAAACATTGTTAGATATGGCGTTAATAGTTACGTTAAATGGATGGACAGGTATTTTTCTTTTACAAACTGATTTCTATTATTTTAAAAGTATTCCGACTAATTATATCGATAGATGCTCCTGTATTAAGTAGTAGAGTAGGTTTACATTATTGGGCAGTTCAGGTCGAACGAGCAATTGTTCAACAAAAATTATGTAGGGGGGAACCTACTGTTATGCTGTCTTGTATGTCGGAACAGTCCTGGTCTTGTGCCATGGTTGGAGGTTCCTTGGGACAGTCAGAGTTCATTGTTTGCGCTGGGCTCGTGGTTTAGAGATGGTCGGGGGAGCAGGTAACATACGCTCGCGTGTTGGTAACTCGGAGGGGTGCTTGCAGGAGGTTTGGTGGCTTTCTCAATCTTGTAGAGTATTGTAGTTGGGCCCGATCTGCTTGGGCGTCGTAGTTGGTGAAGAAGCTCTGCGCCTCGTACGAACCATCGTAGCGATTCCACCTCTCGCGATGTCCGGTCACGGCAGAAAGCTGATGTAGCGTCGTCGTCAACCTCCCTAGGACATCTGACACCGGCGGCGGGGGTGTGACGTCTTCCTGGCCGGGGACAATTTCCTGCGTCCTACCGAGGGTGGTTTCTTTCTTCGGAAAAGTGGTGTGTTCGCCACTTTCGTAGTCAGGATCGGTCTTCATGGGTTCCTTTGGGTCCTCCTCTCTTCCCTGTTCCATCTTTCTGTACAGACAGTGGTCTACTTGCTTACTTGTACCTTGGCGTCCACTATCCTGTCGACTCTTCGGGACGGGGGAGTCTGTGATATCTTGGGACCTCTGGGACCAGTGTTACCTGATGCTAGACGAACCTCGATGTCAACTCTACCGTGCAGTCGTGGTGGAAGGCGACACAGCTGGGCCAAAGGTGAAATAAACAAACAGAGATTCCACTAAAAGCGTCTGACGTCAAGAAGGAATGGGATGAGGAGAGAGAGATTTTAGAGCAAGTGTTACCGTTGGGATCCAAGCGAATACTGACTAACTTAGGTTCTCGATTTAACACCAAGACCTTTCTTCTTTCTAATTGGCTGACCTATTTAGGTGATTCTTTCCTAATTGGTAGGACTACGTCACATGGCCGTTGGCTATTGGTTGACCTACTTAGGTATGGTCTTCTCTAATTGGCCTTGCGGCTTTCTTTGATGGAAGATTCGTCCGGTCTTGGCCAGGAAGTACGGGGCGTTACTCGACTTTTATAACTTCTGCGTTATCAGATACGTCCTGTCTTGTCAGGAAATATTGGCTTAAACTTAGCTCGCAGGGTTTCCGGGGTCAGAAGGTTAACTGTGACTTTATTAATAGTCGGGCTCTCTTCTAGGCCTACTTCTTAGGTTTGACTTCTACTCTCACCTAAGCCTGATTAGTTTTAACCTTAATCTTCTCCTGTTAGTCTCCATTCCTTCTATCTGTACAGTTGCGATACTTTATTAGATTCTTACGCGGTACAGATTGATGTTAGTTGAGGTTTTCTATGTGCAGTACATAAGAAGTTATATACAGTCATGGGGTGGAACATGTGGTAGTAGATATCTAGACTATTTACAACAATTCCATGGTCTTAAATCATCACATATATATATGTTATATTAAAATATTATTTTATTTAAATATATATTTCATAGATTCAAATATTCTGTTTCAATCTACCACCAAATGTCGGGACTTCCCCTATAAAAACTCATTGTTGTTGTTTCCCGATGGCCGGCTCAAATCTTTTGTACATTATGTAAATAAGTTTTTCATTTTTTGATTTTTACGCCTTTAAGCCAGGCATTACTTTTATCAAATTATGTTTTCTATATTCCAAAATCTCAATTAAAGCTATTTCCAGTCTTTATTATTTTTATTATATTTTCAAGATTTTTGTCACGACTGTATTAACATAGTATAATCCTCAAGATGATCAAAAATCAACAGAAATCTTATCTTTCTTATTTATATAATACAGTAGACTCTTCTATAACGCGAGTTTTTACAACGCGATAAAAAAAAATTGCGACAAATTTATTTATACAACGCGAATTTTCGTATAACGCGTTATAAAATAAAACAATTTACCCTAACAACATTCGCGTTATGCAAGTTTTATTTCGTACAACGCGAATTCCTATAACGCGATTTCATACAACACGGAATACATTAATCGCGTTATAGGAGAGTTTACTGTATATATATATATAAAAGAGTGTGATATGGGTGTGGTATGAATGAAGAGGTATCTATCTACCTTTGGATTCTGACCATCGAAGCCACAGTGGTACCGCCACTGGCCGTGTGTTGGTAGCGCGTTCCTGCAGCTGGCAAACGGCACGCAGAGTCCGTCCCTGTTGTCGGGAGTCAGACAAGGCTCTTCAACAACCTCTTCTTCCTCATCCGGGAACACCACTGCCATCACAGACAAGATCTTTTGACTTGGAGTCTTCTATTAAAAGGATTAAGAATGGAATATTGTGTTGTGCGCTAAACTGTGATTACCACCATGAATAAGCCAGAAGTATTAACTCCAAATAATACTTTGGAATATTTTCAGTTAAAGTTAGAAATATCTATCAATTGATATTGCCACGTGGAAAATTAGGGAAGACAAAAACTTCAGGAGGAAACAAAATTTATTTCAGGCAAGGACAAACTATGAATGGTAAAGAAAGATAAGCCACGAGGGAAATTTACAGAGTAGCAAGATATAAACATAAAAATGACCACTCTGTTAATAAAAATAATAAAATTAATGAATACTTTGTTACAATATTAAAACAACCAACAATATTGGCTATTCTCTATTTAAAGGTGTAACATGGTTTAATGGTGTTTACATGGTGTAACATGATTTGTATTTATTTATGTAAAATATTTTATTATTCTCTCAATTTTACTTCATAGTTAGGCAATCGGCAATACTGTACTTTTTTTTCTTTTTGTAATTTTGCATAAGTTTTGTTTTGTATATCCACGGTGACGAACGCCAACAACACGAAACGCGTTCGTGGATGGTTTTCTTGATTTATCAAGAAATTGGGTTGGCCAAATATCAGGGAACAGGCTAAATCAATGAATAGTTGATTTCTGTTCCACCAGATGGCGCTCTGCCTTCTGAAAAGCACATGTGCTCCTGGTCAGGATGTCTTTTTTATTTTTAATATTATGGTTAACACCTTGTTGTAATTAAATTAAATATTAAAACACAAAGTATTGTCACTATCCCTTATTTCTAAATAGGAAAAAAGTTACAAAAGGCATTTTTAAATTATTTAAATAAGGTAAATGGACATTGAATGGTTAATTGTAAATGGATTTACAACCAAGAAGATATTGTAATAAAGTATTTATTAATTTTATTATTTTGTTAACAGAGTGATCATTTTTATGTTTATATTTTGCTACTCTCTGTAAATTTCCCTCGTGGCTTATCTTTGTTTACCATTCATAGTTTGTTCTTGCCTGAAATAAATTGTTGTCTCATCCCGAAGTTGGTCTTCCCTAATTTTCCACGTGGCAATATTCTTTTGACTTGGAGTCTTCTATTAAGAGGATTAAGAAGGGAACATTGTATTGTGCGCTATACTGGGATTACCACCAGTTTGAATAAGCCAGAAGTATTAATGCTAAAATAATATTTTAGAATATTTTCCATTAAAATTAGAAATATTTCTCTCAATTGATTTTAATAGATAACCTATAATAATGATATTCTCTATTGGAAAATATTTGATTTTAAATATCTTTATCACACAAAAAGTTTTATTAAGACCACCGGTCTTATACAGATTCCCACAGGAAGAAAGGAATCATAGATGGAGTTCCTATACTCCAGGCAGCGCAGCACACAACAACAGCCTTCAAGTCCGACGCATGTCTAATGGCCATATCTTTATAAAATTCTCACAGTTTAATATATTAGATAATAAAAAGTCATATATTGGATTTAATTAAAGATTTATTTTGCCAATATTTCGGCTGGCTGAACGCCAACCTTTATCGAGGCATTACATTTTTGTATACACAAACTCAGCGCCGCATAGTGTTATAATATCACAGTTGAAAAGTATTGGCAGAATAAATCTTTTATTAAATCCAATATATGCCTTTTTATTATCTAATGAATTAAATATGGATTGCTCTATTTTCAAAACAGTTTAATATGTAGAGTCGAATTTTTAAACAAATTTTAACATTGGTAATAATACCAATATGTAATAGAGATTTATATAGTTATATTAAGGTGTTAGTAGAGGTGTGTTAGTGACACACAGACACGGCCACAGTTTCAGACAAAGATGGAGGTTGCCGTGACAGAAGAACTATGTAGAGGTGACACACAGCCGGTAGATCAAGCCATAGTTGTTCTATGGAGGATGGACATTTCCATGAAAAGAGAGCGATGTAGAGGCGACATGGTCACGCGAGGTCCATCCGTCGACCAAGGCTAAACCAAAGCTGGCGACGTTGTTTGAACCCAACTCTCTCTTTTATCTCGAAAGAAAGCTTTCAAAAAAGGTATTGACCTACCAGTCCATAAATTTAGAGAAATATAGCTCTGAGAACACTTAATATACTAGATCTAACATAAAAAAAGCACAAATATGAGATTGGGTAAGTCTGGTCATCTACAGACAATGGCTTTCCAGAATGGTTACAGGGTTTTCCCACTATGTACTAAGTGTAATTCTCAGCCTGCAACCTTAAGACATATTATTGACTGTATTGACTCATCCATTGATGAGCTCTACTCTTCCCCGGCAGACACCATCAAAAGTCTCAAGCTTTACAAGCTTGATACCTTAGTGTGATTGAGTGGAGATAAGAAAGAAGAAGACAAATATGAGAAATTACACAAGAAAATTTTGAATATGAGAAAGACAGTCTTGTTACTCTTCTTAATAATATATTCACACACATCCTATCAAAAATTAATTTATATTATTAGCATCTTTTTCATAACATTGTCATTAATATTTATTTCAAAAATTAAAGATACTTCAGCCTGTAAATCTTTACTAAAGATATAAATATTAACTGGCCGAAGTATCTTTAATTTGAAGGACTATGAATATCGGCAAGGCAGCCTCTATCTTAACGATAAATATTTCCCTTTTATTGTATTTATAAAAGAAATCTATTTTGTATATTGTTGCATCAATTTTAATGCGCCCTACATTCATCCAAAATATTCTATGATATTTAATATTTATTTAAAAGAGATTATTTAGATTATCATCATTCCTTTTTATAGTTTTATTCCTTTTGTAATATTATATTGTACATATATCTTGATTGGTTATTGGAGCGAGAGAGGACCTAGACCAAGATAGCGGATCACGACCTACGAGGAAGACAACGAATAAATAAACGCAATAACTTTAAAAGGTAATTTATTTTATTTACTTTTATTTATTTGCTTTGAATATGGAAACCCGCTCGAGAAACGTGTATAATACCAAGAAGGAAGAAACCAAGGTCGACGGCCCTGCAAAGCTGCAACTTGGTGTAACAATATCTAACACTGAAGATAAACTTATCAACCTGATCCCAGTACAATTCCGTACAATATTTACATATTTCAATTGTAATTTATTAACGACATGCGTTGCTTGTTTGGTTATACAGAATAAATACGTTGTTCAAAAGTTGGCGTTCAGCCATATTGGCAATTAAATGTTTTTTTTTACAATCCACACACACATACAGCTTTATTAATGTAATATATCAGCGTGAAATATTCTGTGAAGATTGTTTGCTTCTGTAATTCACAAGTTGTTATCATCATAGTTGTTTTGAATATATATATAATTTGCATTATATTCTTCTTTATTGCATTCATTCAATTTAATATTTTTGTGTTTATTTCTTTTGATTAAATATTCAAATATATATAAATAAATATAATAATAAATATATATAACAAAGAAAAGTTTTCTTTCTTCGTTTCACTAAAGTTATTGCAATTAAGACCACCGGTTTTATCCAGATTCTCACCGAAAGAAAGAAGCATAGATGAAGATCCTATATATATATTGTGGCGAAGAAATAAGTTATATTTCATTATTGAGTTCAATTATTCAATGAAAATATTAAACAGATTATATAAATATATATTACTCTGTATTTGTAAAATCATCATAAAAAATATTCCTTAGCTTGCTTGTTCAAGATTCTCTAGCTGTAGATAGTTTTGTTTAGTTGTTGATAATTGTCAACTAGTCATACTGACGTCATCAATAAATACACATCTTCAGATATACAAAGACTTGATTTCTACGCTACAATATAGATGTAGGCACTCTTCTATATATAACACAATAGTTCACGAATTTATTGGGTTTAATTTGAGATCTCGAGATATCATTCGACCAGCCCGTATCCTCCACCATGCACGTATATTTTCAAATATTGTTTATAACACACAAAGAATGTAATATTTATTTTCTCCCCCTTTCAATATCAATAATATTTAAATATGTTACGATGTACTAGAGCGCCATCTGTTATCAAATTATAAAACTAATTTAGAGGCGTAAAATTCTTTTTAAAATAAAACAATTTCTACTGTCCTTACTGCGATGGAAAAATTAAAGGGATTAAACTGGCGAAACCGCTGGGAGGGTTCACCACTGATGAGCCAGGCCCTCCCTTTAATTTTTCCATCGCAGTAAGGACAGTAGAAATTGTTTTATTTCAAAAAGAATTTTACGCCTCTAAATTAGTTTTATAATTTAAATATGTAAAAATTAATTTGTATATAAAAATAGTATATATCATCAATTTATTATCGTGATACTCCTGTTGAAGGACTGATAAGTCCGAAAGCTTGGGTGTGAAAATAAATATTTGAACAAGAAACTTAACCCTGGAAGCTTTATTTATTTTATAACAATATATATATATATTTTAATATTTATTATTTCTCTCAATCCTCTCAATATAGATGTCTTTTTTTATCGAAACATGCATTTGAAGAAAACAAACATTCGCACCACACGCTCTATTCTACTGTTTACAATAGAGGGGATTCACATTAACAAACATTCACCCATTCCAAGAGTCTAGCAACAGTATCACTATAAAAGGAAGTTCCAAAAATATAATATAACAGCGGTATGGTAAATTAAACAGGCGAAAATCTGGGAGGGTTCACCACAGATGAGCCAGGCCTTCCCATTAATTTTCCCATTGCAGTAAGGACAGTAGAAATTGTTTAATTTTAAAAAGAAACTTACGCGTCTAAAATAGTTTTAAATTTTCATAACAGATGGCGCGCTAGTGCATCATAATATAAAGAATTATCTTAAATTCCATCAGAGAATATGCAACACATTTCAAGACATATGTAAGAAAAAAGCCACAGAAGAAGATTAAAGAAAGGACGACACGTCTTAACTTATTGAATAATAAATTCAACTATTATTCAGGAAAGTCTTTCCTCATCTAAAAACTTTATTTATTGACATAGCAAAGAAGAGAAATTATATACATTCATGGACAAAACTTAAGGAAGTTGTACCTAGCAGCATGTTTATCGGTATTCAGACAATAACTCTGAAAGATATTACAGTGACCTTTATTGAAGACACACGAGATAACCAAGTGTGAACAAAATTGTCTCTGTCTCCTTCAAAAAAGCAAATGATCGTGAACGTCAAAGACTTTCTACATCCTTAAGTTTTGTCCATGAATGTATATCGTTTTATAAAAGGAATAAAAATGCTCATTTACTGTGAAAAGTATATTAGAATATTAATCCAAGGAAATAAGACCTAATCCACATAATTTAATAGTGTGTGACGTTTCGTCAACAGCATTATTACCATCATCAGATAGAAGAATAAAAAATGTATTTTTATTCTTTTGTCTGATGATGGTAACAATGTTGTTACCGAAAAGTCACACACTATTAAATTATGTGGATTAGGTCTTATTTTCTTGTATCTATAACCAAATTGTGCTTTATCATAAAATATTAATCCTTTATAAAAACGATATATATAAATTCTTTTCTTTATCATGTCTATACATTCACGTTTTTATCTGAAGAAAACCTGTCTGAAAGCTATATGAATTTATTGTTCATTTAGTGTTACATTTAATTTACATAAGTTCGATTTAATTGTCCCACACATGAAGAATACTTACATTGGCCTGAAGTGACGGCCCAAGCTAAGCAGAAGACCGTCAAAGTAGCTACCGCGGGCATGTGAAAATCTGAAACACAATCCCGAATAAAATTAGGAATCCATTTCTTACAAGTTACTATTTACTTTTATTTATCAATCAACCAGGCGCGATATTGAAATATGTGCGCCGCTCACATAAGTAACAAACCAAAACAACAAACAAATTAGAACTTAGAATTAGATACAGTTAAGCCTGTCTATAGCGCCCCCTCTTGGGAATCACCAAAATAGGGTGCTATAGAAAGGGGGTGCTATAGACAGGTCACTTTTAATGTAAATCGCATCGTACTACGTATTTAAAATCGGGCGTATAGAGAGGAAGGCGCTATTTAGAGGGGGCGCTATAGACAGGTTTAACTGTATTTACATATTTACATGTATTAATCGACAGAGTTCATAAAATTTATATAAACAAAGTAGTTGATGTATGAGAGTTAAATCATTTAGATCAGGGAACACGCGATATTTCACTTCTGTAAAGTTCAGACAGTCGTAGATAAGGTGAAGAGCAGTTTGTTCAGTTTCTCCGCAGGAACAATTTGGTGTTTCTGATAGACCTCTTTTATGTAAGTAGGGCTGTACCATATGATGTAATGACAAATTTGTGAAAACAAAGTAGTTGATGTAAGAGAGTTAAATCATTTAGATCAGGGAACTATTGATGTCTCACTTCTGTAAAGTTAGGACAGTCGTAGATAAGGTGAAGAGCAGTTTGTTCAGTTTCTCCGCAGGAACAATTTGGTGTTTCTGATAGACCTCTTTTATGTAAGTCGGGCTGTACCATATGATGTAATGACAAATTTGTGAAAACAAAGTAGTTGATGTAAGAGAGTTAAATCATTTAGATCAGGGAACCATTGATGTCTCACTTCTGTAAAGTTAGGACAGTCGTAGATAAGGTGAAGAGCAGTTTGTTCAGTTTCTCCGCAGGAACAATTTGGTGTTTCTGATAGACCTCTTTTATGTAAGTCGGGCTGTACCATATGATGTAATGACAAATTTGTGAAAACAAAGTAGTTGATGTAAGAGAGTTAAATCATTTAGATCAGGGAAACATTGATGTTTCACTTCTGTAAAGTTAGGACAATCATAGATAAGGTGAAGAGCAGTTTGTTCAGTTTCTCCGCAGGAACAATTTGGTGTTTCTGATAGACCTCTTTTATGTAAGTCGGGCTGTACCATATGATGTAATGACAAATTTGTGAAAACAAAGTAGTTGATGTAAGAGAGTTAAATCATTTAGATCAGGGAACTATTGATGTCTCACTTCTGTAAAGTTCAGACAATCATAGATAAGGTGGAGAGCAGTTTGTTCAGTTTCTCCGCAGGAACAATTTGGTATTTCTGATAGACCTCTTTTATGTAAGTAGGGCTGTATCATGTGATGTAATGACAAATTTATAAAAACAAAGTAGTTGATGTAAGAGAGTTAAATCATTTAGATCAGGGAAACATTGATGTCTCACTTCTGTAAAGTTCAGACAGTCATAGATAAGGTGAAGAGCAGTTTGTTCAGTTTCCGTAGGAACAATTTGGTGTTTCTGATAGACCTCTTTTATGTAAGTTGTGATGGAATTTTCCGTGTGCGTGAGTTACAATTTACTTGTATCTAACAACTATTAGAGATTAAGAGATAATTCGGTTAGAAGTGTGGACGTATAACATACGAGGGGCATCCAATAAATAAGTTTCCCTATTTTTTTTCGGCGAACGAAACGTTGTAAAAATTAGTTTGTAGGTAAGAAATGGTCACTAGGATGCGTTGGAAGCTGGTGACCTTTCAAAATCACTCTACTCGTACGCGCAAGTCCGTAGCGCTTCAGTTTCCATGGAGCTACCACTGGTGAACGTGTCCACTTGAGAACTCCGTTCTGTAATTCGTTTTTTCACAGCGAAAAATGAAACTGCGGTCAATATTCATCGCAATTTAGTGTCAGTGTATGGTGAAGGATGTATGAGCATCCAAATGGTTCGCCGATGGCGTTCATAGTTCTTGGAAGGACGGCAAAACGTGCATGATGACGAGCGAAGCGACAGGCCCGTTACTGCTACGGACAATGCAGCCGTGGCTGCTGTTCGGAATGTGGTGGAAGCAAATCGCCGCGTCACCATTGACGAAATAATGATTCGACTGCCTCCTGGAATCGAAATTGGATGCTCTTCGATTGGAACAATCATGTCAGATGTTTTGAATTTGAATTGAAAACAGGCGGAGGCGAACCACTGGCTACGAAGACAGGACACGGCTTGGTACAACAGTGGTATCAAAAAATCGCTTCAACGGTACCAAAAATGTTTGGACAGAAATGGTGATTATGTAGAGAAGTAGTCTATGAGTTGTATAATGAAAATAAAATAACTGCATAATTGTAAATAAAGTTGTTTATTTGTTACAAAATAGGGAAACTTATTTATTGGATGCCCCTCGTCTTGCTGAATGCTTTTTTTTCTGACGAGGGTAAAAGATTGTTGTTGAAACATTGAAAAAATAAAAACCATTTCTAACCGAAGTGTCTCCTATATCTAAGAACTATGAATGCCAGCCAGGGAAACTCTATCTTTAAGATAAATATTAGAGGAGTTACCTTGCCACTTTGAGCATAATTTCTACTTATTGTTGACGTTTGGATGTAGTAACGTCACCAAAGCAATCATGTACAACAATAGAAACTCGGTTGTACGAATACAATTCCATGATAGCAGCTATTTCTAATCACTATATGTAAATATTTGTCATCAAATGTGTAATTTGTGTGCTTCCCAATGTTTATTTATGTAAATTTCACGATCATTTGATTTGTATATAATTTCAGATTTACACGCAATTATCCTAATTGTGGATATGGCGTGTCTTTGCAACTGTTAAATAAATAAAATAAAATGATAGCAGTGAAGTCTCCGAAACATGAGGTTAACAATAAATAAATCTAAATAGGTTGTTTTAACAATAGAAACTTCTCAGTCAACAAATGATTATTACCAACAATCTTGAAGTTATTTAGTAGACACAATAACCAACAAACAAACATTAATGCCATATACACTCATGGATTTAAGGAAGTTGTACGGGATTCAGACAATAACTCTGAAAGATATTTGATATACAATGACCTTCATTGAAGACACACGAGATAACCAAGTGGGAACATAATTGTCTCTTAAGAAAAAGGCTTCTCCTTATCGTGCAACTGAAAGTTGCTGATGGCTTGCGCCATCTTTACATAATTGTCTCTGTCTCCTTTAAAAAAATAAACAGACGACAGGCGACATTAAAGTCTTTCCACTTCGGTAAGTTTAGTATCCGTGAATGTAGTCAACATTTCCAATAATTTATCCATTAACGACCAAACACTTAGTCTCTGAGAAAAAGAACACGTCTTCAGATTCCTTCGTATGTATCCTACTAAACTTAAGTAAATCTTAGATTTTTAAACATTGCTGAGTCTCAAATGAAGTCATGTACCAAAAGAGACACTTCTCCTGTTAAAAATACATAAAAATCTTGATCTATTTGATAGAACTCTTTATATTCTATACAAAAAAAAAAGATTGCACTTTTTGGTTTCGTGCTCAACTTTTGTAGAGTATGATATAAAATAACTATAAAAACATCTGGATGTGCAACCTACTGAATGTTTAGAGAGAGCTTCTACTGTATTAGAATTGTACCCCCGTCTTGGGCACTTTTTTACTGAAGGCAAAAATTGCTTCAATCGTTTCAATTCTTTCAGAAGTCAAACCTCACAAGTGAGTGAAAGTAACCAAACGGGGCTCTGGCACACTTGTAAGTGCAAAAACCGAACAGGCGCACTTAGAGTAAAAGCAGTCGCTAACTATCTACCATGATTATCATGGATTGTATCACTCGTAATTGGGATAAGTAATTGAAAGTTGTATTTTTATCTGGAAAATCTCGGTCTTAAATGCGATTTGGTATCAATTTCAGTAGGTTTTATTTCGAGAACCGAATGTACAAAAATGAAACAGATGATATTGTTGTCAATGTTGTATCGCTCTGATTCACTTTAACCACGAACCAACTCTTGAGCAATTATCCTTTAGTGCCAAGACTACAGTAGAAGCATGGCGTCTAAGATAACAAGACTACTGAGAGCTAACTGCCAAGTTCTGGAATACCTAACTCTGGTCTCTAATTTACATATCCTATTTATAGCACCAATATGTAAAATCAGAACTATGCAAATAGGTACTAGAACAAATAACAAACATGTAAATGCACACAACTGTCAAAATTTGATTCATCACCCCAGTATAGAGTGGTATGGTGGTTATGAAAAGTGTGTCACAACACCATTTTTGACAAATTCAAACAAAACCCAACCTGTGTACCCCAATTTCTATGTTATAGAGAATAAAGGGAGAAATAAACAAATATGTCTATAAATGACATAACTCATTTTGTAATCGAAGATTCAAAATAGCCCAGCAATTCGAGATGTAAATTACAATGAAGTTTTTTACAATCTAAAATCCCCGAACGTCACTTCCTCATTGTGTTTCCCAGTTGGAGACAAATTTTCCTACTGGACATTCTGGTCATCTTTGACGGAAATTTTGATTGTTGTGTGTTTACATTGTTTGTTCTTTGTTGTAGTATCTATTTGCATAGTTCTGATTTTACATATTGGTACTATAAATAGGATATGTAAATTAGAGTCCAGAGTTAGGTAGTTCAGTGCTTGGCAATTAGCTCCCAGCAGTCGTGTTAACTTAGACGCCATGTTTTCTATTGTAGTCTTAACTTGGCAATAAAAGATAATTGCTCAAGAGTTGGTTCATGGTTAAAGTGAAGCAGAGCGACACAACATTGACAACAATATCTTCTGTTTCATTTTTATACAGTGGGTTCTCGAAATAAACCCTACTGCAATTGACACCAAATTGAATTTAAGACCGAGAGCTTTTCCAGTTCCAAATACAAATTTTAATTATTTATCCCCCCACCCAAGACCTGTTAACTGCCTCAAAGTGGTGGGGGAGTGACCCTGGACGGGACAGGTGAAGTATGTCTGGAGTTCTGAACTCCTGGTAGGGCCACCATGAAGGCTGTCCCAAAATGTCCAGCTAAATGTTAACAGGACAGTATGTCTGGAGTTCTGAACTCCTGGTACCCAAGACATGAAGGCTGTCTCACTATGTCCAGCTAACATTCCTACCTACATCACATGTCCCATCAACAGACATCTAAATACTCCAATGAATTCTTCTCCTATAATTATTTATCTCAAGTACGTGATACAATCCATGATAATCATGGTGGATAGTTAGCAACTTATTTTACTCTGTGCGCCAGTTCGACAGTTACATTTACAAGTGTGCCAGAGTCCCATTTGGTTACTTGCATTCAGTTGTGAGGTTGACTTCTGAAAGAATCGAAACCATTTAAGCAATTTTTGTCTTCAGAAAAAAAAGTGCCCAAGACGTGGGTACAATTCTAATACAGTAGAACCTCTCTCTAAACATTCAGTTAGTTGCACACCCAGATGTTTTCATAGTTCCTTTATACCCTACTCTCCAAGAGTTGAGCACGATACTAAAAAGTGCAATCGTTTTTTTTCCCTTAACGAATAACCAATTTAAAGATTTCTATCAAATATACCAAAATTTTAAAACACAGAAGCTATTATACAAACAAAAATTTAAAATAATAACCAGCAAAAATGTTTATGCAAGTTAAACTATACTTTAAAATAAGTACAGTAGAACCTCCCTGTAGAGGACACCTAATTACAGAGCCAAAGTGTCCTTTAGGGAAAGGTGTCCTCTTACCGAAGAGTTGCTAAATAGTAAAAATGGTGATTTTGTAAATGAAAACTGTCCTTTGTAGAGAGGTGTCTTCTAGCATGAGTGTCCTCTCATTGAGGTTCTACTGTATTTACAAAATATATTTCACAAACCTCTTTTTATTTTCCTTATAAATATATATACAGTTAAACCTGTCTATAGCGCCCCCTCTAAATAGCGTCTCCCTCTCTATAGCACCCGATTTTAAATACGTAGTACGATGCGATTTACATCAAAAGTGACCTGTCTATAGCACCCCATCTCTATAGCACCCTATTTTGGTGAGTCCCAAGAAGGGGCGCAATAGACAGTATTAACTGTATATATATATCAATAATGTGTGAAAAATAATTTTTAAAAATAGAAAAAATGTCAGGTGTTGATATTAAAAAACAAAGTGGGCATATCCTGACAGCTCTGCCATCTAAAAAGCTCATGTGAGAGGTCAGCAAATGCCTATTTTGTTATATATATATAGGCTTCATGCTTTACTTTTGGAAAAGAGAGTTGTAAAATATACAAAGAGAGAAATAAGGATAACCCAGGCCCCTGGAGCGCAAGAAACGCCGACTGCCCAGGGTTGTAAAATATACAAATTTATATATTTAAAATATATATTATAAAAACACTTCATTGGTATTTCATTGTTATTTATTTAAATTCGAATTTTGAAAAAATATTTTAAAGAATTTATATATAATTTGATTAGCTATATTGTGGTTTGCATACTTAATAGTTCCAAGAGAAGTTTTAGAATCGTCTGCTAAACTTTCTAGAAATTCTTCGAAAAAATAAAATTTTGCAACACGTCAGTGATGTTTTAACGCATGCGCATATTATCTTTCTACCTGAATTTATGCCAACTTTTCTTCTTTTTCCACAATTTTTACTTCTTAAAATTACTTAATGATGACAAAATGTGGCTTTCGAAATCTTCTGAAATGTATATACTTGTTTATGATGGATAAATATATGTAATGAAAATTCGAAACTATTATAGACGCGTATGATTCTTTTGAAAATTAAATAATTTCTACTGTCCTTACCTCAATGGAATAATTATATAATATTAATAGTAGAAATTGTTTAATTTTCAAAAGAATCATACGCTTCTAAAATATGAAAATTCGAAACTATTATAGACCCGTATGATTCTTTTGAAAATTAAACAAATGATACTGCCCTTACTGCAATGGAAAAATTAATGGGAGGGCCTGGCTCAAAAGAATCATACACGTCTATAATAGTTTCGAATTTTCATAACAGATGGCGCGCTAATGTATCATAATATAAATATATGTAAAACTGGCGAAACTCCTGTTCATAATTGATGAGCCAGGCCCTCTCAATGTTTTATTCTCAACATCATTCCCGCTTTATCTAATCTTCTTATCTAAACAACACCTGTCTTTCTTTTATCTTCCCTGGCCTGGGGAATCTAACCGTTTTGAACAACCTTTGTTGCGTGCAGCACCATGATACTTTGATATAGTGTATTGCGGCTTTTCTGTATGCTACATTATTTTGGACTCAAAATTCATTCATTCTGGTTAGCAGCCCCGTAAATTAAGATATTTCCTCTCAATGTTTCTGTCTGTATTTACCAAAACAGGTGTTGGGACTCATTCCTTGTCATCACTAGTAAAGTTTATTAATAGGGTGATGAGCATAACGCATCGTTCTGATGTGAGAGATACCTCTTTTGACATATAAACATATTTACATACATACATGCCTATAGAGACATATCTCCTTTCAGCAGTAGGTGTCTCAAGTCCTGGGTTTCCTTGCCACAGTGACAGCTAGAGTCTTCAACAACTTCCAATGTTGACAAAAATCCCTAAAAATTTCCGTAGTTCGTTGTGAAGTGGGTATTGTAAAATTTAATGGAAAAATGATGAAATTCCAAATGGGAAAAAGCTTTGAAAAGTTTCATTTGTTTTTAAAATAAAGATGCATCAGAACGAAGCACACACAAGCCTTTATTAAGACATTCCGTTTTATACAGACGATTCTCCTGTTAGAAATGAATCTAAAAAGAAATGAAAAGCAGGAGAAGAAATTGAATCCTCGCTCAGAAAAGATAAAAAGAAGAAAAGGAAAGAATATCTATATACAAAAGACTATATACATCGTTTTTCGTGCATAGAACACAGTGAAGAAGTAGATTATTGAGTAAATGGCTGCATCTTGTGAAGAAAAAAAATATTTCCACATAGTTTAGTTACTTTGTTAGGTCTTTTTTCTTCCTTGCAGTCTTGAAAAAAATTGAATAATTTTAAAATAGCTGACCCATTATCCATCAGGTCTGAAAGAAAGGAATACAGCGAAAAGTGTGGATGAGCAGCTCTACCGCAAAAAGTTTCTTTTTCCATAGTGAGAGACGTATAGCATCAGAACTATGCATGATATACATGTTGGATTATTGTTAAAACACAATTTGGATTATAGATTATAGCTATAAGAAAACTAGCCGAATGACCCGGGCAACGCCCGTTTTTTTACCCGATTGAATGTTTTGATTCAAACACTATTTGTTACAATTATAAATTGGCGCCTTAAATAAATGCATATTTTAGTTAATAACTATAGCCTATGTGCTTTATCTGTCTATGTACTGTTGGCTTCCGTAGGCGTCTCTTACTGGGAAAAAGAAATGGGGGGGGGGGGACAAAGGTGGCGTGATCGTAGCCGACCAATAGGAGGGCGCCATTCCAAAAAAAAAAGCAAACCGTGACAGAGGCCACGCATGGGTCGTAACTGTATATAGAATAAGACCTAATCCAAATAAATTAATAGTATGTGACGTTTCAGTAACTGCGTTATTACCATACATAAAACAAAAGAATAAATGAGAAAAAATATCGCAGGATGTTCTTAAATAGTACTGCTATGAAGTGTGTAAACAATATAGCAGATAATAAAAAAATCGTTTTTTAAGACAACCTAAAATAATCTTAAAATAAGAAGTGGAATTTTTAAAAATATAATTAAAGGCATAACTGTTGGATTTTTGTCTGAATTTTATAAAACTGGTGTTGTAGCTCATTCTTTATCATCACTAGTAAGGTTTTTTACTGGTGCATAGTGACATCGTTTTGATGCAAATATGAAGGGAGAGATGCCTCATTTGGTATACAGTTAAACCTGTCTATAGCGCCCCTCCTGGGACTCACCAAAATATGGTGCTATAGAGATGGGGTACTATAGACAGGTCACTTTTAATGTAAAAATCACATCGTACTATGTATTTAAAATCAGGCGCTATTTAGAGGGAGGCGCTATTTAGGGGGGAGCACTCTAGACAGGTTTAACTGTATATATATATTGTCACAGCCGACATAGACTCATATAAATATTATCATTAGTTTTTTCACTTATTAAGCAATTTAATATTGTTTTGATTATTCTGTTGTTAATTTAGTACAGCCACGCGCGCTCGCGTCGGCTCTTCTTTTTCTTTGTAAGTTTACCAAAATAAATCGTTAGCTTTTTAATGAGAACTCGTTCTGGTTTATTCTACAGCAGAATGGAAACCGCTGATCAAAAACCATCTACATCTCAAGTCGTGTAACAAATTCTGTAGACTCTACCTCAAATGCCGTGGACCTGAATTACATTAAGAATTGAAATTTCTAGTTTTAATTAGTATATTTTTTGAATGCTGTTATTGTTTCGGAATGTTCTATATTTGTGCCATTGGTTTAGTGGTTGTAATTCTAAAGATATATTGGACTTTTAATAATATGTGTGTAAATAATTTTTTTTCTTGTATAATTTATTACTTTAAAATGTAAATTTAAATAACTTTCACTCTCTCTTTAAAACTATAAATAATTTGTATATATATTTAAAAACTATGTGCATAAATTGATTAAACATTTGCATGCAAATATCTACATAGGATATAGCGTGTGTTTTGTAATAAATAAATAAATAAAAAGGTGTAACAATATGTAACAGATTATCTCTTCAATCTCCATCTAGCCAAGAATAATAAAGAACTGTTGAAAATATAAGTTCTGAATAATCAATCATATGGAGCAGTATATTGTTAAAAGAAGAATAGAATCCTGAGACGAAGAGAGTTTCTTGTAGAATCTTTTATTTATGCGAGCTTTCAGTATTTCTTCAAAAAAGGAATTTAAAAACCTTATTTTTATTCCTATTAAAGAGTAGAAATGCTAAAAAAATCGTATAATCAAAGGAAACCTACAAGAAACTATCGCCTTATGATTCTGTTCCTTTTTTAAGAAAATATGCAACAAGTCATACATTTATATGCAAATACATATGCAAATTTGTCTACTAGTTATTCAATAAGAAATCTGTTAGTTAACTACGTAACTACATTGACGCCAAAATGTACTCCAATCGGAAAAATCTTGGGGTTAAAAATTGAATAAATAAATATAAAATAATTATATAAACATATATTGGAATAACCTTAAATGATATAAATAAGTTGCTTTTGTGGTATTGAGGAACAAAGCTCAAGACATCTACTGATCGATTGCCCAGCATTTCAAGATTATAGAATGAAGAATGAACTAGTTGTTTGTGAACTTAACGATTTGATTTCCGATAAAAAAAAATCATATTTAAAGTTCAATTCATTTTGTAAATACATTCTAGGCTTTCTACAAAATCTGGATCTCTAATGTTTTCATGCGTTTAATAATGTAAATAACTTATGTAAATAAACTTTTCTCCTTGTTTGGCGTAAGTATCCCTTGCGGGATATAGCGCTTTGGAAATAAAATAATTGATGATTGATAATTAAATTATATATTGGATATAATTGCTAAGGTATTTTATAAAATTTATACTAGAAAATTAACAAAAAGTTTTTTTTTTCATTTAGTATAAAACAAAAAACAAACTTTCGCGCGCGCAGTGTCGCTTTTCTTCAGGCTTATCTTAAATATGAAGGAACAATGAAATTTTCTCGAAAGCTTGCTTTTCTGTTTCAAATATAATATACATATATATTATATAATCTAAAATGCAAATATTTTATTTTTTAAAAACATATATTTTATTTTCATTCATTGACTGTTCTACATTTTTTGACCATAGATTTAGAACATAATACGTTAAATATTTGTTGTAAATATGTATAGTTAACCTTCCTATTTGTTTAATTCACGAATATTGAATTCATTTTATAAATTCTATATTACTGTGATAAATAATATTATGTATAATTTACTTCTCTCAAGTTATTCAAAATACAAACTACTTGATGTGTAAATAATTTATTTCCTATTTTCACGAATGCACCTTCAATTTCCTATCGTTTTCAACAACAAAACAAAATATTCATAACATATATATTATATAATCTAAAAATTCAAATATTTATATATTTTAAAAAATATATCATTTTATTCATTGATAATATTACTTTTGTTATCATCGTTTTAGAAAGACTCAGTTTTGTTGTATAGTTTTGTTGTAAATATGCGTAGTTAACATATCTATCCTTTGAAATCACTAATATAGGATTAACTTTATAAATTCTATATAATGTGAAAATAACTAATGTGTAATCTTTCCTCAAGTAATTGAAAATAAAAGTTACTTGACGGTAAATATTTATCTTTTTCTTATCACGACTGCATCTTCAACCCTTTATCTTATCGATCCTTTGTCTTATCAACCCTTTATCTAACAACAACAACAAAATTAATTCATAACATTTATATATATGTACTTATTGTTTATTTTCTATTATAAGTGTTCTCTATAACATAGGATAATAGTTTACTATAGGACAGAAAGTCTATCTTTAAATCACACAGAAGTTATGGAAATACATCAAAACACATTTTCAAAATTACTTTGTAAAAATAAAAATATAGAAAAACTTACATTTCAAGTTCCTCGTATTTAAATGATTCATAATTCAATGTTGAATCAATTAATGTTATTAAAAGGAAATTATTTAAAACAATAATTAACTTTTGAATTAAAAAAAAAAGTATTTGGTTTTCGGTAATTTTGAAGAAAGTAAACACTCAGTCCTGAGAGAGCGAGAAAGAGATTTGGTTGTTGACGCTCGTGTGGTTAAGTATTTAATGATCGCCGAACCTTCACCTCTACCAAGGTCACCACGGGTTGCAGACGACGAGGAAATATAGGTGAAGGTGAATGGCTTGCCCCCCTCCACCCCATAGTTCTGGGGCAAAGTAAGAAAATACAAAGCAAAAACGCGCTATCTAAATAATAACAAAATGGAAACATTATAACATTAAATCAAGTTTTTTTTTTCTCTACTGGCCTTACTACGATTTAAAAAATATTGGGAAGTTTGATTTAAAATACAATATAATGCGGCTTATGATTGTAAAACGACATTTGAAAATTATCCCGCATGTGTTTCTTTTAAACGAAAAATCTAAATTTATTTTTAAGGAGAAATAACGATTATTTCTAACCTTAGGGATGAAGTATGAAAGGATGAATTGTGAAGAGTAATGATTAACAGAATTCGATTTTTCGTTTAAAAGAAACAAATGCGGGATAATTTTCAAATGTCGTTTTACGAAGTTTGATTTGTTTGTAAAAGAGACAGTTGAGTTTTTATGTTTCCATTTGTTAAAGCAAGAATATGTTTGAAATATTCTTTAACGGACAGGAGATACTTGGATGGTGAATCTTTAGCTAAATTCTCAGAGTGTGTGTGCTTGTAGTGATATTGAAATGAATGAAAATTGATGTAACAATTTCAGAATATTGATGAAAATACGCATAACAATGATATTGAAATTGATTGAAATGTACATAACAATTTCTTCAAAATTGGTGAAAACTCGCAAAACAATTTCATAAAATTGATTAAACTCATATAACAATGACATTGATATTGATTAAAATGTACATAACAATTTCATTAAAAATTTGATGAAAATCCGCATAACAATGACATTGAAATTAATGAAAATGTATATAAAATTCTTTAAAATTGATGAAAACTCACAAAACAATTTCATAAAATTAATTAAAACTCACATAACAATTCATAAAAAATGGTTTTTAATACTCCAATAACAACATGAAAATAAACCTTTTTTGGTCGAAGTATCTCCTATTTTTAAGAACTACAAGTAGTGTATTTGTTTATATATTTCCAGTTTTTATATCTATCCTTTTAAAAATAATCTTTCAGTTTTATATCTCCATGGAAGATATCTCAATACCATTCCATGTTGGTTCGGGACCTGTAAATATCTCAGGTTCGACAATATCTTGTCAATTGAACGTTTAAACCTTGTTGACAATTGACAATTAAAATAATTTTATTGAAATCTTGTCAATACATGCAAAGTGCACAGTCTGTACTATTTAAAAAGTGTATATAATATGCATTATATACACTATGTACAATGAATATGGCGCCTCTGCCAGCGCTGCAGAGTTTGGTGGAGAATCACCAGTGGGTCTCCAGTGACACCACGCATTTTGCGATCTACGAAGAATAAACCTTGTTGATGTTCTCGTGTTTATTTTGCGACCTTTTTTAATTATATGTTGTTTATAATACAATATAATTCGGCTTATGATTTTAGAACGAAATTTTACAATTATACCGCAAATGTTTCTTTTGCACGAAAAATCGAAATTTATATTAAAGAGAAATAACGATTATTTCTAACCTTAGTCCCTGGACACTTTATTTTTCTGTTTATCATTACTCTTCACAATTCATCCTTTTATACTTCATCCCTAAGGTTAGAAATAATCGTTATTTCTCCTTAAAATAAATTTCGAGTTTTCGTGCAAAAGAAACATTTGCGGTATAATGGTCAAATTTCGTTCCATATGTTGTTTCGCACTTAACGAATGGCGTTAAGAATGGTTAGGGAAATCGGCTCTAGATGGCGTGCGCCACGGGATGCGCCGCAGAGTACTCCACAGAGTGCGCCCACGTGACCTTTTTCGACTATATAAAAGAAGGTATTTGAACGGAGAAAATGGTATAGTCGCGGAGAGGAGAAGGTATTAGAACTGAGTAAGGTGTGTGGCTGAAGAAAAAGTTAAAGTCAAAGAAGTCAAGGTAAATAAGATAAAGTTAAAAGAAATCAAAGTCAAAGAAGTCGAAATTAAAAAAGATAAAATTGAAGAAGATAAAGTCAAAGAAGTTAAAGTTAAAGAAGTCAAAGTTAAAGAAGGTAAAAGTTAAGGAAGAAAAAGTCAAAGAAGCATTTTGAGATGTACATTAGAAAGGCTGAGAGTGATCTTTCTCTAGAATTTTAATGACTGGTAGTCATTCTTAGAAACAACACAAAGACTTAACAAATGGTATTCAACGAAACGTAGTCAAAATACAGATTACCATCTAGCCGAGGTGTCATTCCAAATATAAAATAAAATATTTTAAATATAAGCATAGCCTTTTGAAGATCATTTGATGGTTGAAAGTTTATTTAGAAAAATATATGGCTACATTTCAACCAATATTTTATTCAGTTACTGACGTTTCAATGACTCTCTGTTACTCAGGGGAATGATTTGCCTGAAGAGATTGACAGCGAATCATTGAAACACCAAGAACTAAATAAAAAAATTGATTGAGATGTTGCCATATATTTTTCCAAATACACATAGCAGTTAAAATTGATGAAAATTTACCATAAGTATCTCTCTGTATCCATCGGTCTAAAATCTGCTCAGTTTCACTGAAATGTCAAGCTAAATTTGAAGAAATTTCTCCAGTATTAATACTAAAATATCATCGCAATAAGGACAGTTGAAAGTCTAGAAACAGTATCACTATAAAAGGAAGTTCTAAAAAGGCAATATAACAGCGGTATGGTAGATTAAACTGGCGAAACCGCTGGGAGGATTCACCACTGATGAGCCAGGCCCTCCCATTAATTTTTCCATTGCAGTAAGGGCAGTAGAAATTGTTTAATTTTAAAAAGAAGCATACGCGTTTAGAATAGTTTCGAATTTTGACAGTAGGAGGTGTATTTTATTTAGCTTTAAAAGAGACATCCGTACTTTGTCGTTCTAGTTCTTGTAATGTTAAAATCTACGTGTTTGTCGCGCTAAGGTTGTTGCAATTCGTACCGCGAATTAATCAAGTATGTCCGCAACAGATGGACGACCCAAGATTAAAGCGGAAGAAATTTAGAAAGTGCTGTAAAATATATGTAGCACTGGGTTCTTATCTAGTTGTTTTTGGTATAATGGTTGTAAGTTATTTGTTAAGACGCAACAATGAACAATCAGGTTTGATCTTGGATAGAAGAAAAATTAAAGCTCTCATCTTTTTCTTTAATGATAGAGAAATCTATAAAATGGGTCATTGAAGAATCGAGTAAATGTCGAACCTGTTAGTTGAAACGGGCCAAAAAGGATTCGAACATATTTTAAGTGTAAGTATATACCTGTGGTATAGTTACAGTGTAGGAAGTTACAATCCTTTATAAACCATGTGTGGCCTGGTACTACATATGTAGACATGTGGTGTACTTGCAGTACAAGCACCCACAACCCTCTACCCACCATGATCTGGTACTACATATGTAGACATGTGGTGTACTTGCAGTACAAGCACCCACAACCCCCTACCCACCATGATCTGGTACTACATATGTAAACATGTGGTGTACTTGCAGTACAAGCACCCACAACCCCCTACCCACCATGATCTGGTACTACATATGTAGACATGTGGTGTACTTGCAGTACAAGCACCCACAACCCCCTACCCACCATGATCTGGTACTACATATGTAGACATATGGTGTACTTACAGTACAAGCATCCACAACCCCCTACCCACCATGGTCTGGTACTACATATGTAAACATGTGGTGTACTTACAGTACAAGCAGTCACAACCCTCTACCCACCATGACCTGGTACTACATGTGTAGACATGTGGTGTATTTACAGTACAAACAGCTACAAGCTTTTATCACTATGGCCTGGTACTATATGTGTAGACATGTGGTTTACAAGCAGCCACAACGCTCACCATGAATACCATAGCCCCCATTCCAAGTATAATTGGAAAAATAAAATACTGTGACTTCAATGATATCTAGGAGAGTATAAGTATTGTGCAAGTTTGATTCTCCCAATGTAAGATCTGAGAAATGACGTAAAGAATGTACCAAGTGGGTTGCCGCCTCGGACACAAGACCGGTGCAATACCGAACTCAAGGGGGAAATCTAGGACTTCTCAGTAATACGTAACCCAGTTGGGAAATGGGGAGAAATGTGTCCAGGATCCGCTGGTCACCACACGGTATGTCATCCCTTGTTGACCATCCCCTACATACATCTTCAAACTACACTCAACCCTAGTTCTAAATACCTTAATGGCATATATCAACCATTTTATAAATGGGAGAGATTGATGGGGGAATCACAAACAACAACATCCTTTTATGGCGACATTACGTCTTTCATAGACACAGTCTTACATAGACTACACATAACTTCAATTTTGAATACCTGAATGGCAAATATCAACCATTTTATACATGGAATATTGATTAAGGAATCACATATAGCAAGAACCTTTTATGAAGACAACTCGTTTTTCATAGACACACTCTTACATAGACTACACATAGCCCCATTTCTGAATACCTGAATCTCAAATATAAACTGTTTTAGACATGGAATATTGATAGGGGAATCACATATAACAACAACCTTTTATGAAGACAACTCGTTTTTCATAGACCCTCTTACATAGACTACACACAATCCCAATTATAAACACCTTAATGGCATATATCAACCATTTTAGCTTTTTTGATGGGACAAGCATGAACAACAACAAGAATGAAAACATAGAACAAAGACGCACAGGTCCCGGATTCCAATAAAGAAAAAAGAAATCAAACAATGAAAGAAGAAAGTATCAACAAGTAAACAACAATCAGTTATATATAATTTGGTAAAGAGATATAACAAACACTGTGTATCTTCTATTCATCTTCTTTTGTTTTTTACTTTTTAACGCTTTATTCTCAACTTGCCTGTCGAACTGTAGAATTGTTAGTGTAAGTAGACAATGCTCTCATCGGTCAAATACTTGGAGAGAAGCTTATCAAAATTGTATTTGTCTCTGTGGGCATATGAAGCTGCTAATTTTGTACACTCATAGAAAAAACATAAGGAAATGGAAAGTATTTGATGTCATCCTTAGACGTTTACTTTTATTATCTAATATTGCTAGCAAAGGATTATATTCTAGATTTATAATTGGTTAAAAATCTTATATGAAACTTTGATTTGTTAAAATTCTCACCATGAACCAGGAAATCACTAGATATTTGAACCTTACCCACAACAAGATATATGTATATATTTTATTTTTTAAGAAGACAGAGGAGATTTTGCTCACAATTGTCTATCTCACGTCTCTTCAATAAAGGTCACTGTAATATATTTCAGAGTTATTGTCTGAATCCTGATATACATTCTAAAAGATACAACTTCCTTAAGTTTTTTTTTTTTGGCAATCAATGTATTTACCTCTGAAGTCAATAACAATGAAGAATACATTGAGATACCATATCATGCGAATATAATCTCCGAATGACACTCCCATTTTAGACAACACTATTTCTTCTAAAAAATATTCTGAGGGGTTTAATTCATATGTGGAGATCTACATGACTTGGAAGGGCATAAATGAGCCTACCATTATTTACATGAACTTCCCTAAAAAAATAGAATTTAAATGTAACTATAAATGGGGAAAACCTACACTCATGGACAAAACTTGAGAAATTGTACCTTTTATCATGTATATCGGGATTCAAACGATGACTCGGAAATATATATGATACATAGTGACCTTTATTGAAGACATACGAAATAACCAAGTGTGGACAAAATTGCCTCTGTCTCCTTCAAAAAATAGACTTACTTCTTCCTTATTAATATAATGTAATAGCGCGCCATCTGTTATTAAAATTTTTAACTATAATTTTGGGACGCATATCATTATTTTAAAAGTAAAACAACTTTCTACTGCCCTTACTGCAATTATAAAATAATGGGAGGGCCCCTGACTCATCAGTGGTGAACCTTCCCAGAGGCTTCACCAGTTTAATCTGCCATACCGCTGTAATATTGAATTTTGATTTTTTCCTTTTATACTGATACTGAAGCTAAACTCTTGGAAAAGGTATTGTAAATGAACTGTAGCTTTGAGCTGAGCTGTTCTCAAAGCCACAGTTCATTTAAAATACATTTTCCAAGAGTTAAGCTTCAGTATCAGTATAAAAGGAAAAAATCAAAATTCAATATTACAGCGGTATGATATATTAAATTGGCGAAACTTCTGGATGAATTATGCGGAAGACTATATACTGCGTATCGCGCCTCTGAGAGGTTCTAATAACGAAAGATACTCACAAAGTCTGGTGAACTTCAATAAGAACCAATGCGAGTATCATAGATGAGATAAATATTCATAAACGATTGCTTTGTAACAGTAATGCTTCAATTTTGAGATACTCTGGTCATATCGATAGAAGAGGGTAATGCCAAGAAACACCTATTACTCAAGGAATGATCAAGAGAGAACAAGAGATAGAAAGACACAGAAGAAGATGGACTGACCAGATTAAACCAAATGTGGGATAATTGATCCTGAAAGAAATAAGAAAACGGAAAGAACGATATGGATAAAATTCATCAGCGAGATTGTCACCAACTTCCTTAAATGTAAAGACAAACAAATACGTGTAAATAGGGAAAACATCTTCACTTTCCAAAGGGGGCCTTGACCTAAGTGAGAGGAGGAGTTGATTTCGAGACCTCAGAACTTCGGGATTCCCGAGTGCTGGCGAAATTGAGATCTTGTAAGACCATCGGTTGGAATTCTATCGAAGATTGTGTTTTGATACAAGAAAATAAGACCTAATTCAAATAATTTATTAGTGTGTGACGTTTATTTGAATTAGGTCTTATTTTCTTGTATTATAATCTATAATCCAAATTGTGTTTTATCACGAATGGGTTTTCAGAAATCACCTCTGTCTGGCTTGTGAGACATCCTGTATGGCACGCGTGCCCAATAAAGGCTATTATTGTATATATTATATATTTTTATTAACAGAGTGGTCATTATTATGTTTATATTTTGCTACTCTGTAAATTTCCCTCGTGGCTTATCTTTTGTTTACCATTCATAGTTTGTTCTTGCCTTAAATAAATTTTTGTCTCATCCCGAAGTTGGTCTTCCCTAATTTTCCACGTGGTAATATTGAAAGGACTTGGTTCATCAATGGGTGAACCCTCACAGCGGTTTCACCAATTTAATTTACCAGACTTCTTCTTAGAGTTCTAATATTGTATTAGACGATTCTGTTTATAAATGCTGTAATTTTTTTTCAACACACAAAACGTGATATCCCGGCTAGGGATAATTGCGTCGATTTACATTTTTTTTAACAGAAACAGTTATAAACATATTATACAAGAAAAAGTAATCGAAATAAAAAGAGAAACAATAATATATATTAGGAACCTGAGCCTTTCAGGTTTGAAAGAAAATCATAAATATATTTACAAAAATAGTTAAATCTATGATAATTCTCTCTGCTATTTACAAATTGATATAGATCTACAACATTATTTATTGTCTGTTGTCTAGCGGTGAAGAAGAGTGGACATTCCAGCAGTAGGTGTCTCGTATGCTGTAATGAAGAGTGGAATCTTAGAAATGGTATTCAAGTAAACCACGGCTTCCAAGAACCAATATAAGATGATTTAACCAGTTAGAAGTTTCCTATATAAGTCAAAAGTTCTCCAGAATTATTTCGGCTGAGTCCGCAATGTTTCGAGGTGACGTCATAGAAATAAATCAGTGGGGTCAGATCTCTCTTGGCCTTCTAGGAAGAGGAAATAAAGGTCAGACGTGTTAAATTACGTCACACGCAATAAACAAGCTCATAAAAGATGCAACAAGCGTTTTTAAGAAAAATCTAAGATATCCACTTCTTACAACTGACTGTCATAATCTGTGAAATTCTTTAAATCTAATTGTGTTTTTATAATAAGTTTTCTTTTTCCCCCTTTTTTAAATTTCTTATTGTAAGAAGTTTTGGCTAAAAATAGCAACCTATATCACACACATGAAGCTTTTATTAAGACACCAGTCTTATACAGATTCTCCTCTCTCATTCCCGGCTTGCAACGAGATCCTCACGATGATCAATCACCAAAATGATCTTGAAACCAATAATTTAGCCAAGTGTTTGATAAATTAAAATTAGCCTAAACGATCTATATATATATATAAACTCATGAACAAAACCTAAAGAAGTTGTACCTTTTAGTATGTATATCGGGATTCAGACAATAACTCTGAAAGATACCCTCATGGACAAAACTTAAAGAAGTGGAACCTTTTAGCATTTATATCGGGATTCAGATAATAACTCTGAAAGATATTTGATACACAGTGACCTTTTTTTGAAGACATACGAGATAACCAAGTGCGAACAAAATTTTCTCCGTCTCCTGAAAAAAAAAACTGACTACCGGTGACAAGAGTCAAAGACTTTCCACTTCCTCACGTTTTATCTATGAGTGTATAGGTATTTAAAACACCAACAGAGAATAAAACTAACTTTCTAGTTTTAGGAAATTGTAGAAAAAGCTTTAAATTCATCAAGGAAGCATGAAACTACAAGAAAAAAAAACAAATAAATTGTGGTATTTTTTTTTAATAAAAAGGAACACATTGCCAAAAATTAATTGTTGCAGATATCATCAATAGATGACAATTAAATTTATAAATGTAATTTGATAGTATAGCTTTGATATGAAACCTTTTTTGCTGAAGAGCTTTGCTCGATGCAATTCCTTAAAATTATATGTATACACCTCTACAGACCTATAAGCTTATGTCCATAGATTCCTTAAACATCCCTAAGCTGCCTTCCATAGAAAATCCAGGATATATTTCAAACCAATCCAATACAAGGTGGACGAGTGGGTAACACCCTCGATTCCTGACAGTCATGAACTGGGATTGAATCCCGCGTTAAAATTTGTTTAATATGTGAATAAACTTGCCGCTAGGAGGCTGATCCGACCGGCTGCGTGTCGCCTTAGCTCCGGTAAATATTTGTTTTGAAAATTGTTTATATCATAGTTATTATATATTATATATTCAGTTAATTAATAGTTATTGTAATACTACATTATTCTTTGCTGAATCTATTGGATTTTTAAAAATAAACACAATTAAATTTACTACCGCAAATTTTATGCAAAAATTTCATTTTATAAAAATATGCAAATTTACTGCTCTTTATTTTAGATTCTTATACGAAACTAAATAAATGGAATCAGCTGTAGATTCAATTAAATTAAAACTTGATGAAGTTCTTGAATACTTCACAAATAAATTTAAAAGTACTCAGAAAAATTTAACCAAAAATGATCTGACATTTCTTGGCACAAATATAAACCAAATAAAAGATGGTATTTCCTCCATAACAGAAATAAAAAAGGAATTTGAACTAGAAACAATAACCGAAGCCATCAAAGAGGTAATGGACAGCAGGATTGATAAAATAGAAAAGGATATTTCAGTTCATAGACCTTCTTATGCACAAATTGCAAAAAGAGAAAATGTATCAGATTTGATCGTAAAACATCAGCAAATTCAAAATAGAGAATTCACGCTTATGGCAACACCAGCCAACAATGAACCTACTTCAACCATAATACAGGCTATTTCTAAGGATATAAAGAAAATTAGAGACAGGGGCACAAAGATAAAAATCAACAAAATGTTTAACACAAGAAGCGCAGTAATTATAAAATTGCCTAATATGACAGAGATGAATTCACTTCAAGAGGAATTGAACAAATCTGAGGAATTAAAAACAATAAGCAAAATTTTTGTTCCAAAGCAAAGAGATCCAACAGTGGTGGTGAAAAACGTTTCCAAACTAACCGATACAACCACATTTGTAAACACGATTTGCAATATGAATCAGGAGCTGAACGGAATGGAAGATGAAATCAAGATATTATTCGTAATGAAATCTAACACACCAACCCAAAGCATAGTCCTGAGAGTTTCCCCAAAAGCCTATCAACTTATGAAAAGAATGAACAATACATTATATACAGACCTGGAACGTTGTCAGATACAAGATAAAATCCTAGTAAAACAATGCCAAAATTGTTTTCAGTTTAATCCAGACCATAAAACAAAAGAATGTCCAAATGTACAAATATGCTGTATCTGTGGAGCCCAGGGCAATCACGTCTGTACAAAAGAGCTAAGATGTCATAACTGTTCAAAGCATCCAAGACTCAGGAATAGTCCGATTAACCATAAACCAAATACAAATGACTGTCCTCAATATAAATTGCAGGTTGATAGAACAGTGAGAAGAACTCAATATCTCATCGGTTCAGAAGAGGAATGAATAACGAATTTAGTTATTTGTAATCATGGTGATCACTGCTCTACCATATAGAGGAAACATAAAATGTTTACAACAGAATATTAGAAAAAGTATGACAGCTTTAAACGAACTTTCAATTTCAACGAATAATAATCCACCCGATATTATATTACTTCAAGAACCATATGTTTTAAATAAACAGGTTATATTTGATTTAGACTCACCAATAATTCATTCAAAGACATCAGAAAATATTTACACAGCAACAATCATTGTAAATAAAAATATAAAATTCAAAAAATTAGATAATTTTACGAATCAATTCTGTACTGCAATATCTGTCATAACCTCAAATTCGTTTGTAGTAATCGCAAATTTTTACCTTCATCCCAATTCCTGTAATGATACTCACTTAGATTTTATAAGAAACTTGATTAAAACTTATTCAAATAACCCTATAGTCCTATGCGGAGATTTCAATTCCCGTCATCCAATCTGGTTCGATAAAATAACAAATTCAAATGGTTACAAATTGCAAACAATAATAAATGAAAATCACTTGTACATTCACAACGATAAAACTCCAACATGTAGAGGGGCAAGTATAGTAGATCTAACAATCTCGAATAGACTTTCAATAAATATGATCAGACATTGGGCCACCTCATCACTGACGAATATTTCTGATCATTTAGCAATTCAATTTGAAATTCACTCAAAATTTAATTATATAAAAGATAAACAGAATTCTACATGGAAATTCAATGAAAAACACGCCAACTGGACAAATTTCTCCAAAAATCTCAAGTATCAAGAATTTATCAAATTAAAGAATGAGGCAGATATGGTGGAAAATTGCACGGATATTGATAAAGTTGTAAACAAACTCACGGATAACATAATAGAAGCAGCTTACATATCATTAAAAATAAAATCAAACAACTACGCATACGATGCAGGGATAAAGTGGTGGAATAAAGAACTTGAACAAATGAAAACACATTTTCATTATGTAAGAAACTTATTTTATCACAGTAAGACTATCGATGCAACAAGATTTAAACAAGTCAGAAACAAATTTAATAATATGATAAAGAAAGCAAAGAGAAATAGTTTGAAAATTTTCATCGAAGAAAATGAATCAAATGATCCTTTTGGTAACGCATATAAAATTTTCAAAAAGCTCAAATCCTCAAACAAGCAAAAAGGACTTCCCATAATAGACAACAATCAAGAATCAGAAAAAGAAAAACGCATTACAGACATAATAAATGTATTAATTGCAGATGACAGAATTGATCAAGACAACCATCAACAAGAATTGGTTAGAAGTTACGAACCTTTTCTAAGGAATTCAAGCGCTATCCATATTGATACCGAAGAAATAGAATATCTAATTGACAATAGCAATGTTAAAAAGTCACCAGGTCAAGATAATATCAGTAATAACATGATAAAATGCGCAAAGACTCTGATACTTCCGGTGCTACATTCGTTATTAAATAAATGTATTCAGATGGGATATTTTCCAAGGGAATGGAAAACGACAGTTTTAAAAATTCTAATGAAACCAAACAAATCTAACGTCGAATCAATAAAAAGCTATCGACCTATTTCGTTAACATCTAATCTGTCTAAGATCTACGAAAAGGTTATTAAAAAGAAAATTTATGAATATTATATGCAAAACAATTTATTAAGTCCCAAACAGCATGGATTCATCAAGTCAAAATCTACTATTACAGCCTTGAATAATTGAATCGATATAATAATGGAACACAAAACCAAAGAACTGACAGCTCTGGTCACAATAGATATTGCGGGAGCCTTTGATAATGCATGGTGGCCTGCGATCTTAAAAATAATAGATGAAGATAACTTGCCGGAAAGTTTAATAAGGACTATTCAATCATATTTCAAATTGAGGAAAACGAAATTTACATATGAGAACTTAACAATAAATAAACAAATTACAAAGGGATGTCCGCAGGGTGGCCCGCTATCTCCACTACTATGGATAATATTACTAAACGATCTTTTGATCAAATATCAAGTTCCTAATAGTGAAGTGGTATGTTATGCGGATGATGTATCAATTATATGCTGGCACAACAATTGCAAAGACCTGAAATTAGTTATAGAAAAGGCATTAAATACGATTGATGTATGGTGTAAGAGTAACAAACTTGAAATAAGTCTAGAAAAAACTAATATACTTTATTTACATAACAAAGAAAAAATTCCAATCAAATTTAATAATGAAATAATCATACCAACTCTGAAGACCAAAATTTTAGGAATAATAATTGCAAATCACAGAAGAAGAAACAAAATAAATTTTACATACCACATAGAAGAAATAGTAAATCGTACAAAACGTTTTAAAAATTATCTCTTCTCAATTTGCGGGAAATCTTGGGGTTTAAGCACCCAGAAAAGGCTAACTTTATATAAATCCATTTTCAGACCAATACTTACATATGGAGCCGAAATTTGGTTCAAATATTTAAATAAAAAATGTTTACAAAAACTAAATTCAACCCAATATCAAATACTGACATGGTGTATACAAGCCTATAAATCCACATCATATAGCTGTGTTCATAGTTTGGCCAACATTCCTTTGATATCAGACTTTATCGAATCCAGAATCATGATATCTGATCTGAGAAACTTATCCCCAGATGATCAACAAATTTATGACCCATTTATTCCAGGAATTATAGATACCTTTCTCAAATCAAGAATGAATGTTCTGAAAAACGAAGCAAATAATACTTTCTTAAGCTTTTTTCCCCAAGAAATCCCTAAATACTTTCGTCCAAATTTTTATAATACTCAATTTGTTACAAACCACGGAAATTTCAAAAGTTTTCTAAATAGAATAAAGGCAGTGGAGGATTCAAGTTGCTTTTGTGGTATGGAGGAACAAACCTCAAGACATCTACTGATCGATTGCCCAGCATTTCAAGATTATAGAATGAAGAATGAACTAGTTGTTTATAATTTAAACGATTTGATTTCCGATAAAAAATCATATCTAAAGTTCAATTCATTTTGTAAATACATTCTAAAATTTCTACAAAATCTGAATTTCTAATGTTTTTATTCGTTGAATAATGTAAATAACTTATGTAAACAAACTTCTCTCCTTGTTTGGCGCAAGTATCCCTTGCGGGATATAGCGCTTTGGAAATAAAATAATTGTAATAAACCTTCACATATTATTCACTGTTTCAATTATCATGAACTAGGTTGCTCTTGCTGAGCGGTACCTATTAATGTGATTTTGAACCGATCCAATACAATAGTAAAACGGTCTGGAGATTAATATGGCGAAACCGCTGAGAGGGGTCACCACTGATGAGCCAAACCATCTCATTAAATAACTTTTGTCATTGCAGTAAGGTCTCTGTAGAGATAAAAATAAATACATTGTCAATTAATTGTTTGCATTTTTTAAAGAAATGGTAGACTGAAAAACAACTATTGCCCCATTTCAGTTCAAAATTACTAAAAAAGAGAAAAAGAATCACATCTCACCATTCCAGAAAAATCCCTCCAAAGTGACGATATCTAACGACAAGAGATTCCAGCTACTAATGACCTTGAAGATATGTAAATAGAGTTTGAATGGCGCCAAACCTTTTATGTCAACTAGCTTCGTAAATGTAATGATCTAATAATAGAAAGCATCTCCCGTTCGTGGACCTGAACGTTACTGAAGGTTTACGCCATTGGAGAAGTTTTTAAAATCATTTTTGTGTCATTAGATACACCATTCTTCGTACACACCCACACACAGAAAAATTCGTTCTAAAATAGTTTTAATTATAAAATATAGATGGCGCACTAATTCCGTATTTTATTCACTTTTTCAATTTTTGCGACTATGTTATTGATTATCTTGAAGATTTTTATTTTTATTTTATTAATCAATCAGGCGCGAAATATTTGCGCCTATTACAGAGGAAACAAACAAAACAACAAACAAATTAGAACTTAGAATTAAATACAAGGTATGTCCCATAAGTTCCCGGACTGGGTCCATAAAAAAAAAGGTAAGATTTTTTTTCAATTTTTTTATTAAAACTTTTCAAAGTAATCCCCCCTTGCTTCAACGCACCAGCGCCATCGTTTCTCCCAATTGTCGAAACAGTTTTTATAGGCCTCTTTTGGAATGCTCTTCAATGCCAGCAGCGATTTTTCTATTATGTCTTCCCTGGTGTCAAAATGTCTTCCTTTCAGAACTGCTTTGAGTTTGGGGAACAGGAAAAAGTCATTTGGTGCGATGTCTGGGGAATAGGGTGGTTGAGGTAGGATTTCTGTCCCGTTTTTCGCCAAAAAACTCGTCACCAAGTGCGCTGTGTGAGGGCGGGCATTGTCATGGTGTAGGATCCAGTCACCATTAGTCCATTTTTCTGGCCTTTTTTTTCGAATCGCTTCCATTAGACGGCGAAGAATGCTCAAATACATTTCCTTAATAACTGTTTGGCCTGCAGGAAGATACTCGTGATGAACAATACCCTTGTTATCCCAAAAAGCGACCAGCAACACCTTGTTTCTGGATTTCAATATCCTGGATTCTTTGGGTCTAGGCTCACCCTGACCTCTCCACTCGGCAGATTGACGCTTGGTTTCAGGGTCATAGCCATAGACCCATGTCTCATCGCCTGTGATTATCTTGTCTTTCCATTCCGGATCCGTTCTTGTCATTTTAAACATGTCTTCACAGGTTGCAAGCCGACACAGATTTTGCTCATTAGTGAGGAATCTTGGGATGCATTTTGCAGGAGTCTTTTTGAGCTTCATATCTTCGGTTACGATCTTTACAATCGTTGTTTTAGAGATGCCTGTGTCTTGCTCTAGCTCCAGCAAAGTGGTTCGAGGATTTTCTTTCATCAAATCGGTGATTTTTTGCACATTTTATCAGTACTTTGAAATTTTGGGCGTCCTTGACGAGGAGCATCTTCAATGGAAATTCAGCCTGCTTTAAATCTAGAATGCCATTCAAAAACAGTTGTTTTCTTTGGGGCGTCATTGGGGAATGCTTTATTAAGCATTTCAAAAGTTTCGGTTGCTGATATTTGAAGTTTCACACAAAATTCTATGCAAATCCTCTGCTTCAATTTTTGTTCCATCGTAAAATCGCCGCAGCGCTAGGTGTGACCTTTAAATAAATTAGAATAACCTTGGCGCGCGCGCAAGTACCGCCTCGATATTGGTAACACCGCGTAGCCAGATATTTTTTCTATAATAAACAGTCAAATTTATTTACATTTTTCATTTATTTATTTTTTTATGGACCCAGTCCGGGAACTTATGGGACATACCTTGTATTTACAAATTTACATGTATTAATCGACAGAGTTCATAAAACTTATATAAACAAAGTGGCTGATGTAAGAGAGATAAATCATTTAGATCAGGGAACAATTTCCGTTTTTAATTCGAATTTTTTGGATAATTCGATTTTTTTTTTTTTGTTCCTTGGGCTTCGAGTTTTCTGAGTTAAACTGTATTAAATAGTGACACCTATGATGCACTAGCGCGCCATCTGTTATCAAATTACAAAACTATTTTAGAGGCGTATTATTCTTTTTAAAATAAAACAATTTCTACTGTCCTTACTGCAATGGAAAAATTAAAGTGGCGAAACCGCTGGGAGGGTTCTCACTGATGAGCCAGGCCCTCCCTTTAATTTTTCCATTGCAGTAAGGACAGTAGAAATTGTTTTATTTTAAAAAGAATATTACGCCTCTAAAATAGTTTTGTAAAGTGACACCTATATACTATTGAAAAAGAAAATCGATTAATAAAAGTACATGCCACATATATCAAACAAAATTCAATAACACGTAAGTTATAACACCCAACATTCACCATTATTTATCTATAAAACATCACTTTAACATTTATTTGAATAAAAAAGCAATTACTTGAAGATTTATAACATATAATTATAGCATATTATAAATAATTATTATAATATTACAAGAATTATTACCCTATAAATAAGGGGAGTGTATGAAATATAGCATGCAAAGACGTATATAGGTATCACTTTTTGCATTGTTATATATATTTCAGAGATGAGATAAATTAAGAAGGGTGTGTGCTAAGCATCAATTTTCAACCGGATGACCATCATCTTTAGGTAATGATAATGATGATAATGTAGTGCAAACGATGTGCGAACACATTCCGCGTTTGGTCGTCTGCATTCTTAATAGATTTTTTATCTTATGCAAATTTATAATTTATTCAAGAATCATTAGGCGATTCTTTTGATTGATCCCCTTAACTCTTTTATGGAGAAATAAGTTAACATGAAAAGAGAGAGATATTGAGATTGAAACTGATTTATTACAATGTACATATAAGATTATATAAGGTTAAATACATAAAATGAATAAATAAGATTAATAATGATAGATATATGAATAAAAATAGATAAAATAATTGATAAATATATAAACAAGGTCTTCATTGGTGGCGCCCACCGCGAGAAAGACTCCGCCACAGAGAGAGAGAGAGACAATTGACAATTAACATATTTTTATTGACATCTTGTCAATACATCTATCCATCAAATCAGACGCGATATCCCCACAAGGGATGCTTGCGTCAATAACAACACTAAATTCAGATACTATATTACAAAAAAAAAATTAAATAATTACAAGATTTGAAAAGATAAGAAAGAGGACATTAAAATCATTCTTGATTTTACATCACAACCAACAAAATAAACAAACCAAAATATACAAATAGGTAATAATTAAGTTTTTTTTAACCAAGAGAGAAAATCATAGATATATTTACAGAATTTTCTAAATTTAAAATACGAGTCCCTACTATTTACAAACATAAAAAGATCCTTGCATTCGATATTTTCCCGGTTTCTGTAGCTCTGGAAGATTGGGCACTCAAGAAGCAATACATGTAAAGTGCACAGTCCGCACTAATTATGATAAAATGAGAAATTTATAATGAGGATGATGGTTATAATAAAAAAAATGATTTTAAAAATGATTAAAAAATACAACTATGTACATGGTGCCTCTGCCACAGCTGCAGAGTTTGATGGAAGATCGCCAATGGGTCCCCAGCGACACAGAGAGAGAGAGAGAGAGTGGCAAAAACCATCGATTTTCGATATTCATGACCCGAGATCTCGAATCCCGCACTGGATACTTTTTTCCTGAAGAAAAAAAATTGCTTCAATGACCCCTAATTCTTACAAAATTCCAACCTTACCAGTGAGTACTACTCATTAAGCAGGCTCTGGAAGATATTTGTAAATGCAAATGTCGAACTGCCTTCTACCTGTGTAGACATGTGTGGTACACTAGCAGTGAAAACAGTCGCTGACTACTGCCCACCATGATAATCATGGCCTATACGATGTATGTACTACGGATAATATAAAATATTAAAATAAATATATTCTTAACTATCCTTTTTCCACTTAATGGCTATCGTAAGGTGGAATCCTCTGGTGTATAATTAGCAGCAACACATAAAATTCCGAGGATAAGTTTCTTTTATTTCAAAAATAATATCTTGAGCTTTCGGGCGTAAACAGCCCTTCTTCAGGAATATTGGAAACAATTTCAAGTAGAAATGTTTGTACACAAATAGATGATATCTTTCTTTGGTCTTGTATAGCGTGAGTGAATCTCATACCCACGTGATTTAGTTTAAATCTAAAAAAGGCTTATCCTCGGAATTTTATGTGTTGCTGCTACTTAATGGCTATGTTTTTGAGAAGAGAGAATACATACACAATATATATTATATTTTTTAATAATCGAATACTTTTTTTCTGTGAGCGAAAAAGTTAAATTTTTATAAATATAGATTTCAAGCTAATTTACAAAGCATTCTAGTTTATAGATTGCAAGCTAATTTACTTTTTAATAATTGACTAATTTTCTGTGTACCAAAATGTTTCATTTTTAAAATTGAGGTATATAGATTGCAAGCTAATTTACAAAGCATTCTAGTTTATAGATTGCAAGCTAATTTACTTTTTAATAATTGACTAATTTTCTGTGTACCAAAATGTTTCATTTTTAGCATTCAGGTATATAGATTGCAAGCTAATTTACAAAGTAAGGTTATCCAAGATTTTTGAAAGGAGAAAGGAATGTGAAGACATTTTAGAAACAAAATGTTCTTCGAGATACTGGAAACCTGAACCTCTTTCCAAAAATATCTTGGAGAAGTTACTCAATATCTCTGTTTGGGGTTTTTGGAAAGTTACAGTTAGCATTTGAGGCATCTATACACAATGCAAAGTCGAAACGCCTAACGTGTGTAGACATGTGATGTACTCTTACAGTACATGTAGTTACAACCTTCTACACATCATGGTCTGGTACTACATGTGTAGACATGTGGTGTACTTACAGTAAACGCAATCACAACCCTCTACCCACCATGGCCTGGTACTACATGTGTAGACATGTGGTGTACTTACAGTACAAGTAGTCACAACCCCTACACATCATGGCCTGGTACTACATGTGTAGACATGTGGTATACTTACAGTACAGTCCCAACTCTCTACCCACCATGGCCTGGTACCACATGTGTAGAAATGTGGTGTACTTACAATACAGTCACAACCCTCTACCCACCATGGCCTGGTATTACATATGTAGACATGTGGTATACTTAAAGTAAATGCAGTTACAACCCTCTAACTATGGCCTCGTACTACATGCATTAGATATGCGATGCATTTGTAGTACAAGCTGTCACTGCACGCAAGCTGCACGCACTGCAAGAATACTACATACATCAATACCCAGCAATATTAGCGTTTATTTTTACACAAATAAAAAAGATAGAAGAATATCTTAATACCCAATGTTCCCGAGGACACAATTTGCTAAATACTCATAAAACAAATGATTAACACCATGGAATCAACCAAAAGATAACTTCCGGCGGACATCCTTTGAAACCCACGTGACCTGTCTTCCAGAAACTTGCAATTCTAATCACAGAAGCTCGGCCAGCTCACAGATAGAGCAAGGGGATCACTGACAATCCAACGTTACCAAATATTTCACCATCATATCATCGAAATATCACAAACGCAAAATCCTATTCAGTAATAGGTTAAAACCTTTTGGGTCAGTTTTGCTTTAAACCAACCATGTTGAAATGCTATGAACATATCGTTAATTTCGAGGTTAGAGAAAACAATAATTTTAACTCGATCAAAATAAGTAAAGCATATAAGGTATTTGCATATTGGATCTATTTAAAATACTTTTAATTCACAATATATTTCAAAATAGAATAAATTTGGGGAGGATGATATTTATATACTAAAGAAGGCATCTCTTCTTTTTTTAAAATGCATTTTTAACACATCAGCACAAAACATAATGGTATTGAATCTCTATTATAAAACTATTTTATAGGCGTAATATTATTTTAAATAAAACAATTTCTACTGTCCTTACTGCGATGGAAAAATTAAAGTAAGGACAGTAGAAATTGTTTCATTTTAAAAGAATATTACGCCTCTAAAATAGTTTTATAATTTGATAACAGATGGCGCTCTAGTACATCGTATCATTGAATCTCTATATTAGCAAAGATCGCCTCTTCCATCAAAATAAACGTCAAGACTAGACGCCATCTATTGACCGTCCCAGCAAACTAGCCGCATCACGTCGGTAACAAAGCCACAACACCAGCTTTGGCAAACTGAGAAGCGTCCACCTAGAGACCATGGTTTTTGGCTAATGGCCCTTGTCAGTCCAGGGTGGACTTTATTCCTTGCGATCCAAACGGGATATAATGGAATCAACAACAACAAAAGCTTTATTAAGACCTTTTAGTCTTATACAGATTCTCCAAGCAGAAATATAGGATACATGCAGGAAAAACAGTGATAGAACTTAATGATAACATGATATTTATATACAGGGAAAATTATATAAAGACAATCAAGCTAATAGATTAATCTGGGAAAATTGAAGGCAAAGAAAGTTACTATACATGGATTTACAACGGATTCTCTGCAAATGAAGATAAAAAGTAATAGCTGATTACAACCAATATTGAGACAATGAAATTCATATACCAGAAAACCTAATTAAGACAATGATCTAATGGAAATCTTCACAATCCGCCACAAAAAAACATTAGTACTAGGGTTGAGTGTGTGATAAGCAAAATACATTATTTTAATGCATTTTTAAAAGAAGAGTTTCCTTTTTAGTACATGTTCCAAATGGTATCACGTCAAATATAGATAGATAAAGATAACAGCTCAGATAACCAATACACACACACACACACTTGAGGAAATAAATATATTATAAATTCAATTGCTATCTATCGATAAAATCCATGATAAATATTATTTGGCAATATGTTACTTATATAATTCATATCATCAAATTCCTCATGTCAAAGGTGGCCATTTCTTTTGGAGCTAAGTCAGCCTGCCACTGAGTAGTGCTCCCAGTCTTAATGACAAAGGCAGACGCATTCTACTTTACCCAGTCATGATGGTTGTCAAGCTTTACAAGCTTGATACCCTAATATGATTGAGTAGAGTTAAGAAAGAAGAAGAAGATATCATCAAATGGCATCCCTCTACAGACTATTCGATAATATCTATATATATATAAATCAATGTTTGTATGTTTGTTTGTTTGTATGTTTGTTTGTTTGTATGTTTGTTTGTTTGCATGTCCGGTATACAAATTCGCAGTAGTTCACTAATTCAAACCAAAATTTCCATACATAGGTAAAAAAATACGGGGAAGATGATAGGCTATTTTAAAATATATATAAATCAATTATTAAAACTATATATTCAAATTATTCTACTTAGCTCACAAACAGCGCCCTCTATCAAAGATTAGATTAAATTATGCTGATGCAAACAAATAGATAATGCTAATAACAAACAATTATAAAAAAAAATCTTATCTAAATATATATCACTCGGGTAGATATGCACACGGGTCAATCCCGGGGCGAAGCCCGGGTCACCCGTCTAGTTTATTATAAGAAACACATTGCCACAAAAAAAAAAAGAATAATTTTACAAAAATATATATATTTTGAAGATTTGCTATAGATTCGATCTAAACTATAACCACAGGGGGGACTAGAAATTTGCTTTTGCATCCACTAGATGCTTGTGTTTTATTTTTGTTAATTTGGAGAATTTTAAGGATTTTTTAAATTATCATTTGCCATTTTGATAATTTAGAGATAGATAGCGCATGTGGATTTTACTTCCTTGTATTGAGGTTTAGTTTTATTTTTCAAGTATGTTAATATGGTTCTATGCAATTCAATCTATGCAAATGTAATACCTATAATAGACTACGCTAGGGGAACGAGTGGTCTAAAACGTTGTTTTTCGACCGCTATGACCCAGGATTGAATCCCATATTGGACACTTTTTTCTATTTAAAAAAATGCTCCAATAGTCCCTGATTCTTACAAAAGTCCAACCGCACCAGCGAGTATAAGTAACTCAACGGGTCTCTATCACATTTGTAAGTGCAAAATTCGAACTGCTTCCTACATGTGTAAACATTGAGTAAAATTAATCAGACCTCCAGGGAAAATATCTTTTCAAAACATTTTTATTAAGCTTTCGGACACGAAAGCCCTTCTACGGGAGAAAACTTGGTATAATGATTCGCCAATAGAACACGAGTTACAAATTGACGAATCATTATACCAAGTTTTCTCCTGTAGACGTTCGTGCCCGAAAGCTAGAGAATAAAAATGTTTTGAAAAGATACTTTTCCCTGGAGGCCTGATGTTTTTACTTAGTATTGTTACAAGGGAGTATTTTATTGAATGTGTAAGCATATGGTACATTTATAGTAAAAGAAACTCATTTCCAGAAACCTGTAGCATTTAATTTATAGTAAAATCAGTCACCAAATTCTACCCACTATGATTATCATGGCCTGTACCACGTATATACTAGGGATAATAATAAGTAAAAAAAAGACTACGCAAAGGTATTGAAAGAGGACCAAATTTCTCCCATTGCCAAATTCTACCCACTATGATTATCATGGTTTGTACCACGTATATACTAGGGATAATAATAAGTAAAAAAAGACTACGCAAAGGTATTGAAAGAGGACCAAATTTCTCCCATTGCCAAATTCTACCCACTATGGTTATCATGGTTTGTACCACGTATATACTAGGGATAATAATAAGTAAAAAAAGACTACGCAAAGGTATTGAAAGAGGACCAAATTTCTCCCATTGCCAAATTCTACCCACTATGATTATCATGGTTTGTACCACGTATATACTAGGGATAATAATAAGTAAAAAAAGACTACGCAAAGGTATTGAAAGAGGACCAAATTTCTCCCATTGCCAAATTCTACCCACTATGGTTATCATGGCCTGTACCAAGTGTACTATAGGGATAATAATAATTAAAAAAGACTACGCAAAAGAATTTGAAAGAGGACCAAATTTCTCCCATTGCCAAATTCTACCCACTATGGTTATCATGGCCTGTACCAAGTGTACTATAGGGATAATAATAATTAAAAAAGACTACGCAAAAGAATTTGAAAGAGGACCAAATTTCTCCCATTGCCAAATTCTACCCACTATGATTATCATGGTCTGTACCACGTATATACTAGGGATAATAATAATTTAAAAAGACTACGCAAAAGAATTTGAAAGAGGACTAAATTTCTCCCATTGCCAAATTGGAAGCCATACTATAGACTGGCACCTCTTCACTCATCCAGCTTTCCATTACTAAAAATTCTAGATAACGACACTCTTAAGAATTACCAATCTAAGAATCCCAACACAACATCCCTGAAAAATCTTCTATGAAAGAAATCTGTTTGGCGTTACCTTATAAAAGATTTCAAATTGCTTCAATCCTAACTATATAAAACCAATCCTGTTATATACCTAGAATCCCAAATATGCAAATAAAGACTGACCTAGTTCTGACATATAATGAGAGTAAATGGTTTATAAAAGATGTTGATGTTGGGAAAATTGAAGGAGAAGGAGGAAGTGAGGAAGACCTGCAATGAGTTGGCTAGAAGAGGTCAAGGTAGCTATCGGAAGGTCACTCGATGAGCTATATTTAGAAACACTATATTTGTCCTTACAGTGTCACCAAAAGTCAAACTCGACTGCTAACAGCTAATATGTAAATTGGGATTGAAACAGTTTAGAGTCTTATTTCCTTAATTCAAAATTTTATTTTATTTCAATTTAAAGCGCTATTTCCCCCTAGGGACACTTGCGCTGTCATACAGGTCTGCCTTTACATTTTTAAACATATATATACAACTGCGCGAAACGCGTTCGTGGATGGCTTTTCTTGATTTATCAAGAAATTGGGTTGGTCAAATATCATGGAACAGGTTAAATCAATGAATAGTTTATTTCTGTTACACCAAATGGCGCTCTGCCTTCTGTAAAGCACATGTGCTCCTGGTCAGGATATGTCTTTTTTATTTTTAATATATATAACAATTTAATTATTTAAATATTTAAAATGATAATTTCCTGTTCCATTGCAATGATACAAATATTAGGAGGGCATGGCTCGTCAGTGGTAAATCTTCCAAAGAGATTTCGTCAGTTCAATCTACCAAACATATTTACTATTATATTTGGCTGTTCTACTCATATATCCAGCAATTTAGAGGAATTAGTGGTACTTGAGGACACATTATAGGAATCAATATTAAAAATGGCATATCCTGACCAGGAGCACATGTGCTTTACAGAAGGCAGAGCTAAATTAAAAAAAAATAATAATAAATGTTTAGTTGATTTCTGTTCCACCAGATGGCGCTCTGCCTTCTGTAAAGCACATGTGCTCCTGGTCAGGATATGCCATTTTTAATATTGATTTCAACACCTGATCTTCTTATTTTTTATTTTTTTTCTTTCGTTTTTTAATTATAGGAATATAAATTTAGAGAAGACGGTGTGTAAAAATCCTTATATTTACCAATCTATGAATCTAGCATATATTTCTACCACCCCGCAAAGTTTTTAAGACAATCATCTCCTGGATGAACTTCACCGCCAATTTCTTTAAATCGGATGAACAAAATACACATTTATTTATAATACATTTTAAAAGGGGAGAGGTTTCTCTTTCAGTACATGAATACCATTTTCCCGCAACTTTATATTGCACTTACTTTTATATTTTTGTGAATTTTAAATTTTACCTCTTTTTCGCTTAGTCAATTTGTTGAATATTTATCAGGATTTTAATTGGTTCATTTAAAACATTACTCAGCAAATTTATTCCTACTGTGAAGGTCTGAAGTTCTCCAGGTTTTCCTGCAGTTAAAATATCTATGATTTTATTAATATATATTTTGACCGATGACCCTCCAGGGACCCTCCAAGTTCTCCAGGTTGTCCTGCAGTTAAAATATCTATGATTTTATTAATATATATTTTGACCGATGACCCTCCAGGGACCCTCCAAGTTCTCCAGGTTGTCCTGCAGTTAAAATATCTATGATTATATTAATATATATTTTGACCAATGACCCTCCAGGGATCCTCCAAGTTCTCCAGGTTGTCCTGCAGTTAAAATATCTATGATTTTATTAATATATATTTTGACCGATGACCCTCCAGGGACCCTCCAAGTTCTCCAGGTTGTCCTGCAGTTAAAATATCTATGATTATATTAATATATATTTTGACCAATGACCCTCCAGGGATCCTCCAAGTTCTCCAGGTTGTCCTGCAGTTAAAATATCTATGATTATATTAATATATATTTTGACCGATGACCCTCCAGGGACCCTCCAAGTTCTCCAGGTTGTCCTGCAGTTAAAATATCTATGATTATATTAATATATATTTTGACCGATGACCCTCCAGGGACCCTCCAAGTTCTCCAGGTTGTCCTGCAGTTAAAATATCTATGATTTTATTAATATATATTTTGACCGATGACCCTCCAGGGACCCTCCAAGTTCTCCAGGTTGTCCTGCAGTTAAAATATCTATGATTATATTAATATATATTTTGACCAATGACCCTCCAGGGATCCTCCAAGTTCTCCAGGTTGTCCTGCAGTTAAAATATCTATGATTTTATTAATATATATTTTGACCAATGACCCTCCAGGGACCCTCCAAGTTCTCCAGGTTGTTCTGCAGTTAAAATATCTATGATTATATTAATATATATTTTGACCAAAGACCCCCTCTATTGAATTGTTGTTCGTATATATAAGCCATGATAGTACTTCCTTATATAAAATATTTTCCCAAAAAATGTAAATTAGTGGTGGTGGTGGTGCTTATCTCCATGGTTAAACCAATTCCTGAAATCCACTCCTCTCCAATTTTGCGATGGTAGTTATAGGCCTGGAAAATAGGTCCTTTATTGTCAGTTCTGAGCATGATATGTTCTGGAGAACCTTCCGCACTATTACATTTCAAGCAGTTATTTTGAAGGTATTTTTGTCCATTTTGAAATTTGATGTACTTTACTAAATGTAATGTAATTATATTTAATAAGAGCTGCTTTATAAAAAAAGACGAATTCTACTTTATTTCTAGCAGAAACTGTACCTTTTCTCCTTAAACGAACATTAATCTGTTCCCATAGATAAAATGACAGGTATATATTGAAAGAAATGGGTATGAGTATCATTTTTTATCTAGCATTTATCTACTTTATTCTTTCTGTAGTGAAAAGGGAATACCCTGACCGATCAAGTGAACATTAAAGATAGTAAGATGCCATCTATCGGAATAAATATAAACTAAACGCGAATTTAAGTTTATTTATGACTATTGACCAATTACTTTTTATCTTTATTCATTAAAAAAAAGCCCACAATCATCAGTTACAGGTTGTTAGTCCCCTCGACAATTGTATTTTATATAACGCCGGTTTCTCATGGCTTATTGGATGCTCGAATCACAATATATTGCAAAGTTATATTCCTTTGATTATTAGGACAATGTCAGAACAACCGATACAAGAAGACCAATCAAGAATAAGAAATTCAAAAATTTATCCACATTATAAAAATTCCCATACGTCAATAGAAATAGAATGTTACCTAACCGATGATTTCCCTTTACCAGTCAAACGATATATAGCTCAATCGAGAATACTATTTACAATCTTAAAAAAAAAACACGTTCTGACGTTTGAGGCCAAAAACTTAATATGTACACTGTGTGACAAGGAAATTACTGAAGAACTCTCTCATTACCTGCTTAATTGTACAGCCCTTGATGAAGAAAGGAAGGCCCTATATCAACAAATTACATGTACCAACACTTCACCCTACGTATTGCTTTCAAAAATATCAGCAAACAAATCTAATGCAATAGCTTATCATAATTTTTTTAGATCATCATTATGTAAGGACGAGTCAACAATTGAATGACTTTGAGATGAAGAGTAAAGCCAGTTCAATTTCTATTTCACTACCTATGTAAATAACACAAGATAATTATTACCTTACCCAATTTGGAGAATCAGTATGGGGCAAGTCCCTAATAAAGGCTTTTGTGTGTGTGATAACTATATTTTATTTTAAAAATATAAGGATAAAAGATTACATGAGGAACTTCTTTTCAGATTTATTGCGAGCTTTCGAACCTTTCGGTTCTTCTACAGGCATGGATAGCATGAATATACTAACTTAATATAATAACGTTAGTATATCCATGCTATCCATGCCTGTAGAAGAACCGAAAGGTTCGAAAGCTCGCAATAAATCTAAAAAGAAGCTCCTCATGTAATCTTTTATCCGTATATATTTAAAATAAATTCTACTGAGTTCATGTAGCCGAAAACTATATTTTATGTTCAATATTTGTAAAAAAAAATTTCGGGAGGTTTTTTTACTAAGTCGTTTGGGTTAAAAATTGGAAAACGTTTATTGATTTACTAAGACTAGTTTATTTAAACAAGGTAAAATCCTCTGGAGTAACTTGGTAAAGAAAACATTCAAGACAAAGAGGATGAGTTTCTTTTTATGAACATGCGTTCGACTTTCGGGCATAATGTCGCCCTTCAACAGGAATAAAACTACAAATAGAATCAAGATACGTCTATATATATACAGGTATATATATAGACGTATCTTGATTCTATTTGTAGTTTTATTCCTGTTGAAGGGCGACATTATGCCCGAAAGCTCGAACGCATGTTCATAAAAAGAAACTCATCCTCTTTGTCTTGAATGTTTTCTTTACTAAGACTAGTTTAGGTCTAACTCGGGTAAAATACAAAAATAAATATTATTATGATGCATTACTCCGTTATCTGTTATAAGAAATATAAACTGTTTTCGACGTGTTTGATTCTTTTTGATTTAAAACAATTTTTTACTGCCCTTACTGCAATTCACCACTGATTAGCCAGGCCCTCCCATTATTTTATCATTGCAATAAAGGCAGTATAAAATTGTTTTAATTCAAACATTTATTTCCTACAATTACAGTTAATATAGAATTTGTTAAATTATTTCTATGTTATTTTGAATGATATAAAAAGATTGACAATATTATTTACATATAGAGTAGAACAACCTCCATGAGACGACACTTGCGCTAGAAGACACCTCTCTATAATGGACAGTTTTTATTTGCAAAATATTATCCTTTTTACTATTTAGCAACTCTCTGGTAATAGAACACCTCTCCCTAAAGGACATTTTGGCTCTATAATTAGGTGTCATCCTTTTCAGGGAGGTTCTACTATATTATTTTTTTTTAAATGGCTTCTTCTTGAAGAAATATGGTTAAAATTAATGAATATAAAATAGAATTTTAAAAATATTATATAATTATATACACCTTATATATTCACTTAGAAACATTATAAATGATATATATAAATAAAATCGATATACCTATATAAATCCAACAATTAAGGCTTCTATTTTCAGGTAAGAATTTGTAAAATAAGGGAATAAATATGTACATATACAGTAGAATCTCCATGAGAGGACACTCGCGTTAGAGAACACCTCTCAAGAACAGTTTTCATTTTCAAAATTACCATTTTTACTATTTCGCAACTCTCCAGTAAGAGGACACCTCTCCCTAAAGTACATTTTGCCTCTGCAATTAGGTGTTGCCCTTTACAGGAAGGTAGTTCTACTGTACTATGTATGACACACATCAGTTATATGTGGAAATATTACAGCCATTATATAATACTGTAAGATGGATAATTCCCTCCTTACACTATTACAAGCTAACTAAGATCCCAGGGTGAAATTAGGAAAGATGGATGGACTCCTGCTGCGAGGGGATGGCCCAGGTGTGAGGGGAACAGGACGGTATTCCAGTGTGGGGGAAAACAGACAGTTTTGGTGACATCGGCAGTGACAGAAGACGCTGATGTTGTCCCCGGGCGTGTGGCCGTGTGGATTAACCAATAAGACGGTGACAAGGAGAATACTTCTTGTGGCGGACAATGAAGACATCTACTGTACATAATTATTAATCCCCCTTGTTGTTGTTGTCGTGCCCAATGAATAGCCTCAGATATCTCCATACATCTCTATCACAGCAATGTTCTCTATCTTGGGTGTGTAAAGCTGCTGATCTTGGTCCATGTCAAATTTCTGTTGTTGTCGTGTCCAATGAAGAGCCTCAGATGTCTCCATACATCTCTATCACAGCAATGCTCTCTATCTTGGGTGTGTAAAGCTGCTGCTCTGGGTCCATGTCAATTTTCTGTTGTTGTTGTCGTGTCCAATGAAGAGCCTCAGATGTCTTCATGCATCTCTATTACAGCAATTTTCTCTATCTTGGGTGTATAAAGCTGCTGCTCTGGGTCCATGTCAATTTTCTGTTGTTGTTGTCGTGTCCAATGAAGAGCCTCGGATGTCTCCATGCATCTCTATCACAGAAATTTTCTCTATCTTGGGTGTATAAAGCTGCTGCTCTGGGTCCATGTCAATTTTCTGTTGCTGTTGTCGTGTCCAATGAGAAGGGCCTCAGAAGTCTCCATGCATCTCTATCACAGCAATGTTCTCTATCTTGGGTGTATAAAGCTGCTGCTCTGGGTCCATGTCAATTTTCTGCAAGGCTGCGGCCATTGCTGGGCATAAGAATATGTGAGTATGTGTTAGTACCACACCAGGACAGTTGTTGCATGTCATGTAGGTTCTTTTGCCATCTGGATGTATTGTCATTCCTTTATAGTATTTCATTCTGAGTCTTGTTATTGTTTTTGTAATTCATCTCTCGGAGTTTATTTTGCATATTTGATCTTTTCTTATTTTTGTTGAATTATATCTTGTATTTTTCTAAAGCATCAGCGTCAAATACTGACATTTGTTCTTTCCTTTGGCTCAACAAAATCCTCCCTTAAAACTCTTGTAGTAAATTACATCGCACCAAGCTGTATCCACAACGAACCTATATTGTTTTCCTATTAACCTTGTACACAAACAACGACCTCTGGAAAGCGTCGTAACAATACCTTACCATGTAAGCAATTACAAGAACATACGTCCAAAAAAAAAGAAGAAAACTCAACAAAATGTTGAAATTCTACAATTTTCTTTTGTTCCTTCGACTCCTTCAATTATTCCTTTGTTCATAAAAATTTTGCTTTTTTTACATTTTGTAGCAATAGCAATTTTTAAAAGTATGGGGCTATATTGAGGGAAACACAATCATAGAGTTTATTCTCGATTTAAAACTGAACTACGAGATCAAAATTCTTATATGGTGTCAAATCTGATCTGTGATCCTTATTATTATCTATCTTTCTATTATATACACACGTGATACAGGCCATGATAATCATGGTGGGTAGTTAACGACAGCTTTTACTGCAAGTTCACCACACGTCTACACAGGTAGAAAGTGCAGTTCGACTTTTGTACCTACAAGTGTGTCAGAAATCCAGTTTGGTTACTGGAACTCATTGGTGGGGTTAGACTTTTGCAAGAATCGTGGGTAGTTAACGACAGCTTTTACTGCAAGTGCACCACACGTCTACACAGGTAGAAAGTGCAGTTCGACTTTTGCACCTACAAGTGTGTCAGAAATCCCGTTTAGTTATTGGAACTCATTGGTGGGGTTAGACTTTTGCAAGAATCGTAGGTAGTTAACGACAGCTTTTACTGTAAGTATACCACACGTCTACCCATGTAGAAACCAGTGTTACAGAGTTACAAGTGGGCCAAAGAACCAGTTTTGTTACTAGCACTTACTGGTGAGTTTGGCATTTTCTTCAGAAAAAAAAATTACCTGATGTGGGATTCGATCCCGAGTCCTTACTCACGAAATTCGACGGGTAATACTACTCCTTCATCAACTTCTTGATTTGATGTATAATCCTGTATTGTTATCTTTTTTACTGCTACTCTTTTTGTGTTGTTTTTCTTGCTTCCCTCTTTCTCTTTCTTTTTTTTTTTTTTTTTTCTTTTTTTTTTTTTCTTCTGTCTATATCGTTATTTCCTTTGTCTCACTGCTTTGTTCTTATGCATACCTCTGGTGAATCCTGTATAGGGTCAGTGACCCTAAATAAAGGCTTTTTGTTGTTGTTGTATTGTTATCGTTGAGTATCACGGGCAAATTTACGATATCATCAGTCACCAGTTGTCGTTAATTTCTACCATCTCCTACCAGGACACAGTGGGATATCTTATATGGAATTAACAAAGAGAATTTTGCAGTGATATTACAGTCGTAGTAATAATAATAAAAAATAGATCAGAATTAGCTTTAATTGTGCTGATAGACATAATTAAAAAAGAAATACCAGATGCGTAAAGAAGAAAATAAAATATTACGTATTTACATATTTACAGAGAGATTTGAGCCGGCCATCGGGAAACAACAACAATGAATTTATAAAAGGAAAGCTGCGATATCTGGCGATCGATTTTACAGAGTGGCGAGTTGCCACACGAAATATTGTAAAATAAAACTTTATGATCCAAAATAAGCATTTTTAAATAATACTCTAGTATAGTAACTATACTTTACTATATTATATAACTTTATTACATCATTAAGTAAGACAAATTTGAATGATGTTCCTTAGAGACTGATGTATATAAATGTTCCTAGAACCCCAAATACAGGTTTGTAGTCAAAATGGTCTCTTTTAGATGGGTTACCGATCAAAATTATGAAGGCTGTAATCTAACATTTGTTCAAAATCTTTCTCTTTCTTTCTTCTAGATGAGCTGTCAATCCTGACTAAGCTCCATCTGACCGGCCTATTGGCTTCATGCAGCCTACCTAGTCACTTCACCATCTTTGGTTTATGTAAAATTGTATAGGATCAATGGTACCACACATTATCTCATCATATCCTTATAACAGACTACAGACGTTTTATGTTGAACAATCACCTGTAACATCATCAAAAGTAGAACAAAATGATGAGGTGGAAAGTCTCTTGCAGTGAATCCATATTGTAACGTAGAAAATTAGGAAAAGTCAAACTTCAGGATGTAACACGGCAATTTTTAAAGGCAAAAACGAAATCAACATTTATAAGATACAAGATAAGCAATGAGGGAAGTTTCCAAAATAGCAAAAATAATAAAAATATAAAAAAATAATAATCTGTATATAAAATATAATAAACACGTTTTTACTATATTATAAGTTCATTGGAGCATCATCAAAATAAGAACAAAATCATGAGGTGAAAACTCTCTTGTAGTGAATCCATATTGCAAGTTCAACAATCACCTGTAACATCATCAAAAGAAGAAAAAAAATCATGATTAATGAGTCTTGTAGACTCTTCATGATTTTGTTCTTCCTTTGACTATATGTTTCCATGTACTCCTCTAGAAGGACAGAGATGCCTGAAAGCTCGAGATTACGTTTAGTAAAGACAAAGAAACTCATCTCCCGAAACCTGTGACAATTATTTGACTACAGAACTTTGTTGTAGACTCTTCAATTCATGATTTTGTTCTTCCTTTGACTACAGACTAAATGTTTCCATGTACTCCTGTAGAAGGACAGAGATTCCCGAAAGCTCGAGATTACGTTTAATAAAGATAATGAAATTCATCTCCCGAAACCTGTGACATTTTTTTACTACAGAACTTTGTGCCTACGACATTTGACAGATCTACACAAGTACATACATGACAGCTAACCTCCATAATTGATCCCACTGCCGCTGCACGAGTGATAATCATAGGAACAGCAGTCAGAGCTCTAATGACATGTAGTATTACTAGGCTCTAAGAGAATACTACAATTATACTATAGCTGGCAAATCGCGATGCCCGACGTGCAGGGGACCACCAACAATAGAACACCGCTATTTCCCGTCGTTAGCACGTTTTTGTGTAAAATTAAAACATGTCTGTGAAAATACTGATTCACGTTTTGTTTTTGATCGAGGGAAATTCGTTTTTGATCATGTAGCATCGGATAAGAGGCACATTTTAATCATCGCCCAATATGTAATGTACAAATTCTGGATAAGCATCGATTTTAACTATGACTAAAACATGGAGTTTGACTCACTTTTAGAGGCTCATGTCTGATGTATATATAATATATACTCTCTCAATGTCTCTATATTCATCTTTACTTGCTGAACTGAAACTTTGACTCATGTATAACTGACTCTACTATGTGTATATAGCCATTATTATTTTCTTATGTAAATACTACTATATAAATAATGCTATGTAGTTAATATCTGAATAAAGTGTTTTAAAACTATGGCTACGCTATACAAGGACTAGTAGAACAGTACTAAAACCCCAAGCTGTATAACTTACATCATAACCAAGTAACAGAAGAACTTACAGTTATAATCGTGGGAAGAGCAGTCTAGTGACATATAGTATTACTAGTCTCTAAGAATACTACAATTATACTATGACTATACTATACAAGGACTAGTAGAACAGTACTAAAACCTATGTTGTATAACTTACATCATAACCAAGTAACAGAAGAACTTCCAGCTATTTATATCTCCACAATCCATATCGAATTCTCCCTGTTACATCGCTTCGAAATCAAACACTTTAAAACACAACTACGACCGAAATTCCCTAATGAAACATTTTGGATAATATTCAATCTCTTCTGTTTCTATCAGATCATCAATAATTTTATTAAGATCTTTAAACTTATATACAGATTCTCCTGAAAGATTAAAGAAAATATTTATGTGATTAAAGAAAATGTTAAATGTGTTATAACACCTTGATAAAGGTTGGCGTTCAGCCAACTGAAATATTGGTAAAATAAATGATATTTTGATCCAATATATGCCTTTTTAATTAAAAACTTAAAGAAAATATGTGGAAAATAGAGAGAAAAAATGGAATTTACATAGTTATATGGGAAATATGTATATAGAGATAGCTGTAATTATATTGATATTATGCTATATATCTAGGTTGGAGAAGAAAGAAGAAAAATACTGGATACAACAGCACAACAAATGTAACTCCAGAACCTATATATACCTCTTTTACATATGTTATTACATATAAACGTTATTATCTATTATATATATAGAATGAAGAATGAACTAGTTGTTTGTGAACTTAACGATTTGATTTCCGATAAAAATTCATATTTAAAGTTCAATTTATTTTGTAAATACATTCTAAACTTTCTACAAAATCTGGATCTCTAATGTTTTGATGCGTTGAATAATGTAAATATACTTATGTAAATATACTTTTCTCCTTGTTTGGCGCAAGTATCCCTTGCGGGATATAGCGCTTTGGAAATAAAATAATTGTAATTGTAATCTATTCTGGTATTATGGGCGAGGGACGTTATTTTGACCGAAAGATGTTTTGTTAGCTGAAAGCGCGTTAATACAGAAAATAAGTAAATATAAATTTATTGAATTAGAAAATATCCTTTGAAATATCATCTAAAAATAATGGAAATAAACTTTTAATGAGAATTCGGTTATAACAGATCAATTAGTTTTTAATTATACAAAGGTGGTTGCTTTAAGAAGATGGTCGTTCAGTAAGGTAGTCGCTCATTGGAGGTGGATCTCATTAAATCGGTTGTTCATCACACCCATACGCACAATCACCCGGTTTCTGGAGGGATGGGTGTCCATTATCAACGTGCCGGTCACAGGGTTGATTGGCCCTCACTCCGGTGCTGCGACATCTCGGATCAAAATGGAGATGTCATCCTCAGATTGACACTGCATGTCTCACCATCTAGCATCAGCCGGTCCGTCTTGTCCTGCCTGCGGGTCCAACGATGTCTTCTTTGGCCACCGATACTGAGAATGCCGAAACATCAGGTCCTTCGTCCGGGAGGCCATTATTGAGAAGTCCCATGACCTACATGCTTGGATCTTCCAGTCTCGATAACGACGATCTGACAATTCTCATGTAACGGACATATAATTCATAAATATATTAAATTGTCAATTTTGTTTAATTTGCATTTAGAAAAAAGGTTTTCGGATTTTATGTACTTGTTGAAATTTGAATAATATATATCCGGTTCAAAATCACTTTATTAGGTACCGCTCAACAAGAGCAACCTAGTTTATGATAATTGAAACAATGAATAATATATGAAGGTTATTCACATATTAAACAAAATGTTAACGCGGGATTCAATCCCGGTTCATGACTGTCAGGAATCGAGGGTGTTACTCACTCGTCCACCGACTTTTTTTTTATAATAATATATATATATATATTTTTTTTTTTTTAATCCAAAGTTTTTTTTTTTCATAAAATGTTCTTCAAAATAATAATCTGTGTTATCTATATTCTTTTTTTTTTTTTGTAAATATATAGTTCAATATAGTTTGCTTATGTTAGAATAGATGCAACCTGCAGCCGAATATAAATAATGGTTGATCTTCCAAAGTAAATCTTCTGTGTAAGTCATTGATTGTTTTAAACAAACAAATAACAACACTCGCATCTACGAAGTAAAGAATCTACCGGTAATTTGTGCAGGTTGGTCTGGGTGATGGCACCCCGTCATCGCCTGGCATAGAACACTCATGCAGTGAGGAAGACCTCCTGGTTGATATTTTAAATAATTCTTCTATTAATTTTTAATCATTATTTTAGATATTTCTCTTATAAATTGTAAATAATGACTGAGATATCAATAAATATGTTTTATGATTAATGTGGCTGTGTGTTTTCTCTGAAATTGGTTTTAATTTTCACACACACGCACACTTATATACACACACTCTCCCACACCCACAACCACATGGAAGGTCTTAATACATTTTAAAATAAATATATAAGCTTTACGGATGTTAAACATGTTTAAGTTAACAGAAAGGTACATCTGTCGATTAATGAAGTATAAGATATGATTGCAAAAGTAAAGTGTGCATTATGAGATGCTAAAGATATTATTTCAATAAACTATCCATAATCTAAGTATAGTCCATTATATCAGTAGAGTAGATAAGGATTGAAGACTGCGCCCTTACTTTAATGTCTACAAATGTAGATTCTTGTTAGCATTACTTGTTATATTAAAAAGGGAAGATAACCTCTTCCGTCAAAATATACATTAAAACTATGAGCCATCTATTGACACAAACTAGCAGTCGGTGACAAAGCCACAACACCAGCTTTGCCAAATTCCAAACACCCATCTGGAGACGATGGTTTAGGGCTAATGACCCTCGTTAGTCCAGTGTGAACATAGTTTTAGCGTTTGCTTTGATTGGAGAGATGACCTTTCTTTTTCAAAAGATAGAAATCTGCCGCAGGTGGCGACCCTCTAAAAAGTTAGCACATGTGTTACTTGCAAAGTAATATAAAGAACATAAACGTTTAAAAGACATCGCTAACATGTGTTTTGAATAAATTGAATGAAGAGAGGTGAAGGAAGAAAATGGAAGTCCTTTTTTGTAAATTTTAGCACACTCTTAAACCTACAATTATGGAAGAGATGGGTTTACAGAAATTATGAAGTCTTGAGAAGATTGCAAGAGGAACTCTAGGCCTGTTTAATGTCATCTGAAACAGAAGGATCGGAGATATGCAAAATAAATTTAGAATTGCGCCAAAATTTCTGTGTTTTATAAAGCCACTTCTCAATTTGAGAAAAAGGAATGTGCTTTAAGCCATAACTTTGTTCGATCATATCAGAAAACAGCGGAAAGATATTTAGATCAGTGCCGCAACACCAATTTTGGGCAATTCGGAGAAAGGCAAAACCTGTATACCATTAATGGCCCTTATCAGTTCAGAGGCGGCTATAATTTCGTGATACCCTGCGGAATGGGAGTTCTAAAATTACCTGAAACTACTACCAAAAATATAGATTTTATTTTTATAAAGTGATAGTAACGTATATACCTCGACAAATACAATAATCCAACAGAGGAGCACCTATATACCTCGACAAATACAATAATCCAACAGAGGAGCACCTATATACCTCGACAAATAAAATAATCCAACAGAGGGGCACCTATATACCTCGACAAATACAATAATCCAACAGAGGAGCACCTATATACCTCGACAAATACAATAATCCAACAGAGGGGCACCTATATACCTCGACAAATACAATAATCCAACAGAGGGGCACCTATATACCTCGACAAATACAATAATCCAACAGAGGAGCACCTATATACCTCGACAAATAGAATAATCCAACAGAGGGGCACCTATATACGTCGACAAATACAATAATCCAACAGAGGAGCACCTATATACCTCGACAAATACAATAATCCAAAAGAGGAGCACCTATATACCTCGATAAATACAATAATCCAACAGAGGGGCACCTATATACCTCGACAAATACAATAATCCAACAGAGGGGCACCTATATACCTCGACAAATAAAATAATCCAACAGAGGGGCACCTATATACCTCGACAAATACAATAATCAAACAGAAGGGTACATATACAAATACAATAATCCAACAGAGGAGCACCTATATACTTCGACAAATACAATAATCCAACAGAGGGGCACCTATATACCTCGACAAATACAATAATCCAACAGAGGGGCACCTATATACCTCGACAAATACAATAATCCAACAGAGGGGCACCTATATACCTCGACAAATACAATAATCCAACAGAGGGGCACCTATATACCTCGACAAATAAAATAATCCAACAGAGGGGCACCTATATACCTCGACAAATAAAATAATCCAACAGAGGGGCACCTATATACCTCGACAAATACAATAATCCAACAGAGGGGCACCTATATACCTCGACAAATACAATAATCCAACAGAGGGGCACCTATATACCTCGACAAATAAAATAATCCAACAGAGGAGCACCTATATACCTCGACAAATACAATAATCCAACAGAGGGGCACCTATATACCTCGACAAATACAATATTCCAACAGAGGGGCACCTATATACCTCGACAAATAAAATAATCCAACAGAGGGGCACCTATATACCTCGACAAATAAAATAATCCAACAGAGGGGCACCTATATACCTCGACAAATACAATAATCAAACAGAAGGGTACATATACAAATACAATAATCCAACAGAGGGGCACCTATATACCTCGACAAATACAATAATCCAACAGAGGGGTACCTATATACCTCGACAAATACAATAATCCAACAGAATGGATGTATAGACATCGACAAATGCAGGAATCCAACAGAGAATGGCATGTATAGACCTCGATAAATACAATAATCAAACAGAAGGGTACATATACAAATACAATAATCCAACAGAATGGTACCTATATACTTGGATAAAGCCAAGAAATCATCAGAAAATCCTATGTTTTGCTCCTGTCAAAAACAAGATGTAAACTAAGCTCTCGATACGTAGCTGCAATTTGAGTATTGTTGATCCACCAGAAGGTGCTGTCGCCAGGTAAAAGAGCAGTACTGGCTACCTCACCCACCTGATACCATCGCGTCCAACCTGTTCTGACGCAGACGACCTCTGGCGAGCCAGTGTTGCCCAACTCTTTCCTCCTTTTTGTCCCCAGCGCCGCGCTTGCCTTTCAATTAATGCTATTCAGTCGAAAAACGTGTTGCACAACTTAGGGAAAAAATCGGAGATTTTTTTTTTTTTTTTACATTTTTTAAATCTTTGACATTCTGATTATTCCGGGTACGATGGTCGGAGTACGTGACAATATTCTTTGAAATGGTTGTTTTTATTTTTGTCACACAGATCCGTTTCCAAACAATGACAATTCTTGATGCGTTGCTTCAATTTCTTCTTTAAATGTCGGAATTCGTGTTTGACACTTTGTATTTTTATCTTACTTTTGATATACAAGACGAAGAAAATTGGTCAATATATGTAAAAAGTAAGAGAACTTTTTTTAGAAGTTTAAACCCTGACAGCTCTGTGAAATGCATCATCTCTGTAAAGAAATCATATAAAACCTAACCCTATCTAAGCCAGCCTTCAACAAACAATCATCCCATCAATGCCAATAGCTTTCATAGATTTATCCAATGTAGCTTACCAGACAATTACAGCTTTTGCGTTTTTATCTTGATATATGGTGGTGGTTCTTGTCCATGGAGCAGATTAGATCGGATCGTGCACCCTGATCACAATACCGGCCAACAGAGGTGCCTTGTCCATATGGATGTCCTCTTCTTGATTGATGTCTGCCATATAGAGGGCTGCAGGGATTGATTTTATTGCTTCATGGAAAGGGGGGTGCCATTGCCCCGTTAGTAGCCACATTTCAAAGTTCCCTGTAGGCCTTCACAGTTACCGTAGCGGCTCGGGGCTCACGACACCGTACCTCACCCTACAGGACAGTCCCTTACTTGTGCTGCTTCTCCCGCCGGCCACGTAGAGGAGGACTTCTGGGCAGAATCCTTAATTAAATCCTTATTTACAAATTTTAAAACTTTCCTTTTCAGCGTTAATATAAAATTACTTAGGTCCCGCCTAGTCAAATGGATTGAAACTAATGATATTATCCCAGAGAAATAAGCGGGCTTTAGATCTGCTCACTCATGTCAAGATCATATTTTCATATTGACATCTGTAATCCAACTTTCCCTAAGGAAGAAAAGAGGCAAATGTTACTCCTTCTTCGTAGACTTAAAAAAAGCTTTTGACACGGTTCCTCACGCATTGCTATGGACAAAACTAGTCAAAATAGGACTGAATTACCGATTTGTCAACTTAATTAAACGTTATTATGAAGACATGACCGCTGCGGTTCATTGGAACAATTCTATCACTGAATTCATTGAAATTCGTTCGGGGGTGCTCCAAGGTGACCCGCTATCCACATGCCTATTCCTACTCTTTATCAATGATTTGATTAAAATATTTGATGACTCGGGATTGTCAGGAATATACTTACCCAATTTCGGAAACATACACCTCCTCCTATATGCCGACGATATTGTTTTGATCGGTGATTCTAAAATAAACCTTCAATTGAAAATCAATATACTGAAAACTTATCTAGAAACTAACTTACTAACTCTGAACGAAAACAAGTCAAGAATAATGGTTTTCCGTAATGGAGGAAAGGTGGCGCGTTCAGAAAGATGGTATTGGGGTCAAAGTCCTTTAAGTGTTACTTCAAAATATACGTACCTGGGCTACCCGCTCACCCCTTCGATTTTTTTCACTCAAGTTGCCTTAAATTTTAGAGGCAGGACCATGGCCGCGATGGGTGCTGTAGGGGAGATTGTTTTGAAGTCCAAGCTCAAATCCTTCCATGCAAGTATGAGATTATTGGATTCTATGATCTTGACAGTCCTACTCTATGCGGCTCCAATCTGGGCACATGATCAAGCCTTAATCCTAGATAGAATCCAGGATACCTTCCTCAGACGTTTTCTGTGCCTTCCAAGCTATACTCCAGGCTATATTTTGAGGGCTGAAACAGGAAGAAACTCTCTTGATATCACAGTGAAAAAACTAACTTTAAAATTCTGGACTAGAATTCTGAAAATGGACGGCAGCAGGCTGCCTTCAATATGTTTGGCACCTTTGTGGGACATTTCAATTTCTTCAAAACAGAATATTGGACTGGTAAAAAGTATAACAGAGCTACTTAATAACACCGGCTTCTCATGGCTTGTTGGATGTACAGACTTCAATATTCTACAAAGATACCCTAATTATTAGAACGGCAACCGATCAGTCCTTGCAGCTCGATTATGTAAGAATAAGAAAATCAGTACTCTACTCTCACTATAAATACTTTCATTCATCACCTACAATGGAATGCTATCTGAATGACAATATCACCCTAACCTTAAAGAGAATCATTGTACAAGTAAGAAGCCTTTTTGTAGTACAGAGAATTAATAATGTTTCACTATTGAAAACTAAGACCATAAAATGCACCTTATGCAACGGTGAATTTAGTCTCGATTTTCCACACTACATGTTCTACTGTACGGCAATGGAAGAAGAAAGAAATTCTTCGTCAAGAGACAGGCTATAATAGCAATTCGCCTTATGTTTTAATGGCAAAAGTCGTAAAATCCAGACCCTTTGCATTCGCTTTTTATAAATACTGGAAATCAGCTCAATCAAAATATTTAGCACAGACACCGGATCCAACTCGATAATTGGTCGAGGCCAATACCCAATACTTGTATATAACTACGATGCTAATCTGTTATTTATTTATTTTGTCCTACAGAGAGAATCCTGTATGGCACGTGTGCCCAATAAAGGCTATTGTTGTTGTTTGTTGTTGTTAATATAAAATTACACTCATCGACCAAACTTAAGAATGTTATACCTTTTAGCATATATATCGTGATTCAGACAATAACTGAAAGATATTTGAAAACGCATAAGTGAAGACACACGAGATAACCAAGTGTAAACAAAATTGCCTCTTTCTCTTTAAAAAAAATAGATGTCACGAGATATTAAAGACTTTCTACTTCCCTAAGTCCATGAGTGTATTTCATTTTTTTAATGTATAAATAGGCTTTTCTCTTTTTTTATATAATTAAAAAGACACCTATATAATAAGAAAGAATTACTATTTTTTCCCCCGCATCCAATCTCTATCATTGTAGTAGCTTTTATTCAGAATGACTGATTCCGTCTTAAGGGGGATCTTTTTTTGGTTTTCTTGTTTTCGCGGACTTGTAGTTTCACGTTTTCTGTTGAAACGGTATGAAGTAAACTTGTAGAAACGCGATCAGAAATGTTGTTCGCATATAGAGAATAACTTCGTCCATTTTGGTCATTCCATTGACCAGCAAACAACAAGTTTTGATTAAAGGTGTAAATTAAATTATCCCAAGCCGGTATCTCAACATTCAAAATACAGGTGCCACTGACACCATTGTTTTAGAAGACAAAGCATCCTATGTTTATATATTTCTACTCAAAACTACCATAGGTTGGTGGTTTGCAATATTATTGTCCTCTTTCCTTCATTGTGTATTGGTGGTGTATTAGACAAATAAAACAATGTTATAGATTTTTAATCAATTTGTATTGGGGGATGGTTACATTAAAATTATAAATACAACAACAAAAACAAAAAGCCTTTATTTAGGGCCACTGACCCTATACAGGATTCACCAGAGGTATGCATAAGAACAAAGCAGTGAGACAAAGGAAACAACGATATAGACAGAAGAAAAAGAGAAAAAAAAAACAAGAAAGAGAAAGAGGGAAGCAAGAAAAACAACACAAAAAGAGTAGCAGTAAGAAAGTGAGGAGTGAGTGTCACTTGGCCTTCTTCTGAGATATGGACTTGTGGAAAAAATTATAATTTTACCTCTTCCAGGATCGTCCACACTCGCGGAGACAACTTGTCGTGTCTTACCGCAGATGTCACACTGGAATACCGTCCTGTTCTCCCTTCCACGTGGGTCATCCCCCCGCAACTGGAGTCCATCCATCTTTTCCCCAATTGGTTACAATGTTTGTGGACACACAAAACGACTTATAGACATGGAAACAAGTTAAATAAAACCTTTTAAAAAGACATTTCCTTATCGTGCAGCTCAAAGTTGCTAATGGCTTCCGCCATCTGTCGGGTTAAATTTCAACTAATCGTTGATTTTTATTATTATTCCATAAATTAATTTTAAAAGACAACGATAAGTTTATATTTATTTCGACAAATGGCTCAAGTTATCAGCAACTTCCAATTGCAAGATCAGGAGATGTCTTTTTTAATCTAAACTTTTAAAATGAAAGGAATTAAAAGCACAAATGTTTATTTTATACATAATACAAATTTCTACTGCCAATTATATATAAATTACATTCAAATACTGTCCTATAAGCTTATGTCCATAGTTTTCTTGAAAACCATTTCTGAGATTCCATCCTTCAGTGCTGCATATATAAGTAGAATCGTCCAATACAGTATTAGAGCTCTGAGAAGCGGTCTGGTGGATTAAATTGGTGAAACCGCTGGGAGGGTTCACCACTGATAAGCCAAGCCCTTCCAATATATTTTTTCATTGAAGTAAGGGCAGTAGAAATTTGTATTATGTACAAAAGAAACATTCGTGCTTTTAATTCCTTTCATTTTATATGTATAGATGGCGCGTTATTGCTTTGTGTTAAATTTAAACTTTCGCAGGAAGTTTCTTTATGAAATATAACAGTGGGAGCTTTCCAGCTCTCGCTCTTCCACAAGCAGAAGATGAAACTAAGAGTGAATGTAGAAAAAAGTATCTATGCATTTAATATGATAGAATTGTCTTAGAATTTCAGGAATCCCCTGTTGATAGTGTTCATGTATTTAGATATAAGCAATACTTTCTGCTATACTACTCTGATCAAAAAGTTTCGACACTTTGCTCATAAAATCCTGAAAACTCAATATATTTTCTCCCGGTTTGTGGCAAACGCAAGCGTCGCCCTTGGCTTGGAGACCTGCCAATTTTCAAAAATCACGCGCCACAATAGCGCGAGCAGCGGCTTTTCAAAGTGAAGCCATTTTGCCCGTGCTTCGATTTCGTTAGTCATCGAAATGGAGGATCAACGAATATGCATCAAGTTCTGTGTGAAAAACGGATTCAAGGGTGCCGATATTTTTTGGATTTTGCAAACAGCCTACGGGGATGCCGTCATGAGCCGAAGACGAGTTTTCGAGTGGTACAAGCGCTTCAAGGAGGGTCGGGAAGAGACCGCCGACAACGAGCGTTCCGGGAGACCGTCCACATCAACCACGCCTGAAAAAGTGGACAAGGTGTTGGAACTGGTGCGTGAAGACCGACGAATAACTGTCAGGGAGGTCGCCGAAGAAGCAGGGATATCATTCGGGTCGACTCAATCGATAATGAAGGACATTTTGGGAGTGAGAAGACTCAACGCCGTTCTCGTTCCCAAAGATTTGACTTTTGATCAAAAGAACGCCCGGAAAGAAACGGCCAGTCTCAATCTTGAAGCGACAACCGACGACCCCGAATTGCTGAAAAGGGTAATTACTGGAGACGAAACATGGATTTACGGCTTTGATTCGAAAACTACCCAACAGGCATCGGAGTGGCGCTTCAAAAATGAGCCGAGACCAAAGAAAGCGAGGAAGGCTCCCAGCAAAGTCAAGGTCATGTTGACGGTGTTCTTCGACTACCAGGGCATCGTTCATCATGAATTTCAACAACAAGGCTCTACAATAACTGCTGACTCCTACCTGGGATTTTTGAGGCGATTGAGGGAAGCGATCAGGCAGAAACGGCCGGTGCTATGGAGGACCAAGTCGTGGATCCTCCACCACTATAACGCGCTGGCGCACACAGCCCTCAAAATCTCAAAGTTCCTGCAGGACCACTCAACCTCTGTGTTCCCCCAACCCCCTTACAGTCCCGATTTGGCCCCCTGCGACTTCTTCCTTTTTGGAAAGCTCAAAAAAAAAGTTAAAGGGTCGGAAATTTCAGAGCATAGAAGAGATCAAAGTGGAATCGAAGAAGGCCATGAAGGCGATCCCGAAAACAGACTACCAGAGGTTGTCTGCCGACTGGAAAAAAAAGGTGGCTGAAGTGCATCGCGGCCAACGGGGACTACTTTGAAGGGGACAATTTGAATTTGGTAGAATAATAAAGTTTTTTTAACTTATGAGCAAAGTGTCGAAACTTTTTTATCAGAGTAGTATACAAAAACATACCTAGCTTTAACGTCTATTTTGACGGGAGAGGCGACCTTTGTCTTTTTAAAGTAACATATCTACCTGATCAAAAATATTGTATAGATTCCCGATTGTAGAACACCGTCAAATGAAAAATTGAAATTCCAAGAGAGCACCATCGAATAAATTATCTTGTATAACAATATGCAAATACATAGATATACTCTCTTATATTCATTCTTAGTCGAATGTTTTGTTTGTTAAAGAGCAAGAACTCGAAAGCTGGCGAAAATTCTTAATAAATATTCTTATTGAGAAAGGTTTTATCTCTTTTTATTTTTAAAGTTCCCGTGCTTCGATTGAGAATGTCTGCATAAAACGAAATGTTTAATAAAGGCTTATGTATATGCATGTCATAATTTGTATATAACTGTATGCACCTCCGACCTACTATGTATGTACAATGTATGTTTTAAAAAGATTTAATAAAAGAACAAAGGTAACTGGAGGATAGAACGCCTTAGAGAAAAACCTAGGAAGTAGGCTTAGAAGAGAACTCAACAATTAATAAAGTCACAGTCAACCTTCTGACCCCGGAAATCATAAAAGCTAAGTTTAACGACCAGTATTTCCTGGGCAAGGCCGGCTATATCTTCCGCCAAAGAGATTGGCAAGGGCCAATTAGAAAGTATCACCTAAATAGGTCAACCAATAGAAAACGGTCATGTGACATCTTTCGACCAATGGGAAAGTAGTTAAGTCTTGGTGTTAAATCGAGAAGCAAGAATTGTTAGTAGTGCTTTCGCTCCCATCGGAACAACACCTACAGTAGTCGCTTCGCTCCCACCGAGTTCGGATCGAGTCTTCGACTTGCTCACCAAGGTAACATCTGCTCTAGAGATCTCTCTCTCAACTCATCCCATAGTCAAGTCGGTCATCACCATGTGATCCGATAGCTAATAGTCCAAAATCGCTCCGCTTTCTCAAGCTTTCTTTCCTCCAAACCAGTTGCCTTTTATTTCAACCCATCAAGTGTTCTGGCTTATTTCCCTTGTGTGAAAACCTTTACCATTCAGACACCACGACTGCGCCACCAATTCAACAATCTTCAATTCCAAGAGTAAGGTTTCCCAGCATAGCATAATATCACAGCTATATTGAAAGTCGATAGGATATACCACATGCATGTATCATATGTAAATAGGTTAGTAATGCTTGTTTGGCCATAACTCGAAAAGTGCTGAATAGTTCTTATTCAAATTCTGTACACATATAAATCAAATATTTGTGTATAGAATGGTATTATTCTAAAAATTCTCCAGCGGAGTCTATACATTTCTTCCAGCATTGAATCCATGCTGTAAATCTGCTTTGGAAATATGCTGGAGGTTGTTTTCTCAATCTGTCTGTCTCAGTCTGTCTTTATGACCCGTTTTACTTCCTGTAGGTCTTCAAATCTTTGACCCTTCAAACACACATTCAGTACCTTCCTCTACTGAGGGTGGGCCACATGGTCTCTCCATATCTCTCTTCTTCAGTACCTTCTTCTACTGAGGGTGGCCCACATGGTCTCTCTCCATATCTCCCTCCTTCAATGTCTTTCTCTACTGAGGGTGGACCACATGGTCTCTCCATATCTCCCTCCTTCAATGTCTCTCTCTACTGAGGGTGGACCACATGGTCTCTCCATATCTCCCTCCTTCAATGTCTCTCTCTACTGAGGGTGGACCACATGGTCTCTCCATATCTCCCTTCTTCAGTGCCTTCCTCTACTGAGGGTGGGCCACATGGTCTCTCCATATCTCCCTCCTTCAATGTCTTTCTCTACTGAGGGTGGGCCACATGGTCTCTCCATATCTCCCTCCTTCAATGCCTTCCTCTACTGAGGGTGGGCCACATGGTCTCTCCATATCTCCCTCCTTCAATGTCTCTCTCTACTGAGGGTGGACCACATGGTCTCTCCATATCTCCCTTCTTCAGTACCTTCCTCTACTGAGGGTGGGCCACATGGTCTCTCCATATCTCCCTCCTTCAATGTCTTTCTCTACTGAGGGTGGACCACATGGTCTCTCCATATCTCCCTCCTTCAGTACCTTCCTCTACTGAGGGTGGACCACATGGTCTCTCCATATCTCCCTTCTTCAGTGCCTTCCTCTACTGAGGGTGGGCCACATGGTCTCTCCATATCTCCCTCCTTCAATGTCTTTCTCTACTGAGGGTGGACCACATGGTCTCTCCATATCTCCCTCCTTCAGTACCTTCCTCTACTGAGGGTGGGCCAACGGTCTCTCCATATCTCCCTCCTTCAGTACCTTCCTCTACTGAGGGTGGGCCAACGGTCTCTCCATATCTCCCTCCTTCAGTACCTTCCTCTACTGAGGGTGGGCCAACGGTCTCTCCATATCTCCCTCCTTCAGTACCTTCCTCTACTGAGGGTGGGCCAACGGTCTCTCCATATCTCCCTCCTTCAGTGCCTTCCTCTACTGAGGGTGGCCCACATGGTCTCTCCATATCTCCCTCCTTCAGTGCCTTCTTGGGGAGAATAAATAGAAGTCACAAGGTGCCAAATATTGGCTGTATGGGGGTTGTGGAACCAGTGACCATTCCATTTGTCCAATAGCCTCTGAAATCTTTATTTTCTTTTTTTATTTATTTATTCATTTTATCTTTTCCTCTCGAACATATCATAAAAATCCATGTTTGAGACTAATGGTCTCTATTAGGTTTTCCAGTATATCAAATCTAAATTATTATCATAAAATCATTAATTTATGTAAAATAGTTCTTTGGTGTTGTTTGTCGCAAGCATCCTTTGTGGAGGTATCGCATCTGATTTGATGATAATAACTGAATAAAACTATTAAATGTAAATATCTTTTTAATACTTTTATTTTGCAAACTCCGCGACGAATCCGGTTTAAAATCACTTTATTAGGTACCGCTCAACAAGAGCAACCTAGTTTATGATAATTGAAACAATGAATAATATATGAAGGTTATTCACATATTAAACAAAATGTTAACGCGGGATTCAATCCCGGTTCATGACTGTCGGGAATCACTGCTTCTCTTTTTGTGTTGTTTTTCTTGCTTTCCTCTTTCTCTTTCTTGTTTTTTTTTTCTTTTTCTTCTGTCTATATCGTTATTTCCTTTGTCTCACTGCTTTGTTCTTATGCATACCTCTGGTGAATCCTGTATAGGGTCAGTGACCCTAAATAAAGGCTTTTTGTTGTTGTTGCCTATCACACACACACACACAAAGCCTTTATTAAGACATTAGTCTTATACAGATTCTCCGTACAAGGTGCAATATCAGGAAAAGAGCAGCACAGGAAACCAATAGTTCCGCAACTATATACAATTATTAGTAATAAGGAAAAGTGAGATTTAATATGAAAGGTCGACCCCTCGATGTTTCGTCATCATTCTGAGGTGTAAGAACAATAGCTTCCAAGTTCTCTTTTCTCCCTCTTTACACCTACTGCCTTGTAAAAATTATTTAGGGCCTGAGCAACTAGTCTGCTTGTTTGGGCACTGGTTAACATCATTTGGATTGACCTAAGTTGGCTGGTGTCTACCATTGAAAAGAATGTCCTTCTCTCCTCACTAATATATATCTTGGCATTCATAGATATAATGAGATAGTTCAGTTTCCATATTTTCGTTTCAGAGATCACAAATCTTATCACCCTCTTTGAAAATGTTTGTATGGTTTTCCTTGAAAAACGAATATAGTATTCTCTGTTGTGCGATATAGCGTTTTACTGGGAATGGAAAGTTGCTAAGTAAATAGTTTTCAATTCGAAATGAACTGTGTAAATGCTTATAGTGAGGGTAGAATTTAGAATTATCTATTTTTGCCTGGTCTCTTTGAATAGATTGTTCTATTGCAATTTTAGTTATTAAAGGTATTTCTTGCCGGATAATCCTTGCATCGTTGCAGTTAATTAACCAAGAAAATCCTGTTGAGTTGAGTATGTTGGCCAAACTTTCCGCAAGTCCAATATATATATTTCTATTTCTTGATATCTCATATAGTTGAGCTAAGCATATATGGGGGAGTTGGCTGCTGTTCATTTTTAGAATTCTAAGCCAGAACCCGAGTGTAAGTTTCAGCACCGTAACTCCCAGTGACGTTCTTCCGCACTCCATACGTAGAATAAAACCAGGAGTATATCTGGGTAAATTTAGAAGTCTCCGTAAGAAATTGTCTTGTACCCTGTCAACCAATTTTTTTGGTTGTTTGCCCAAATTGGAGCTGCGTAGAGCAAGGTTGACAGAGCCATTGAGTCTAGAAGCTTGAGTGAGGATCTGATAGAATTGATTCTTGTTTTAGTCGATATTGCCCAGACCGCATTAATAGCATTTAGCGCCTTGTTTTTAAAATGCTTTGCCGCCTGTTGAGTTGAGTTTGACGCTGTCAGCTGGTAACCCAGATACGTGTATTTAGATGTTATAGTGAGAGGCAATTGTCCCCAGAACCAAACATCCGATCGGGCCTTTCGACCTCCATTTCTAAACACCATAACCTTTGATTTGCTCTGGTTCAGCGTTAAAAAATTATCTTCGAAGTATTTTCTGAGTACATTGATCTTTTTTTGTAAATTTATCTTGGATTCTCCGAGAAGTACGATGTCGTCTGCGAACAGAAGGAGGTGTATATTTCCATAATTCGGTAAATAAATACTTGGCAAATCAGCATTATCGTACAGAGAAACCAAGTCGTTTAGAAAAAGGATAAATAGATAAGGTGACAGGGGTTCACCTTGTAGAACACCAGCTTATATTTTTATAAATTCTGTAAGTGATCCGTTCCATCTTATTGTTGCTGACATTTGAATATAATAGCTTTGTATAAGGCTGATAAATCGGGTACTTAAACCGTAAACTGTCAACTTTTTCCAAAGCAGGGAGTGTGGTACTGTATCAAAGGCCTTTTTGACATCTACGAAGAAGGCATATAACTTCCTCCTTTTGCGGCTCAGCGTCATCTGTATCAGTGAGGTATGTTGCCTATCTGGAATCGAGGGTGTTACCCACTCATTCACCGACTTTTATTTGACGAATCCATGTATATTACTATATGTCTTAATAAAGGCTTTTGTATGCGTGGTTTTATCTTTTTTATAATTTATTTAGTTTTTTTTTTCTTATTTTGAAATACACGAGAATGTTTATATAAAAATGAAATCCATCTATACACCTCTCTCTCTCTTTAAAAACAAAGGACCAATTAGGAAGTAGTGTCATTATAACAAACAATGACGTCATTTGATGTAATATACAGAACTTCGAGCAGCCAATGGGAAAAGGAGGAAATTCCCTTCTATAAAAGATGAATCAGAAATGTCTATACTTCAAAATACCTTCTTTGTTATCCCTACAATACTGTAATTACGCCATTTATGTATGTAGCTCAATGTTTCCTGACATTTCAACATCCCCACAGCATCCGTTGAAGATATTTCAATAAATAAAGTTGTTTGGAACCATCTCAGGACGATTCATGACTTCCACTTCCAACTCCGCCTTTGCCGGTCCCAAGCCCGGATGAAAAAGGAGGAGGGGGAGCAGTAACAAGCTCACTAAAAAATCTGGGTTCAGCTGGCCCGGCTGATAGTACCCTGTAAGGGCTCCTAATCCAGGGATACAGAAAGAGCAGCGTTTGTACTCCATGTTAGGAGCAGCTGCACATAGCGTCTGTTCCTCATGTCAGAGGCGGCCATTTCTTTTGGAGCTAAGTCGGCCTGCCACTGAGTAGTACTCCCAGTCTTAATGACAAAGGCAGACACATTCTACTTTACCCAGTCATGATGGTTGTCAAACAGTCACCATGTATTTATGTATAAAAGAAACATTCGCGCTTTTAAATCCTTTTATTTTATATGTATAGATGGCGCGTTATTGCTTTGTGTTAATTTATTCCTAACTGGCCTTGTCTTTATAGTTTGCTGAAGAGCATTGCTCGAAGCAGATATTTGAATGTAATTCTACTGTCCTATAAGCTTATGTCCATAGTTTGCTTGAAAACCATTTCTGGGACTCCATCCTTCAGTGTAGCATATGGAAGCAGAATGATCCAATACAGTATTGGAGCTCTGAGAAGCGGTCTGGTGGATTAAATTGGCGAAATCGCTGGGAGGGTTCACCACTGATGAGCCAAGCCCTCCCATTATATTTTTTCATCGCAGTAAGGACAGTAGAAGTTCGTTTTATGTATAAAAGAAACATTCGCGCTTTTAAATCCTTTTATTTTATATGTATAGATGGCGCGTTATTGCTTTGTGTTAGACACCATCAAGGATCACAACGTGATACCCTAATATGTTTGAGTGGAGATAAGAAAGAAGAAGAATTCCAATGTAAATAAACAAAGTCTTAGGTCTGAAAGACAACCTAGGTAGTTGACGACTTACTCCTGAAGAATCTGGGTTATATTGTAACGTTTGTTAAACGTTACAATCAGTTTTTACATTGTTAATTTAAGGTTGTTGTTGTTTTATAATAATGATGATTCAAATTTCATTGTTCTTGTTGTTTATTATCGTTTGTTAAAAAATATATACATTGCATGTGATGATGATAACAAAATGACTTTTTAAATTAATATACAAAATTTATTGAGAAATAAAAAGAAATAATTAATTATCAAATTCACAAACGTGACAATATAACCAAATAAATATAATTCCAACATCCAATTATGTCCATATTGAGGGTTCAAAACCGAGTCGGTTTGACAGCCAAAACTCGGGTTTTAAAACCTGAATTAAAGCAGTTCTGACCTATTATATACACTCATAGAGCTAAAACTTAAGGAAGTTGTACCTTTTAGCATGTATATATCGGGATTCAGACAATTACTCTGAAAGATATTTGATACACGGTGACCTTTATTGAAGGTACACACACACACAAAGCTTTATTAAGACCACCGGTCTTATACAGATTCACCACAGGAAGAAAGGAATCATTGATAGAGCTCCTATACTCCAGGCAGCGCAGCACCCAACAACAGCCTCCAGGTCCAACGCTTGTCCAATGGCCACACGTTCCTTCGTGCATACGTCATGGTTAGCGAATCACTGAACAGGCTAGTGTATATTGAATATACATGAGATAACAAAGTGTGAATAAAATTGACTCTGTCTCCTCAAAAAAAAAAAGACGACTGACGACATCAAAATATGAAATTTTCTTAGGTTTTGTTTATGAGTGTAATTGTGTCTTATAACAAGCCATTCTATGAACAGATTTAGAACTTCAGTGACTTAAGTCTTATTAAAGGGGGTGATGAATGAGTGGTACAAACAGTAGGTTTTTTGACGACTCGGGATCGAATCCCCGCATTGGGAACTTTTTCCGAAATAAAAAAAAAGGTTGCTTCAATGCTCCTCGATTCTTGAAAAAGTAAAACCCCAGTACAACAGGGTTCTGACTCACTTTTAAGTGCAAAAGTCTAATTGATTTCCATATATATAGTGTACTTGCTGTAAAAGCAATCGTTAAATACTACCCACAATAAGTATCATGGCATGTACCACGAGTACTAGGGATTTAAAAAAAATAAAAAGAATAAAAAGAACGAATCCTGTATGGGACTTTGATTCCACTAAAAGGCTTGTTGCTGTTATATATAGACACAGTGTAGAAAATACTATACTATACCTACTACATATAGGTTTCTCTCTGTATTCTTAGTTCTCTTCTCTTACTCTGTAAACTGGAGAATCCTATATAGGACGAAAGGTCCTCAATAAAGGCTTTTTGTTGTAATAATAAAAAGAGAATAATTTTTAACGCTTTGCCAAATGTTTTAATTTTTGTTCGCTCCTGACGAAGACAAAAGGTTTTTGTCGAAATGTCGAGACAATAAAAAAGATTTACTGGCCGAAGTATCTTTAATTTGAAAAACTATGAATTCCGGCTAGGCAGCCTCTATCTTTACGATGATTAAAAAAAAGAAGTTTTATTTAGGTTTTTATCTTATCTAAATATTCTGGTTATTATCATTATATGTATAAATTAAATAAAAAGTGAGAGAGAGTTACCTCCTGTAAATTGAGAAGTGTACAAAATCAACGTACAATAAATACACAAGGTCTGTTAACTCTTGGCATTACGTTCTGTCTCCATTAGACACTCCCGCACCAAGATGCAAGCGTGGATGATGCCTCGCTTGAGTCTCTCTGTACTATCCTTTGTAATATTTTAAAAGGAAATCTTTAAAAATTATTAATTAGAGGTAGCAACTACGGTATCTTCGGGGGCTGAAGACATTACAATTGAAAACTGTACTGGTCTATTTGGGAGAGATATATTTATGACTCTGGAATGGTGTATTATATATCTACTAGAATACTGAAATCTCATTCTGAACCCTATTACGTTATTTCAATCACGTGGGCACGCTCCCTCCTTCAGTGCCTTCCTCTACTGAGGGTGGGCCACATGGTCTCTCCATATCTCCCTCCTTCAGTGCCTTCCTCTACTGAGGGTGGGCCACATGGTATCTCCATATCTCCCTCCTTCAGTGCCTTCCTCTACTGAGGGTGGCCACATGGTCTCTCCATATTTCCCTCCTTCAGTGTCTTCCTCTACTGAGGGTGGGTCACATGGTCTCTCCATATTTCCCTCCTTCAGTTTCTTCCTCTACTGAAGGTGGGCCACATGGTCTCTCCATATTTCCCTCCTTCAGTGTCTTCCTCTACTGAGGGTGGGCCACATGGTCTCTCCATATCTCCCTCCTTCAGTGCCTTCCTCTACTGAGGGTGGGCCACATGGTCTCTCCATATCTCCCTCCTTCAGTGCCTTCCTCTACTGAGGGTGGGCCACATGGTCTCTCCATATCTCCCTCCTTCAGTGCCTTCCTCTACTGAGGGTGGGTCACATGGTCTCTCCATATTTCCCTCCTTCAGTGTCTTCCTCTACTGAGGGTGGGCCACATGGTCTCTCCATATCTTCCTCCTTCAGTGCCTTCCTCTACTGAGGGTGGGCCACATGGTCTCTCCATATCTCCCTCCTTCAGTGCCTTCCTCTACTGAGGGTGGGTCACATGGTCTCTCCATATTTACCTCCTTTAGTGTATCTTCCTCTACTGAGGGTGGGCCACATGGTCTCTCCATATCTCCCTCCTTCAGTGCCTTCCTCTACTGAGGGTGGGCCACATGGTCTCTCCATATCTCCCTCCTTCAGTGCCTTCCTCTACTGAGGGTGGGCCACATGGTCTCTCCATATCTCCTTCCTTCAGTGCCTTCCTCTACTGAGGGTGGGCCACATGGTCTCTCCATATCTCCCTCCTTCAGTGCCTTCCTCTACTGAGGGTGGGCCACAGGGTCTCTCCATATCTCCCTCCTTCAGTACCTTCCTCTACTGAGGGTGGGCCACAGGGTCTCTCCATATCTCCCTCCTTCAGTGCCTTCCTCTACTGAGGGTGGGCCACATGGTCTCTCCATATCTCCCTCCTTCAGTGCCTTCCTCTACTGAGGGTGGGCCACAGGGTCTCTCCATATCTCCCTCCTTCAGTGCCTTCCTCTACTGAGGGTGGGACACATGGTCTCTCCATATCTCCCTCCTTCAGTGCCTTCCTCTACTGAGGGTGGGCCACAGGGTCTCTCCATATCTCCCTCCTTCAGTGTCTTCCTCTACTGAGGGTGGGCCACATGGTCTCTCCATATCTCCCTCCTTCAGTGCCTTCCTCTACTGAGGGTGGGCCACATGGTCTCTCCATATCTCCCTCCTTCAGTGCCTTCCTCTACTGAGGGTGGGTCACATGGTCTCTCCATATTTACCTCCTTTAGTGTATCTTCCTCTACTGAGGGTGGGCCACATGGTCTCTCCATATCTCCCTCCTTCAGTGCCTTCCTCTACTGAGGGTGGGCCACATGGTCTCTCCATATCTCCCTCCTTCAGTGCCTTCCTCTACTGAGGGTGGGCCACATGGTCTCTCCATATCTCCCTCCTTCAGTGCCTTCCTCTACTGAGGGTGGGCCACATGGTCTCTCCATATCTCCCTCCTTCAGTACCTTCCTCTACTGAGGGTGGGCCACAGGGTCTCTCCATATCTCCCTCCTTCAGTACCTTCCTCTACTGAGGGTGGGCCACAGGGTCTCTCCATATCTCCCTCCTTCAGTGCTTTCCTCTACTGAGGGTGGGCCACATGGTCTCTCCATATCTCCCTCCTTCAGTGCCTTCCTCTACTGAGGGTGGGCCACAGGGTCTCTCCATATCTCCCTCCTTCAGTGCCTTCCTCTACTGAGGGTGGGCCACATGGTCTCTCCATATCTCCCTCCTTCAGTGTCTTCCTCTACTGAGGGTGGGCCACATGGTCTCTCCATATCTCCCTCCTTCAGTGCCTTCCTCTACTGAGGGTGGGCCACATGGTCTCTCCATATCTCCCTCCTTCAGTGCCTTCCTCTACTGAGGGTGGGCCACAGGGTCTCTCCATATCTCCCTCCTTCAGTGCCTTCCTCTACTGAGGGTGGGCCACATGGTCTCTCCATATCTCCCTCCTTCAGTGTCTTCCTCTACTGAGGGTGGGCCACATGGTCTCTCCATATCTCCCTCCTTCAGTGCCTTCCTCTACTGAGGGTGGGCCACAGGGTCTCTCCATATCTCCCTCCTTCAGTGCCTTCCTCTACTGAGGGTGGGTCACATGGTCTCTCCATATTTACCTCCTTTAGTGTATCTTCCTCTACTGAGGGTGGGCCACATGGTCTCTCCATATCTCCCTCCTTCAGTGCCTTCCTCTACTGAGGGTGGGCCACATGGTCTCTCCATATCTCCTTCCTTCAGTGCCTTCCTCTACTGAGGGTGGGCCACATGGTCTCTCCATATCTCCCTCCTTCAGTGCCTTCCTCTACTGAGGGTGGGCCACAGGGTCTCTCCATATCTCCCTCCTTCAGTACCTTCCTCTACTGAGGGTGGGCCACAGGGTCTCTCCATATCTCCCTCCTTCAGTGCCTTCCTCTACTGAGGGTGGGCCACATGGTCTCTCCATATCTCCCTCCTTCAGTGCCTTCCTCTACTGAGGGTGGGCCACAGGGTCTCTCCATATCTCCCTCCTTCAGTGCCTTCCTCTACTGAGGGTGGGACACATGGTCTCTCCATATCTCCCTCCTTCAGTGCCTTCCTCTACTGAGGGTGGGCCACAGGGTCTCTCCATATCTCCCTCCTTCAGTGTCTTCCTCTACTGAGGGTGGGCCACATGGTCTCTCCATATTTACCTCCTTTAGTGTATCTTCCTCTACTGAGGGTGGGCCACATGGTCTCTCCATATCTCCCTCCTTCAGTGCCTTCCTCTACTGAGGGTGGGCCACATGGTCTCTCCATATCTCCCTCCTTCAGTGCCTTCCTCTACTGAGGGTGGGCCACATGGTCTCTCCATATCTCCCTCCTTCAGTGCCTTCCTCTACTGAGGGTGGGCCACATGGTCTCTCCATATCTCCCTCCTTCAGTACCTTCCTCTACTGAGGGTGGGCCACAGGGTCTCTCCATATCTCCCTCCTTCAGTACCTTCCTCTACTGAGGGTGGGCCACAGGGTCTCTCCATATCTCCCTCCTTCAGTGCCTTCCTCTACTGAGGGTGGGCCACATGGTCTCTCCATATCTCCCTCCTTCAGTGCCTTCCTCTACTGAGGGTGGGCCACAGGGTCTCTCCATATCTCCCTCCTTCAGTGCCTTCCTCTACTGAGGGTGGGCCACATGGTCTCTCCATATCTCCCTCCTTCAGTGCCTTCCTCTACTGAGGGTGGGCCACATGGTCTCTCCATATCTCCCTCCTTCAGTGCCTTCCTCTACTGAGGGTGGGCTACATGGTATCTTCATATCTCCCTCCTTCAGTGTCTTCCTCTACTGAGGGTGGGCCACAAGGTCTCTCCATATCTCCCTCCTTCAGTACCTTCCTCTACTGAGGGTGGGCCACGTGGTCTCTCCATATCTCCCTCCTTCAGTACCTTCCTCTACTGAGGGTGGGCCACATGGTCTCTCCATATCTCCTAGGAGCCCATTATAAAGCTATATCCCCCCTTTCACTTTAGGTAGCCAAAAAGAGAAACCTCTATAAAGATTAGTTTCAATTCCCGAGCCCCTTTAAATTGGTTATAGAGTGGTGGCTTTAGCCGAATGACCCTGTCTCGCCAGCTTCTACTTAAGTGAAGGTTTTTCCAATGATAATGTTTTAACAAATTGTTTACGATACCTCTCTTGGAGTAAAAGTGACTTCCTCTCACTGTTAGACATCTTGTCTTTAAAAATCGCTGGGTTTATTCACATTGTGAAGGGAAGAGTCATTTCTTCTTGTCATGGAACCCACACGTTGTCAACTACAATGTTTGCTGAGCTGATCAGTGTTCAAAATCAACGCCTCTCAGACATAATAATAATTGGTTTGAAAATAAATACAGAAATCTTCTATGAGATAGCATAACCTGAAAACTATATTAAATTCATCGTAAAGATAGAAGTTGCCTGGCCGGCATTCATATTTATATAAAAAATAGACACTTCAGCCAGTTAGAGTTTTTTTATTTCCTCAACGTTTCAACAAAATCTTTTGTCTTCGTCAAGAGAAGTAAATAAAAATAAAGCATTTGGCAAGGCGGTAAAAATTGCCAAATGCTTTATTTTTATTTACTTCTCCTGCACACACACACACAAAGCCTTTATTGAGACGTTAGTCTTATACAGATTCTCCATACAAGGTGTAATATCAGGAAAAGAGCAGCACAGGAAACCAGTAGTTCCGCAACTATATACAATTATTAGTAATAGGGAAAAGTAAGATTTAATATGAAAGGTCGACGCCATCGCCCCAAGTCTTCAATTCCATAAGCGCAGAGCAGAAATAGGGACTAAGTTATTTACTTCTCCTGATGAAGACAAAAGATTTTGTCTGTTGTTGAGGAAATAAAAAACTCTAACTGGCCGAAGTGTCTATTTTTTATAGAAATATATTAAACCCAATCTCTCCTGGGGTAGTCGGAGACGACATATGTCAGAACAAGTCATGACGAGTCTTTCAACTAAAACTGTCTTTTAATAACTGACTACCTACAAAAGATACCAGGTGTAGCTTAGCTATGTTTTTAAGCTTTGATGGAAACTCTACTGTATAATCATAGATAAATAATATACATCTATCCCCCGATTTACACGGTACTTGTTTTACACGTTTTCGCTTTTACACGGTTGTCCAAAAAGTTTTTGTTTGTTTGTTTTTATCGCACTATACTAAATGCTACTGTGATTGAACACATGCGCTGTGTACACATCTCACGAGGAATCCCGAGCTTATGTGCTGACTATATATTTTAACCTGTCGATGCATTTTATTTTTGTGTACACCTATCCCCCGATTTACACGTTTTTCTCAGGAACATATCTACCGTGTAAATCGGGGGATAGGTGTATTTATTTTCACAGCATCTTTACATTTTAAGACAAAAGGGGCATCTGATCGTACAACTAAAATTTGTTGATGGCTTGTAGTTTTTAAGACTAGATACCTTGCTCTGATCAACCAAAAGAGATTACTCCTGCAACATGACAACGCTCCAGCTCATCGAGCTAGGTTAACAACGAATAGAATAAAGGATTTGGAGGGTATTGAAGTTCTACCTCATCCTGCTTATAGCCCGGATATTGCGCCATCTGATTATGCATTATTTCGGTCCATGGCTACTTTTTAAGAGGAGGATACTTTAAAACATTCCAAGATGTCGAAATTGCCTGTCGTAACTTTTTCGGCTCCAAACCTTGATAATGATATCGTCAGTAAATTTCAAACCTGGTTGGTCTGTACTTCAATGAATATTTTTGTTCATATTTTTAAGGTGTATTTTTAAATCTTATTTATGGGAACAAACTATTGATACAGCCTGGCATATGCTGTTACCTAGTTATAAACGTTTGTGGACTAATTTATTTAATATAGAGAGAGAAAATAGAGGTAACTCCTGGAACATAAATCACCAACTACCCGGGCTGTACAGTCTAGAAGTCTAGTCATGGGGAGGACTGCGGTGAACCAGGTAGTTCCAGGCCGGCAGGGAGTCAGGGCTGTTGGGCTGAAGTCTTGTACTCCAAGCAGTAAACTCGAACATAGAGAAGAAAATAGAGTTAGCCCAGGCTCCTGGAGCATAAATCACCAACTACCCGGGTTGTACAGTCTAGAAGTCTAGTCATGGGGAGGGCTGCAGTGAACCTGCTAGTTCCAGACCGGCAGGGAGTCAGGGCTGTCGGGCTGAAGTATTGTACTCCAAGCAGTAAATTCGAACATAGAGAAGAAAATAGAGTTAGCCCAGGCTCCTGGAGCATAAATCACCAACTACCCAGGCTGTACAGTCTAGAAGTCTAGTCATGGGGAGGACTGCAGTGAACCAGGTAGTTCCAGGCCGGTAGGGAGTCAGGAAGTAGGGGCAGGACTGAAGTCTTGTACTCCAAGTTATTTAATATACAATATAAGTGTATAGTATTTTGAAAATAATAGAGATAATAAGACCAAATCCAAATATATAAGGATGTCCTAAAAGTTCATAACATATTATGATTTATGAAAATTCTAAACTATTATATATGTGTATGATTCTTTTAAAAATTAAACAATTTCTACTGCCCTTACTGCAATGGAAAAATTAATGGGAGGGCCTGGCTCATCAGCGGTTTCACCATTTTAATCTATCATGTTTCATTTTTAAAAGACTCATACGCGTTTATATGTTTCGAATTTTCATAACAGATGATGCGGTAATGCATCATATTATGATTTGTATTTTGCAAGTGAAGTGAAGTGCAAGTGTTTACGAACTTTTGGGACAACCTTGTAATTCTGAAACTTGGCCCATCTGCTGATTGGCCACCCTTGATATAGAACATCAGAGATTAAATCATTCTTCTATAAGAATTCTGTTATAATTTTACCAAGGTTACCAATATTACCAAGATTGTCCCAAAGTTCGTAAACACTTGCAAAATATAAATCATAATATGTTTACAAACTTTTAGTGTGAAAAAAATAGTACAAATGTAATATTGTACTGGGATAAGGTGTATAAATTAAGAAAAAGGCATCTCCTTATCGTGCAACTGAAAGTTGCTGATGGCTTGCGCCATCTATCGAATTTTAAGTTGATATTTATTTCGATAGATGGCGCAAGCCATCAGCAAATTTCAGTTGCACGATAAGAAGATGCATTTTTCTTAACTTATATAACAATGTTACCAAAATGTCACATACTATTGATTTGGTTTTATTACCTAGTGTTTATAATCTATAATTCAAATTGTCCTTTATTATTATTCTTTTGAAAGTTTAAGAGAGAGCGAAGGGTTTCTTTTATTATAACAATAAAACACAAGAGTTCCACCTGTAAAAGAAAGATATGGCTTGTTAAATCTTGTGTTTTATCATTATAATAAAAGAACCATGTCCCGGAGCACAATTTGGCTTTCATTAGATGCACTAAACATGACCTTTGGGAGAGGCTGCTGCTTATCATAGAACAGCTTGTGGAGCATGGACTCATTAATTTGTGTAATCTTTGCACAAGGGAATAACAACAACAACAATCATAAGGCACAATTTGGATTATCTATATATATAAAAATGAATGTTTGTATGTATGTCCGGTATACAAATTCGCAGTAGTTCGATAATTCAAACCAAAATTTCCATACATAGATTAAAAAATACGGGGAAGACGATAGGCTATTTTAAAAAATATATAAATCAATTATTAAAACTATATATTCAAATTATTCTACTTAGCTCACGAACAGCGCCCTCTATCAAAGATTAGATTAAATTATGCTGATGCAAACAAATAGATAATGCTAATATAACAAACAATTATTTTAAAAAATCTTATCTAAATATATATCACTCGGGTAGATATGCACACGGGTCAATCCCGGGGCGAAGCCCGGGTCACCCATCTAGTAGATTATAAACACAAGGTAATAAGACCAAATCCAAATAAATAAATAGACAGATAGACACTATTTATTTATTTGGATTTGGCCTTATTACTTTGTGTTTAAAAACAATCTTTATAAAGACATTTTGGTCTTATATAGATTCTCCAAGTAGAAGAGGGTATATGTATACAGAGAAATAACAGTAATCATAGTAACAATAATCAGCAATGTTATTTATAATGTATCAAAGGGGGTTGGTGGAAGGATGGTCTAAACCATTGGTTTTCAACCGCTACGACCCGGGTTCGATTCTTGCATTTGACACTTTTTCTAATAAAGAAAAAAAATGCTCCAATTGGCCCCCTATTCTTGCAAAATTCCAACCCCACCAGCAAGTGCAAGTAACCAAACAGGACTCTGGCACATCTGTAAGTGCAAAGTCAAACTGCTTTTCACATGTGGTGCACTTACAGTAAAAGCATTCACCTGCCTTTACCCACCATGATTATCATGGCCTTTACCACAGGTACTAGGGATAAGCAAAAAAAAAAAAAGGATAAAATTCTGTCATTGATATAAACTGTGGTAATTTGGATTATAGATTAGAAAGGTAATATTTACACTTTTTATTTGGATTGGTCTCATTACCTTGTGTAGATAAACTGTGTTAATTCGGGGCATGTCTGCTCTAATGGTACTGGCTTCCAACATCCAGCACCAAATAGGCTAAAGTAGGAAAACAGCTGGTTCACTACTGATAAACCAATACCTCTCAATATTCCTTTTTTTGCTTATCCCCAGTACAAGTGGTATAGGCCATGATAATCATGGTGGATAGAAGTAGGCGACTGCTTTTACTGTAAGTGCACCATATGACTACCCATGTGAAAAGCAGTTCAACTTTTGCACTTGTAAATGTACCAGAGCCCTGTTTGGTTACTTGCACTCACCGGTGGGGTTGGACTTTTACAAGAATCAGGGGCTATTGGAGCTTTCTTTTTTTTTTAATCAGAAAAAAAGTGCCCAATGCAGGAATCAAACCCGGGTCGTAGCAGTCCACGGTTCAGACCATCCTTCCACCGACCCCCTCTTCTCAATATTCCTATTTCACATGAATGACTCGGAAGCCAATGTGGTAGTGTCACAAAAATTTAAGATTTTCTAATACAGCTACAAGAAAATAAGACCTAATCCAAATAAATTGTGTGACATATTGTGTGTTATAATAACACACACAATTGTGTGTGTATATAAACACACAATTGTGTGTTATAATAAAGGATTTTGAAATTCTAATAAGGCACAATTTGGATTATTTAACAGAAGTTATTAAGACCAAATATCGTGTCACACACCATTTATTTATTTGGTCTTCTTAACTTGGATTTTGAAATTCTGTTTCCTCTTTCTGAGATATGTTTAGGATTCAGCGTATGAACCATTGTCTGCACCTATTGTGTGAAAATCCTTATTTGCCCTTGGCAGAGCTGACTGCTATAGGGCGCGTCCCCAGGTGGCGGATAGGGGAACGACCTTCAGATATGAAGGCCAGCTGCGAAACAAGCAGAATAACTCTGACAAATAAGCAGTCGCGGACCAAACAGCAGCATTGTTAGAAGAGGAGTAGACCTCTTTAAAAATCCTGACTTCAACTGACCCGGTTGATGGACCTCAGCAAGGGTCCCACTCCAGGGATACGGAGGAGCTGTGTCTGTACTCATGTTAGAGTCGGCAGCAAAGGCGTCTGCTTCCATGTTAGGAACGGCCTCAAACTACAGGCAAAGTCAGACTTTCACCAAAGTGTGCCTGGATCATGGTGCCATGATCAACGAAAGCTGCACCCCTATACCCCATTCCATGAGATCAGATGTTGATTTGCATGCTGCATCGCCCGTCGCGCAGAATAAACAGGGGCGCGTTCAGGACTTAGGTAGAGGGTTCTGTCCGATAAGTATAATACAGTCTCCACAAACTTCACACTTTGCAACTTCCAAGCAATTGAGCATTCTGCAGTGCAACATAAATGGATTGTGCTCAACAGCAACAAAAATAAAATTAGAAGAAATAATGGAAATAGCTGAAAAACAAAAGATACAAATTATAGCCCTACAGGAAACCAAATTAAATGAAAAGTACAATCTCAAATATAAAAACTACAATATCCTCAGAAAAGACAGAAATAAAGAAGGGGGTGGCCTTGCATTTTTAATCAAGAATTTGTACTATGAAGACATAGCTATTAATATTCCAAACACATCAGACCTCGAAGCCCAAGGTATCAAAGTCTACCTCAATCAAAACAAAACCATCAACATATTCAATATGTATCACCCACCAAACAATAAACTTATTGACGATGGAACAATGGCTCAATTTCTTACAGACAACACTATTATTGTAGGTGACCTTAATGCCAAACATCAACTATGGGGATGTTCCACGCCAAACCCAAGAGGCAAAATACTTTCAAACTTATTTGACGACAATGCCTTCATGTGCTTAAATGATGGGAAACCTACCCACCATTCCTACAGTTATAATACCGCACAAGCCCTTGATATAAGTTTCTCCAGTCCTGACATTTTCCACAAATGCAAATGGCAAATATTAAAAAGTATTGGAAGTGATCATTTGCCTATTTTGATAGAAATTAGCACCAAGACCAAAACCAGCTCAATTAAAGAAAAATTCTGGAACTTCAAAAAGGCTAATTGGAATCTTTACCAGCAAAACACCAATGAAGACTTTAGAAAAGCACCCACTAGAATAAAAGATCTGGAACAAAATTGGATATCTTTCAAAAACACCATTATTAAAGCAGCCAAAGTTTCAATACCAAGAGGTAATATTAAGAAATGGATTCCAAATTATACACACCAGGCAAAAGATATTCAAACACTTATAACTAAAAGAAATGAACTACAAAAAAAGTACACCCAAAACCAAACAAATTGTAGAACTGAACTGAACATTGTGAATGCAAAAATAAAAAGATTATACGTAAATATGAAAAGGGAAAAATGGAAACAAACTTGTGAAAACCTGAACCCAAGAAACCCAAATACAAAACTTTGGCATTTGGCAAAACAAATTGACAGAGCCCAGCCACAAACTGAAAACACCAATATGATTAAGAATATAGATGGTACCCCAGCAACTAATGACAAAAATGCTGCTAATCTTTTAGGTAATTCATATCAAATAAGTAGTAAAATCAAATTTGAAATAAAAGATAAGAAAGTTGAAAAAAAGGCCCGAAAGATTATTCATGACTGTAAAAATTTCACCAGCACTCATAATATTTTCCATGAAAAAATCAATATGAAAGAGCTAGATTATGCATTAGAAAACACTGACCTGAACAAGACTCCTGGGCCAGATGGAATCCATGGCCAAATGATATCAAACTTGGGCAAAAATGGCAAAGAAAAACTTCTTGATATTTTCAATAACTCCTGGAAAACTGGAAAATTGCCTCAAGACTGGAAAACTGCAACAATAATTCCTATTAAAAAACTTGACAAATCTGCTGATGACCCAAAAAACTACCGACCTATCTCCCTCATAAGTATTTGCTGCAAATTAATGGAAAAAATTATACTCAGACGACTTACCTACCACCTTGACACAAAAAATCTCTTACCAGAAGAACAATATGGATTTAGGAAAGGACATGGGACAATAGACCAACTCTTATTTTTCACACAAAAGGTAAAAGATGCACAAAACAGAAAACCAACTAACCACACAATAGCTGCTTTTTTAGACCTTACACAAGCTTTTGATAAGGTATGGAAAAACAAGTTAATTACAAAATTATACAAACATTTCAAAATTGATGGAAAAGCTATCACTTGGATAAATGATTTCCTTAAAAATAGATACATCAGGGTCAAATATAATGGCACTCTATCTAAAACCTTCAAATTGTACCAAGGATTACCACAAGGATCAGTCCTTAGCCCAACTCTCTTCACCCTATTTATTGCAGGCATAGAAGAAAAAATTTCACATAAAACCAATATTGGACTTTTCGCTGATGACATTATTCTATGGAGCAGCAATACTAACTGGAAAAAAGCTGAAAGAGATTTGAACAAGACTCTTTTCCACCTAGAAAAATTTGCTAATAAACATAAATTAGAATTTAACCCCCAAAAATCTGAAACCTGTCTTTTTACTACCGATAAGAAACTATACAAAATAAGACCAAAAATTATTCTGAAAGAACAACAATTGCAATATAATAAACATCCTAAATATCTTGGCTACACCCTGGATCCAGAAATTAACTCCAGTAAACATATTGAAGAAGTTATTAGAAAAGGAAGAGACCGACTAAAAATCCTGAAATATATTTCAGGAAGAGAGTGGGGAGCCGATGCAACCACACTAAAATTAACTTACACATCTCTAATTAGACCTATCCTGGAATATGGATATCAAATCTATGGTACAGCATCTGAAACAAATCTAAAATCACTGGAAAGGATACAACTAAGTGCAGCTAGAATTATTACAGGTCTTCGAAATACCTGCCCTAATGATATTGTACTTTATGAGGCAGACATTATGCCCTTAAAGGATAGAAGAAGCTACAATCTGCCAAAATATATAAACAAAATCAAGAGTTATGGAAACAAACACAGAACTTCCAAGTACATACTTAATTGGGAATCCAATTTAAGACTCAAAAAAGAAGGCCCTCTACACCTGGCCAAAAGAAATGAATTTTTAAAATATAAAGTGGAAAAAAATTATTTAGCAGAAAAAATTTCTCCATGCAAACCACTACAAAATGTTATTTTTAATGCCACTTTAAATGAACCCACCAACAAACAATACCAAAATCCAGAATACTTAAAACAATTATCATTAGAAATAATTAATAACATTCCTAAAAATGCAATAACTATCTATACCGATGGTAGCAGAGACGAGCTAGGACACACTGGCAGTGGCTGTCTCATCAAAACCACAAATGGCATTGAGAAAATGAACAGAAGAAACCCAGATTTTTGCTCAGTCTTCAGATCAGAACTTATAGCCATCTATGAAGCCTTAAAATCCATCAGAAATACTAATTATCAAGATATCTGGATTCTTACTGATAGTAGAAGTGCCATACAACACTTGAGTCACACAGGGGAACTTAGAGACAAAGTAAGCAGGAACATAATTGGTTATCTCCAAAAACTCTCAAAAACCTCAAAAATTCACCTTCAATGGATACCCTCACACGTTGGCATTGAAGGCAATGAAGCTGCTGATGTGCTAGCGAAAAAAGGCACAAAAGAACCCTTGCCACAGAAAAATAAACTTACTTTTAAAGAAATAGAAACAATAGCCAAAACAAAAATAAACAAGAACTGGAGGATCCCACCTAAGCACAGTTGGTACAGTGGAGTGAACCCAGGAGGAGCTCTGAACATCAGAAATAGACAGCATCAAACAACACTAACAAGATTTAGAACAGGCCATCTCAAGCCATTAAAGATAGAAAATAATAACAAAATTTATCCCACTTGCCCAAAATGTAGTTTGGTACCTGCAGCTCCAGAACACATTTTGGCTTGCATTAGATGCACTAAACAGGACCTTTGGGAGAGGCCGCTGCTCATCATAAAACAGCTCGAGGAGCATGAACTCATGGAATTCGTGTAATCTTTACACAAGGGGATAAGAAACAACAACAACAACAACAACAACAAATTGTGTGACGTTTCGGTAACAGCATTGTTACCATGTCACATACTATTTATTTATGCCTTATTTTCTTGTAGATAAAATCACACACACACACACAAAAGCCTTTATTAAGACACACAGGTCTTACAGACGATTCTCCTTGGGGTTACAAGACGGAGAAAGTGGGAAATAAAAATGGTGAAAGAATATATACATATGGTAAATATATACAGATTATAAGAAATAATAAAGAAATAAGAAGAATTTTAAAAAATAAATAAATAAAATAAAAAATTTTTGGAAATATGGATGGTATATACAGGAAACATTATATAAAACAATCAAGCTAATAGATTAGTCTGAGTAAATTGGAGGAAAAGAAATTTATTATACAACAACAACAACAACAAAAACCTTATTAAGACCTTTCAGTCTTATACAGATTCTCCAAGCAGAAAATGTAGGATACATACAGGAAAAAAAAAAAATAATAATAGTACCTTAATGGTACATTATAGTGGAAACATTTTATAAAACAATCAAGCTAATAGATTAGTCTGGGTAAATTGGAGGAAAAGAAATTTATTATACATGGATTTGCCACGGATTCACCGCAAATGAAGATAAAAAAGCAAAAGCTAATCACAATCAATATTGAGATAATGAAATTTATACATTATAATTAAGACAATTGAGCTCATTAACATATTTAAAAGGGTAAATCCGAGAGGAAAAAAAAGATACAAAATAAAAAAATGAAAAAAAAAAAAAAAAAACACTGGAATTTACATATGATACATACACCAAGATTTTTCGTCTCAATAAAATAATTTCTCAGCTGATGAATGAAGGTTATAAAAATTTGAAGCGTAGATTTTTTAAACAATATTTTCATTCATAGAAAGCGAAATATATAAGAAATTAAAGCAAGGAAGGAATAAATATTATATCATGTCAGGTCTTGTTGAATTATTCGGTAGCAGCTCTGAGACAATCGAACAATCTTTTTGCACCAGGGGGTTCGCTCTTATCTCGCCGATAACGACTAATGTCAGATAACAGTTGTAAGATTTTCCAAGAGAATTTTCCTTTTCCCCTGTAAAAGATTGACAGTCGAGATAATGACAACTCCCTTAGGGCGGTTGTTTATACACAGATAACATTCCTGACCTTCTTTACTGAAAGACAAATAAAAGTCCTGGGAAGATTCGTGTTGAACCACCTAGAGAAGAGAAATTTAATTAAAGAAAACGTATCAAAGAGACGTAGAAAGTGAGAAAAGCAAAAGGAGAAGGTAATAAACAACAACAACAACAAAAACCTTTATTAAGACACTATTATTTGTAGGGTAATTTGAGTGGCGATGATTAACTGAGCATGTATTTCGGGTTTTCCTATTGGCGGAAAGATTGGATGATCTATTGATAGTCTCTGCCAGCAGGTCAGTGAAAAGGTATCGTTGGATTGACTATTTACAAGTGATTGTTTCCTAACTGCTTGCTACAATGAATGTCCATTGGCATCTACAATTTGTCCATCACAGACCTTATATGCTATGCCATTAATTAATAATTTATTGTCCCTTAGCTTAGCTAGAGTACCTTTTTCGACGAGTTCTCTTCTTTTGACATTCAAAACGCGCCGTTGTTCTCTCATCTTCATGCTATAGTCTTTCGATAGTGATATCTTAGTTCCTCTTAAATTGAGAGCAGCTTTGAATAGAGTTAATCTATCGTTTTGTTCTGGGACTTCAATCAGGATCGGTGCACCAGGTTTTCTGGATAATCGGTGGCATCGCGTGATGTTTATCTTCTCCGTTGTTTGCATATTTTCTTCGATAACCTTCCGTATCCGTTCTCGGCAGTCCTCGTTATTATCTTGTTCTATTTCGTAAAAAATGAGGTTCCTTTCTCTGCTCTTTGCATCCAAGTGTTCAAGCTGGTCTTCTAAGTTTGTAGATAAAATCTATAATCCAAATTGTGTAGAACTTACATGAGAGGACACTCACGCTAAAGGACATTTCTTTACAAAGGACAGTTTTCATTTGCCAAATTACCATTTTTACTGTTTTGCAAACTCTCCGGTAAGAAAACACCTTTCCCTAAAGGACACTTTAGCTCTGCAATTATCTCTACTTGTAATTTTTGAGGTTTATTCATTAGGGTCAGAAAAGTAAATGTCATTTTTCTATTGGTTTTTTTCTATCTGGAACGATAAAGCACAACTTGGATTATAGATTATAAACACAAGGTAATAAGATCAAATCCAAATATATAAATAGTGTGCGACGTTTCGGTAACAGCGTTGTTACCAAAACTATTTATTTATTTGGATTTGGTCTTATTACTTTGTGTCTATCTGGAACAAAAATTACTTCTTTCTTATCTCCATTCAACAATCATATTAGGGTATCAAGTTTGTAGAGCTGAGACTTTTGATGGTGTCTGCTGTAGATGAGTAGAGTTCATCAATGGATGAACCAATACAGTCAATAATGTGTTTTGGGGTTGCAGGTTGAGAATTACACTTAGTACATAGCGGGGAAAACCTTGCAACCATTCTGGAAAGTCATTGTCCGTAGATGACCAGACTTAAGTCTGGAAATCAAAGACTGTTGTTCTCTTGGGAGGACAGAACTTGTCCCTCCTGCTCTGTACCAGTCATGTGCAGCAGATTTTCATTCCTGCTGGTATTGGACCTTGATGGTACGGAGGAAATATTAAAAATTGTGTGAGTTGTATTGGTAGTCTTCCAAAACAAAATATTTGATCATTATTAGTAATGAGGACAATTTCTCATCTTTTCTCACTGTTTTGAGTGGAAGGAAATAAAAGCCAATAACACCAAAAACAAATAAAATGTTTGTGAAGTTTCAATAACAGCATTGTTACTATCATCAGACAAAATACTGAATGAGAATTTCACAGCATGTTCTTAAATAGAATTGTAGGCAAGTATGTAAACAAGATAGCAGATAATAAAATTAATTTTTAAGAAAGCTAAAATATACTAATTGGCACACACTATTAATTTATTTGGATTTGGTCTTAATAGTTTTTAACTCTATAATATAAATTGTGCTTTATCAGAGTGGAAGAGAAGCTTTGTAACAATCCACAATTTTTTTTTTAATTATCCCTAATGTACATGGTACAGGACATGATAATCATGGCGGGTAGAAGTTGGAGACTGCTTTTACTGTAAGTGCACCACATGTCTACACATATGAAAAGTAGTTCAACTTTTGCACTTACAAATGTCCCAGAGAACTTTGTTTGGTTACTTGCACTCACTGGTCGGGTTGGACTTAGGTAAGAATCGGGAGTCCCCATTTAGAGAAATTTTTTTTTTTATTATTATAAAAAAAAAAAAAGAGTTCTCAATGCGAGATTCAATTCCAGGTTGTATCAGTCAAAACCAACAGTTTAGATCATCCTTCCTTCCACCGACACCCTATTTAAACTAGGGTTTATCAGAGTGGAAGTTTTGTAACAAAATCCACAATAAGATTTAGTATATCAGACACAACAGGGGAGATTCCATTCAAAATAAATGCAATCTTTATTGTTAAAACATCACAGGTTCAAGTAATTAGGAACTTGGGAAGATCACATGGGGGTTAAGTAGGAACTGTGGCAGTGTTAGGTAGTAGGAGTGTGGGGATCCTCTAAGACCTCACTGAAACACAACAACACAACATTTAGTCTTCACATAAAACCATCGTTTTTTTTTTGCTTATCTCCAGTACACGTGGTACAGGCCATGATAATCATGGCGGGTAGAAGTAGGCGACTGCTTTTACTGTAAGTGCACCACATGTCTACACATGTGAAAAGCAGTTCGATTTTGCACTTACAAATGTGCCAGAGCCCCGTTTGGTTACTTGCACTCGATGGTGGGGTTGGACATTTGCAAGAATCAGGGGCAATTGAAGCATTTTTTTTTACAACCATCATCAGAGACCATCCTCTACTTTACATGACCTACTGGAGCCTCTACAAGTGAATATACAGATTTGGTCTCCTTAAAAATAAAGTCAAAAGAAAAGCTATGAGGATCCCTATCTTGGTTCTCTATCCCCTTGTTGAATTGTCAGTTCTGTCTATGGCTACTATGGCTAATCTATCCCAGGAAGTTATATTTGCTTTGATTATGTAAATATGTTGTTGTTTCTTATCCCCTTGTGTAAAGATTACACGAATCCCATGATATCTCATGGAATGGGGTGTAGCTTTCGTTGATCATGGCACCATGACACACTTTGGTGAAAGTCTGACTTTGCCTGTAGTTTGAGGCCGTCCCTAACATGGAAGCAGACGCCTTGTAAATATGTAAGTAGAGATAGAACTACATATTGAATCTTTCACCCAAGTTTACAACTCTCCCAATCAATTCTGAATTCACATAAGTACACAACCTCAAAAATACTACAGCAAATCTCAATTTCAACCAAATCTTCCCAGAGAGTGGGGATACTCTTAGCTATTCCTGGAGGTGGTCGATCTTTTTTCACTTTACAAAGGAACTTCGCTACTGGCAGTCTCAAGTCTGGATAAAAGAGAAGCAGCACAACAAGATCATTAAACAGTCAGGCTTAGCTGACCCTGTAAGATACTCCAAGTTACATAGCAATATTTTCCTCTGGAGGCCTTTCAATATTGGAACAAAGTTGGTCTGCTCTATTGAAGAATGCTACAAGTCTAAAAAAAACTAAAGCAGACACATTTTATATTTCCTGATCATAAAGCTAAAGGTTCATAGACATTTTTAAAAATCCAATTGGAGTTGCCAAGATATGACTCCTGTTCGGGAAGGTGTTCAGCGTCGGCCTCCATCCCGAGGCAGTGAAACTGACAAGTGTGACTATCTACTACAACTTTGTATTATCCTTACACTGCTCTTCCTTTAACATCACATTGGCTGAATTACACAACTAAAGAACTATTCTGCACTTTATTAATAAATAAAACTTCCTATTATCCTTACTATACGATGAGGGGAAAATATATATTTTTTTTTATTCAACAACAACAAAAAGCCTTTATTTAGGGTCACTGACCCTATACAGGATTCACCAGAGGTATGCATAAGAACAAAGCAGTGAGACAAAGGAAACAACGATATAGACAGAAGAAAAAGAGAAAAAAAAAACAAGAAAGAGAAAGAGGGAAGCAAGAAAAACAACACAAAAAGAGTAGCAGTAAGAAAGTGAGGAGTGAGTGTCACTTGGCCTATGTATATTGGCCTATATATATTGGTAGAGAGAGAGGGTTCATTAGTGGAGAGCAGTTTAATGAACAATCTTAACAGAAGAAAGATTAGCTTCAACTAAACAATATTCCAAAATAAAAGGTATACTTGTAAAACCAAGAACGAGTCCACTGAAACATGAAGAAACAACAATAAAGAAAAGAAACAAAAAAAAAACTAACAAGAAATGACAACAAAATCAACAAGAAATGGCAAGAAATAACAAGAAGCAAAAAAAAAACTATGACAAGGAACAGCAAGAAACAAGAATAAAAAAGGACAAGGGATTGTGATAACTTACCTCTCTTTTCAGACAAGTCCACCAGAGCCCAGGCAGTAGTTTGTCCAACAAACATGGCTGTGACAGCAATGGCGATGCATAGGGGCTTGTTGTGGATAGGCATGGGGAAGTTCTGGCACCCACAATAGAGTTAGATGTATGGTAGAGATCCCTACAACCAAATCTATCAAATATTCCTTAAAATGACACAGTCAGTCTGGTAGGTGGTAAAACTTGTGGCTTGATATAACCCATTTCAAATATTCATTTGAAGCATTTAATTCACAGCATTAGTTTCCAAAACTAAAACAATTTGTTTGCCCAATTTAAATATTGTCCAGGAAAGGAAAAAATAAATGTGTTTAAATATTATTTTAGTAGAGAAAAAATCATTTCCCTATATACATATGTACACATTCTTCTCTCTATAAGAGCCTCCTCAAGGGACAAAGCATTTTAAAGGGAGCGGTGCAACTTTTTGTACCTGGATACTTTCCTCTTGTAACTTTATGATATATATTTTGGTAAAACAACGCTGTTACCGAAACGCCACATACTATTTATTTGGATTTGGTCTTATTACCTTGTGTTTATAATCTATAATCCAAATTGTGCCTTATCATCAACAAATAAATTATATTTTTATCCAATATGTACCTTTTTAATTAAAAATACATTTTTTTAATAAATTTATAGAAAGTCATCTGGGTGAATCTTCTGGTAAAATGATTCAGAAGCTCAATTTATCTTCTTAAAGTCATCTTGTTTTGACATCAGAGATATCAAATTATTATTTTATCACAAGGAATACAAAAACTTATATTCTCCTGAGAGATACAGAAGATGATTAAGTAAAAAATTTAAAAAAACAGGGGGGGGGGGGGGAGAATAAATCAAATTTATAAAGTTGTATAGGTTATACACACATGGACAAAACTTAAGTTGTTACCACAATTTGTACAAATTATTTGAATTAAGTCTTATTTTCTTGTATTATAATCTATAATCCAAATTGTGCTTTATCAAGGAAGTTGTACCCTTTACCATGTACATCAGAATTCAGACAACCCTGAAAGATATGTTGATACACAGTGACCTTTATTGAAGGCACACAAGATAACTAAGTGTGAACCAAATTGTCTGTCTTAAGGCATTTCAATTTTTTTTTTTTAATCCCCAGAGGTTTGTATAGGGTGATTTAGGTTAAGAAATGTACAAAGGCACAATTACCTATTTTTTTACTAGTCATGTATAAAGTGATTTTAGCTGTCAATCTGAGTTTTAAAAAATGTAGGTTTTAACCAAATTGTCACAAATTTTCTACAATAAATAAATTTTAAAAATAATGTTTAGAAACAATAAGACTTAAATTAACACATAGCAATAACGCGCCATCTATACATATAAAATGAAAGAATTTAAAAGCACGAATGTTTCTTTTATACATAATACAAACTTCTAATGTATTGGGAGGGCTTGGCTCATCAGTGGTGAACCCTCCCAGCGGTTTCGCCAATTTAATCCACCAGACCGCTTCTCAGAAGCTCTAATACTGTATTGGACGATTCTGCTTATATATGCAGCACTGAAGGGTGGAATCTCAGAAATGGTTTTCAAGAAAACTATGGACATAAGCTTATAGGACAGTAGAATTACATTCAAATATTTGCATCGAGCAATGCTCTTCTGCAAACAATAAAGACAAGGTCAGTTAGACATAAATTAACACATAGCAATATCGCGCCATACATATTTTTTCATTGCAGTAAGGGCATTAGAAGTTTGTATTATGTATAAAAGAAACATTCGTGCTTTAAATTCTTTCATTTTATATAATAAGACCTAAATTCAAATAAATTACTTATTACCTTGTTTTTCTAATCTATAATTCAAATTGTGCCTAACCAAAAATTAGGGTTGTTGTAAAATGATTTTTTTTGGAGGGGGAATATGGGTGTTTTTTAAGTATATTTCTCAAGTGATAAGGCTGTTACAAAAACGTCATTCTATTTATTTGGATTTGATCTTATTACCTTATGTGCTTATATTTCTCAAGAAATTATTTCAATAATTTCCTATGATAAATCACAATTTGGATTATAGATTATAATACAAGAAAATAAGACCTAATCCAAATGATTCAATAGTGTGTGACATTTCGGCAACAGCATTGTTACCATCACAAGAATAATGCATTTATTCTTTTGTCTGATGATGGTGACAATGCTGTTGCCGAAAAATTACACACTATTAAATTATTTGGATTTAGGTCTTATTTTCTTGTACAATTTTTTTCTATTTTAAATACCTAAAATGATAAAGCACAATTTCTTGTATTATTTTAAATACCAAAAAGATATTGGGTAGTAAAAAGGAGTGGGGCATGTGGCACAAGTTTGAGAAAAACAATGACCTTTAAAATATTCCATTGTTTTTAAATAAGGTCAAAAATTATATAATGTATACAAGCATTTTTTTATAAACAATCATCCTACAACTTTTTTAATTAACAACACTCCAAGAGATCAGAATTTTTTTTTTTTTTTAATTGTAGCTTAAAGCGATATTCGCTCTTCAACAAGCTTAATAATAAAAAAAAAACATTTCTTACAAGAAATATTTATGAAAAATCTTTTGTAAAATTTTTATGCAAATTTTTATGCAAATAGACATTATAATATTCAACATCTATACTTTAATTCAATTGGAAGTAACTTGTCCCATGAAATTCTGACTTAAGCTTGTCTGTATATAACAATGAAATATAACACACACAAACTTTTATTAGGGATCAATCCCCATACAGCATTCTCCCAGTATAGCAATGGTTTTATTTGAACATAAATGTGAAATACTATATATGTACTAATTAAAAATATATTTAAATCCATCTTATATATGCATTAAAATTATTAGTTAAAACCTTTAAAGTCTGGTTAAATGTATCTGCAGGAAAAAAAAAACTAGTGTTTGAAGGTCAAATTGTTTCCTTTGATTTAGGGGTAGACCAAAGAGTGACCCAAATATATTTTTATGCAAGAAATTATTTAGATTCTATTATTTAAGTCTGTGTTCTCTCTCTTATTTAAAACATCAAAAAAATAATAATTTCAGTTAGCTCCGAAAGGTTTTTTTTAAATGCTTTTCTATTTCAGTTTATGTACATTATACGTGGTCTTGCAAATCAGTGTGGGTGAATTTAATTGCTAAACACGATAAAAATAAATAAACAGCTTTGTTTAACATTCTTATTTAATAAACTATTATCATTTTAAGTTAAATGGCAGTTTATTGAATAATTATATATTTTAAAAGGCTCTCTTTACCTGGATCGGTGAAAGAAAATTTTTTTCTAAATATTTCGAAGGATCGCTCTCTATCAATTTATTTCAATAAATCACAAATTCAGGAGAGAGATTATATATATTTATTATACTAAAAAAAAAAAGACTTACCGATCCAAAATACCCTCTATCTTGTGCTACTTCAGACACATGTTGTTCAGGAGCTTTGGTCATGGGGCTAAAAAACTTTTTTACCCCTCTGATAGAGCCTCTTGCTGCCTTTACTAAAAGACTCATTTTTTAAAATAATTTTCGATCTATCAAAAAATACTAGAATGCCTCTTAGTAAGAGCAATAAGCAGAAGGATTCAAACGTGTGGAGAGTAGAAAACAAATGTTGAAAAAATAAAAATAAAACAGAGTAAAATTATCTGTGCAAATGTTACAATGATAATCGAATGTTTATTCTTGAATTGTGAAACTACTTTATAAAGAGTGTTTACTTAATTCAAACATCTTATATTAATTTTTGTTATTTTTAGAAACATTTAAATTCACAAATATATTATTTTATCAAGATGTAAAAGTTTTAGTTTTCATTTAGAGTGATAATGTCATAGTTTAATAACACCTTTCATCTTGATAACAGCTTTTGCATCTCTTAATAAAAACATTTTCATTTTATTTATGGCCTTGAATTTTATATGAAAATTTTATATGTAATATAAACACTTTTATTTTAATTAGAGTCTATAGGTCATGTACTTTAAGGCAAGTATTATATTCTAATAACTTAAGAATTTTTATGCCTGAGTTATATATTTTTATTCTTTTTATCAAATCGTTAATTATTCATTAATGTCAAAAAATAGGCGCTAGTGGCCACAGAAGCACATACTGTAAATTTATTCACGATGGCTAATATATAGATTTAAGGCTGTTCTGGCCAGCAATAAAGTGCTTTAAGAGGGTAATTACTTGAATTAGTAGAACAGATTTTATGTAACAATTAAGTAAACAAATTAACAAATCAAATCAATTGAAATACACTTAAAATCTTCCAGGAGGATAAAAACTCTTGATATCAATGAACCATTTACACAACCAATTTACACTCAATTTTTTATTATCTACAGTTTTTCATGCTTTGTTGCAGCTTATCTAACTGATCCAACATCCAACTGATAAGATGTCGCCAGGCTATTTTTTTTTAAGTTTCTCCAATAATTCAGGTTTGAATGCGTTAATTTTAAGTAGAGTTGCTGTCTAGAATCTATGAAGATGGTAGGATGAGAATTTAAAAAAGGAAGTGGTTGACTGTTTGATTCCCTTGGTGATAGTGCTGGCAGACAGGTCGTTATTTTTGGATATTATGGGGATGCTAGCTTGAATGAAATCATGTCCTGTTAGGATTGTGGAAGTGATTTATTTATTGTTTAGTTTAGGGAGAATTAAATAGGGCAGGGGTCTACAACTTGCTGCTCGCGAGCCACATGTAGCTCTTTGAATGTGAAGCTGCGTGTAGTACTCGCGTAAATAAAAAAACTTTATTTATGCGAGTGCTATTTATTGTTGGCGAGAAAAAATTTGTGGCTCTTTAAAAACTTTGTAAATTGTGATTTTTGACTCTTCTGACACAAAAGGTTGCCGGCCCCTGCACTAGGGGATGCAACCACTCTTCTTTGATATCTTGTAGCGTGGTCTGTCCATAGTAGGAGGGCGAACTGTTTATCTTAAGAATGTATATCCTTTCTAGGCAGAATTGTGAAGTGTAGAGGCATGTTGGACTTAGCTGCGAATCTGCTGACTTGATAACGCTGCTCATTTCCTTCAATGCCGCAATGGCCTCGGACCCAGCTAATTTGAACATTTTCCATAGTATTGAGGTTACTGACCATTATTAACAGTAATTAAGATTCTTGGGATATCAGGTGACAGATGGCGTGAAGAGCTGCCTCTAAAATCAGAAGCTATGACATTGTCTTGTCGCTGTATGATCTGAATAGATCTGGTAGCATATAGGATGGCCAATAGTTCACCTGGAAGGAGTTTGAGTTGCTGAGGTTAGCAGGGAGGTGGGAGCACAACTTCTGCACCAACACCATTGGAGGACTAAGAGCCATCTGTGAATATAATAGTGGTTTGTTCTGGTAGTGTCTTTGAAATTGAAGGAGCTTTCTAAGATGAGGATAAGGTACCAAGAACGTGACTCAAAAGGGCCTTCTCTAAACGCGTCTAAGTATGCAAGTCTGAAATTGATAGATATATCCAGTGGAGGACAGCCTGTGAGGAAGATTGCTGGGATAATTGAAGTACAAGGACCTCCTCTGATTAAAGCTTTAGCATATTGTAATAGAGACTACGTAGCTTACATATGTCACTGTTGTTGAACACCCGCTTGCCCTAAACATAAGAGCTATAGAGGATGGCAGGGAGGATCACCATTTTATTTATTTTTCGGCCCGCTCTGAAGGTGAATCCGAATGGATCGTATTGGTTAGCCTAGAAAGATCCACCTTCACCTCTAGGGGGGTGTTTTTTAAATGTCCAAAAATGCTTCTTTTTTTCGTTTCAAAAGTGACACCAAAGATTTTTAAGGTATTATCGATGAGGATAGGATTATTTTGTAAAAATATGGTAGCCTTCAAATAGAAGAGACAGGTCTGGGTTTTTCTTGAGTTGAAGGTCAACCCCTGAGTCTTGCCCCAAAGAAAAAGCAGTTTTAGATATTTAAAGATCTCTTATATTGGAAATATGCAGAGGAAGCGAATTAGTACTGTAATATTGTCTTCAAAACGAATGATTTCACAGTGTAGTCCTGTATAGTTATGGTCACGGAGGCCTTGAATGATGGTGTGCATCTGGAGGGCGTCAAAGGCGTGGCTGATGTCCAGGACCAATAACTCTTTCCTTCCTCCAGTGCTGCAGGCTTCCGCTGATGATGTTGTTAATAGTTTCTCAGCTGAGAACCCAGGGAGTTAGCCAAACTGCTGGGATGAGAATCAACCTTGGTGATCGGCAAGCCATTACAGTCGCGCCAGGATACACCGTTCAAAGACATTGGTCAATGTAATGAGCAGCATGATGATGGAACGGTGCTTATACAGTGAGCAGGAGAAGTGGAGTTTTGTTTGGGATGAGAAAAAAAATAGTCCGATTTCCGCAGGGTTGAGAAGTGTCCAAGACGCAGGCACTTGGGGAAGAGTTGCTGCAGTGCTGGTTCACCAAGTAGGAAACACCTGATTCTGAGCCTGTCGGGCCATGGGATTTTCTTCGACCGCATTCGCGCGGAATACTTCAAACACTGTGAAGGCTCGTTTTTGATTGTAGGATGAAAGCCAATCTCACTCTCTCCAATGATGGGGTTGGCGCTGTCTGGCCCAAAAGAGTGCTGGAGTGCTTTCTGGCAGGTTTCCTCTGGGGTTAAGGGGGTGCTGTCCTTGTGTTTAAGCAGAGGTGGTCCCAGAGAGATTCTCCATACTCTAAAGATATATCAGTAAATGAGTTCCATGCGGCTGAGAATACCTCTTGGCAGAGGGATAGCCAAATTTTACCCACCTTATAGCTGCTTTGAGTTTGTTGTGGCAAATGTTCTGTATAGTCCTTTGAAAGAGTTCCTGATGTGGAAGGAGGTGCTTTAATAGAAACGTCGTGATATTAAGAAGCTTGGAAAGATTTTTGTTCCACCATGGTTTTGATGTTATAAAAGATATAGATTTATATTTCATCGATACGTTGCAGGCCTCCTGAAGACAATTAGTGAGGAGAGAAACCACCTCATGGATGTCTCTCGGAGTGATTGTTGATTGGAAATCCGAGCCGATGTGGTAAAGGGTGGACACAACTAAGACTGTGAAAGCCTCTTACAAGCATAACGTCTCAACCCAGGAGCTGGTGGGCTCTCTCTCTCTATCTCTCGACCTTCACCAACAACGACGGCAACGCCATTTAACAGTCGCTTCGCTCAGGATCCAAGCTCCGAAGAAGCCATCGCCGACTTCCTAGCTGAAGTGACTCCCCTGGAGTTCGACGAGTAGGACCAGCTCTTTCTCGCTGACATCTCCCGTGACCAGATAGCGGCAGCCATCCACCGCCTGCCAAATGGCCGTGCCTCGGGATGGGATCGACTACCCTCCGAGTTTGTCAAAGCCTTTGAAGATTTCTTCGCCGAAGTTCTTTGGAAAGTCTTCGAGGCTTCTCGACTCCGCAGGGCCTTACCTCCATCCTCAAGGCGCAACAAGGTCATCCTGCTGCCGAAGGTGCACGGTGGTCCAGGCCTACAGGCATTCCGGATAATCAGCCTGACAAAGACTGACTACAGGGTCCTCAGGGTCCTACGCCGTTCCAGGAGCTACCTGTTAGCCCTGCTGGAGAAGCTGGGCCTACCATCTACCTTCCTAAAGTGGATTGCTGTCCTCTAGGGGAAGTAGACGCCTCCATCCAGGTCGGAGATATCTATATCAAGGCCTTCCCGCTTCTCAACGCGGTGAGGCAGGCTGCCCGTCTCAGCGCCGCGCTCTTCAGCATCGGAGTTCGACCTCTGCTACGCCGCCTCGAGAGGACCTTGGGCCGCGGCAGCGTGGTCGCCTATGCGAACGACATCGTACTCTTCGTCAGGGACGACGCTCAAGTTTGAGCTCGTGCCCCTGACCTTCAAAGAGTTCGCATGTCCTCCAGGGTGACTGTCAACTTCAAGATGATCTGCGGGCTCTGGTGCGGTTCCTGGAAGCACCACCAGACGGATTCTCCTATGGGAATCTCCTGGACGTCCGAGTCGCTGACCGTCCTGGGCTGCACCACCACAACCAGGAACACCGTCGCCTCCCACGCCTCACACCTGATGGGGCTGCTGGAGCGAGCCATCGCGAGGTGGTCGCCCTTCACCCGCGGCGTGTCGCTGGTGGGTCGTGCCCGCGCGGCCAACCGCCTGGTCCCGGGTTCCATACTGCACCACCTCCACGGCTAATTTCCACCTGAAACCACCATCGGCCTGCTGCAGGCGCGGCTGGTGCGCTTCGTGTGGGGTGCGAGACGAGTCTCGTGGCTCCCCGGGCGCATCCTGGCTCGTTCAGTCTCCTATGGTGGCGTCAGCCTGCTTAACATCGCGGGCCAGCTTCGGCTCGCCTGCCTGAAAGGGGTCTATGCCTCACTTCGCGGCGCCGCCAACGGCTACTCGTGGCTGGTCCGCAGCCGGGCGTGGCTGACACCACGGCTCCTGACGTCTGGCTGTCGCCTAGGAGGAGGAGACTGCTGATCCTCTGGGAGGCCGCGTCCAGCGTCCTCGAGCTTGACCACAGGGTTCTGCGGCCAGCCTGCCGGAGGTCTCTTCACTTATGAGGCGACAACAGGCACCTGCGGCCGCCAGACTTCTCCGATGGCGCCCCTGCCCTAACACGCTCAACGCGGGCCGCGCTCATGGATGCCCAGCACCTGGGGGCCTTCTGCCAGCGTCTCCTGCAGGAAAACGCCAGCTCCAGCTATCATGCGGAGTACGAGGCTAAGACCATCGTCCTGCGGGGATCAGCGACCCCCATCACCCGCCTAACCAGCCAGAGGGTGCATGCGGCACGGCTCCAGGTGCATCCTGTTGCAGAGCTAGCTGCGCGGTGGATTTCTACTGTGGATGTGCCTGCTCCATCCCCTAGGCTGACTTGCGTCGGAACTGATTCTCGGGGCATGACGCAGATTTCATCCTACGACTGGCCCTTCACGCACTACCACATCCTGACCATCCTGCCTCGAGGCGTGCCAACTGTGCCGCCTGTGGGTCCAGCGACGGGTCGCTGACCCACAGATACTGGAGTTGCCGAGCCGTGCGGTGCGACCCCGGGAGATGGTTCGCCTCCTGTGAAGTGCCCCTGGATCTGCAGGCCTGGCTCTTTGGCGTCGGACTCCAGGTTGAAAAGTGGGCGTTGGCATCTAAGCCTAGAATGCACGGGAATGGCGCCCTGATCAGAGATGCTTCAAGGCCGTGCACTGTTGTGCCAGTATGCTGAGGTGATAACAAGAGAATAATTGTCTAAACCAATCAGGGAAGTGGAAATATTTGGGTCAGGGGAACTAAGTGGAATGGGGTTGAAGTTTAAGTGTATAACAAGTTCAGCAAGAGCTTTGATTAATTGAGAATAGATATAGTAAAATTTAAATCAGGCCAATGAAGTTTTTTTGGTAATTCTTGAAGTATAGAACAATGTATACTCAATTATGTTATGCTCTTATGCTGGTAAGTTCGAGGACTGTATAGGGCGACTTCCTGAGATTGACTTGGAGTATTCTGAAGGACCTAGTCATACCTGGACTGTTGAGCCAATTTGGCCTTCACCAGGGAACAAGTCCGAAAGTTAAGCACCGAGTGTTTTTTTAAATAATTGATTGAAAACTAGTTTATACATTACAAATTACCGATAATATGTGATCTATTTAGTCTTATATTAAATAATATATTTATATATTAAAAATATTATTATATTAGTTTTTTTTTTTCAAATATAATTTTTATATAAGATGTGGAAATTTGACCACAACTCTCGATTTAAAGTCTGAAATAGTTTTTGTTTATGTTTTTATTTATCCTTTTAAATGATAGAAATTTTGTGGGCTATCTCTTTTTGAGGTTGCAAAGAGTTATATGTATTTTTCAAATATAATAATGAAAACATTCATTCATTTAAGCCATATATTTGAAAAAATAATAATTTTATATATTTATAAAATTTTAACTTAAAATATATATTATGCACTCATAAACAAATACCAATTTTTTCAAAATGAGATAGGGAGAAAAAGAGGCCCAAATAATTATATGAAATGTCTATTAATTAATATATTGGGTATGTTGTTTTTTTGCAATTAAATTTAACTTGACTGTCTCATTAAATGGTGAAATATTAAAAAAATTCTGGTATTATTTTTGATATCACACATTTCAGGTATTATATAAAACTTTTTTTTCATGTGAACAATACTGACAAAAAAAAAATATTTGAGCTTTAAATGAAAATATTACAGATTTACAAACTCCGCCTTTGCTGGTCCCAAGCCTGGATGAAAAAGGAGGAGGGGGAGCAGTAACAAGCTCGCTAAAAAACCTGGGCTCAGCTGGCCCGGCTGATAGTACCCTGTAAGTGTTTCTAATTCAGGAATACAGGATGAGTAGCGTTTGTACTCCATGTTAGGAGCGGCTGCACATGGTGTCTGTTCCTCATGTCAGAGGCGGCCATTTCTTTTGGAGCTAAGTTGGCCTGCCACTGAGTAGTGCTCAGTCTTAACAAGGGCAGACACATTCTACTTCACCCAGTCATGATCTCAAGCTTTACAAGGTTGATACCCTAATATGATTGAGTGGAGATAAGAAAGAAGAAGACAGATTTATAGAACTTCAATACAAATTATTACATCAAAAAATGACATTAATTGAATAATTCAGCATTGGATTTTTTTTTAAATTGAAAACATATTAATATATTAGATTGATGCACAAATAAAATCATTTCAAACAAAACTTGAATAAATAAAGCAGAAGCCTATAGATTCCATATATATTTATAAAAATTTTAAGCTATTATAGACGTGTATGATTCTTTTAAAAATTAAACAATTTCTACTGCCCTTACTGCAATGGAAAAATTATGGGAGGGCCTGGCTCATCAGTGGCTGGGAGGGTTCACCACTGATGAGCCAGGCCCTCCCATTAATTTTTCCATTGCAGTAAGGGCAGTAGAAATTGTTTAATTTTTAAAAGAATCATACGCGTCTATAATAGTTTCGAATTTTCATAACAGATGGCACGCTAATGCATCATAATATATAATTCTATTTTAAAAAGATGCATATATTGTATTTCTAGTTATTTTATTGTTCCAATATTTCGAGGGGCAATTCGCCTCTCTTTATCGAGGATGTTTGTGTTTTTCACCAAAACATGCTAGCACGCGTACACCACTCTCGTTCTACAAGGCCAATGAAAGAATTGTATCTTTGATTTAACTTTTGTATTCAGTATATATACAGCTAATAATTATATATAATATTATAGATTATTATTTTATCTATGAAAGATAGAGAGATTTATATATAACAGTGTAATTGTAAATAATTCTGTGTATATATACTAATTCTAAATTAATATATATATATATTTTTTTCCAATGAGAAATACATTTGTTTATATTCCCCAGTTGCAAAAAATTCTGGAGGCAATATAAACATTGAAGTCGGTTTTAAGCTTGGTTTTTAAAAACATTTCTTGTGTTTAGGAAGTGGTTGAGGTGTATGAAAAAGTGACAATCAGTAGGTGAGAGGCAATTATGATAGGTCATCAAGAGTTAGTTCAACTTGTGCAGTCATTACTGTCTCATTATTCTTCTTCTTCTTTCTTATCTCCACACTGGGTGAAGTAGAATTCGTCTGCCTTTGTCATTAAGACTGGGAGCACTACTCAGTGGCAGGCCAACTTAGCTAAAAAAAAAAAGGCCACCTCTGACATGAGGAACAGACGCCATGTGCAGCCACTCCTAACATGGAGTACAAACGCTGCTAATCCTGTATCCCTGGATTAGGAGCCCTTACAGGGTACTATCAGCCGGGCCAGCTGAACCCAGGTTTTTTAGCAAGCTTGTTACTGCTCCCCCTCCTCCTTTTTCATCCGGGCTTGGGACCAGCAAAGGCTGAGTTCCAACTCATTTTTGAGATATGTCATTGCCGTGGAGAAGAATTGACCCCATTTCAATTTATTACTATAGGGCAGGGGTCAGCAAACTGCCTCTCGCGAGCTACATGCGGCTCTTTGGATGTGAAGCTGTGGCTCTTTATATAGTTCCAAACTCCACCTTTGCCAGTCCCAAGCCCGGATGAAAAAGGAGGAGGGGGAGCAGTAACAAGCTCAGTAAAAAACCTGGGTTCAGCTGGCCCGGCTGATAGTACCCTGTAAGGGCTCCTAATCCAGGGATACAGGATGAGCAGCGTCTGTACTCCATGTTAGGAGCGGCTGCACATGGCGTCTGTTCCTCATGTCAGAGGCGGCCATTTTTTTTTGGAGCTAAGTCGGCCTGCCACTGAGTAGTGCTCCCAGTCTTAATGACAAAGGCAGATGCATTTTACTTCACCCAGTGTGGAGATAAGAAAGAAGAAGAAGATATAGTTCCAAACGTAAATATTATTTATGCGAGTACTATTTATTGTTGGCAAGAAAAAAATTTGTGGCTTATTAAAAACTTTGAAATTTTGTAAATTGTAATTTTTGACTCTTCAGACTCAAAAGTTTGCCGACCCCTACTATAGGGAATGGATAAGACACAATTTGGATTATAGATTATAAAAACACAAGGTAGTAAGTCAAACAATAACACAGTTTTCTAGAGTTGAGTTTCTTTTCATTTTATTAATGTAGTCTCAATCTTTCGGGTATTTCTCTCCTTCAACAGGAGAACATAAATAAACAAATAAAATGCTGCCTGATGCTAAACTAAGAATAGTTGAATTAAAATTTTTAAAAAGAAACTTGGGAGAGTCCTCGACATTTGGCCCAATCTGAACTAAGCCTCTCATTGGTCGTGACGTCACAGTGATGCGTGATGTAAACAAAGGCTATGATTGGTTCACCCAGAAACTTATCCCTGGAAGCCTGATATTTTCATCTTGATAAACTGATGCCATTTAAAAAAAAATCTATATTCAATGATATATATATATATATATTTTTTTTTGTTTTTGACCAGGCTTCCTGTGAATTGTCTGCCTTCATCTAAAGGAAGAAATGTCAAATGGTATGCTAGCTTTTCATATTTTACATTTGTATTGACTCCGTGACCTTGTTTAATTATACAATGGGCTAATAATAATAATAATAAAAATTTGTATTGGCCGATATGCAGTAGAGTTTTATGTAAATTAAGCTGTGGTAATTGATAGGCATAACAAAATCTGTTACCGCTGGAAGGGTTCACCATTGATGAGCCAGGCTCTCCCATTAATTTTTCCATTGCAGTAAGGGCAGTAGAAATTGTTTAATTTCAAAAAGAATCTTACGCGTCTAAAATAGTTTCTAATTTTCATAACAAAATCTGTTGGAATTTATTGCAGATACAAGAAATGGAGACAATATTAATGAGGTGAGTATAACCCCCTCTTTCTCTCTCTTTGTTCAAGAACAAAACTCTTCATTTAAGAATTCAGTTTCCTAGATAAGGGTTTTGCAACTTTTTGAGTCAGAAGAGTCAAAAATTACAATATTCAATATTTCAAAGTTTTTAAAGAGCCACAAAATGTTTTTTTCTTGCCAACAATGAATAGTATTAAAAATAAAAAAGGCATATCCTGACCAAGAGCACATGTGCATTTCAGAAGGCAGAGCGCCATTTGGTGGAACAGAAATCAACTATTCATTGATTTAACCTGTTCCCTGATATTTGGCCAACTCAATTTCTTGATAAATCAAGAAAAGCCATCCACGAACGCATTTCGCACTGTTGGCGCTCGTCAGAGGGGAGTAGGCTGTATCACTGCGACCAAAAAAAAGATTTTTGGTCCCAGTGGCTTCTTGAGAAACCAAGAAATGAATATTTAAGGCCAAATTTGCGTAAATACGCTGAATGAATAGTATTCGCATAAATAATATTTGCATATGGAACTATATAAAGAACTGCAGCTTCACATCCAAAGAGCCGCATGTGGCTCACGAGCTGCAGGTTACTGACTTCTGGCCTAAATCAAACTACGATGCAAACTTCATTTCAAGTTTCATTTCTACAAGATTTTTTTTTTATACAATAAAACCTCCCTGTAAAGGACAACACCTAGTTTCAGAACAAAAGTGTCCTTTAAGGAGAGGTGTCCTCATACTGGAGAGCTGCTACAAGGTAATAAGACCAAATCCAAATAAATTAATAGTGTATGACAGTTCGGTATTTATTTATGCTTATGAGGTGATACAGCAACGTCTTTACAATAAGAGAGGAGACAAAATGAATCAAATCTAGAAAAAAGAAGTGAGGACTTCTCGGTCATTAAAGTCTGAGAGGCAAGGCCTTCAGCCAGTTCAGGGCTTCCGGGGTGACAGAGTGGAGATTGGAGATTCCTCCATTGAATTTGTACAGCGGGCAGTCATCTAGTATATGGGACATTGATTGTGGAACGTTGCAGGCACAATTTGGATCTTTGGTGTAGCCCCATAACTTCATACAGTTCGGTAATAGAGTTGTTACCGAAACATCACACCTTATTAATTTATTTTGATTTAGTCTTATTACCTTGTAATTCCCCTTATACAAAAGTCTATATGATATCCCTCTCTATGTGTAACACACACTTTTGTTCTCGTTAAATCATTTTACAAATTTTTTTCCTAGTGAGAGAGAGAGAGGAAGTGACATATCAGCATTGCCAAAATCTTCAGTGAAGAGATTTTCAAAGAATTTATTCTCTGTAGTGCGATGTTATAGGGGAAATATTTACTCTCTTCTGATAAGGCACAATTTGTGGATTGTAGATTATAAACACAAGGTAATAAGACCAAATCCAAATGAATAAATAGTGTGTGATGTTTAATAATAGTTAAAATGGTAATTTTGACAATGAAAACTATTTATGATAAAATTGTGAAAAAGTATTAAAATTACAATTATATTCTCACAATGAGTATCTTTTTTATTTAAAAAACACTAGTTTTCAAGCGTTAATCACTCTTCAACTCTTCAACGGGCTTACAATAATATCGACTTGATCCCACCAGAAATATTTACAAAAAACAAACAATACCGATATCTCAGAAGAAATCAATAGATCAATTTTATAGGTTCTGGATGCCCTAAAAATTAAAATAGACATATTCCATAAAATAGTTAAATTACAAACCAATTCAAAATTTTCAGTTATAAATATATCCACGCAGCGTGCGTTTGTTTTTTGTAAATATTTCTGGTAGGATCAAGTCGATATTATTGTAAGCCCGTTGAAGAGCGATTAACGCTTGAAAGCTAGCGTTTTTTAAATAAAAAAGATACCCATTGTGAGAATATAATTATAATTTTAATAAAATGAAATCTATTCCTTGTAGAGAGATGTCCTCTAGCGGGAGTGTCCTCTTGTAGAGGTTCTACTGTATTTGTAATTATGAGATGATGTTTCTGCCAATAAATGTTTGTAGGTTGTATAGGAGTGCAGCAAATATGGCAGTGAGAGTATGTTATAGAAAATACTTAAGTTTCCTCTCACTCAGAAGATAATCTCACAGAAGGTTAAATCTTTAATTAAAAAGACATATATTGGATAAAAAAAATCATTTATTTTACCATTATTTCAGTTGGTGAACGCCAACCTTTATCAAGGTGTTTTGCAAGGCGTAGAGCGTCATAACCAAAACTGTTTGAAATCTTTTTGAAAATAGAGCAATCCATAAATAAATCTTTAATTAAAAAGGCATATATTGGATCAAAAAAATCATTTATTTTACCAATATTTCAGTTGGCTGAGCACCAACCTTTATCAAGGTATTATAACATATTAATGTGTGAGAGTTAAATGTTCTGGTGAAATTTCCAGGAGGCCATCTTCCCCCATCATTACCTCCGTGACCTCAGGCAAACTGCGGAATTCCTGGAGAACCTTCACACACACTTGGAGAAACACAGTTGCAGTAAGTTTGGATCATTATTTGTCATTCTATGCCACTCAGTACATTAACTAAACAGAGCCCTGGTTTCTTGTCAAATGCAAAGTTGAACCACTTCTGTGTGTCATAAAAGAGTACAGTAGAACCTCTCTGTAAAGGACACCAAATTACAGAGCCAAAGTGTCCTTTAAAGAGAGGTGTCCTATTACCAGAGAGTTTCTTAATAGTAAAAATGGTAATTTTTGCAAATGGAAACTGTCCTTCTTAGAGAGGTGTCCTCTAGTGCAAGTGTCCTCTCATGGAGGTTATACTGTATAAACCCCCTTGCCAGAAGGAATGAAAATCTGCAGCACATGACTGGTACAGAGCAGGAGGGACAATTCTGTCCTCCAAAAGGACATCAGTCCTTGATTTCCAGATTTAAGTCTGGTCATCTACAGACAATGACTTTCCAGAATGGTTGCAAGGTTTATCCACTATGTACCAAGTGCAATTCTCAACCTGCAACCCCAAATCACATCATTGACTGTATTGACTCATCCATTGATGTGCTCTACTCATCCCCAGCAGACACCATCTAAAAGCTCCACAGGCTCATTGATACCCTGATTGTTGAGTGGAGATAGGAATGAAGAAGAGAAACTCTTTTATTAGTATCCATCAGGTAGAGTTCAACTTTTGGTAACAATACAGACAAGTATTTTTCAATTTGACCATCATTCGCAGATCATCCAATGACCCTTTGTTATATAACTATAGTTATATCAATATCACACTGGGGTTATAACATTACAACATACATTTACGAGTGTCATTCTTCGTCGCCTCTGTCACGGTTTGCTTTTTTTTTGGAATGGCGCCCTCCTATTGGTCGGCTACGATCACGCCACCTTTGCCCCCCCCCCCCATCATTTGGTGCCGCCAATGCGCGAGACACTTCTGTCACCGTTTGCTTTTGGTTCAGTGGTAGAATGCTCGCCTGCCATGCGGGCGCCCCGGGTTCGATTCCCGGCTGATGCATTTTTTTTTTTTACAATTTTTAAAACTCATTTATATATTATACAAGAATGACATCCACGGCGCCAATATATAATTGTAACGAATAGTATTTTAATAAAAGCATTTAATCGGGTAAACCCCGGGCGTTGCCTGGGTCATTCGGCTAGTTACAACATATTGGTCAGATGTCTTCTTCTTTCTTATCTCCACTCACTCATATTAGGGTATCAAGTTGTGACCCTTGATGGTGTCTGTTTTACATCCATCATGACTGGGTGAAATAGAATGTGTCTGTCTTTGTCATTAAGACTGGGAGCACTACTCACTAATGCTCGGCCACCTGCTGCAGCACCCATTAAAACGTACTTAGAAAGGCTTAAAAGCCTACCCCACCCACCATATAGCCCAAACATTGACCCTTCCGATTATTACCTCTTCCGTTCAATGCAACATCTTCTTCTTCTTCTTTCTTATCTCCACACTGGGTGAAGTAGAATGCAGCTGCCTTTGTCATCAAGACTGGGAGCACTACTCAGTGGCAGGCCGACTTAGCTCCAAAAGAAATGGCCGCCTCTGACATGAGGAACAGAAACCATGTGCAGCGGCTCCTAACATGGAGTACAAACGCTGCTCATCCTGTATTCCTAGATTAGGAGCCCTTACAGGGTACTATCAGCCGGGCCAGCTGAACCCAGATTTTTTAGCGAGCTTGTTACTGCTCCCCCTCCTCCTTTTTAATCCGGGCTTGGGACCGGCAAAGGCGGAGTTTTGGTTGGAAGTGATGTTGTTATAGGGAAGTTCAACTGTTAATTGTTGTAATAAAATAATTTCACTTTTTATTTGACTTTCTTTAAACCCCCCTTTTTTTTTTTAATTCAGAAACAAATGGATGAACCTGCATGTATGGTCTTCTCTCCTCAAAGGTAAATATATATATTATATGTTATGTGTTTTAAAGAAATTTTAAACTCTTTTTGATATATAAGATTCTTTTAAAAATAAATTAATTTTCTTACTGCCATTAATGCAATAATAAATTAATGAGAGAGCCTGGCTCATCAGTGGTGAACCCTCACAGCCGTTTTGCCAGTTTAGTCTACCACCACTGATGATCCAGGCCTTCCCATTAGTTTATTATTGCAGTAAGGGCAGTAGAAAATAGGTTTTTATTTTAAAAAGAAATAGACGTGTCAAAAATAGCTTACATTTCTTATAACAGATAGCCCTCTAAGGCATAATGTTAATACAGTATTTTTGGATTCTAGATTATAAACACAAGGTAATAAGACCAAATCCAAATAAATAAATAGTGTGTGACGTTTCGGTAACAACGTTGTTACCATCTTCAGACAAAAGTATTAAATGAGAAATTTTACCACAGCAGTTGTCAGTAGTTTTCAATACTTTTGTCTGAAGATGGTAACAACGGTGTTACCGAAACGTCACACACTATTTATTTATTTGGATATGGTCTTATTACCTTGTGTTTATAATCTACTAGCCGAATGACCCGGGCAACGCCCGTGTTTTACCCGATTGAATGTTTTGATTCAAATACTATTTGTTACAATTATAAATTGGCGCCTTAAATAATTGCATATGTTAGTTAATAACTATAGCCTATTTGCTTTATCTGTCTATGTACTGTTGGCTTCCGTAGGCGTCTCTTACTGGGAAAAAGAAAGAGAGGATTCCATTTGGTTATTATCTAATATATGCATTTATTTAGGGCGCGACCCGCTCCAACACAATAGTTACAAAAACCAAAAAGCGAGTGGGGGGGGGGCAAAGGTGGCGTGACCGTAGCCAACCAATAGGAAGGCGCCATTCCAAAAAAAAAGCAAACAGTGACAGAGATGAAGAATGATGCTCGTAACTGTATATAGAATAATCCAAATTTATCAGTTGTTGGTTGGAAGTAGATTCAGAAAAAATATAGCTACATCAACTAATGATTTATTGAATTCTCAACATTTCAGTGTCTTCTTACCTTGTGAGTATGTGTTTATATTAAGAATTTTTATATCTTATATAAAGAGGGAAGTTTTTTTCAGAGAAGAAGTGTCGTGTCAGTTTGGACTACTTAGCTCAGGTTTATGTGACAACATTGTATAGGGTCAATGTTCTCACCCAACACACTCGCCGTCTAAAAAATTGAATATTTTGTCAAAATAATTTTTAAAAAAGAGAGAGAGAGATCTGGTATAAAAGGGTTGAAAGGAGGGAATTTCTTTAATATCACAATATACCTTCAATTATATATATTTGAAATATGCAAATTATTTTGGTATTGGACTAATTTGCATATTATGGGGGAGTAATACAATGATGATATATTATTGATATCATATTATCAGTATTCATGCCAAATTTTCTTGAACATCTATATATATATATAAAAATCAATGTTTTTGTATGTTTGTTTGTTTGTATGTCCGGTATACAAATTCGCAGTAGTTCACTAATTCAAACCAAAATTTTCATACATAGGTAAAAAAATATGGGGAAGATGATAGGTTATTTTAAAATATATATATAAATCAATTATTAAAACTATATATTCAAATTATTCTAGTTAGCTCACGAACAGCGCCCTCTATAAATGATTAAATTATGCTGATGCAAACAAATAGATAATGCTAATAACAAACAATTATAAAAAAAAATCTTATCTAAATATATATCACTCGGGTAGATATGCACACGGGTCAATCCCGGGGCGAAGCCCGGGTCACCTGTCTAGTTTTTATAAATATTATTTTCAGTTTTAAGTTTCACCATCTTAAACATGCCCACCCAAAAGTGGCCATATTTGATTCTGAAAAACACATAATTATTTATTTTATTTAACATAAAAGAATTCTATGAACAGTATCATCTTTTCTAGCCCACCTTGCACATGTGTGTTGCTTGTGTTCTCAATTGATTTTTACAAAATAAAAAAAATTGTGTCTAGAGAGCTCTCCAACTCCCAAGGATGCCCAATTTAGGATTGAGGTAACCTCCCAGCTGCCCAGGATGGGAAAAGAAACTGACAAGAAGCTGCTTATTCCAAAGAATAACTTTGGTTGCCACCCGGAGACAAGAAAGAAGCCTCCTCCGACCAGAATCCTTTCCTGCGTCCACTGCAGCTTCAGCACCGTCTACCACACCTCCATGACCAGACACGTGGCCACCCACACCGGGGACAAGCCCTACTCCTGCATCTACTGCGGCTACAAGACCATTGAGAAAGGCTACCTGGCTGATCATCAGCGGATCCATACAGGCGAGAAACCTTACCTCTGCCCTTTCTGCGATTACAAAACTGCCCAGAGGAACAACCTGGAAAAACACAAGCGTTCCCACACGGGAGAGAAATCTTACCGGTGCCCATTCTGCGATTTCAAGACGGTATACAAAACCAATCTCACCAGGCATGAGTTCACCCATACTGGAGAGAAACCCTACCTCTGTCAACATTGCGGCTACAAGACCACGCGGTTGGCGTATCTCAACAGACACAAGACGGTCCACACGGGGGAGAAAGCCTTCGCTTGCGGCCTCTGTGAGTTCAGGACCAACTACAGGAGCCATCTAGCCAGTCACCAGCTCCTCCACACCGGGGAGAAACCTTTCTCCTGTCCTCTCTGTCCATATAGAACCAATCAAAAGTCTCCACTCACCAAACACCTCAAAACACACAGCTAGTCAATCTCCATCTCTAGTCACACTATATTCACACTTTTTAACAAACAAATTGTTAATTTTTTATTTATTTTGGAAGTCTATCTTTAATACATAACACAACTCCTGTGAGAAACCCATTCGATGAGTGACCCCACTTTTGTAAGATCACGAAATGACATAAACATTTCTCCAATGAGAGACCACCTCCACGAGTAACCAAAATTTGTAATGTGTTTTTAGGCATTCGTGGCAGATTTTATCGCCTTTTAAATATATATATAGACATAATTATTTTGTGTTAATTTGTTTGATTTTTTATTTCAGATGGACATATAAAAAATGTAAGATAGAAGGGTCCTATTTTTGCATATCATCCAGTATTACTCTAGACTATATACAAATTAGATTGGGAAAGTTTACTGTTTAAGGATAATAGCTTCCACTGAAAGTAGTGCAATACCAGGCCAACCCATTGCAGAGGTGGAGCAAACTCTGCCATGTTCTAAAATTCATAGCAATATCATGGATATTCATCAGATATTAATATATAGATGAATTATATATATATGTTATATTAAAATATTATTTTATTTAAAAAATTATATTTCATAGATTCAAATACTCTGCTAAATCGACCGCCAGAGGTCACGCTTCCCCTATAAAAACTCATTGTTGTTGTTTCCCGATGGCCGGCTCACACCATATGTAATTATGTAAATATGTTTTCTTCTACTACTCGCCGTCAAGGTGTTATTTCATTCTCAATTATGTTATTAATTAAAGTAAATTATGATTCAACCTTTATTTTATTAATATTTTTCAACAACTACAAAGCAATATCAAAAAACATACTCATGTACCCTTCAACAACCTAAGAAAATCTTTTTATTTATAATATATATGTAAATATTATATATAGAGATTTTATACTAGAGGACATTAGCTCATTACACTTTTGAGACAGAGAAATTTAAGTCTAAACCAAAATACTAAACTGGGTTCTATATACAGTAGAACCTCCGTGACAGGACACTTCTCTCTAAAGGACTCTACGACTAGGTGTTGTCCTAAAGGACTCTACGATGTATCTTTAACACATGAAAATAGATAAATGGTAAATATTATACTAGGCTTCAGATTAATATATTTTTAACTTTTTAAAATATAGTCAAAAACAATAAAAAAAACTTTGATAAGGCACAATTTGGATTATAGATTATAAATACAAGGTAATAAGACCAAATATAAATAAATAGTGTGTGGCGTTTTGGTAACAGTGTTGTTACCTTCTTCAGACAAAAGTACTGAATCAAAGTTTCAGTTTCAGTACTTTTGTTTGAAGATGGTAACAATGCTGTTACTAAAACGTCACACACTATTTATTTATTTGGATTTGGTCTTATTACCTTTGGTATTTGGTATTACTTATTGGTCTTATTGTTCCACATTAATGGTGTCACTCATCTTCATTTGTCTTCACAACTCTATTGATCCAGAAATAGACAACATCAAACAACACTAACAAGATTTAGAACAGGCCATCTCAAGCCATTGAAGATAGAAAATAATAACAAAATTTATCCCACTTTTTTTCCCAAAATGTAGTTTGGTACCTGCAGCTCCAGAACACATTTTGACTTGCATTAGATGTACTAAATAGGACCTTTGGGAGAGGCCGCTGCTTATCATAAAACAGCTCGAGGAGCATGAACTCATGGAATTCGTGTAATCTTAACACAAGGGGATAAGAAACAACAACAACAACTCCATTGACGGGTAGTTCACCTATCTATCCAGCACACTAGAAGAGCCTGCATCAACAGAAGCAGGGTAAAAACATACCCAATTAAAGTCCAAATCTGTTGTCTCTATAGATTGTATATATTTTTTAATAAAAAAAAGTTCCTATTTCTAGCAATGTTGGCTTTATCTTATTTACATATACAGTACATGTGCTAACAAAACATCTTGAATGTGAATATACTTGTTTGGAAGTACAACTACTACAATTGGAAGTATACAGTGAAGATTAGCATGGCCCCTGTGATACTTGTTTGGAAGTACAACTACTACAATTGGAAGTATACAGTGAATATTAGCATGGCCCCTGTGATACCTGTTTGGAAGTACAACTACTACAATAGGAAGGATACAGAGAAGATTAGTATGGTCCCTGTGATACTTGTTTGGAAGTACAACTACTACAATTGGAAGTATACAGTGAAGATTAGTATGGCCCCTGTGATACTTGTTTGGAAGTACAACTACTACAATTGGAAGTATACAGTGAAGATTAGTATGGCCCCTGTGATACTTGTTTGGAAGTACAACTACTACAATTGGAAGTATACAGTGAAGATTAGCATGGCCCCTGTGATACTTGTTTGGAAGTACAACTACTACAATTGGAAGTATACAGTGAAGATTAGTATGGCCCCTGTGATACTTGTTTGGAAGTACAACTACTACAATTGGAAGTATACAGTGAAGATTAGCATGGCCCCTGTGATACTTGTTTGGAAGTACAACTACTAAAATTGGAAGTATACAGTGAAGATTAGCATGGCCCCTGTGATACCTGTTTGGAAGTACAACTACTACAATAGGAAGGATACAGAGAAGATTAGCATGGTCCCTGTGATACCTGTTTGGAAGTACAACTACTACAATTGGAAGTATACAGTGAAGATTAGCATAGCACCTGTGATACTTGTTTGGAAGTACAACTACTACAATTGGAAGTATACAGTGAAGATTAGCATGGCCCCTGTGATACTTGTTTGGAAGTGCAACTACTACAATTGGAAGTATACAGTGAAGATTAGCATGGCACCTGTGATACTTGTTTGGAAGTAAAACTACTACAATAGGAAGTATACAGTGAAGATTAGTATGGCCCCTGTGATACTTGTTTGGAAGTACAACTACTACAATAGGAAGGATACAGTGAAGATTAGCATGGCCCCTGTGATACTTGTTTGGAAGTACAACTACTACAATAGGAAGTATACAGAGAAGATTAGCATGGCCCCTGTGATACTTGTATACTTGTTTGGAAGTACAACTACTACAATTGGAAGTATACAGTGAAGATTAGCATGGCCCCTGTGATACTTGTTTGGAAGTACAACTACTAAAATTGGAAGTATACAGTGAAGATTAGCATGGTCCCTGTGATACTTGTTTGGTGGTACAACTACTACAATAGGAAGGATACAGTGAAGATTAGCATGGCCCCTGTGATACTTGTTTGGTGGTACAACTACTACAATAGGAAGGATACAGTGAAGATTAGCATGGCCCCTGTGATACTTGTTTGGTGGTACAACTACTACAATAGGAAGGATACAGTGAAGATTAGCATGGCCCCTGTGATACTTGTTTGGAAGTACAACTACTACAATTGGAAGTATACAGAGAAGATTAGCATGGCCCCTGTGATACTTGTTTGGTGGTACAACTACTACAATAGGAAGTATACAGAGAAGATTAGCATGGTCCCTGTGATACTTGTTTGGTGGTACAACTACTACAATTGGAAGTATACAGAGAAGATTAGCATGGCCCCTGTGATACTTGTTTGGAAGTACAGCTACTACAATAGGAAGGATATAGAGAAGATTAGCATGGCCCCTGTGATACTTGTTTGGAAGTACAACTACTAAAATTGGAAGTATACAGTGAAGATTAGCATGGCCCCTGTGATACTTGTTTGGAAGTACAACTACTAAAATTGGAAGTATACAGTGAAGATTAGCATGGCCCCTGTGATACTTGTTTGGTGGTACAACTACTACAATTGGAAGTATACAGTGAAGATTAGCATGGCCCCTGTGATACTTGTTTGGAAGTACAACTACTACAATAGGAAGGATACAGTGAAGATTAGCATGGCCCCTGTGATACTTGTTTGGAAGTACAACTACTACAATAGGAAGGATACAGAGAAGATTAGCATGGCCCCTGTGATACTTGTTTGGAAGTACAACTACTACAATAGGAAGGATACAGAGAAGATTAGCATGGTCCCTGTGATACCAGTTCGGTGGTACAACTACTACAATAGGAAGGATACAGAGAAGATTAGCATGGCACCTGTGATACTTGTTTGGAAGTACAACTACTACAATAGGAAGGATACAGAGAAGATTAGCATGGCCCCTGTGATACCTGTTTGGAAGTACAACTACTACAATAGGAAGGATACAGAGAAGATTAGCATGGCACCTGTGATACCTGTTTGGAAGTACAACTACTACAATAGGAAGGATACAGAGAAGATTAGCATGGCCCCTGTGATACTTGTTTGGAAGTACAACTACTACAATTGGAAGGATACAGAGAAGATTAGCATGGCCCCTGTGATACTTGTTTGGAAGTACAACTACTACAATAGGAAGGATACAGAGAAGATTAGCATGGTCCCTGTGATACTTGTTTGGAAGTACAACTACTAAAATTGGAAGGATACAGTGAAGATTAGCATGGCCCCTGTGATACTTGTTTGGAAGTACAACTACTACAATTGGAAGTATACAGAGAAGATTAGCATGGCCCCTGTGATACTTGTTTGGAAGTACAACTACTACAATAGGAAGGATACAGTGAAGATTAGCATGGCACCTGTGATACTTGTTTGGTGGTACAACTACTACAATAGGAAGGATACAGAGAAGATTAGCATGGCACCTGTGATACTTGTTTGGAAGTACAACTACTACAATAGGAAGGATACAGTGAAGATTAGCATAGCCCCTGTGATACTTGTTTGGAAGTACAACTACTACAATTGGAAGTATACAGAGAAGATTAGCATGGCCCCTGTGATACTTGTTTGGAAGTACAACTACTACAATAGGAAGGATACAGTGAAGATTAGCATGGCCCCTGTGATACTTGTTTGGAAGTACAACTACTACAATAGGAAGGATACAGAGAAGATTAGCATGGCCCCTGTGATACCAGTTCGGCGGTACAACTACTACAATAGGAAGGATACAGAGAAGATTAGCATGGCCCCTGTGATACCAGTTCGGTGGTACAACTATTACAATAGGAAGGATACAGAGAAAATTAGCATGGTCCCTGTGATACCAGTTCGGTGGTACAACTACTACAATAGGAAGGATACAGAGAAGATTAGCATGGCCTCTGTGATACCAGTTCGGTGGTACAACTACTACAATAGGAAGGATACAGTGAAGATTAGCATGGCCCCTGTGATACTTGTTCAGTGGTACAACTACTACAATATGAAGGATACAGTGAAGATTAACACAAAGCCCCAATGCACCATCTTTATACATAAAATGAAAGGATTTAAGTATGAATGTTTCTTTTACACATAATACAAACTTCTACTGTCCTTACTGTGATGAAAAAATATTTTGGGAGGGCTTGGCTTATCATTGGTGAACCCTCCCAGCGGTTTCACCAATTTAATCCACCAGACCTCTTCATAGAGGTCTAATACTGTATTGGACAATTCTGCTTATATACGCAGCACTGAAGGATGGAATCTCAGAAATAGTTTTCAAGAAAAGTATGGACATAAGCTTATAGGACAGTAGAATTACACATAAATATTTGCTTCGAGCAATGCTCTTCCATAAACAATAAAGACAAGGCCAGTTAGGCATAAATTAAAATAGATATCCTCCCCAATGATAAAGTACAATTTGGATTATAGCTACAAAAAAATAATTTACTCTTTTGTCTGATGATGGTAACAACGCTGTTACCGAAATGTCACACACTATTAATTTATTTGGATTAGGTCCTATTACCTTGTATTAGAATCTCTAATCCAAATTGTGCTTTATCATGACAAGGGATTGTAAGCATCAACATACAGGTTAAAAGTAGGCAGTTTAACATTCAATTCTATCCATGGTGAATATAGACAGAAGTTTTTACAGTAGGAATGGTGATTTGGACATTTCTTACTTATGAAAATTAGAAACTATTTTAGATGCGTATGTTTCTTTTTGAAAATAAACAATTTCTACTGCCCTTACTGCAATGGAAAAATTAACGGGAGGGCGTGGCTCATCAGTGGTGAACCCTCCCAGCGGTTTCACCAGTTTTAATCTACCAATGGTAATACGCGTCTAAAATAGTTTATAATTTTCATAACAGATGGCGTGTGTTGGGAAAAGAATGTTATTTTTCTTATAGATTTATATTTTTTTAAATATATGTAAATTTAATCCATTATAAGAAACATATTTGCCATATGTAAATATTTATATGTATATATATTCGTGACAAAAATAAAGTAGTTGACTGGTTAGAGTCGTGTGGTTTCTCGGCCCGCTCTCGAGAGGTCTACGCCTTGGTTGATACCTGCCTTAGACACTTCCGCGGATTTGACTTCTTGGGAATCGCTCTTCTCTACCTTTGAGATTCCACGGATTTTTTCCTCCCCGGGACCAGAATAAGAGACTTCGGGCGTCTGGGCAAAATAGAGCCTGGGCGCTGCGCCGCTGAACGCGACATTTGGCATCCCAGCCGGGACGCGAGGAGAAAGCCGTGCCTATATTTGGAACCCTTTTGGATCAGAAGATGGAGAGAGAAGAAGCGCTAGAGAGACTCAAGAAGAAGAGAACCATACTCCGCACGTCTTTATCCAAGTACGGGAAAAGAATAGAGGAATATGACGTGCACAAGGAGTGTGACCACGAGGAACTGCTGGAGCAGCTTTCGGATGTCTACGAAGAACTGAGGCGGGTAGACGAAGAAATCGGTAAGCTGATTGACATCAAAGATCTAGAGAAAGATCTAAAGATGGTAGAGGAATACCGGGAAAAGGCCGTGGCGTGGAAATATTTGTTAAAGAAAAGAAGTCTGGTGGTAGCGGAAGGAATGCAGAGGGAAACTGCAACTGCCACGAAGAAGGAATATCCAGGAGAAATCGGTCGACCGACTCTAACTGGGATGGTTAAGTTACCCAAATTGACAATGGAAAGATTCTACGGGGAAATTAGCCAGTGGTTAAATTTTTGGAATGCCTTCGATTCATCAATCAATAGGAATGAACACTTGACCAAGATAGATAAATTTAACTATCTTAAAGCCTACTTGGGTGGAACGGCGGCCCAAACTGTGGAAGGATTTTGCCTATCTGAGGAAAATTACGATAAGACCGTTGAATTGTTGAAGAAACGCTTCGGAAAAAGGGAAAGGTTGATCGACGTGCATATGAACAACCTCTTGGCCTTGAAACCACTTAGAGTGACAAAGGACGTGAGGGCTTTCAGAGAATTGTACGGCAGAATCCTGGTGCAGATTAGAAGTTTGGAGTCATTGGGTGTTGTCGTTGAAAGCTACGGTAACTTATTGTGCCCTTTACTCCTCAAGCTATTGCCATCAGACTTAAAGCTTGAATTACACCGGGAATTCACAGGAGCTTTTTCTCTTGGAGATTTGATTGAATTTTTGGAGAGACAATTGATTGCATTAGAAAGCACGTTCGGTACGCGGGACGAAATAACAGCCGGCCAACCATCAAATGAGCACCCTCAGTCACAAAGCTCTATCGTGAAGTATCGAAGAAATGAGAGGAATCCCCTGCCCACGGCTGCTGGTTTTTTGAATGCCTCTGAAGCAGTGAATAAGAGGAAGAATTGCGCCTTTTGTGAAAGAGATCATGAAAGTACAAAGTGCGAATTCGCGGAAAATTTGACATTGGAAGATAAATTGGGAAAATTAAAGAAGAAAGGGGCTTGTTTCAGATGCCTGAAATATGGTCATTTGAGCAAATTCTGCAAAGTTAAGACAAGTTGCACCAGCTGTGGGGAATTGAGACATTCAAGGATTATGTGCCCCAGGAAGAACCAGAATGCTACTCCAGCCCGAGGGATGATGAGGGATGAGACTTTGACCAATCTGACGACGCCTGTGGTGTTGTTGCCCACACTGAGAGTGACTATCAGAGGAAAGTGTAAAGAAAGAATGGGACGAATTTTGATTGATACGGGATCTCAGAGGTCCTATGTACCCCAGGACACGGCGGAAGAAATGGGATATGAATGTTCCAAAAAAGAGTCTCTTCGCCACTCTTTGTTTGGTGGATCGAACACAGAGTTGTACGAACATGGAGTTTATGATATCAGGTTGAGCAATTTAGACGGATCTTATGGCTGTAATTTTGAAGCACTGAGCCAAGATGTTATCTGCGACAGCGTGCCCAGGGTCCATCAGGGTAAATGGATGCAAGATCTTAGTGCTCATGACATAGAATTAACTGATCTACACAGGGGACCTCTTGAGATTCTTATAGGAGCAGATATTGCTGGAAAATTACTAACCGGAGAGCATAGAAGACTTCCTTCTGGGCTTGTGGCGGTGCAAACGAGGTTGGGCTGGACTTTAATGGGCAAGATTCCGGCCACAGAAGAAGAAACTAGCGTTAGTGGACTTTGCACAACTTCACTGTTGACTAGCGATTTGGAGAATTTATGGAGATTAGAGGCTATTGGTATTTCAGATGCTCGTCAAGACGACTCGATACAAAAAGAAACGGAAGAATATTTTGCACGTACTATTTCACAGGATTGTGAGGGGCGTTACCAGGTTGCCCTTCCTTGGATTCGCGAAAGAGAACTACTCACGGACAATAGAGATGTTGCCGAAAAACGATTAGCAAACGTGAGGAAACATCTTGTGAATACCGGAAATTTGGCAGAATATGAAGATATTCTCGAAAAGTGGCTAAGGAATAAAATAATAGAAAGGGTTATAGACAATAAACGTGAAGGCGTGCACTATTTGTCACATCGACCAGTTTTTAAAGAGAATAGTCCAACCACCAAAGTAAGACCAGTTTTTGATGCTTCGGCGAAGAAGAAGGGAAAAGATAACTGGGCGACTTTTGTAATGAATCGAGTTATGGAGATCCGATCTCTCAGTGAGACAGAGGATTGGTATCATGTACCAGGATGTTTGAATCCAGCGGATTTACCATCACGGGGGTGCTTAGCCGATTCTCTGGAGAGATCGAAGTGGTGGGAGGGCCCGAGTTGGTTGAGAAGACCAAGAAGAGATTGGCCCCATAGGGAAATATACCCTGACCCAGATATTGTGAACTCGGAAAAGAGAAAGATTGTTTTAACATCAACATGTATTGAAAGGGAAAAAGATCAGTACTACTATCGCTTTTCAAACTACTACAAGATATTGAGAGTAACTGCCTGGATGAACCGGTTTTTAACAAATGCGAGAGGAACAATAGGTCAGCGAGTGAAAGGTGATCTTACTGTGAATGAAATTAAAAGGGCGGAACTGATGCTGGTGAGAGTTATCCAACGGGAATCCTTCACTGGACCAGAGGACAAGAGGTTGAAGGATTTCAAGTTATGCTGCGATTCTTTGGGATTGTTGAGGGTCAAAACTAAAATAAGTAGGAGACAAGATCTGGAAAGTTTTCGAATGCCTTTATTGTTGCCTTCTGATCATGACTTGGTATATTTACTCATTAGATGGAAGCATGAAACTTGGGGGCATGTGGGACTTCAAACTCTGATGAATTTATTAAGAGAGGATTATTGGATTTTGAAATTCAGGAGGACTGTAAGAAGGGTCATACATCAATGTGTTAAGTGTAGACGGTTCACGGCTAAATCGGGTTCTGTTGAATCCGTGGAATTACCTGAAAATAGAGTAAGGGATGCCTCAATATTTGAGGTAGTGGGGATAGACCTTACTGGACCACTTGTTTTAAGGAACAGGCGAAAGGTGTGGATTGTTATATTTACTTGTGCCGTATATCGGGCGGTCCATTTGGAACTGGTGACTTCTCTTTCAACCGAGAACTTTCTGCAAGCTTTCAGACATTTTGTAGCAAGGAGAGGACGCCCCTATGTAGTGTACTCGGACAACGGTACCAATTTTCGTGGTGCGAGCAGAGCTCTAGGGAATCTAGACAATGCGGTAGTCCAATCAGAGAGTACCAAGCAAAATATTAATTGGAAGTTTATCCCTCCGTCGGCTCCATGGTGGGGTGGATGGTGGGAAAGATTGATTGGTTTGCTGAAACAACTCCTTAGGAAGATTCTTGGTCAAGCTCGTTTGGAATTTGGGGGCTTTACACCATTATCTGTGACACAGAGTCTTTGATGAACTCACGTCCATTGACTTACATGTCTGAAGATGTCGAGGATCTTAGTCCATTAACCCCTGCCTTGTTCTTACACGACCTCAAAGAAATAGGAGTTCCAGATCTGGACTCTATTGAAAGGGCTAGTCTTCAGAAGAGATACCGATTTAGACAAAGGTTAAGAGAAGATCTGCGGAAGAGATTCCGGACGGAGTATTTTGGATTCTTAAGGCAAGAGACTAGAAGACGCTCGAAGACAAGACCTATCAAGGTGGGAGATCTGGTGTTGATTGGACAAGATAATGCTAAGCGAGTCAATTGGCCTTTGGCGAGAGTTGTGGAGGTCTACCCTGGCCGAGATGGACCTGTGAGGGTCGCCAAGTTGAGAACCAGCAAGGGCGTCCAGATTAGGCCGGTTCAACGGCTCTACAATTTAGAGATACCCGCCGATCTGGGGAGTACCTTGAGGAGTATACAGTCGGAACCACGCCGGGGAGGCTCCCGAGGAGAAGCCAGTAAAGACCCTACGAAGATAGCCCAATCCTAAAGAACTGGAATGAACGGTCGTTTCCCAACTATTGGTTGAGTTTCTGTAGAAAAACTCAAGGTGGGAGTATGTTGGGAAAAGAATGTTATTTTTCTTATAGATTTATATTTTTTTTAATATATGTAAATTTAATCCATTATAAGAAACATATTTGCCATATGTAAATATTTATATGTATATATATTCGTGACAAAAATAAAGTAGTTGACTGGTTAGAGTCGTGTGGTTTCTCGGCCCGCTCTCGAGAGGTCTACGCCTTGGTTGATACCTGCCTTAGACACTTCCGCGGATTTGACTTCTTGGGAATCGCTCTTCTCTACCTTTGAGATTCCACGGATTTTTTCCTCCCCGGGACCAGAATAAGAGACTTCGGGCGTCTGGGCAAAATAGAGCCTGGGCGCTGCGCCGCTGAACGCGACAGCGTGCTAGTGCGTCGTAATATAAATTTCTTACTTAACATGCTGGTCATTTACTTCTTGGTGGTCTGCTATTTAGAAAAGATGTGTTAAATGAAGCTTTTTTTCATTTTTTATTATCATTTAAAGTACATCAAAAGGTGACAAGACCATTGTTGTTGTCCATATTTGCTAAACAAAATTAATTTGCATTGTTGTACCTTAACAAAACTTGATGTTCAGCCAGCTGAATAAAATCAGGTAATAAGACCAAATACAAATAAATAAATAGTGTGTGATGTTTCAGTAACAATGTTGTTACCATCAGAATGGAAGAAATATCATTATTTATAGATATGCTTTTAATTATATCTTTAAAAAAGAGGGCTTTTTCCACTTCTATAATTCTAAGAATAATATTTTAAGGTTTTTAGAAATCAATTTTCTTCTTATCTTCTATCTTGTTTACACACTTTCTAATAGTACTATTTAAGTACTATCACAGATCATGAGGTTATCAAACAGACACCATCAAGGGTCACAACTTGATACCCTATTATGATTGAGTGGAGATAAGAAAGAAGAAGACTATTTAAGAACATGCTGTAATATTTTTACTCATTCAGTCTTTTGTCTTGATGATGGTAACAACGCTGTTACTGAAATGTCATACACTATTTATTTAGATTTGGTCTTATTACCTTGTGCTTTTTTGACCTTTTATTTATTATCTATAATCCAAATAATACCTTATCACTGATTTAATAATCACTTTATTTTCAATGATAAAGCACAATTTGGATTATAAATTATAATACAAGAAAAAAATACCTAATCCATAGATGCCCTCCTGCAAGGTCCGGGGGGACCACTTCTACTCCACCAACTCGCCATGTGTAAATAGCCAGGACAAGGTGACTCGCGAGCTGTGTTCGAATGTAACACCTGTAAATTGAGACGAAATAAATTTTAAAAAATAATCCATAGAGGAGAGCTTCAGATCCCGAACTTTTTAAAATAGAATCTTCAAGTGATAGCTTAACATCAACATTGGATTAAGTCTTATTTTCTTGTATTAGTGAAGTAGTCAAGTATAAAATCAGTAAATTGTGTCGTATCATTTATTTTCTTTATTTATGTAGTTTTTGAACTATTTTGAAGGTTTTTATTAAAATGTGCTCAATGATGAATTCAAATACAAGTACAGATTTTCAAAAATAGACTTTGTAAACCACCAGCAACCTCCTGTCTATTATCACTTGTCCCAAGAGAGAGAGTGATAAATTTAGTGTTCTAAATTAAAATTAAAAACTTTATAATACGGCGGTAAGGCACAATTTGGTTTATAGATAATAAACACAAGATAACAAGACCAAATCCAAATAGTGTGTGACATTTATATGGCTATTAACCGAATAATGCTGTTGCCGAAATGTCACACACAATTTATTTATTACCAGTTGCAAATAAGACACGCTATATCCGATTTGGATAATTGCGCGTGAAACTATTTACAATAATTGTAGTAGAGTAGGTAACAGAATTGTCAAAAAGAAAATAAACAATTAAGAAAAAGAACCTTAAACACAAGGTAATAAGACCAAATCCAAATAAATAAATAGTGTGTGACGTTTCGGTAACAGCATTGTTACCGAAACGTCACACACTATTTATTTATTTGAATTTGGTCTTATTACCTTGTATTTATAATCTATAATCCAAATTGTGCCTTATCAAAAAAGAACCTTGAATAAACATATACATTAAGACTATTTATTTATTTGGATTTGGTCTTATTACCTTGTGATTAAAAACTTTAGTTAATAAGGACAATTTATCTCAGGCAAATAGAACAAATATTTAACATTTTGCATTCATTTGCAATGGACCTTTAACCTGACAGGCAGCAACCTGTATCTCCAGGCTCAAAACTGGCAGCCATACAAGACTGCTCCTCTTCCAGGATGGTATTAATACCTTTTCACAATGCATCAACTGCAAGACCAAAGAGGCCTCACCAGACCACCTCTTGGAATGCATGGGAGCCTCAAGACAAGACCTGTATTCCAACCCTACCAAGATTTTAAATTTAATCCATGAATTCATTCTACATGACCTTGTACAACTATATACAATTCAATATAAATAATTTTTAAAATGTACCTCTCCATAAAAATTAAAAAACCCTAAAACAAGTACAGTTAAACCTGTTTATAGCACCCCCCATCTTGGGACTCACCAAAATAGGGTGCTATAGAGAGGGGGTGCTATAGACAGATCACTTTTAATGTAAAATGTTTACATTTTAATGTTTAAAATCGGGCGTTATAGAGAGGAAGGCGCTATAGACAGGTTTAACTGTATATAGTCAAAATGCTTTGTTATGCTTGACAAAAATTTAATACCAGCCAAAGCTTTGATACATTTATAATGGCCCTCTTTGTACCATCAAGGTTAAGGCCCTCATAAATTCAGGGATATGTTTGATTATTAATTTAACAATGATAAGGTACATGATACCATACAATGGATTGTAGATTAGAAACACAAGATCAAAACCAAAAAATAATGCGAACACAAGGTAATAAGACCAAATACAAATAAATAAATAGTGTGTAATGTTTCAGTAACAGCATTGTTACCATCTTCAGACAAAAGTACTGAATGAGAAATTTTACCACGGCATGTTTTAAATAATTACTGTTATCAAGTGTGGTAAAATTTCTCGTTCAGTACTTTAGTCTAAAGATGGTAACAACGCTGTTACCGAAACGTCAAATTGTGCCTTATCAGAGAGAGAAATGAAAAAATAATCTCCGTCCCATAAATATAAATCATTAGATATTCATAACCTAATATTATTAAAATATTATTAACTTTATACAATAATAATACACAAGGTAATAAGACCATTCAGTACTTTTGTCTGAAGATGAGAACAATGCTGTTACCGAAACGTCACACACTAATTATTTATTTGGATTTGGTCTTATTACCTTGTGTTTATAATCTATAATCCAAATTTTAACTTATCTCCATTAATAATACTTATTATACAGTTAAACCTGTCTATAGCGCCCCCTCTAAATAGCGCCCGATTTTAAATACGTAGTATAATGTAATTTACATTAAAAGTGATGTGTCTATAGCACCCCCTCTCTATAACACTCTATTTTGGTGAGTCCCAAGAGGGGGCGCTATAGACAGGTTTAACTGTATATACAATACATATTATTTATACAAATTTGGCCTTAAATACCTATTTCTTGATTTCTCAGGAAGCCTCTGGACCAAATTTTTTGTCCTAGAGGTAGTCTACACCATGCTGATGAGGACCAACAGCCCAAAACAGGTATGCTTACATAATTGACATTCCTTAATTTATCAAGAAATTGGGTTGGCCAAATATCATGGTTATCAGGTGTGTACACAAGATAGCAGATAAGAAGAAGATAGTTTTCTGATAAACACAGAATATTATTCTTAGAATTAAAAGTTGGAAAAAAAAGTTTTATTTTTTTTTCAACTGATAACAGTAACTATTAACTATTTAAAACATGCTGTGGTAAAATTTCTCATTCAGTACTTTTGTCTGAAGAAGGTAACAACGCTGTTACCGAAACGTCACACTATTTATTTATTTGGATTTGGTCTTATTACCTTGTGAAGTTAAACCAACATTTAGTTTATTTTTAATAAAGTTAGAGTCTGCCAGGCCGGAATTCATAGTTCTTCAAATTAAAGATATTTTGGCCAGTAAATCTTTTTTATTATCTCGACGTTTCAACAAAAATCTTTTGTTCGCTCCTGACAAGGACAAAATATTTTTGTCTAAACATCGAGACAATAAAAAAGATTTACTGGAAGAAGTCTCTTTAATTTGAAGAACTAGTTTATTTTTATTCTACCTGATGGCTCTCTCTGCCATCTAAAAATGCTCATTTAGGCAGTCAGGACATATTGTATTTTTGTTTTTAATATACAATACAGTATTAGAACATCTATGTAAAAGAACATATTTTCAGAGACAAAGTATACTTTAGAGCAGTGATTCTCAACCAATGTGCCGCAGTAATTTTGTGTGCCGCGAAATTCTAAAAATGTGCCGCCGAATTTTAGTCATATGATTATGTTCACGTTTGTATTGGTTTTTCTTTTTTTCTTTTTCATTTTTTTACTTTTTAAAATAACGAAATTAGTAAAATTGAATGTTAGAGATGTATATTACTTATATTTTGCATAGAAATATTGATACATAATTTGAATTTTCTTGCATTCAAGTTAGCAAAAATGTGCCGCGAAATTCTAAAATTGTGCCGCCAAATTTTCAAATCTTTAAAATAATGCCGCAACAAAAAAAAGGTTGAGAATCACTGCTTTAGAGAAAGATAAACGTAGATAATAAGACCAAATCCAAATAAATAATTAGTGTGTGATCTTTCAGTAACAACAACAATAGCCTTTATTGGGCACACGTGCCATATAGGATTCTCCTGGTAGGACAAAATGATCTTTCAGTAACAGCGTTGTTACCATCTACAGACAAAAGTACTAGAGAGAGATGTCCTCTTATTGGAGAACAATTAGGGGGGGGGGGGGGGGGGGGGATGTATCCTTTATGGAGAGGTGTCCTCTAGCAGGAGTGCCCTTTACACATTATTGACTGTATTGACTCATCCATTGATGAGCTCTACTCTTCCCCAGCAGACACCATCAACTGTATTGACTCATCCATTGATGAGCTCTACTCTTCCCCAACAGACACCATCAAAAGTCTCAAGCTTTACAAGCTTGATACCTTAATATGATTGAGTGGAGATAAAGAAGAAGAGGAGTAACTTTCATGAAAGTTCTACTATACTAAAATACTATTAATATATTAGAAATTGCTATCTGTGTGTGTATTTACAATTTTTTTTTCATTTGAGTTTATTTTACATTAAAATTTTGTTGACCCATGCCACACAAAAATCCCACGATAGGTAAAAATATGTTTTTTTTTTTAAATTTATTTATTCACTTTTGTTTATCAATGTTTCACAGTTGTCCTGATATATTTTATTTCCTCCAAGTGAACCATTTAATCTTTACGAACTTTACACGCTTAGACCAACTAACTTAGCGATTAAAAAACATAACGAAAACACAACAAAAACAATGTATCAAGTTTATTCTTTTTTTAATGAACAACTTAAAAATATATAAATAGTATATTTTTTAAAATATATATTTTAGAGATGAAAGTATTGTATAGTATTGATTTCACAATAATCTTTGTTAGAATAAATCTTGAATTTTGAATGATTATAAGTATAGAGGGGGTGGGGAAACGAACATTTAATTGAGATGCATTTAAAAAAAAAAACTTGAAATAGAGCATTTGCGATAACAATGTATTTTATTCGAGTGATATATATTTTTAAAATTAGGTTAATATTCTGTTTTTAGAGATACATAAAAAAATCTATTTACATATATGTGTACTACTACTGTCAGTTCAAATTGTTTATATTAATATAAATAAATTAATATTTAAATATTTTATATTTAAAAATATGAAATTATATATGAAATTAGGGTAAAATACTTTTAAACGAGCATAATTATAGCAAACATTAAATAAAAACAAAATATTAGTAAAGACATTATCATCATCAACATGTTATGTTTTCTTTTTTAAGTTATTGTAGAAACATTTTGAGAGGTATTGGGAAGTCTGTTTTTCCCATGATTTTGGAGAAGACATTTATAAGGACTTAATTATAGTGTATCAGACAGTATGGACAGTGCCAATAGGTAATATTTATTTTTTAAATTTAGAATTCAAAGCAGATGACAAACCTGCTTACCATAAAAAGGGAAGCCATCTTGTTTTTCAGCCATCTTGTTTGAATGCATGGGAATTACCCAAGTGTGCAGTACAAAATGATTTCTTGCTACCAAGATAATGTAGTAAAATGATTTAATTTGTTGTTTACTAATAAAAAATCCATAATTCTGTCAAATTTTTAGCCCTATTTTGACAATATTTAAATTTTTAGGTGAAAATTTTACTTTTTTCACTGTATTTTTCATTTATCCTAGTACATAAAACTAAACCTGTCAACCCCCTATATAGAATGTAAAGTTTCGATATCAGAATTTTGTTTCCGCAATGTATCGAAATGTGGTAAAACTTAATAAAATTGGAAACAAAGGTTCCTGTTTAAACTCAATTTCAAATATATCTGATATTATCTTTTGATATAATAAGCTGTCATGTCGCTAATGCAATATTTTTTCATACACACTTCAGTATCACACGATTCAGTACTTTTGGCTGAAGATGGTAACAACGCTGTTACCGAAACGTCACACTTTATTTATTTATTTGGATTTGGTCTTATTACCTTGTGTTTATAATCCATAATCCAAATTGTGGCTTATCATTTTTTCATGCAATTCGTATTTATTCAATTCATATATTATTAGGCGATATATGTTAAAAAATAGCATAAATGTAATATGCAAATATGTCTAAATTTAATTTTTTTTAAGGTAAATAAATATTTATAACGATATTGAGCGATTTTGGAACAAAAATCAAGATGTTTCAAATGTTTTGCTCAAATCTGAAACAAAGCTCCTGATTGGTTGACATGACAGATGTAAACAAACACGTTATTGGCTGTTGTTATCTGGGGGGGGGGGGGGGGGAATGAAGGGGTTTAATCGATATCTTCAACTTTTAAGTTTATTAAGAGTTTTTTCCAACTCGCTTTTTTTAGGCCAAATTCAAACAAAGAGCGCCATTGTGTATAATTTTCACACCACTTTTTAAACTTTGCATTAAAGCACAGTTTGGATTATAGATTATAATAAAAGAAAATAAGACCTTATCCAATTCACCTAAGAAGAACTAATAAGATCTAATCCATAATAAATTATTTGGATTAGGTCTTATTTCCTTTTTTTTACATTAAGAAATTGAATAAACCTATTTTAAAGTTAAATAATTCCATTTTAAAATTTAAAAAAACCTAACCCAATTTAACCTATATATCAGAATTTAACCAAATTCAGTATGAAACAAATTTGACCTATCATATATTGATAGGGATGGCAATAAGATATTTTTTATTTCTATATTTTCCTAAGCTATTCTAAAGTTGAGAATAATCACATCTTATAGGATATTTGTAAAGTTAATATAAAACTTGTTTATAAATACACCTATCCCCCGATTTACACGGTAGATACATTCCTGAGAAAAACGTGTAAATCGGGGGATAGGTGTACACAGAAATAAAATGCATTGACAGGTTAAAATATGTAGTCAGCACATAAGCTCGGGATTCCTCGTGAGATGTGTACACAGTGCATGTGTTCAATCACAGTAGCATTTAGTATAGTGCGATAAAAACAACAAAAAAAACTTATTTGGAAAACCGTGTAAAAGCGAAAACGTGTAAAACAAGTACCGTGTAAATCGGGGGATAGGTGTATATTACTTTATAATTGGCAATAAAAATAGTGTAATCAAAGCTATACTAAGTTTTATATATAGAGAAATTGTTGCGCTAATATAGCAATAATTAAGCAAATAAAAATTGCTAAATGCAAAATTGTAAACAAATGATATTTTTAAACTTTTAAAATATTTGTATTTTTTATTCTCCATAATAATTAGGAGTATAAATAAGTTCTTGCTTTTTTTTTTTTAGAAAATTGAAACTTTATTGTGAAAAATTGGTTAGATCTTCAATGTTCAAAGTATTGTCCGTCGCGCTAGCCACTACTTTTGTTCCATCTTTCTGGCAATTGACGGATCTTATCTCGGAAGAAGTCCGGCTCTTAAGACTGCTATCCATTCATTGATCCATTTTTTGACTTCATCGTAATTGGAGAAGTGCTAGTCAGCAAAGTCATGTTGCATTGATCGGAAAAGATAATAATCGTAAGGAGCAATGTCTGGGCTATATGGTGGGTGGGGTAGGCTTTTAAGCATTTCTAAGTACGTTTTAATGGGTGCTACAGCAGGTGACCGAGCATTATGTTGCAAAATAACTTTGTCGTGTCTTGGCGTTTTGCAGCCATTTTTCTTGCTATTATCGGCTCATACGCATCAATTGTCTTCAGTAGATCTCCCCTGTGATATTTTTGTTCGGTTGTAGCAGCTCATAATATACTACCAAATACACAGCATAATCTTCCTGCCATGAATATTCGGCTTGGACATGGATAATGAGGCATGGCCAGGATATCCATTCGTTGCCCGACATTTTCAGATGGATGACAGATGATCATAATGGACCCACTTTTCATCACCAGTTACAACTCTATACAAAAACACCTTTCTTTTTTGATGTTGGAGCAGTTGTTAACACATGAAAAAATGGCGTTCTACATCTCTTGGCTTCAGTTCATATGGCACCCAATTTTCTACCTTTCGGATCATTTCCATTTCTTTTAAAAATGAAAAATGGTTGTTTGAGTGACTCCAAGTGTTTTTGTGAGTTCCTTTTATGTTTGTGTTGGATTTTCATCGAGCCTTGCCTCTAATTCTTCATCCTCAAACTTTGGTGGCGCTCCGGGTCCTTCTTTGTCTTCCAAATCAAAATCACCACTTTTAAACCGTACAAACCACTTCTGAAACGTTCATTCAGCTAGAGCATGGTCACCATAAACTACAATGACTCTCAGCAGCCTTTTTCTTCATATTGAAGTAATGAAGTAAAACTCCCCACAAAAACACATTATTTGGTACAAAAATTGACATTATAGGAGCAAACAGAAACTTGGTTGTTCACACTTCAGAGAAATGAACATCACTGAAAAAGGAAGCCTTATGATGACGCTTCAAAATAATGGTCTTGCCAAGTGGAATAATAAACTAGTAGCGCCTTCTTGGTCAAAACTGAACTTATTCTCCCAATAAAAAGTTTGAAAAACGGTGTGAAAAATTATATACAATGATACTCTTTGATAAGGCACAATTTGGATTTTAGATTAATATATAAAATTGAGTGTCTGTGTGTGTGTCCTCTATGGATTCAAAAACCATACATCCAATCGCCTTGAAAATTTGGGATATTATTAGGCATATCCCCGGAAAGGTTTACGAAAAATAATTTCTTGAATATCTTAAATATCCTTAGAGTTATTTGCAGATTTGTAGCTTTAACTCGCAAGCGGGGGGCGGGTGACCTCCGGGAACTACGTCCATCTTCCATAAACGACCATGATTTTATTCAACTTATCGAGTATTTTTCAAGGGACTGGGAAAATATGTAGATAAAACGATGATTTTGTAATGTAGAAAATTAGGAAAGACAAAATTCAGGATGACACGGCACACAGGGACCGGGAAAAAATAATCACTTTATCGAGAGATTCACGACCATGATTTTATTCAACTTATCGAGTATTTTTCAAAGGACCGGGAAAATATGTTCACTAGATAAAACGATGATTTTGTAATGTAGAAAATTATGAAAGACAAAATTCAGGATGACACGGCACACAGGGACCAGGGAAAAATGTTCACTTTATCGAGAGATTCAAATTTACGAGTTTCAAATTATCAAAATATATCTTTTTTTTTTTTATAAGTTTATAGAGAATTGTTTTAACAAATGTTCGTTAGACAAACCTTTACTCGGGTAAAACCTCGGGCGAAGCCGGGTACGTCCGCTAGTAGATTATAAACACAAGGTAATAAGACCAAATCCAAATAAATAAATAAATAGTGTATGACGTTTCGGTAACAGCATTGGTACCAAACGTCACACACTATTTATTTATTTGGATTTGGTCTTATTACCTTGTGTTTAATGATACTCTTTGTGTTTATATTTGGCCAAAAAAAAAAAATTAGAAAGTCTTGTTTAAAGGTAAAACTATTTTTAAATTGAAGAGGAGTTTTCTTATACTGGAGAGGAGTGGACTACAGGAATTGGTTTAACCATGGAGATAAGAACCACCACCTCCACTATTTTTAATAGATAGCACGCATGCACAAGTTAAAAAAAAAAAAACTATTCAAAAAAAAGAAAGCGTTGTTAAAAGATAAAAGTTAAAGATATTTTATCGATTAAACCCCATCTTCCAGATAACAACAGCCAATCACGCATTAGTTTACATCTCTCGTGTCAGCCAATCAGGTGCTTTGTATCAGATTTGGGCAAGAAAATAGACATCCCTAAAATATTTTCTTTCCCGAACAAATGCGCCAGAGCCCCGTTTGGTTACTTTCACTCGCTGGAGGGGTTGGACTTTTGCAAGAATCAGGGGCCATTGGACCAAAAAAAGTCAAATGCGGGAATCGAACCCGGGTCGTAGCGGTCGAAAACCAAGGGTTTAGACCACCCTTCCATCAACCCCCAAGATCAAATCTAAATAAATAGTGTGTGACGTTTCGGTAACAACGCTGTTATCAAAAGTTAGTCTTATTACCTTGTATGTTTTTATCAATAATTTTTTTTCATTTTGCTTTAAAACTTTACTTTTTTCACATGACAGTATTGACTCATTCATTGATGAGCTCAACTCTTCCCCGGCAGACACCATCAACAACTTTTACAAGCTTGATACCCTAATATGATTGAGTGGAGATAAGAATGAAGAAGACTTTTTTCACATTACATTTAATTTGTTTACAAAAGGTAATAAGACCAAATCCAAATGAATAAATAGTGTGTCCAAATAGTATTATTTGGATTTGGTCTTATTACCTTATCTTTATAATCCATAATCCAAATTGTGCCTTATCATTTAATTTGTTTTTGTTTTTGTTCCAGCCTGGAGACAGTCTGGGAAGGACCCGTAAAGACAATGTCAACAAGATGTTCCGGTAACTCTTCCTTCACATCTCTTTAACACTTTGAAATACAGTTGGGAGACAACAGCACCGATGTTGCTCTAGCTCCCGATAATATTGTTTCTTTTAGAACTCAAGGTAATAACACCAAATCCAAATAAATAAATAGTGTGTGACGTTTCGGTAACAGCGTTGTTACCATCTTCAGATACTATTCAGTACTTTTGTCTGAAGATGGTAACAACGTTGTTACCAAAACGTCACATTCTATTTATTTGGATTTGTTCTTATTACCTTGTAGAATGACGTTTGACAATATTACTGCAAATGTTTCTTTTGAACGAAACATCATAATTTATTCCCGTCCCTGGACACTTTTATTTTTCCGTTTATCATTACTCTTCACAATTCATCCTCTCATACTTCATCCCTAACAACAGATAAGGCACAATTTGGATTATAGATTATAAACACAAGGTAATAAGACCAAATCCAAATAAATAAATAGTGTGTGACGTTTCGGTAACAGTGTTGTTACCATCTTCAGACAAAAGTACTTTTGTCTTCAGTACTTTTGTCTGAAGATGGTAACAACGTTGTTACCGAAACGTCACACTCTATTTATTTATTTGGATTTGTTCTTATTACCTTGTAGAATGACGTTTGACAATATTACTGCAAATGTTTCTTTTGAACGAAACATCGTAATTTTATTCCCATCCCTGGACACTTTTATTTTTCCGTTTATCATTACTCTTCACAATTCATCCTCTAATACTTCACCCCTAACAATAGAATTCTGATTTATTAAGGTTTTTTTTTTGCTTATCTCTAGTACACGTGGTACAGGCCATGATAATCAAGGTGGGTAGTTAGCGACTGCTTTTTACTGTAAGCGCACCACATGTCTACACATGTGAAAAGCAGTTCGAATTTGCTCTTACAAATGTGCCAGAGCCCCGTTTGGTTACTTGCACTCGCTGGTGGGGTTGGACTTTTGCAAGAATCGGGGGCCATTGGAGCATTTTTTTTTTAAACAGAAAAAAGTGTCCAATGCGGGAATCAAACCTGGGTCGTAGTGGTCGAAAACCAAACGGTTTAACCAGCCTTCCACCAACCCCCTCTTAGGGTGTTGAATTAAAGAATTTGGACTGCACTTAAAAAAAGCTATAGAAGAAATTGTCACCTTCATATTCAGCGTGATACAGTAGGGAACAAACTAGGCATAGCAGGTCTATACTCAATTTGTGTAATAATTCTCCCAGTAAAATCACTCTCTTTCTCATCTATTTCATTTTTTTTCTTGACCTTGTACAAAGTACGAATTATTCTCAATAAAGAGTAAGAATTTTTCTTGAGTCTCCTGTGTGTTGTTTAGTTGCAAAGAAAAATATATACAGTAGAACCTGCATGTAAAGGACAACACCTAATTGCAGAGCCAACGTGTCCTTTAGGGAGAGGTGTTCTCTTTCCGGAGAGTTGTATAATAGTAAAAAATGGTAATTTTGATAATGAAAACTGTCCTTTGTAGAGAGGTGTCCTCTTACCGGAGAGTTGCTAAATTGTAAAAAATGGTAATTTTGCAAATGAAAAATGTCCTTTGTATAGAGGTGTTCTCTTACCGGAGAGTTGCTAAATAGTAAAAATGCTAATTTGCAAATGAAAAATGTCCTTAGTATAGAGGTGTTCTCTTACTGGAGAGTTGCTAAATAGTAAAAATGGTTATTTTGTAAATGAAAACTGTCCTTTGTAGAGAGATGTCCTCTTACCGGAGAGTTGCTAAATTGTAAAAATGGTAATTTTGCAAATGAAAAATGTCCTTTGTATAGAGGTGTCTACTTAGCGTGATGTCCGCTAAAGGGAGGTTCTACTGTATTTTATAAATTAATTTGTCGAAACATCAAAAAGAGGATTGTGTGTCACACAAGACGAGAGTTGCCATTGTTTCCACATGAGAAAACAGGAAGCTGGGGGTGAGTCATTCAATGGAAGATGGTTTCCAGCTGGGGTAGAGGAGAAGTGAAGGTCGCTGGTATGATTTAGCTGACAATCTCTCACAACCCTGTTATAACGGCTTCCTCCTTTATAACCCTGGTTATACATCAAAGTCCTCCAATTGTTTTAACTCTGGTTATAGCACTATAAAAATCTTGGTCCCAAGTGTTATTGTTATAGTGAGGTTTGACTAAAATGTACAGTCATGTTCTCAACTTGTGTGTCATCCCAGAATTATGAAGTTCCCAATTTATTTTTTAAATTCTATCTTCCCAGTATTTATGATGCTGTGATGCACATTAAGAATGCTTTTGGTTAAATCTACATACATGTTTTGATCCTATGAATATAGAGAAAGTTTTTTTTCATCTTAAGTACACATGGTACAGACCATGATAATCATGGTGGGTAAAGAGAAAGTTGTGTTCTACCTATCTAAACTCTTAAAAATTACTATGCAAATTTTACCCTGATTTATGCAAATTTGACTTAAGAGCTTATAGCCAGCCTTAGTTTATATGCACATCTAAGTTAAAGCCTATTTACATATATAAGATTGATCTATCCTATTCTGAATTTACATATTTACAAAGTTCAATAACCCAAGATTCAAACATGTACAGTTAGGGTAATAAAAATTATAATAAAATTAGGAATATAAGTCTGCTTGTCTAAATTCTGTTAATGTCTTAATTATGTCTAAATTATTGTATAGTTGATTCGGTGACATCTCAACCAGTTGTCAGCCAGCTAATTGTCATCTGTGTTACAGCCAATCCCCAGTTTGCAGCCAAGAATAAGGAATTCCTGAAGAGCATCAAGCACAAGTTTCAAGATACCAATGGCTCACTTGCCCCAGAAAAAGGTAAATATTATCCTTTTGATGTGTTTTTTTATTTATGTCCTGGTATATATATATATATATATATCCAATTTGAGTGTTTCTTATCATGGTCCTCAATATCCTTTTACATTTTATTGTACAAGTTATCTCTATCAATACATCCCTCTATTTATTCTTCTTACTTCTTACTCTTCTTACTACTTATCCCACTGTAGGACATTCAATTTGGCATTTGAAGACTGTAGGAAATTTTTCGAAGCCCTCTGCCTAAACTCCAGACACAGCTCTGATTATTCTGCGCAACGGCTGATGCAGCATAGAGGTGAGATTTGACAACCATCATGACTAGGTGAAGTAGAATGCCTTTGTCATTAAGACTGGGAGCACTACTCAGTGGCAGGCTGACTTAGCTCCAATATGAAATGACTCTCTGACATGAGAAACAGACGCCATGTACAGCCACTCCTAACATGGTGTACAGCCTCATCCTGTATCCCTGGATCAGGAGCCCTTCCAGTGTACTATCAGCTGGGCCAGCTGAGCCCAGGTTTTTTAGTGAGCTTTTTCTGCTCCCCTCCTCCTTTTTCATCCGGCCTTGTGACCAGAAAAGGTGGAGTTGTACATCTCTTAATCCAATCAAATATAATTCATATACAGTAGAACCTCCATTAGAGGACACTTCTCTACAAAGAACAGTTTTCATCGCCAAAATTACCATTTTTACCGATTAGCAACTCTCTGGTAAGAAGAACACCTCTTTCTAAAAAGGACACTTTTGCTCTGCAATTAGATGTTATCCTTTACAGAGAGGTTCTACTTTACTTTTATATCGTAAAGTCTTTTATTTTATATTGTGTGTAACAATTTTTTTGACAAATTAAATACCCTCTCTCAATGACTGTCTCCATATACCACAAAAGTTTTAAGCCAGCTTGTGTACAGATACAAACTCTGCCTCTCCGATAAAACCATCCAGAAGGGAGGAAAGTAAACCAGCGCTGGTTCCAATTGAGGTGAGTTATCAACTGTGGAGACAAATCCCAATAGAAATCATCACACCATGGTCATAATTTGAAGCCAATTTCTAAATAAATTAGCAAAAATTATTTTTTTTTACATACACAGCACCTACAAGAAAATAAGTCAAAATCCAAATAAATTAATAGTGTGTGACGTTTCGTTAACAACATTACTGTTATTCTTTTGTCTGATGATGGTAACAACACTGTCACTAAGACTTCACACACTATTAATTTATTTGGATTAGGTTTTATTTCAATGTAGCACAAGGTAATAAGACCAAATAAATAAATAGTGTGTGACGTTTCGGTAACAGCATTGTTACCATCTTCAGACAAAAGTACTGAATGAGAAATTTTACCACAGCAGGTTTTTAAATAGTTACTGTTATCAAGTGTGTAAACAAGATAACAGATAAGAAGATAGAAACACAGAATATTATTCTGTTATTGGATTTGGTCTTATTACCTTGTGTTTATAATCTCTAATCCAAATTGTGCCTTATCAATTTTAAGCTAGCTATAATCTATAATACAAATTGTAGTTTATCATACACAGCACCTATTACAATTCTTTGTATTGTTTCTTTGTGTTATCCTTTAAGCTGAAGAGAGCCATGTGCTAAGAAATGAAAAAACTATGCAGTAATAATTTATAAAATTATAAAAACCTAGATCCACAGGGTCACTAAAAACCAAGAATAAACCCCTCAAATATAAATCAATATCGCACCATCCACACAACTTTTTTGTTGCTTTAGATAAAAGGGATTAGATTTTTACTTTCAGGTCCTCCCATCATTGTTTATATCAATCTTGTGTATATAATACTAGCCGAATGACCCGGGCAACGCCGTGTTTTACCCGATTGAATGTTTTGATTCAAATACTATTTGTTACAATTATAAATTGGCGCCTTAAATAATTGCATATGTTAGTTAATAACTATAGCCTATGTGCTTTATCTGTCTATGTACTGTTGGCTTCCGTAGGCGTCTCTTACTGGGAAAAAGAAAGAGAGGATTCCATTTGGTTATTATCTAATATATGCATTTATTTAGGGAGCGACCCGCTCCAACACAATAGTTACATAAATAGCGAGTGGGGGGGGGGGGGGGCAAAGGTGGCGTGACCGTAGCCAACCAATAGGAGGGCGCCATTCCAAAAAAAAAAAGCAAACGGTGACAGAGAGAGATGATTGATTAGGAGATGAGGAATCACGCTCGTAACTGTATATAGAATTGGCACCTGCAGCTCCAGAGCACATTTTGACTTGCATTAGATGTACTAAACAGGACCTTTGGGAAAGGCCACTGCTTATCATGAAATAATAACACAAAGAAATAACGCGCCATCTATACATATAAAATGAAAGGATTTAAAAGCACGAATGTTTCTTCTATACATAATACAAACTTCTACTGCCCTTACTGCGATGAACTTAAATTGGCGAAACCGCTGGGAGAGTTCACCACTGATAAGCCAAGCCCTCCCAATATATTTTTTCATCGCAGTAAGGGCAGTAGAAGTTTGTATTATGTATAGAAGAAACATTCATGCTTTTAAATCCATTATCATAAAATACCTCGAGGAGCATGAAATCATCAAATTTGTGTAATCTTTACACAAGAGGATAAGAAACAACACAAAAACAGCAATGAGAAAAGCATCTCCAGATTGTGCAACTAAAATTTTCTGATGTCTTATACCATTGGTCAGAATAAATATCAACTGATTGTTGATTTTCTAATTATTCCACAATTGACCAAACACCCTTTTTTGATTAATCAAGAATAATTAACTACGTACATGTTCTAGGCTGTATTTTTTTTCCATACAAATACAGTTAAACCTGTCTATAGCGCCCCCTCTAAATAACGCCTTCCTCTCTATGGCGCCCGATTTTAAATACATAGTATGATACGATTTATATTAAAAGTGACCTGTCTATAGCACCCCCTCTCTATAGCACCCTATTTTTGTGAGTCCCAAGAGGGGGCGACAGGTTTAACTGTATATATAATCAGTATAAAAAGGATTGAAGCTATTGAAGTGGTTTGTGTCTACAGAATAGAGCGAATGATCCACAGTGCTGGGTTTGTCATACTCCCGGCCTACTGATACCCTGCGTGACCTGTATACGCGCCTACCATCCGCGCTGCCTACGCAGGTCCCCTCCACCAAACCGACTGGTGTGTAAGGAGTGCAAGAACCAAGCCTACCAATGGCTGGATTCCCAGGACTTCTCCACCTACGCCGTCCACATCATCAACAATTTCCTCAAGGATGAGGTATTATCTTTTGTCATCAAATCCTTCTTGTAGAGTCTGTTAATTAGATGTTAAAATTTATTTGTGTAAAATTTTAACGATAGATGGCAATTAAATTTAATTTACTAATTAAATCAAAATAAACGTCAAAAACCGACGCCATCCATTGACCGTCGCCGCAAACTAGCGGCCTCGGGTCGGTGACAAAGCCACAACACCAACTTTGGCAAATTGAGAAGCGTCCACCTAGAGACCATGGTTTCGGGTTAATGGCCCTCGTCAGTTTTGACGTTTATTTTGACGGGAATGGCGCCCTATGCTTCTATGGATCAATTTCCTCCCGGCAGTTTTTCCATCTGTAATTAGATGTTGTTACCTTTTAAAGTAATTATGTTTATTCATTGTCTTTTCCTTGTAGGCTGATGATCTTCAGTCTTTGTCCTCTCTCTCTCCAAATAAATAATCAAGATATAAACAATATAACAATGTCAATAAAATAATCCCTTGAATCAATATTAAAATAAGAGCATTAAGTCTCCAGGGAAAAGTTTCTTTTAAAAATATTTTTATTTAAAAATCTTTCAAGCTTTCGGGCAAGAAAGCCCATCTACGTTTAAATCTTATTTTATTGGTGTTTTAATGATGCAAGATATTTTCTCCCGTAGAAGGGCTTGCTTGCCCGAAAGCTTGAGAGATTCTTAATTAAAAAATATTTTAAAAATAAACTTTTTTCCTTGGAGGCTTAATGTTCTTTATTTTAGAATATAACAATGTTATAAAAGGATAAGGCACAATTCAGATTATTGATTTTATAAACACAAGGTATTAATATCCAACCCAAATAAATAATTAGTGTGTGACATTTCAGTAACAACGCTGTTACCGAAATGTCACACACTAATTATTTATTTGGATTCGGTCTTATTACCTTGTGAATGTTATAAAAAAAGAATGATACTATAGTACATAGTCACTTATTATTAAAGTTAATTAAAGTTAAAATATAAGAGATTATTTTGAGTAATTGGAAGGATGCATCAAACATCATGCAACATTATAAATTGGACTTTTAGATCAGACAGTAGAAATAAGAAAAAGATATCCCTTGATTGTGCAATTGAAAGTTAGCCTTAGCCACATCTATCAGAGTAAATATCTTTAAAGATGTTGGTAAAAATTGAAGGAAGAAGTTAGCTGGAAGGTGTCAATAAACTGCAAGTGATGGTCACCAAAAGTCAAACTTGATACACTAACAACAGCATCTTTAAACACAAGGTAATAAGACCAAATCCAAATAATTAAATAGTGTGTGAAGTTTTGGCAACAGCAATGTTACCATTTTCAAACAAAAATGCTGGAATGAAGATGGTAACAACGCTGTTACCGATTCATCACACACTATTTAATTATTTGGATTTAGGCTTATTACCTTGTGTTTATAATCTACTAGCCGAATGACCCGGGCAACGCCCGGGTTTTACCCGATTAAATGCTTTTATACAAATACTATTCGTTACAATTATAAATTGGCGCCGTGGATGTCATTCTTGTATAATATATAAATGAGTTTTAAAAATTGTAAAAAAAAAAAATGCATCGGCCGGGAATCAAACCCGGGCCGCCCGCATGGCAGGCGAGCATTTTACCACTGAACCACCGATGGTTATAAGAAATGGCCATATTTGGGTATTTATTCCATTCACAAAAGCAAACGGTGACAGAATTGTGCATGACTCTGATAACTGTATATATTAATAATCCAAATTGTGCGTTATCAACAACATCTTTAAAACTCAACAAGAATTTGATATATTTATTCTGGTAGATGGTGCGAACCATTTCATGTAACCCATGCTAGCAGCATCGCAATAGCAGTAAATCTAAACAGGGAGGTAACCTGATGTACATAATGTGATCAATAAATTCTAGGTATGCTAAATATTTAAAGAAATACAAAGGTATAATAAAGTTTTATTTAAAATTTCTCAAAATAATGACAATCACCATCTATACACTTGTTCCATCTTTTTTTCCAGATATCAAAACACCTCTGAAAATCCTCATCTTTCAGGCTTTTCAAAATATTCTTTGAATTCTCCTTTATTTCAGGTATTGAGTCAAATCGAGGTCCTTTTAAGACTCTTTTAATTTTAGGGTAAAGGAAAAAGTCGTTGGGAGCAAGACCAGGAGAATAGGGTGGCTGGGGTAGTAAAGCAATTCCATGTTTAGCCAAATAGAGTTGTACAGTGACTGCTGTATGTGGCCGTGCGTTGTCATGATGCAAGAGCCAATTTTTCTGATGCCATTTTTCGGGTCTTTTCTAACGCACAGGCTCTTTTAAACGTCGCAATACATCAAGATTGTAATGTTAATGGTCTGACACTCGGGCACGAATTCATAGTGTACCAATCCCTTTACATCAAATAAAGTGATAAGAAGACACTTAAGCTTCGATTTGAACATCTTTACTTTCTCTTGCTTATTCGACCAGCTTTTAATCGTGCAAACCATTCAAATGTCCTCGATTGTGATAGGGCATCTTCTTTAAAAGCCTGCTTCAAGATTTTAAATGATTCGGAAGCTGTTTTCCCTAATTTAAAGCAAAACCCTATGCAGACTCGCTGTTTTTCAATACAGTCCATACTGAAATTCGAAAATGTTCTGATATACTCGAGCTTATAAATTCGATAAAACGTGAGCGCATGCGTCTACATGATCAATTTTTATTTCTACGTGTTGATAAATGTTTTATCTATAAGGTCTTTATAAAATTATTTCACTACTTTATTCTTAACAAGCAAAGGACCCTTCTTAAGTTTCCTATTCAAACTGAATGTTATCAATGATCCAACATGTGAATGCCGCTTAGATGTTGAATCACCCGAGCATCTTCTTTTAACTTGCCCTCTGACTAATCAAATTGTATGTAGATACTTTGAAACATTACCAAATTCTCTTTGTGTATATACTCTTATCTTATGAGAACTTTGTTAAGTTTAGAACTATTTGTACAATAATTTACAAAACACTACTAATCCATCGTGTAAATAATTAATCATATATATATGTAAATAATACTGGCACAGCACAATAGTCCTTTGGACTTCGTGCTTTTTGTAACAATAAATAAATTTAAAAAAAAATTATTTTGAATATTATACGTGATCTCATTCCTGGAAATTATTGATCACACGTTGTATTAGTCCAACTCCTGTTATGAGACATTTAAACTATTTTTGACCTGTACAATTCTTTTTTAAAATAAAATTGTACATAGGTGTATTGAGAAGTGTGGTGTTCCAGAGAGTGTTGGAGAAAAAGGTCCTACTCAACATTGCCAAGTACGCTCCAGAAGACTATCACCAGTTCATCATCCATCCAGTAGACATCCTCTCTATAACTAAGGTAAGGTTGATGAGTTCGATTGGTTCAATTCCCTGAAATGTGGCTGATATGTGGAACATCTCTCTCTCTTGCTCAAATCACATTAATAGGTATCGCTCAACAAGAGCAACCTAGTTCATGATAATTGAAACAATGAATAATATGTGAAGATTATTCACATATTAAACAAAATTTTAATGGGGGGTCGGTGGAAGGCTGGTTAACCCGTTTGGTTTTCGACCACTACGACCCGGGTTCAATTCCCGCATTGGACACTTTTTTTCTGTTTTAAAAATAAATTTTAAAAAATGGTCCAATGGCCCCCGATTCTTGCAAAAGTCCAGCCCCACCAGCGAGTGCAAGTGACCAAACGGGGCTCTGGCACATTTTTAAGTGCAAAGTTGAACTACTTTTCACATGTGTAGACATGTGGTGCGCTTACAGTAAAAAAAAAAAGCAGTCGCTAACTACCCACCATGATTATCATGGCCTGTACCACGTGTACTAGGGATAAGCAAAAAAAATTTTTTTTTTTTTTAACGCGGGATTCAATCCCGGTTCATGACTGTCGGGAATCGAGCGTGTTACCCTCTCATCCACCGATCTTTAGTGGAACATGTTGCTATCAAGAATAATATTTTAGTGTTCTTATCTATTATCTTGTTTACACAACTGATATAACAGTACCAACTATTTTAAAAAGAATATTACGCCTCTAAAATAGTTTTATAATTTGATAACAGATGGCGCTCTAGTACATTGTAACATCATTGTTCTAATAAAAGACACAATTTGATATTTGCGGAAGAGCGATTGCTCGAAGCATATTATATATTTATAATTATATTTAATTCTGCTGTCCTAAAAGCTTATGTCCATAGTTCTTCTAAAATACCCATTCCAAGAGTCTTACAACAGTCACCTATAAAAGGAAGTTCCAAAAATGCAATATAACAGCGGTATGGTAGATTAAACTGGCGAAACCGCTGGGAGGGTTCACCACTGATGAGCCAGGCCCTCCCTTTAATTTTTCCATCGCAGTAAGGACAGTAGAAATTGTTTTATTTTAAAAAGAATATTACGCCTCTAAAATAGTTTTATAATTTAGTACCAACTATTGAAAAATATGCTTTGATATCTTTTCTCATTTGTTTGAGTAAGGCATGGCATGTAGAGTTCAAATAAAGAGAATGGTGTACACAGGAAAAAAATATTGTTGTTTTCTCATTGTTTGAGTAAGGCATGGCATGTAGAGTTCAAATAAAGAGAATGGTGTACACAGGAAAAATAAATTGTTGTTGTTTTCTCATTCAGTACTTTTGTCTCATGTTGGTAACAACACTTGTTACCGGAAATGTCACATACCTAATTATCATGGCAAATATGTTTGCAGTTGTTGCCGATATGTTTATACTAGCCAAATGACCCGGGCAACGCCCGTGTTTTACCCGATTGAATGTTTTGATTCAAATACTATTTGTTACAATTATAAATTGGCGCCTTAAATAAATGCATATATTAGTTAATAACTATAGCCTATGTGCTTTATCTGTCTATGTACTGTTGGCTTCCGTAGGCGTCTCTTACTGGGAAAAAGAAAGAGAGGATTCCATTTAGTTATTAACTAATATATGCATATATTTAAGGAGCGACCCGCTCCAACACAATAGTTACAAAAACCAAAAAGCGAGTGGGGGGGGCAAAGTCAAAAACAAAGTGTCTCGCGTAGTGGCGGCGCCATCGTAGCCACATGATCGTAGCCAACCAATAGGAGAGCGCCATTCCAAAAAAAAAGCAAACGGTGACAGAGATGACGCATGACGCTCGTATCTGTATATAGCAATTGTGTCCAGGCAAGTTGAAATTGAGGGACATTTGGGTTGTTGAAATTGTTTGCAGGTGTGTTATTGAAGCGCTAATGTGATGTAACCATGTTTTCTAGGATAATGAAGAAAGGAAGTTCACCAATGGTAGAGCTTTCCTAGCACAAGTCAAGTGGATCTACCACAATTCCCTAGTCTACTTCACTGGTAAGTCTTTTGCTAACTCTGCCTTTGTATAGCTACACCAAGTTGTGTATATAGCTTATAGCCATCTATGAAGCCTTAAAATCCATCAGAAATACTAATTATCAAGATATCTGGATTCTTACTGATAGTAGAAGTGCCATACAACACTTGAGTCACACAGGGGAACTCAGAGACAAAGTAAGCAGGAACATAATTGGTTATCTCCAAAAACTCTCAAAAACCTCAAAAATTCACATTCAATGGATACCCTCACACGTTGGCATTGAAGGCAATGAAGCTGCTGATGTGCTAGCGAAAAAAGGCACAAAAGAACCCTTGCCACAGAAAAATAAACTTACTTTTAAAGAAATAGAAACAATAGCCAAAACAAAAATAAACAATAACTGGAGGATCCCACCTAAGCACAGTTGGTACAGTGGAGTGAACCCAGGAGAAGCTCTGAAGATCAGAAATAGACAGCATCAAACAACACTAACAAGATTTAGAACAGGCCATCTCAAGCCATTGAAGATAGAAAATAATAACAAAATTTATCCCACTTGCCCAAAATGTAGTTTGGTACCTGCAGCTCCAGAACACATTTTGGCTTGCATTAGATGCACTAAACAGGACCTTTGGGAGAGGCCGCTGCTCATCATAAAACAGCTCGAGGAGCATGAACTCATGGAATTCGTTTAATCTTTACACAAGGGGATAAGAAACAACACCAAGTTGTGTATATACTCTATCTTATGAGAACTTTGTGAAGTTTAGAACTATTTGTACAATAATTTACAAAACATAATTAATCATATATATTTAATTAATACTGGCACAGCACAATAGTCCTTTGGACTTCGTGCTTTTTGTAACAATAAATAAATAAAAAGTTGGCTAGGGTCTGTTCAGATCCGCCAACTGCATTCACAGTAAAAATGACTTTACTACCATCCTTCACAATGAATAGCAATTTAACATAGTTTTTCTCTTTCTTTAGATTTTGAAAGAAATGGATTCATGGAATTTGTGTAATATTTGCATATGGGGATAAGAAATAACAACAACAGACCATTCTCTTAATAATTTTTCTAGCTGTTGACCTCTGTTCTCGGCCTGTACCTCAATGAACCACCAAGATGATCATGAGAAAGAGAGACTTCTTAATAAATGGTAAGGGGATGATGGTCAGACCAGAAAGTTGTAACTAAAGAAGGGAAGATGATGATGTTGTTGTTTCTTATCCCCTTGTGTAAAGATTACAGGAGTTCATGCTCTTCAAGCTGTTTAATGATAAGCAGTGGCCTCTCCCAAAGGTCCTATTTAGTGCATCTAATGCAAGCCAAAATGTGTTCTGAAGCTGCAGGTGACAAACTACCTTTGAAAAGTGGGGTAGATTTTGTTATTATCTTCAATTTTCAATAGCTTGAGATGACCTGTTCTGTTGTTGTTGTTTCTTATCAACTTGTGTAAAGATTACACAAATTCCATGAGTTCATGCTCCTCGAGCTGTTTTATGATGAGCAGCGGCCTCTCCCAAAGGTCCTGTTTAGTGCATCTAATGCAAGCCAAAATGTGTTCTGGAGCTGCAGGTGACAAACTACCTTTGAAAAGTGGGGTAGATTTTGTTATTATCTTCAATTTTCAATAGCTTGAGATGACCTGTTCTGTTGTTGTTGTTTCTTATCCCCTTGTGTAAAGATTACACGAATTCCATGAGTACATGCTCCTCGAGCTGTTTTATGATGAGCAGCAGCCTCTCCCAAAGGTCCTGTTTAGTGCATCTAATGCAAGCCAAAATGTGTTCTGGAGCTGAAGCTGTTCTAAATCTTGTTAGTGTTGTTTGGTGCTGTCTGAGGTTGAGAGAAAAGATGATTGTTCATGTTATCCCAGGGCATGGTGTTACCCAGCTGGTGTGTTGTTCTAGCCAACCATTCCATCACCCACGTGGCCAAGAACCTAGTGAAGATCTGTACAGAGAACCTGGCAGACCTGAGACACTGTCCTCAGTGCTTTGAGAGAGCCAATGTTGGAGTGGAGGGTTGGTTCACCCTCATCTGTGTAAGTTACTGTGTCATCCTGGACTTACAGCTGAGCTATGATATAATGCATTAGCCATTTGATATGAGAAATTTGAACTGATAAGGCACAATTTGGATTATAGATTATAAACACAAGGTATTAAGACCAAATCCAAATAAATAAATAGTGTGTGATGTTTCGGTAACAGTGTTGTTACCATCTTTAGACAAAAGTACTGAATGAGAAATTTTGACAAAACATGCTGTGGTATAATTTCTCATTCAGTACCTTTTTTCGTCACACACTATTTATTTATTTGGATTTGAACTATTTTTGACGCATATACTTATTTTCAAAATAAAATTTATCTTCTACTCGACTCTCACTGCGATGATAAAACAATGAGAGGGCCTAGCTCATCAGTGGTAAACCCACACAGCAGTTTATCTACCATACTGCTGTAATATGGAATTTTTCTGTTTTCCATTTATTTATACACGGTTTGGTAGATTAAACTGGCAAAACTGCGATGATAAAACAATGAGAGGGCCTAACTCATCAGTGGTAAACCCACACAGCCGTTTATCTACCATACTGCTGTAATATGGAATTTTTCTGTTTTCCATTTATTTATACACGGTTTGGTAGATTAAACTGGCAAAACTGCGATGATAAAACAATGAGAGGGCCTAGCTCATCAGTGGTAAACCCACACAGCCATTTATCTACCATACTGCTGTAATATGGAATTTTTCTGTTTTCCATTTATTTATACACGGTTTGGTAGATTAAACAGGCAAAACTGCGATGATAAAACAATGAGAGGGCTTAGCTCATCAGTGGTAAACCCACACAGCAGTTTATCTACCATACTGCTGTAATATGGAATTTTTCTGTTTTCCATTTATTTATACACGGTTTGGTAGATTAAACTGGCAAAACTGCGATGATAAAACAATGAGAGGGCTTAGCTCATCAGTGGGTAACCCACACAGCAGTTTATCTACCATACTGCTGTAATATGGAATTTTTCTGTTTTCCATTCATTTATACAACGGTTTGGTAGATTAAACTGGCAAAACTGCGATGATAAAACAATGAGAGGGCCTAACTCATCAGTGGTAAACCCACACAGCAGTTTATCTACCATACTGCTGTAATATGGAATTTTTCTGTTTTCCATTCATTTATACAACGGTTTGGTAGATTAAACTGGCAAAACTGCGATGATAAAACAATGAGAGGGCCTAACTCATCAGTGGTAAACCCACACAGCCGTTTATCTACCATACTGCTGTAATATGGAATTTTTCTGTATTCCATCCATTTATACACGGTTTGGTAGATTAAACTGGCAAAACTGCGATGATAAAACAATGAGAGGGCCTAGCTCATCAGTGGTAAACCCACACAGCAGTTTATCTACCATACTGCTGTAATATGGAATTTTTCTGTTTTCCATTCATTTATACAACGGTTTGGTAGATTAAACTGGCAAAACTGCGATGATAAAACAATGAGAGGGCCTAACTCATCAGTGGTAAACCCACACAGCCGTTTATCTACCATACTGCTGTAATATGGAATTTTTCTGTTTTCCATTCATTTATACAACGGTTTGGTAGATTAAACTGGCAAAACTGCGATGATAAAACAATGAGAGGGCCTAGCTCATCAGTGGTAAACCCACACAGCCGTTTATCTACCATACTGCTGTAATATGGAATTTTTCTGTTTTCCATCCATTTATACACGGTTTGGTAGATTAAACTGGCAAAACTGCGATGATAAAACAATGAGAGGGCCTAGCTCATCAGTGGTAAACCCACACAGCCGTATATCTACCATACTGCTGTAATATGGAATTTTTCTGTTTTCCATTCATTTATACACGGTTTAGTAGAATAAACTGGCAAAACTGCGATGATAAAACAATGAGAGGGCCTAACTCATCAGTGGTAAACCCACACAGCCGTTTATCTACCATACTGCTGTAATATGGAATTTTTCTGTTTTCCATTCATTTATACACGGTTTAGTAGAATAAACTGGCAAAACTGCGATGATAAAACAATGAGAGGGCCTAGCTCATCAGTGGTAAACCCACACAGCAGTTTATCTACCATACTGCTGTAATATGGAATTTTTCTGTTTTCCATTTATACAACGGTTTAGTAGATTAAACTGGCAAATTGCGATGATAAAACAATGAGAGGGCCTAACTCATCAGTGGTAAACCCACCCAGCAGTTTATCTACCATACTGCTGTAATATGGAATTTTTCTGTTTTCCATTTATTTATACATGGTTTGGTAGATTAAACTGGCAAAACTGCAATGATAAAACAATGAGAGGGCCTAACTCATCAGTGGTAAACCCACACAGCAGTTTATCTACCATACTGCTGTAATATGGAATTTTTCTGTTTTCCATTTATTTATACACGGTTTAGTAGAATAAACTGGCAAAACTGCGATGATAAAACAATGAGAGGGCCTAACTCATCAGTGGTAAACCCACACAGCAGTTTATCTACCATACTGCTGTAATATGGAATTTTTCTGTTTTCCATTTATTTATACACGGTTTGGTAGATTAAACTGGCAAAACTGCGATGATAAAACAATGAGAGGGCCTAGCTCATCAGTCGTAAACCCACACAGCAGTTTATCTACCATACTGCTGTAATATGGAATTTTTCTGTTTTCCATTTATTTATACACGGTTTAGTAGAATAAACTGGCAAAACTGCGATGATAAAACAATGAGAGGGCCTAACTCATCAGTGGTAAACCCACACAGCAGTTTATCTACCATACTGCTGTAATATGGAATTTTTCTGTTTTCCATTTATTTATACACGGTTTAGTAGATTAAACTGGCAAAACTGCGATGATAAAACAATGAGAGGGCCTAACTCATCAGTGGTAAACCCACACAGCAGTTTATCTACCATACTGCTGTAATATGGAATTTTTCTGTTTTCCATTCATTTATACAACGGTTTGGTAGATTAAACTGGTAAAACTGCGATGATAAAACAATGAGAGGGCCTAACTCATCAGTGGTAAACCCACACAGCCGTTTATCTACCATACTGCTGTAATATGGAATTTTTCTGTTTTCCATCCATTTATACACGGTTTGGTAGATTAAACTGGCAAAACTGCGATGATAAAACAATGAGAGGGCCTAGCTCATCAGTGGTAAACCCACACAGCAGTTTATCTACCATACTGCTGTAATATGGAATTTTTCTGTTTTCCATTCATTTATACAACGGTTTGGTAGATTAAACTGGCAAAACTGCGATGATAAAACAATGAGAGGGCCTAGCTCATCAGTGGTAAACCCACACAGCAGTTTATCTACCATACTGCTGTAATATGGAATTTTTCTGTTTTCCATTCATTTATACAACGGTTTGGTAGATTAAACTGGCAAAACTGCGATGATAAAACAATGAGAGGGCCTAGCTCATCAGTGGTAAACCCACACAGCCGTTTATCTACCATACTGCTGTAATATGGAATTTTTCTGTTTTCCATTCATTTATACACGGTTTGGTAGATTAAACTGGCAAAACTGCGATGATAAAACAATGAGAGGGCCTAGCTCATCAGTGGTAAACCCACACAGCAGTTTATCTACCATACTGCTGTAATATGGAATTTTTCTGTTTTCCATTCATTTATACAACGGTTTGGTAGATTAAACTGGCAAAACTGCGATGATAAAACAATGAGAGGGCTTAGCTCATCAGTGGTAAACCCACACAGCCATTTATCTACCATACTGCTGTAATATGGAATTTTTCTGTTTTCCATTCATTTATACACGGTTTAGTAGAATAAACTGGCAAAACTGCGATGATAAAACAATGAGAGGGCTTAGCTCATCAGTGGTAAACCCACACAGCCATTTATCTACCATACTGCTGTAATATGGAATTTTTCTGTTTTCCATTCATTTATACAACGGTTTGGTAGATTAAACTGGCAAAACTGCGATGATAAAACAATGAGAGGGCTTAGCTCATCAGTGGTAAACCCACACAGCCGTATATCTACCATACTGCTGTAATATGGTATTTTTCTGTTTTCCATTCATTTATACAACGGTTTGGTAGATTAAACTGGCAAAACTGCGATGATAAAACAATGAGAGGGCCTAGCTCATCAGTGGTAAACCCACACAGCAGTTTATCTACCATACTGCTGTAATATGGAATTTTTCTGTTTTCCATTCATTTATACAACGGTTTGGTAGATTAAACTGGCAAAACTGCGATGATAAAACAATGAGAGGGCTTAGCTCATCAGTGGTAAACCCACACAGCAGTTTATCTACCATACTGCTGTAATATGGAATTTTTCTGTTTTCCATTCATTTATACAACGGTTTGGTAGATTAAACTGGCAAAACTGCGATGATAAAACAATGAGAGGGCCTAACTCATCAGTGGTAAACCCACACAGCAGTTTATCTACCATACTGCTGTAATATGGAATTTTTCTGTTTTCCATTCATTTATACAACGGTTTGGTAGATTAAACTGGCAAAACTGCGATGATAAAACAATGAGAGGGCTTAGCTCATCAGTGGTAAACCCACTCTGCCATTTATCTACCATACTGCTGTAATATGGAATTTTTCTGTTTTCCATTCATTTATACACGGTTTGGTAGATTAAACTGGCAAAACTGCGATGATAAAACAATGAGAGGGCTTAGCTCATCATTGGTAAACCACACAGCTAGTTTATCTACCATACTGCTGTAATATGGAATTATTCTGTTTTCCATTCATTTATACAACGGTTTGGTAGATTAAACTGGCAAAACTGCGATGATTAAAACAATGAGAGGGCCTAGCTCATCAGTGGTAAAACCCACACAGCAGTTTATCTACCATACTGCTGTAATATGGAATTTTTTTTCTGTTTTCCATTCATTTATACAACGGTTTGGTAGATTAAACTGGCAAAAACTGCGATGATAAAACAATGAGAGGGCCTAGCTCATCAGTGGTAAACCCACACAGCAGTTTATCTACCATACTGCTGTAATATGGAATTTTTCTGTTTTCCATTCATTTATACAACGGTTTGGTAGATTAAACTGGCAAAACTGCGATGATAAAACAATGAGAGGGCTTAGCTCATCAGTGGTAAACCCACACAGCAGTTTATCTACCATACTGCTGTAATATGGAATTTTTCTGTTTTCCATTCATTTATACAACGGTTTGGTAGATTAAACTGGCAAAACTGCGATGATAAAACAATGAGAGGGCCTAGCTCATCAGTGGTAAACCCACACAGCCGTTTATCTACCATACTGCTGTAATATGGAATTTTTCTGTTTTCCATTCATTTATACAACGGTTTGGTAGATTAAACTGGCAAAACTGCGATGATAAAACAATGAGAGGGCCTAGCTCATCAGTGGTAAACCCACACAGCAGTTTATCTACCATACTGCTGTAATATGGAATTTTTCTGTTTTCCATTCATTTATACAACGGTTTGGTAGATTAAACTGGCAAAACTGCGATGATAAAACAATGAGAGGGCCTAGCTCATCAGTGGTAAACCCACACAGCAGTTTATCTACCATACTGCTGTAATATGGAATTTTTCTGTTTTCCATTCATTTATACAACGGTTTGGTAGATTAAACTGGCTAAAACTGCGATGATAAAACAATGAGAGGGCCTAGCTCATCAGTGGTAAACCCACACAGCCATTTATCTACCATACTGCTGTAATATGGAATTTTTCTGTTTTCCATTCATTTATACAACGGTTTGGTAGATTAAACTGGCAAAACTGCGATGATAAAACAATGAGAGGGCCTAGCTCATCAGTGGTAAACCCACACAGCATTATCTACCATACTGCTGTAATATGGAATTTTTCTGTTTTCCATTCATTTATACAACGGTTTGGTAGATTAAACTGGCAAAACTGCGATGATAAAACAATGAGAGGGCCTAGCTCATCAGTGGTAAACCCACACAGCCATTTATCTACCATACTGCTGTAATATGGAATTTTTCTGTTTTCCATTCATTTATACAACGGTTTGGTAGATTAAACTGGCAAAACTGCGATGATAAAACAATGAGAGGGCCTAGCTCATCAGTGGTAAACCACACAGCCAGTTATCTACCATACTGCTGTAATATGGAATTTTTCTGTTTTCCATTCATTTATACAACGGTTTGGTAGATTAAACTGGCAAAACTGCGATGATAAAACAATGAGAGGGCTCTAGCTCATCAGTGGTAAACCCACACAGCAGTTTATCTACCATACTGCTGTAATATGGAATTTTTCTGTTTTCCATTCATTTATACAACGGTTTGGTAGATTAAACTGGCAAAACTGCGATGATAAAACAATGAGAGGGCTTAGCTCATCAGTGGTAAACCCACACAGCAGTTTATCTACCATACTGCTGTAATATGGAATTTTTCTGTTTTCCATTTCATTTATACAACGGTTTGGTAGATTAAACTGGCAAAACTGCGATGATAAAACAATGAGAGGGCTTAGCTCATCAGTGGTAAACCCACACAGCAGTTATCTACCATACTGCTGTAATATGGAATTTTTCTGTTTTCCATTTATTTATACAACGGTTTGGTAGATTAAACTGGCAAAAACTGCGATGATAAAACAATGAGAGGGCCTTGCTCATCAGTGGTAAACCCACACAGCAGTTTATCTACCATACTGCTGTAATATGGAATTTTTCTGTTTTCCATTCATTTATACAACGGTTTTGGTAGATTAAACTGGCAAAACTGCGATGATAAAACAATGAGAGGGCCTAGCTCATCAGTGGTAAACCCACACAGCAGTTTATCTACCATACTGCTGTAATATGGAATTTTTCTGTTTTCCATTCATTTATACAACGTTTGGTAGATTAAACTGGCAAAACTGCGATGATAAAACAATAAGAGGGCCTAGCTCATCAGTGGTAAACCCACACAGCCAGTTTATCTACCATACTGCTGTAATATGGAATTTTTCTGTTTTCCATTCATTTATACAACGGTTTGGTAGATTAAACTGGCAAACTGCGATGATAAAACAATGAGAGGGCCTAGCTCATCAGTGGTAAAACCCACACAGCAGTTTATCTACCATACTGCTGTAATATGGAATTTTTCTGTTTTCCATTCATTTATACAACGGTTTGGTAGATTAAACTGGCAAAACTGCGATGATAAAACAATGAGAGGGCCTAGCTCATCAGTGGTAAACCCACACAGCAGTTTATCTACCATACTGCTGTAATATGGAATTTTTCTGTTTTCCATTTATTTATACAACGGTTTGGTAGATTAAACTGGCAAAACTGCGATGATAAAACAATGAGAGGGCCTAGCTCATCAGTGGTAAACCCACACAGCAGTTTATCTACCATACTGCTGTAATATGGAATTTTTCTGTTTTCCATTCATTTATACAACGGTTTGGTAGATTAAACTGGCAAAACTGCGATGATAAAACAATGAGAGGGCCTAGCTCATCAGTGGTAAACCCACACAGCAGTTTATCTACCATACTGCTGTAATATGGAATTTTTCTGTTTTCCATTTATTTATACAACGGTTTTGGTAGATTAAACTGGCAAAACTGCGATGATAAAACAATGAGAGGGCCTAGCTCATCAGTGGTAAACCCACACAGCAGTTTATCTACCATACTGCTGTAATATGGAATTTTTCTGTTTTCCATTTATTTATACAACGGTTTTGGTAGATTAAACTGGTAAAACTGCGATGATAAAACAATGAGAGGGCCTAGCTCATCAGTGGTAAACCCACACAGCAGTTTATCTACCATACTGCTGTAATATGGAATTTTTCTGTTTTCCATCCATTTATACAACGGTTTGGTAGATTAAACTGGCAAAACTGCGATGATAAAACAATGAGAGGGCCTAGCTCATCAGTGGTAAACCCACACAGCAGTTTATCTACCATACTGCTGTAATATGGAATTTTTCTGTTTTCCATTATTTATACAACGGTTTGGTAGATTAAACTGGCAAAACTGCGATGATAAAACAATGAGAGGGCCTAGCTCATCAGTGGTAAACCCACACAGCAGTTTATCTACCATACTGCTGTAATATGGAATTTTTCTGTTTTCCATTCATTTATACAACGGTTTGGTAGATTAAACTGGCAAAACTGCGATGATAAAACAATGAGAGGGCCTAGCTCATCAGTGGTAAACCCACACAGCCGTTTATCTACCATACTGCTGTAATATGGAATTTTTCTGTTTTTCCATTCATTTATACAACGGTTTGGTAGATTAAACTGGCAAAACTGCGATGATAAAACAATGAGAGGGCCTAGCTCATCAGTGGTAAACCCACACAGCAGTTTATCTACCATACTGCTGTAATATGGAATTTTTCTGTTTTCCATCCATTTATACACGGTTTGGTAGATTAAACTGGCAAAACTGCGATGATAAAACAATGAGAGGGCCTAGCTCATCAGTGGTAAACCCACACAGCAGTTTATCTACCATACTGCTGTAATATGGAATTTTTCTGTTTTCCATCATTTATACAACGGTTTGGTAGATTAAACTGGCAAAACTGCGATGATAAAACAATGAGAGGGCTTAGCTCATCAGTGGTAAACCCACACAGCCGTTTATCTACCATACTGCTGTAATATGGAATTTTTCTGTTTTCCATTCATTTATACAACGGTTTGGTAGATTAAACTGGCAAAACTGCGATGATAAAACAATGAGAGGGCTTTAGCTCATCAGTGGTAAACCCCACACAGCAGTTTATCTACCATACTGCTGTAATATGGAATTTTTCTGTTTTCCATCCATTTATACAACGGTTTGGTAGATTAAACTGGCAAAACTGCGATGATAAAACAATGAGAGGGCCTAGCTCATCAGTGGTAAACCCACACAGCAGTTTATCTACCATACTGCTGGTAATATGGAATTTTTCTGTTTTCCATTTATTTATACAACGGTTTGGTAGATTAAACTGGCAAAACTGCGATGATTAAAACAATGAGAGGGCCTAGCTCATCAGTGGTAAACCCACACAGCAGTTTATCTACCATACTGCTGTAATATGGAATTTTTCTGTTTTCCATTCATTTATACAACGGTTTGGTAGATTAAACTGGCAAAACTGCGATGATAAAACAATGAGAGGGCCTAGCTCATCAGTGGTAAACCCACACAGCAGTTTATCTACCATACTGCTGTAATATGGAATTTTTCTGTTTTCCATTCATTTATACAACGGTTTGGTAGATTAAACTGGCAAAACTGCGATGATAAAACAATGAGAGGGCCTAGCTCATCAGTGGTAAACCCACACAGCAGTTTATCTACCATACTGCTGTAATATGGAATTTTTCTGTTTTCCATTCATTTATACAACGGTTTGGTAGATTAAACTGGCAAAACTGCGATGATAAAACAATGAGAGGGCTTAGCTCATCAGTGGTAAACCCACACAGCAGTTTATCTACCATACTGCTGTAATATGGAATTTTTCTGTTTTCCATTTATTTATACAACGGTTTGGTAGATTAAACTGGCAAAACTGCGATGATAAAACAATGAGAGGGCCTAGCTCATCAGTGGTAAACCCACACAGCAGTTTATCTACCATACTGCTGTAATATGGAATTTTTCTGTTTTCCATTTATTTATACAACGGTTTGGTAGATTAAACTGGTAAAACTGCGATGATAAAACAATGAGAGGGCCTAGCTCATCAGTGGTAAACCCACACAGCAGTTTATCTACCATACTGCTGTAATATGGAATTTTTCTGTTTTCCATTTATTTATACAACGGTTTGGTAGATTAAACTGGCAAAACTGCGATGATAAAACAATGAGAGGGCCTAGCTCATCAGTGGTAAACCCACACAGCAGTTTATCTACCATACTGCTGTAATATGGAATTTTTCTGTTTTCCATTTATTTATACAACGGTTTGGTAGATTAAACTGGCAAAACCGCTGGGAGGGTTCACCACTGATGAGTCAGGCCCTCTCTATTATTTTATCATTGCAGTAAGGGCAGTAGAACATTGTCTTATTTCAAAAAGAAATATATGAGTGTGTGGCCACTACACTTTGCTTCAGCGAGCGCGAACTAGGACGGCCTCGGCAACCGCGAGCGTCAACCTGACTACGCATGCGTGCGGGACGTCATCAGAGACTCTGGCCACTCGGCGGTAAACATGTAGGGCTAACTCCGACGGCCGTTACTTCAACCGTTGCTTCTTTTCTCTTTATATATTTCTGGCTTTAAATAAATTAATTTTAATTATAATTTTTTCAGCAGCCTTTCCACAAGCCACACCAACACATCACGCAACAATCCTACAAATCGAAAATGTTTTGAATTTCTTATAATAGCCCAAAAAGGAATTTACTATAGATTTGTCTACTCTGTAAGTGGAATATGATAGTCGTAGTTCTAAATGGCCACCTCTTCAAATCAAAATTCATTATTTTTATTTTATTAAATGTGGGAAAAGTTCTCATTTTGAACATGAATTTCTTCCTCTTACAATAGAACTACAGGTCAACTTTCTTTAAATCTCTTTCAATCAAATATAAATCAATCCTTCAATTCAATCAAGAATTCTGATCTCTTGGGGAGTTGAATTAAAGAAGTTTGACTATTTAAATTTATTGGCTTATTTTTTCCCTTCATAGTATTCCTCTTTTAGCCTTCAGTTATCCCTTAGCATTGATGATGTCGAACTTTGAAGCAAATCAGTTATATTTTTGGTATCTGCAAGGCTTTTTTTTTTTAGTTGGAGGGGTGATTTTTAAGAGTGCATCAGATTTCTGGGAAATGATCACTGTTAAAAAACCTAACATTACAAATTGTTTGCTTCTGATGTGGTGGTGGTGCTTATCTCCATGTTTAAACCAATTCCTGAAGTTCACTCCTCTCCAATTTTGAGATGGTAGTTATAGACCTGGAAAATAAGGTCCTCTATTGTCAGTTCTGCTCTGGTGAAGCTTCTGCATTATGATTCTGTTGTAGCCATATTATATAAATAATCAGATTAACTCTGTAGTTTTACCATGAATATCGGGGGGTCGGTGGAAGGCTGGTTAAACCATTTGGTTTTCGACTACTATGACCCGGGTTCGATTCCCGCATTGGACACTTTTTTCTGTTTAAAAAAAAATGCTCCAATGGCCCCTGATTCTTGCAAAAGTCCAACCCCACCAGCGAGTGCAAGTAACCAAACGGGGCTCTGGCACATTTGTAAGTGCAAAGTCAAACTGCTTTTCACATGTGTAGACATGTGGTGCGCTTACTGTAAAAGCAGTCGCTAACTACCCACCATGATTATCATGGCCTGTACCATGTGTACTAGGGATAAGCAAAAAAAAAAAACCATGAATATCTCTCCCCGTAGTGATATGCCAGATGGATGTACTGTGTTCGCAGGACAAACCACATCCAGTGGTGTTGGCCAAAGTGAGAGGTTATCCCTTCTGGCCATCCAAGGTAAGTCCTTCTCCCATTGGTCCACTCAACCCTCGCTGATCATGTCTGTGGTGGACAGGTGCTCTTCCCTATTGGTTCTAGCAACTTCAAATGTTGGTTTTTTGGCCCACATGATAAGTAAGTAGACATTTCTTCTTAGCTATATCACAAGGGACAACAACACCAAATCCCAAATAAGTTTTTTTTTTTAAATATAAATGATAAGGCACAATTTAGATTATAGATTATAAACACAAGGTAATAAGACCAAATAAATAAATAGTATTTGTTACCGAAACGTAACACACTATATATTTATTTGGACATTTCTTCTTAGCTATATCACAAGGGACAACAACACCAAATCTCAAATATTGTATAGACATGTGGTGCACTTACAGTAAAAGCAGTCGCCTACTTCTACCCACCATGATTATCATGGCCTGTACCACGTGTACTAGGGATAAGCAAAAAAAAAAAAAAAAGCATATATGTATCCCTAGTTCCTCAGACAAAAGTAATGAATGAGAAAATATATCACAGCATGTTTTAAGTAGTTACTGTTATCAACCTAATATGATTGCGTGGTGATAAGAAAGAAGAAGACTGTTATCAAGTGTGTAAACATGATCTTCTTCTTTCTATCATATTCTTTCTCCACTCTATCATATTAGAGTATAAAGTTTGTAAAGCTTGAAACCATCATGACTGGGTGAAGTAGAATGCGGCTGCCTTTGTCATTAAGACTGGGAGCACTACTCAGTGGCAGGCCGACTTAGCTCCAAAAGAAATGGCCGCCTCTGACATGAGGAACAGACGCCATGTGCAGCCGCTCCTAACATGGAGTACAGATCATCCTGTATCCCTGGATTAGAAGCCCTTACAGGGTACTATCAGCCGGGCCAGCTGAACCCAGGTTTTTTAGTGAGCTTGTTACTGCTCCCCCTCCTTCTTTTTCATCCGGGCTTGGGACAGTTTGTAAACATGATAGCAGATAAGAGTTTATAAGAGAGAACTCCTGTAAAGGTCAACACGTTGATTCAGAGCCAAAGTATTCTATAGAGAAGTGTCCTCTTACAGCAAAACTGCTAAATAGTAACAATGGTAATATTGACGATGAAAACTATCCTTTATAAAGTGGTTTCCTCTCACAGAGATTCAACTGTAAAAATCATTTTTAAAAATCCTTGAAACTTTCATGATAAGAACCAATTATATACACTCATGGACAAAACTTGAGAAAATTTCATATTTTGGTGTCGTTAGTTGTCTGTTTTTTTTTTAAGGAGATGGAGGTAATTTTGTTGACACTTTGTTATCTCATGTGTCTTCAATGAAGATCACTGTGTTTCAAATATCTTTCAGAGTTATTGTCTGAATCCCAATATACATGCTAAAGGTACAATTTCCTTAAGTTTTGTCCATGAGTGTACATTTAGTTTTACATTAATTTAGGGTTTTTAGGCATCTGACCCTGTCTAACTCACTTATTTATAAATAGTTTAACCCCCCCCCCCCCCCTTATGTACAGTAGAACCTCCATGAAAGGACACTCACGCTAGAAGACACCTCTCTACAAAGGACAGTTTTAATTTGCAAAATTATCAGTTTTGCTATTTAGCAACTCTCCGGCAAGAGGACACTTTAACTCTGCATTTAGGTGTCCTTTACAGGGAGGTTGTTCTACTGTATAAAGACAAAATGTGTTGAATATCCTATATTAAGAGCATCATTAAATTTGTATTTTTAGTTTTAGGTTTATTGTATATTTCGTTTTGTCCGTGTTTAAATTTTGTCCATGAGTATATATATATTTCTGACTAAATGTGATGAAAGCCACAACAGCAACCACTAAAGGTATGTGGCAAGCAGTAACACCCTCCTGTTGTTTCCTTCTTACCCTCTATAATATATGAAGGTGGGGTCTCAGAGAGTGGGTTGTGCCCCCAGAGCTGTGGTCCCCCAGTCCCACATCCAGTTCATCAGCCAGGACCAACTCTCTGCGCTGAGCAAGAAGCCCCCTCTTCACAAAGCTCTGGAAGAGTTGAAGAGCTACCTCAGCAACTTTGAGGAGAAGTTTGGGAAGCCCTTCAAGTTGTATCCCCCTAACACTACTCCTACCTGGACCCAGCTGAGGGACTTGTTGATCCCTAACTCCACCGCCATCGACCTCTTATCCCAGTCCTCCCCGCCACTCACAGCCATGCAGCAGCAAGGTAGGTGGTTCCTTTCTTCCCACTCTGCTCACCTTCCTGACTCATGGTAGCTGTTCCAGCAAACAACACTGTTCAGAATCTCTCATCAGAAGCCCCGTCTCCTAGGCAAAGTAGCGGAACCTCAATAAACCAATGGACATCAGAAGATCCAGATAACTCATCCTCAAGTATTTCCTCCTGTGATAATATTGCATCATCAATCAGGTTGGGGGAGCGCTCCGACCACTCTTACCAAAGACGCTGTCCCCCCAAAAGAAGCATCACAACAAAGAATAAACAGGAGTGTGAAGCCAAACCTCTTTTACCACAACTATCTTCAGATGCAAGTATAAATGCAAGGAAAATCAGGTGGGGCTCGGAGGAACCTGAAGATCCTACGCCAGTCAAGGAACAGCAAAGGAAAGCTGATGAACTAAGCATTACAGTAAGTCAAAACGAAGCATCTCAAGAACCAAGCATTACAGTAAGTCAAAACCAAGCATCATATGAACTAAACATTGCAGAAAGTCAAAACCAAGCATCTCATGAACTAAACATTGCAGAAATTCAAAACCAAGCATCTCAAGAACCAAGCATTACAGTAAGTCAAAACCAAGCATCACATGAACCAAGCATTACAGTAAGTCAAAACGAAGCATCTCAAGAACCAAGCATTACAGTAAGTCAAAACGAAGCATCTCAAGAACCAAGCATTGCACTAAGTCAAAACCAAATATCTCAAGAACCAAGCATTACAGTAAGTCAAAACCAAACATCTCATGAACCAAGCATTACAGTAAGTCAAAACCAAACATCTCAAGAACCAAGCAGTACAGTAAATCAAAACCAAGCGCGCGCATCTCAAGAACTCTCAAATCATTCCCTATCAAATCCCACTAACAATTCCCAACCAAATCCCACTAACAATTCCCAACCAATCATCATTGATGACAATTCACAATCAATTGCCACTGATGACAATTTCCAACCAAATTCCACAGATAGTTCCCAATCCAATCCCACAGACAATTCCCAACCAAATTCCACTGAAGAATCCCAATCAAATTCCACTGATGATAATTCCAAATCAAATCCCACTCGCAATTTCCAACCAGTTTCCACCAACGTGGAAGAAGACAAAGAAGTTAGCAAGGAGTGCCAAGAATCACAAGACCTACCAAAGCAAGAAACCACAAGTAACCCTCCATCCACTGCACGTCCACTAAAAGGACTGGAAGAACTACTCGCAACCCTATCTGCATCTAAAAAGAAGAAACCTCCTAACAGGAAACACAGTGGTGCCAACCATGGAAGAAGCAGAAGCAAGAGGCAACGGTCCACCAGGCAGGAGGATGGAGAGCCATCCAGAAAGAAGCCGAGGCTGCTAGCATTCCTCAGGAGGAAGAGGTCTCCGTCAAGACAGAGGAGACGTCTGTACATGTCGGAGAGCGAGGATTCTTCCAGCTCCTCCATAGCAGGGAAGCCAAAGTCCACCAGCGATGACTCCTACTGCCCTTCCGTCGTGGACCTCGAGGACCAAGTCCTGGAGATTTCTGACGATTCAACTCAGGGTTCAGTCATTGAGGTCAGCTTCACAAAACCCTCCGCCAATTTCTCCGGGGATGCTCTGACAAATCCACTTGCCAGCAAGAAAGAAGGTAAGGAAGATTTACAAGTCATCCCTCCTCTCCCTTATTATTCTTTTTTGGATGTTCTCACTTTTGAATCTTTGCCGGTACAGTAGAACCTCCATTAGCTCACACCTCTCTCATTTAAAAAAATGATAATAGATGAAAAAGATTTTTTTGAATATGTCAGATCCAGCTGTTCTATTGGAACTGAATCTGTTGTTGTTGTTGTTTCTTATCCCTCCCTTGTGTAAAGATTACACGAATTCCATGAGTTCATGCTCCTCGAGCTGTTTTATAATGAGCAGCGGCCTCTCCCAAAGGTCCTGTTTAGTGCATCTAATGCAAGCCAAAATGTGTTCTGGAGCTGCAGGTACCAAACTACATTTTGGGCAAGTAGGGTAGATTTTGTTATTATTTTCTATCTTCAATGGCTTGAGATGGACATTTCTAAATCTTGTTAGTGGTAACTGAATCTTGTTTTTCTTATTGATTAACTTTAACTGGAGAATATGCAAAGAAATGGACAGACACTTGATGACTAGAAAAAGCACCATACCTGTAATAACTATGCATTACCTGACACCTCTAAATAATGGACAACGTATAAATACAAAATGGTAATAAGACCCAATTTAAATAAATAATGTGTGATGTTTGTTGTTACAGAAACATCACACACTATATATTTATTTTGATTCGGTCTTATTTACCCTGTCTTCTTCTTCTTTCTTATCTCAAAGCCATGATGATAATCATGGTGGGTAGTTAGCGACTATTTTACTGTAAGCGCACCACACATGTCTACATATGTGAAAAGCAGTTCGACTTTGCACTTACAAATGTGCCAGAGCCCCGTTTGAGCACTCGCTGGTGGGGTTGGACTTTTGCAAGAATCGGGGGCCATTGGAGCATTTTTTTTTTGCTTTAACAGAAAAAAGTGTCCAATGCGGGAATCGAACCCGGGTCGTAGTGGTTGAAAACCAAATGGTTTAACCAGCCTTCCACCGACCCCCATTTACCTTGTGTTTCTAATCTATCATCCAGATTGTAAAATTGTACCTTCTCAATTAGAAATACAGTAGGACCTCTTTCTAAAGGACACAGAGTAGCAGAGCCAAAGTGACCTTTAGAGAGAGGTATCCCTCTTACCAGAGAGTTGCTGATTAGTATAAAAAAATATAATTTTGGCCATGAAACATGTTCTTTGTAGAGAAGGGTCTCCTAGCAGCAAGAGTGTTTTCTCATGGAGAGTCTATTGTATTTGTATTCACAAGGTAATAAGACCAAATCCAAATAAATAAATAGTGTGTGACGTTTCGGTAACAACACTGTCACCGAAATGTCACACACTATTTATTTATTTGGATTTGGTCTTATTACCTTGTGTTTATAATCTACTAGACGGGTGACCCGGGCTTCGCCCCGGGATTGACCCGTGTGCATATCTACCCGAGTGATATATATTTAGATAAGATTTTTTTTTAATAATTGTTTGTTATTAGCATTATCTATTTGTTTGCATCAGCATAATTTAATCTAATCTTTGATAGAGGGCGCTGTTCGATAGCTAAGTAGAATAATTTGAATATATAGTTTTAATAATTGATTTATATATTTTTAAAAATAGCCTATAGTCTTCCCCGTATTTTTTTTACCTATGTATGGAAATTTTGATTTGAATTAGTGAACTACTGCGAATTTGTATACCAGACATACAAACATTGATTTTTATATATATAGATAATCCAAATTGTGCCTTATCATGTATTTGTATTGAAAATTAGAGCAAGAAAATTTACCTTATGCAAGTACTACATATATGGTCTAATCAACAACAAAAAGTTTTATTAAGACCTTTTAGTGTTATACAGATTCTCCAAGCAGAAATGTAAGATACATGCAGGAAAAAAGTAATAGTACCTTAATGGTAATATGATATTTATATAGAAGAAAAATTTTATAAAGACAATCAAACTAATAAATTAGTCTGGGTTATAAAATTACAAAATATTTTCTCACAATGAGTTTCTTTTTATTACAAAACGCTAGCTTTCAAGCGAAAATCGCTCTTCAATGGGCTTAATAAAACATTTTAATAAAAAGTCGATGTTTTATTAAGCCCGTTGAAGAGCGATTATCACTTGAAAGCTAGCGTTTTGTAATAAAAAGAAACTCCTTGTGAGAAAATATTTTGTAATTTTAAAACTTTTTTCACAATTGGAGTTAATTGGAGAAAAATAAATTTATTATACATGGATTTACCGCAGATTCACCGCAAATGAAGGTAAAAAAGGTAAATATATGGTTTAATCTATTGTGTTTGTTGTAGATGATGACAATTATATACCTCCAGGTTTGAACTTGAAGGTAAGTTACCTAGTACATGGTTCAAATATGCCATTTATAAGTAAAGTTTCAAACAGTTTAATCTTAATAAACACAAGGTAATAAGACCAAATCCAAATAAATAAATAGTATGTGACGTTTCTGTAACACCGTTGTTACCATCTTCAGACAAAAGTACAATACATTCAGTACTCTTGTCTGAAGATGGTTACAATGCTATTACAGAAACGTCCCACACTATTTATTTATTTGGATTTGGTCTTATTACCTTGTGTTTATAATCTATAATCCAAATTGTGCCTTATCTGTTTTATCTTAATTGTAAGCTATTTCTTACAGTAAAAATTTTATATGAAAAAAAAAAATAATTATAGTAATTTTTGCTTCTCTTCATATACACTCATGAACAAAACTTAAGGAAGTTGCACCTTTTTTAGCATGTATATTGGGATTCAGATATTAACTCTGAAAGATTACACAGTGTATAGTATTGACGACACCTGATAACCAAGTGTGAACAAGTGTGTCTCTCTTTAAAAAAAAAATAAATGACCAGCAACATCAAGCAATAAAACTTCCTTAAGTTTTGTCTATGAGTATAAATCTTTATTCTACAAACTTCAGTGCGATAATGGACAAATTAGATAGAGACTGACTGGCTTGGCTCATCAGTGAGGAACCCACTCAGCGGTTTGTTCAAATGAATTTACACACGGCTCTACTATTGTATACTCGCTGTCTACTTATGTAATTTAAGTGTGCCTGGTCATGGTGCCATGATTAATGAAAGCTGTACCCCATACATCCCATTCCATGAGATCTTGGACTTATGGAATATGTGTAATATTTGCATAAGGGGGGGGGATAAGAAACAACAACTTATGTAATTTTTACAGTGTGATAGTTTTAGTGGTATTTAGGAAATCTATGGATATAAGCCTACGGCAGTGTTGGGCAAAAATAATAATTAAAATGATTTATTAAAGATTAACAATTGATTAATTGTTAATTGTAATTTTCACAATTAACAATTAATTAATTGTTAATTGCACTTCAATTTAATTGAAAAATAATTTTTTAATGCCCAACACTGCATTTCAGTACCACTCTCTTCTCGAACATGCTGTCCGACAATTTGTGACTCTTTGGCAGATTTGTCATTGTCGCAAAAGAAAAAAGGCGTTCAACTGCAGCTGACAATGGTAAAGGTGTGTTGTATTTAATAAAAACACTTTTTATCTCAGGCAGTGTTGGGGAAATATTAATTAAAATGATTTATTAAAGATTAACAATTGATTAATTGTTAATTGTAATTTTCACAATTAACAATTCATCAATTGTTAATTGTAATTTTCACAATTAACAATTCATAAATTGTTAATTGCACTTTTCTAATTAACAATTAATTAATTGTTAATTGCACTTCAATTTAATTGAAAAATAATTTTTTAATGCCCAACACTGGCCTACGGCCATACCACGTTGAAAAAACCCCAGTCCTCTTTTCAATCACCAAAGTTAAGCAATGAGAATTCGAAACTATTATAGACACGTATGATTCTTTTACAAGTTAAACAATATTCTACTGACCGTACTGCAATGAAAAATTAATGGGAGAGCCTGGCTCATCAGTGGTGAAATCTTCCAGCGGTTTCGCCAGTTTAATAGTTTCGAATTTTCATAATAGATGGTGCGCTAATATATCATAATACAGTAAAAGAAAATAAGACCTAATCCAAATAATTTATTAGTGTGTGACGTTTCGGCAACAACATTGTCACCATCATCAGACAAAAGAATAAATGAGAAAACATGTTACAGCAGGTTCTTATATAGTCCTGTTATCAAGTGTTTAAACAAGATAACAGATAAGGAAAATAGTTTTTAAGTCAACTTGAAATATTCTTCTTAGAATTAAAAGTGGATTTTTTTTTTTTTAAATATAATTAAAGGCATAACACACACACTAATAAATTATTTGGATTAGGTCTTGTTTTCTTTTATTATAATCTATAATCCAAATTGTGCTTTAACATATTATAATATAAAAGTTGAACAATGTCATCCCCAGTCAGTACTTAGGAGAGTGACTTCTTGGGATCAGTGACTCAGTGTGTTTGAAGTACTATTCTGTACTATTGTGTTGAATATGTTACCCATCCACCCACTTAGATATTATATGTGTGTGTGCAGTATGAGGTAACAAGACTCAAGAAGTTGCTGAAAGATCTAGAACATGAAAGGGAGCGCCAAAGCAGAGAGATTGAGATGACCATTGAAGACTGCAATAGAAATCATGGTAGGCCTTCACCTCAATCCCTCTGATGGGTACATCAACTAAATATTCAACCCTCCCCCCTCTTTAAACAACAAAAAAAAACATAATTGTGTGATGATATAATAAAAAAAGACATTAAACACAAGGTAATAAGACCAAATCCAAATAAATAAATAGTGTGTGACGTTTCAGTAACAGTATTGTTACCATCTTTATTCAGTACTTTTGTCTGAAGATGGTAACAACGCGCTGTTACCGAAATGTCACACACTATTTATTTATTTGGATTTGGTTTTATTACCTTGTGTTTATAATCTTTAATCCAAAATTGTGCCTTATCAAAAAAAAAAAAAGACATTGTTTTTCAATTACATAGAGTTTAATGCACTATATAACCTGTTATATATATATCTATAAAAAATCACATTGTTTGAAACCCAAATAGCAACCTAGTTTAGTGATAAATTTAATGAGAAGTAGAGTCGCCCACCAATCTTGACCTTAGTTGGAGTGGGTGGGAAATTTGTAATAATCTTTTGAATGTATTATAGAATTGGGTTTCCCACAAGCTAACAAATCCAAATAGGCAAATTACATAGGAAGTTTTAGTAACAGTGTTGTTACTATGTTTATTTTTTCTAGATCAATATACTTCTGGAAAAATTTCCATCTATATTTGCTGAACTGCGTGCTTTCTTCAAATCCAGCGCGCCTACGTCACAGGACGACGTGGCATTCGAGGAGCTTCCAACCATCACCACTAGAGGCGCTGTACCTTTCCCTTCACTTCCTGTTATGTCTTTCCTTGTTCTGACTGCTTGCTATGTCGTGAGAGATATATTAAAACTTATATATTTCAATCTATTCTGCATCTGATTGAACCACCGATCCAACGATATTTTGGCCATAGAATTGACCTAGCCACTTTACTAGCTGAACATATCTTTTTAAAATTACAAAATATTTTTCACAATCTCATCATGAATGAACATATCTTTGGCAGAATTGATCCATTGTGGATCTCATTAAATCAAAGCCTGCTCTGGACTGACGAGGGCCATTAGCCAGAAACCATGGTCTCTAGGTGGATGCTTCTTCTCAGTTTGCCAAAGCTGGTGTTGTGGCTTTGTTACCGACCTGAGGCCACTAGATTGTAGAAATTGATTAGGCACAATTTGGATTATAGATATTAAACACAAGGTAATAAGACCAAATCCAAATAAATAAATAGTGTGTGACGTTTCGGTTGTTACCATCTTCAGACAAAAGTACTGAATAAGAAATTTTACCACAGCATGTTTTTAATTGTGTTTGCACACTTGATAACAGTAACTATTTAAAAACATGCTGTGGTAAAATTTCTCATTCAGTACTTTTGTCTGAAGATGGTAACAACTCTGTTACCAAAACGTCACACACTATTTATTTATTTGGATTTGGTCTTATTACCTTGTGTTTAGATTGTAGAAATAGATGATAGATGGCATTTTTATGTCTTATTTTTATGGGAGAGGCGACCTTTATTTTAATAAAAGTTTGGTGTAAGGTTTCTGTCACTGTGTGTGTGCGGCAGAGCTCCAAGTGGCAGAGATGATGAAGTGCCATGAGACTGAGCTGAACCAAGAAATCAATAAAGTCAAGAGAAAGATAGAGACAGACTACTTTGAAACCCTTAGGATCACCAAGCAAAAGAAATGGGTAAATACATTACTATAACCCCTTGTTGTTGTTGTTGTTACTTATTCCCTCTGATATAATTCAGATGATCTCCAACAGGAGTCTCAGTTTTTATATGTCATGGAGACCTATACAAGAACCCTTTTTTTTTTTGCTTATCCCTAGTACACGTGGTACAGGCCATGATAATCATGGTGGGTAGTTAGCGACTGCTTTTACTGAAAGCGCACCCACATGTCTACACATGTGAAAAGCAGTTCGACTTTGCACTTACAAATGTGCCAGAGCCCGTTTGGTTACTTGCACTCGCTGGTGGGGTTGGACTTTTGCAAGAATCGGGGGCCATTGGAGCATTTTTTTTTTAATCAGAAAAAAGTGCCCAATGCGGGAATCGAACCCGGGTCGTAGTGGTCGAAACCAAACGGTTTAACCAGCCTATAGTACCAAAAATTATGGCTTTCAACCTTCATGACCTGATGTAATCTTACCCATGGGATAATAAAAAAAAAGTGATGGAAGATGCAACATAGGTTGAGACAGAAAAAACTTTCATGGAAAGGGAAAGGAAAGTGCTGTTCTTCTTCTTCTTCTTGGACGTACCACTCAGTGTTACTGGTTTGATCCTAACATGGAGTAGCCGCTCCTCTAGAGAACAAACACTACCTCATAAAAAGGTTTATACAAAATATATTGTCTTGACAAAGATTGGCGTTTAGCCAACTGAAATATTGGCAAATAAATCTTTTTATTCATTTCAATATGTGCCTTTTTTTTTTTTTATCTAAAGTAATTTATATGTTTGGGTAGCACCCTTGTTATCTTCCATTGTAATGAAAAATTACAGAAAATATTTTAAAATACCTAATCAAGTACCTAAAAGGTTTCTTAATCAATTTATTAGTATTTGTAAGTTTTCGAGTTAAAAACTCCTTCAGTCTTCTTAGTATACTTGGAAGAAACGCCTGCGGAAGAGTTGTGGTCAGTTATTAACTGCATCTATCGAGGGAATCGTTGGTTTTTGACCACTACGATCCGAGTTCGATTCCCGCATTAGACACTTTTTTCTAATTTGAAAAAAAAAAAATGCTCCAATGGCTCCCGATTCTTTCAAAAGTACAACCCCACCAGCGAGTGCAAGTAACCAAATGAGCCTCTGGCACATTTGTAAGTGCAAAGTCGAAACTGCTTTTCACATGTGTAGACATGTGGTGTACTTACAGTAAAAGCAGTCATCTACTTCTACCCATTATGATTATCATGGCCTGTACCACGTGTACTAGGGATAAGCAAAAAAAAAATTCTAGTTTTTTGTGAAGAAACAACACATTCTGTGTTTTGTCAACTGAGTTGTGTGAGGGCAGTGCAAGTTCTGCAAGCATGAAGCCAAGTTCTTGTGTTGCTTCAACACCTTCTACTGCTCCTACTTCTGCCAGAGCCAGGACTGGATGGTCCATTCCAAGAGCTGCCCCAACAATGGCACACAGGTGGGTGCTCTTATTTTAAAATAAGGCTTTTCCTGACCACTCACAGAAGCATTTCTTGATATTACTATTCATGATAAAATTGTGAAAAATTACAAAATATTTTCTCACAATGAGTTTCTTTTTATTTTTGTGAGAAAATATTGTGTAATTTTAAAAAATGTATTGGTTTGTTGTTTCTTATTCCCTTGTGTAAAGATTCCCCAAATTCTATGAGTTCATTCTCTTTGAGCTGTTTTATGATAATCAATGGCCGTTCCCAAAGGTCCTGTTTAGTGCATCTTTTAAAAAAATGAATCACTCAGATGAGAGGATTTACAGAATTGGACTATTGGGTTTTTTAAAAAATGTGATAATTTGGATTGTAGATAAGAATTGCTCACCAGGGGTAACAAGACCAAATATAATAATGCACAATTTAGATTATAAACACAAGGTAATAAGACCAAATATAAAATAAGTTAATTATATGTGTTAGACATGATAAACCCTATATATATTTAAACCTGTCTATAGCGCCCCCTCTGAATAGCGCCTTCCTCTTTATAGCGCCCGATTTTAAATAGTAGTATGATGCGATTTACATTAAAAGTGACCTGTCTATAGCACTCCCTCTCTATAGCACACAATTTTGGTGAGTCCCAAGAGGGGGCGCTATAGACAGGTTTAACTGTATATATATGTCATAATATATACTCTTCCAGGAATAATAAAGCAAACCTAGAGTCAGCCCAGAGAGAGACAGGAGGTAAAGTACGGTCATTTGAGACACTAGCGACATTCCAAGGGGTGACCAGAGGCCCGGAGTTCTCGGGACTATTGGGACAGGATGTGGGGTCCGGTCACTTGAGATATCAGCGACGTTCCAAGGGGCCTGTTACTTGGAACCTCAGGACTATTAGACAGTTGGTGATTGTGTGCGATACAAACGGCCGCCCGGCTGTGACCGGTCACGGGCCTCTCCTGTCTCTCTCTATCTCTATCTGGTTGTCTAGGATTCCTCTACCAACTTGTGGTGTCCTTATTTCTCTTTCCCCACCTTATTATTATATTGCCACATATATATATCGTCAAGTCTCTATAACAACATCACTTGGGATAGATAATTGATATGTTGTTATAATCTTGGTTAAAGTTGAGACTTGAGAATTTTGCTGTTATTACCACATGGTTGTTATAGAGAAGATTTATTATGTCAAGATATTCCACTCTATTAAGTAACTGTCTTTCTTAACAAAGAAAACTTTAGGATTTGGCCTATAACTAACATCACAAAATTGGAGAGGAGTGGACTTCAGAAATTGGTTTAACCATGGAGATAAGCATCACCACCACCACCAAACTTTAAGATTTGGCCTGACAGTGAATACGATTTTTTTTTTTTTATGTTTGCATTGTGTGAAATTAATATAGGAAACTGCTTTTCACATGTGTAGACATGTGGTGCGCTTACAGTAAAAGCAGTCGCTAACTACCCACCATGATTATCATGGCCTGTACCACGTGTACTAGGGATAAGCAAAAAAAAATATATATATATATAGGAAAATGTTTAGAGAGTGAGGGAGGTATATACATTTACCAGAAGTTACCAAGTGCATACAGGTGACTTACCTGTTCAAATGCAAATTGCTAACACAAGGTCATAAGATCAAATCCAAATTATAATACAAGAAAATAAAACCTAATCCAAATAATTTAATAGTGTGTGACGTTTTGGCAACAGCAACATTTTTTTATTATTCATTTGTTTGATGATGGTGACAATGCTGAAACATCACACACTATTAAATTATTTGGATTAGGTCTTATTTTCTTGTATTATAATCTATAATCCAAATTGTGCTTTATCAAATCCAAATTAATAAATGATATGTTACATTTTGGTAACAACACAGTTACCGAAACGTTACACACTATTTATTTATTTGGTCTTATTTACCTTATGTTTCTAATCTATAATCCAAATTGTGTACCTTATAATACAAATTGCTTGTTACTAAATCTTATTCTTTTTTTTTTTCAAAACTTTTCTAAGCTTTCATCTCTTTCATTCTTCTTTCAAATTTCAATCTTTTTTTTTTCTCTTCTTCTTCTCTGAAGTCTTCCCTGGTAACTGCCTATCTAAGAAACCTCTGACAACTTCAGATTTCTTCCAGCAAGTCTTAGCTAATCTCTCCAAATTTATATCCTGTGTTGTTCCAATTTTATCATTTAAATAACACTATATTCTAGTTGTTTCAGCAAAAACCTACCATTCCCCGCGTGGCTTCGTCTGTACCTCATCCTACAGTCTATAGAAACCCTGTCTCCAACATTCCGCGCAGGCCTCAGGCTCAGGTCACTTCAGTCTCCCTCGCCAAGCCGGTGGGTAGCAATCTGTACTAGCTATATTTCTTCCTTTTATTTAGCTATGATGATATTCCAATGACTGTAAAGTGATGTGTTACCTAAGTAAGAGTTATTTTTACACTATTTAAACATGTTTTATTATATATATATATTGAAATATAAGAACTTGAAGTACAATTAGAAAATTTAGTTGATTAAATCCCACCCAGCAAAGTTGTGGTCTGACAATATACCTTACATTGCCTCCTCTAACTAGGGCTGCCAGCCCTATAGAATCGTTCTTTGGGATATATGTTTTTGGGGTTTATTTACTTTTTATGCTATTGGTGAATTTTACCATGTGCCAAAGGAAAGATCATTGTCAGTCGTTGATGCTGATGCTTTTTGGCAAAATCCAAGATAATCCAACATAAGACAAGGAAAGGTCAAATATGTGACCTTAATGCTGAGAGAAGAATCACAAAAATAATCAAAAGACTCGGAACGAAACATTACAAAGATATGATATTACATCCAGATGGCACAAGAACCTACAGGACATGTAACAATTGTCCTGGTGTAGAACTTACACCTACCTACATATTCTCATGTCCAGCAATGGCTGCAGAAAATTGACTATAGACCCAGAAGAGCAGCTTTATACACCTAAGTTAAAGAACATTGTGATTTCTGTAATAGAGTTGTACGCAGGAAATATCTGAGGCTCTTCATTGAACACAACAACATGAGAAGGCATCAACTCTCTTCTTCAGAGATAAGAGAGACGCAATGTTGTCCAAAATTGATGAAAGGTTTGCTATTGCTCTCTACAAAAGTATTCCGCTAAAACGACTTGTGACATGTTTGTTCAATAAATATTATAAAGAAGCAATACCATCCTTACTTCATAACAGGGATCTACTCCTCGCTATCATTGATCAGTCACTGGTAGGTTGGACCTCAGCTGGACAAGCAACATAATGGCAAAGGCTTTATTGGCTAAAAATACCTATAACAGTATTTAAGTGCAATACTGGAGAATATTTATCCATATAAGGCACAATTTGGATTATAAACACAAGGTAATAAGACCAAATCCAAATAAATAGTGTGTGATGTTTCGGTAACAGCATTGTTACCGAAATGTCACACACTATTTATTTATTTGGATTTGGTCTTATTACCTTGTGTTTATCCAAATAGTTACCAAGGATCGAATTCAGACATGATGGACGCTAACAACAAGAAGAATGGCATCAATGCTGTTACTGAGATGGATCTCATGTAATTTATTCTGGAATAAAGGACAATGCCATATATTTCCCCAGCAAGCTTCGACCCATTTGGGTGACTTCATGACTATCTTTGAAGATGGAGAAATCAAAGCTACTCTGTGGACTAGATTACAAATACAAAATATTCCAGTGTTATTTCCAAATTTGCCACAAAGCCAGCGTGAAGTTATTTCCAATAATCTGCCAAGATTGCAAAGGTTCTTAACATTAGAGATTATCTACACCTTTATGGTTTACATCTTGGATTCCCATTTGACTTAACATGTTTTCTAGGATATAGGAAAGGAATGTATAGTTTAGTGTAGTAATTTTAGTTTATATTTCAGTTATTGTTGTTGTTTCTTATCCCCTTGTGTAAAGATTACACGAATTCCATGAATTCATGCTCCTCGAACTATTTTATGATAAGCAGCGGCCTCTCCCAAAGGTCCTGTTTAGTGCATCTAATGCAAGCAAAAATATATTTTGTAGCTGCAGGAATATTTTTTCTATTTTAGTAAGAGTAGCAAACTCTATGGACTTTGTGACTTACATTCTATACAACCTCCTCTTCTCCCATTTTTATTTTGTTGTCCCCACTTATTAGTTGTAAGAAGCAGCTGTTGACAGTCAGTTTGGTCAGCAGCCTGAATTGCCTGTCCCTCCCAATGGCAGGTTCCTGATCCTTCCCCCCACAGCCCTCAATGTAAGTTGGTCTCCTTCCTGCTGGTGGTGAACTCTCTGCCGTCTTGTTGAAACAGGATCTCTCTGCTCTTCTCTTCATACAAACTCTCTTCTCTTTAGACTGGCTTTCTTCTCTTAAGATAAACTCTATACTTCCAAACAGGCCCTCTTCTCTCCAGACTTGCTCTCTTCTCTCCAGACAGGTTCTCTTCTCTTCAGACTGGCTCTCTTCTTTCCAGACAGGTTCTCTTCTCTTTACACAGGTTTGTCTTCTCTCCAGACTTGCTCTCTTCTCTTTACACAGGTTTGTCTTCTCTCCAGACTTGCTCTCTTCTCTCCAGACAGGTTCTCTTCTCTTCAGACTGGCTCTCTTCTCTCCAGACAGGTTCTCTTCTCTTTACACAGGTTTGTCTTCTCTCCAGACTTGCTCTCTTCTCTTTACACAGGTTTGTCTTCTCTCCAGACTTGCTCTCTTCTCTCCAGACAGGTTCTCTTCTCTTCAGACTGGCTCTCTTCTCTCCAGACAGGTTCTCTTCTCTTTATACAGGTTTGTCTTCTCTCCAGACTTGCTCTCTTCTCTCCAGACAGGTTCTCTTCTCTTCAGACTGGCTCTCTTCTCTTCAGACTGGCTCTCTTCTCTTCAGACTGGCTTTCTTCTCTTCAGACAAGCTCTTTTCTCTCCAAACAAGCTCTCTTAGGATAAACTATACTTCCAAACAGGCTCTCTTCTCTCCAGACTGGCTCTCTTCTCTTCAAACAAACTCTCTTCTCTCCAGACAGGTTCTCTTCTCTCCAGACAAGTTCTCTTCACTTCAGATAAACTTTCTTTTCTTTACACAGGTTTGTCTTCGCTCCAGGCTGGCTCTCTTCTCTTTACACAGGTTTGTTTTCTCTCCCTCTTCTCTTTACACAGGTTTGTCTTCTCTCCAGGCTGGCTCTCTTCTCTCTAGACTGGCTCCCTTCTCTTTACACAGGTTTGTTTTCTCTCCCTCTTCTCTTTACACAGGTTTGTCTTCTCTTCCTCTTCTCTTTACACAGGTTTGTCTTCTCTCCAGGCTGGCTCTCTTCTCTTTACACAGGTTTGTCTTCTCTCCAGGCTGGCTCTCTTCTCTCTAGACTGGCTCCCTTCTCTTTACACAGGTTTGTTTTCTCTCCCTCTTCTCTTTACACAGGTTTGTCTTCTCTCCCTCTTCTCTTTACACAGGTTTGTCTTCTCTATAGACTGGCTCCCTTCTCTTTACACAGGTTTGTCTTCTCTTCATACTGGCTCACTTCTCTTTAGACAAGCACTCTTCTCTTCAGACAGGTCTTCTTCTCTTCAGACAGGTCCTCTTCTCTTTAGACAAGCTCTCTTCTCTTTACACAGGTCCTCTTCTCTTTACACAGGTCCTCTTCTCTTTAGACAAGCTCTCTTCTCTTTAGACTGGTCCTCTTCTCTTTAGACAGGTCCTCTTCTCTTTAGACAGGTCCTCTTCTCTTTAGACAAGCTCTCTTCTCTTTAGACTGGTTCTCTTCTCTTTAGACAAGCTCTCTTCTCTTTAGACAGGTCCTCTTCTCTTTAGACAGGTCCTCTTCTCTTTAGACAGGTCCTCTTCTCTTTAGACAAGCTCTCTTCTCTTTAGACAGGTCCTCTTCTCTTTAGACAAGCTCTCTTCTCTTTAGACAGGTCCTCTTCTCTTTAGACAGGTCCTCTTCTCTTTAGACAGTTCCTCTTCTCTTTAGACAGGTTCTCTTCTCTTTAGACTGGCACTCTTCTCTTTACGCAGGTCCTCTTCTCTTTAGACAGGTCCTCTTCTCTTTAGACAGGTCCTCTTCTCTTTTGACAGGTCCTCTTCTCTTTAGACAAGCTCTCTTCTCTTTAGACAAGCTCTCTTCTCTTTAGACAGGTTCTCTTCTCTTTAGACTGGCACTCTTCTCTTTACGCAGGTCCTCTTCTCTTTAGACTGGCACTCTTCTCTTTACACAGGTTTGTCTTCTCATCATTCAGGATTGCCTTTCCTTTAGACAGAATTCTCACCTCTTTAGACAGGATTTTCTTCCCTCTCGTCAAGACAGTCCACACTCTTCTCCTCTTTCCTCCTATAGGGCAGGATACAATCTCTACTTTAGCTAGGACTACCTGCTCTTTTTCTCACCTTTTTGCCCCATCTTGCAGAAATTTAAACTTCTACCAGGGTCCAATCTACCAAACAAGGCTCTGATACTTTGTAAGTGCAAACCTACCCTTGTAGATAGGTGGCATTCTTACGATGAAACAACCATTTGGATTTGTGGCCGTTTAAGATACATGCTTAATGATAAAGCACCATTTGGAATATAGATTATAAACACAAGGTAATAAGATTTATTTATTTTGATTTGGTCTTATTACCTTGTGGATATATGCTTTAAAATGATAACTTTGTCTTCAGCTGCTCATCTTATGGACTTAAAGGAATATTAAGCTATATGAGAAAGGGAATTTTTTTTCTAACTCTTTATGTGACAATCCATTTTTTTTTCTAAGGTCACCTGATTTTTACCAAAATCTATAAATTCAAGCTACTACCTGTTTTTTGGGGTATTACAAAGGTACTTGACTATGAGAATTGAAAAAATAAAAAATAAAAAACCAAGTCAACAGATCTAATGGCATTTATTTAAGACCGCTAGCATCTTAACAAATGTTGGACTCTTCATATACCAAAATACCCTACCTGGATGATAAAGCACAATTTGGTTTATAGCTACAAGAAAATAAGACCAAATCCAAATAAATAGTGTGTGGCGTTTTGGTAACAGCGTTGTTACCATCATCATAAATGCTTTCTTTTATTCTTTTGTCTGATGATGGTAACAAATGCTGTTACCGAAACGTCACCCACAATTAATTAATTTGGATTAGGTCTTATTTTCTTGTAACCATTCCTGGATATTTGCCAACCAGCTTCTGTGAAGTCTGGTGTTTTACTGTTAGCCCCCCCTCCCCCCCATTGAAGAGTTTATTTTTTTACCTTGAATGCTGTCATATACTCTACAATCCCTGGTATAATTATTGTTTCATTATAAACCAATATGATTAGAAACACAAGGTAATAAGACCAAATTCAAATAAATAAATAGTGTGTGACGTTTCGGTAACAGCGTTGTTACCATCTTCAGACAAAAGTATTGAATGAGAAATTTTACCACAGCATGGTTTAAATAATTACTGTTATCAGTGGTAAAATTTCTCATTCAGTACTTTTGCCTGAAGATTTGGTAACAACGCTGTTACCGAAACGTCGCACACTATTTATTTATTTGGATTTGGTCTTATTACCTTGTGTTTATAATCTAAATTGTGCCTTATCAGGTCTGTAGAGATATTGTTTGATGATATATGGGGGGAAAAGAAGAAATTCAATGCCAAAAAATTAATTGTTACAAATTTACCATGGTATGTTCTACCCCATTTAGAAAAATTGGAATGAAACATTTCTCAACAAACATTTTGGTGAAGGAACAAGGATCATGTGACATAAATCTCACAGATTAAGAAGGAAGAAGTTTTGACCTTTAAATTTTGACGGCCATTTTGGAAGCCGTGGAAGATAAGGAAAATTTAACAATGAGAATGCTGGCCGAAGATTTCATTGGAAGATGTTTTGTTGAAGAAAAGCTGCAGTGATTATGCCCAGACCCCAGTAGAATGGTATTGGCGACCTAAGGACCAGAAAATCTTGGTCTTTATTACAATGACCATTCTCTGAATTATCTCATATATATATGCACAAAAGAGCCACCTCTCCCTTTAATTATGAATCAGAACGGTGTACTGTCCATCACCCTAGTAAAAACTTTACTAGTGGTGATAAAGAATGTTGTTGTTGTTGTTTCTTATCCCCTTGTGTAAAGATTACACAAATTCCATGAGTCCATGTTCCTCGAGCTGTTTTATGATAAGCAGCGGCCTCTCCCAAAGGTCCTGTTTAGTGCATCTAATGCAAGCCAAAATGTCTTCTGGAGCTGCAGGTACCAAGCTACATTTTGGGCAAGTGGGGTAGATTTTATGATAAAGAATAAGCCACAACACCAGTTTTGACAAATTCAGACAAAAGCCAACAACCTGTATACCCTAGTTTCAGGCTTTTGGCCCTCATCAGTACAGGGGCGGCTTTGATTTCATAACATCCTACGAGATGGGTTATGAAACACCTGTTTGGTAAATTCAGACAAAAAGTCAAGTTGTCGCGCCTTGACCCTACCGGTTCTTTGCGACAACGCCGCTTCCTCCTTCGTGGATCACCTACTTAGGCTCCCGTTGCTCTTCCCTGCAGGCCACCCAAAGACGTCCTGAGTTCCACCTCTCCAGTGGAAACTCCCTTCCTCTGGCAGTGTCTCTCGGCCTTACAACTGGTGGGGGGACACGAGAGACTTACCAGAAGAGTAGCAGCAGCAGCAGCAGCCTGGCGATGATGGCAATTGAGAGTAACGACAGAAGGCGGCACGGAGACTTGAAGCACTTACTTTATTGTTATCCACTACTAAACCCTACGAGACGGGTTATGAACCACCTGTTTGGTAAATTCAGACAAAAAGATTACTTGTATATTGTCTGAATTTGCCAAAACCGGTGTTGTAACTTTATCATCACTAGTAAAGTGTAAACATGTGGTGCACTTACAGTAAAAGCCTACTTCTACCCACCATGATTATCATGGCATGTACCACTTGTACTAGGGATAAGCAAAAAAAAAACTAGTAAAGTTTTCCCTAATAAAAACTAGTATTTTAAACATAATACATCATTCTGATACATGATTAAAAGCAGAGATGCCTCTTTTGGCACATGAATATCATCCTTCCGCAACTTTATATTGTATACATACATTGAAACTGTGACTGGTACTACCAATGAAACACAGTAGAAGAATATTTTAGAAACACAACCACCACAATGTTATTCTCCACCTGATATCAATGGACTGGAGTTAACCGGAGCTGTCTGGTGTCTTCACCAGGTCATTGCTCCCATCTCCCAGCAGCCCGCCCAGCTTCTAGTCCTTCTCCCCAAGTAGATCTGGTAACCCTACTTGCTTCGACGTTTTTCTTTCTTCTTTCCTTTCTCTTTCTCTCTCTCTCTCTCTCTATTCTATATACAGTTACGAACGTCATTCTTCATCTCCTAATCATCTCTGTCACCATTTGCTTTTTTTTGGAATGGCGCCCTTCTATTGGTTGGCTACAATCACGCCACCTTTGCCCCCCCCATCATGCCTCCCCCACTCGCTCTTTCGTTTTTGTAACTATTGTGTTGGAGCGGGTCGCTCCTTAAATAAATGCATATATTAGTTAATAACTAAATGGAATCCTCTCTTTCTTTTTCCCAGTATGAGACGCCTACGGAAGCCAACAGTACATAGACAGATAAAGCACATAGGATATAGTTATTAACTAATATATGCATTTATTTAAGGCGCCAATTTATAATTGTAACAAATAGTATTTGAATAAAAACATTCAATCGGGTAAAACACGGGCGTTGCCCGGGCCATTCGGCTAGTACATATATATAGTCCACCTAGATTGATATTCATATTAACACAGCACAAAATTTATTATGTCCCGTCGCATAGGAAATTGCAGAAAAAAAAAATTTTTTAATACATTGTAGAGCATTTTTTAAGAGAGCATTGCATTTTCAAGGCATGTGAGATAGAATTTGTTTTTGCCATTGATTTATGGCGAGAGCACAACTAAAATTTCAAAGAGTAATACAATTTGAGTAACTGAAAAAAAAAAAAAAAATGTGAGAAAACCTGTTTTTTGCTCTTGTTCCAAATAAAATTTCTAATTTGAAAACAACATGGTTTTATGAAGCTTCTGAATTGTTCAAAAAGGGCCATGGTATTGAGAAAGAGAACATTTATGGAAATTTTTATTGTTAATATGTAATTAAGAAAAATGCTCTGGTTGAAATTTTGAGAGATGTGTGTTTGTGTGTTTCAGAATTTAAAACTAATGAAAATCTGGACCAAATCCACAGCACTTCAGAAAATGAATTCTACCAAATGAAAGTTTTTCCCTATTTACATATTATTATTATTTGTACACAAGTGGAAAAAATTTGCTCAAATCACTCTTTTTCCCTAACTATGCAAAACATTTTTTTTTTTTTCTTTCTTTCTTGTACTAACTGTACACTTACTTGTAAATCAACAAGACATTTTCCCCTAATTGAAACATCACATTTATTTATTTTCATCTCTTCTCTGTGAATTTTATTGTTTTCATCATCATTTGCATTTAATGAATTTTTTTTTTTTTTGCAATACTCTGTGTTCTGTTACAGAAAAGATTCTACCCTTTTTTTTCATTTTTTTTTTACTTTTCTTTACGAGTAATGTGAAGAAATCTAAATATTTGTAAGCCCTGTTGAAGAGAGTGTAGCACTTTTCTCAAAATGTATGAAAATGAAGTACACTTTGACAAGGCACAATTTGGATTATTAGATTATAAAATCCAAATAAATAAATAGTGTGTGATGTTTCAGTAACAGTGTTGTTATCATCTTCAGACAAAAGTACTGAATGTTTCATTCAGTATGATATGGTAACACGCTGTTCCTGAAACATCACACACTATTTATTTATTTGGATTTGGTCTTATTACCTTGAAGTACACTTTGTTGGTTTCTCTATGTAAGAATATGTATGCCCTCATTTTGGTGAATATGTAAAGTACCAACTTGGCAAATATAAGAAAAAACAAAAGTTTATCTGTAATATACACTGTGGCACAGAAAATATAAGCAAAATACATTGTTTCAATGCCCTGTCTAATTTAATTTGAAGGGAATGGTGCCCCTTTTCTCATAAGAATGCTATCCTTTCAAAACATTTTTAAAATAGAATAGGTTTGTAATGTGTTTGATAACAACATTGTTACTGATCAACCTTCTCCTTTATTTTGTTGGCTTGACAGAAAATACTTAAAAATAGAAGGGAAAAAATCTGATTATGCAACTTTACCGATAGCTATTTTTTTTAAAGGGGGATATGCAACTTTTCTCATATGAATACTATCCTTCCAAAAATTAAAAAGACATATAAATATAATTATAATGTGTCATATAGTGTTAATTAAGAAAAAAAGGCCTATCCTGATCGGAAACTTAAAAAGTAATGATACCATCATTTGCTAACATCATTGTTACTCATCAATCTACTTTTTTTGGCTTGACAGAATACTTCAAAATGGGAAAAAAAAAAGCATTTGATTATGCAACTTTACTGATAGCTGGGGCCATCTAGCAGAATAAGTTATGCAAATTTATCTCCTGATGGTACCCCCCCCCCCCCCCCATCAGTAGTGTTGCATATATTCAGTGTTGTTGAGTGTTGTTTTCATCACTCTGATACATTCCTTACATCTCTTGTGTTGTTTACTTCCCCTCCAGGTATAATTATAGATTTTTATTGATGACAAACACACCTACAAATTGCTCACTGCGCACAAATTATTTGCTAAGTTCACACCATACCTCTAGAGCTGTAAACGTATGTGTTTGAATGATAAGTTACAATATCTGGATTGTGAATTAGAAACATAAGGTAACAAGACTCCAAATTATCTGTAACGTTTCGGTAACAATGTTCTTTCTGTACATGGCCTCTCTATCTCAGCCCACTATAATTCAACATCTATTAGAATTTAATCTTGTACTGCAATAAATAAAATTTGCAAAACGGCATTGTAACTTTTGGGAGGTTCATCATTAATAAGCCCATGCCCTCTTTCAATATGTATTCATTGCAGGATATAAGGTCTGTAGGGAACATGTTTTAATGATATATTTATATTTAAAATAATAAAACACAATTTGGATTATAGATTATAAACACAAGGTAATAAGACCAAATACAATTAAATAGTGTGTGATGTTTCAGTAACAATGTTGTTACCATCTTCATATTAAAGTGTTGAATAAGAAAAAAAAAAATCATAGCATGTTTTAAATAGTAACTCTTATCAAGTGTGTAAACAAGATAGCAGATAAGAAGAAGTTAGTTTTCTGAGAAAATTTAAAAACATGCTGTGATACTTTTTTCTCATTCAGCACTTTTGTTTGAAGATGGTAACAACACTGTTACCTAAACATAACACACTTTATTTATTTATTTAGATTTGGTCTTGTTACCTTGATGTTTGTAGTTGGTTGATTTAGAGAGGATGCACATTGCTGTTGTGGATTTATTTGGTCTCTAGTGTCTCATTTGTAATTTGAATCTACCCTTCTCAATTGATGAAACAGTTTCCTTTTTATTTTGTTGACACCATTGGAAATGATCATTTTATTGTCATTGTACAGTTTTATAAGTTCTGAAAATAGAGCAATCCATAATTAAATCATTAGATAGTAAAAAGGCATATATTCGATTAAATAAAAGATTTATTTTGCCAATATTTCGGTTGGCTGAACGCCAAACCTTTATCAAGGCATTACATTTTTAGATTTGTGTATACAAAAATGTAATGCCTTGATAAAAGTTTGGCGTTCAACCAACTGAAATATTGGCAAATAAATCTTTTATTCAATTGAATATATTCCTTTTTATTATCTAATAAGTTATATAAGTCTTTTTTTTTTAACATTTCTTTTTTTGTAATATTTGTTTATTTTTTATATTTATAAACACAAGAGTGTTGTAAAAAAAACGCAATATTGTAAAAACATTTTTCTAGTTTTCTTTTTTTTTTTTTGTTTTCTTTAAATAGCAAGAAAAAAATAATCCTCATTTTTTGCTATATCGTTGTAAATTGTTCACTTTTTTTTTCCATTACACCTTTCAAGTTTATCACCATCTGTAACATAAAGAATCCTGTATAAAATATATTTTTGTTATGTTGAATAAAGAATTGTTGGAATTATTCTCCTTTGGCTGTTACGTGAATTTTTTAAAAATTTAATCAGAATGACATCTCCTCCTGTACAAAATTTGAAATGAAAGAAACATATCTGATGAGATGATAAAATACAATTTGTATTATCTATATATATAAAAATCAATGTTTGTTTGTTTGTATGTCCGGTATACAAATTCGCAGTAGTTCACTAATTCAAACCAAAATTTCCATACATAGGTAAAAAAATACGGGAAAGATGATAGGCTATTTTTAAAAATATATAAATCAATAATTAAAACTATATATTCAAATTATTCTACTTAGCTCACGAACAGTGCCCTCTATCAAAGATTAGATTAAATTATGCTAATGCAAACAAATAGATAATGCTAATAACAAACAATTATTTAAAAATATCTTATCTAACTATATATCACTCGGGTAGATATGCACACGGGTCAATCCTGGGGTGAAACCCGGGTCACCCGTCTAGTAGATTATAAAACAAGGTAATAAGACCAAATCCAAATAAATTAATAGTATGTGACATTTTGGTAACAATGTTGTTACTGAAATTTCACACACTATTTGGATTAGGTTTCATTTTCTTGTATCTATATGTTGTTGTTGTTTGTGTGTGTGTGATGAGAGAACATCTTTTAAAATTTTAAAAAACTGTGGGCTAACCCAACCTCTAATGAAAGATCATCTCCAGGAAAGGCCATATGTAACCTTGTATAAAAAAAGATAAAATCTAAAGGCGACAATTGATAAGGAACAATTTGGATTATAGATTATAAACACAAGGTAATAAGACCAAATCCAAATAAATAAATAGTGTGTGACGTTTTGGTAACAGCGTTGTTACCATCTTCATTCCAGCACTTTTTTTCATCACACACTATTTATTTATTTGGATTTGGTCTTATTACCTTGTGTTGCTAAAGGCGACAAGTTTCTTTATTAAAGATATTTAAGCTTGATTCAGACAATAATGTCTTTTAAAAGGTTGTAATCCAAGCCTATTTTTATATTACAACCTGTTGAAGGACATTATTGTCTGAAAGATCACCAAGTTTGTTGTAAAGATTACACAAATTCCATGACTTCATGCTCCTCCAGCTGTTTTATGATAAGCAGCTGCCTCTTCCAAAGATCCTGTTTAGTGTATCTAATGCAAGCCAAAATGTGTTCTGGAGCTGCAGTCACCAAGATATATTTATGGAGGTTCAACGGTAAATGTGTAGCTACTGTAAAGTTGGGGAGATGATAATTTGTTAAACTATGAAAATTGGACTCTCACACATTCTAATATATTGTTGTAAATGTCTCTCAGAATGAAAAGAGAGTGAGTCAATTCATGAGAGATGTTTGCTGTGTAAGAAATTATATTTAAATTAATTAATGTTTATAAATGATTAGGTACAATTTGTATTATAGATTAGAAGCACAAGTTTTTTTTTTTACTTATCCCTAGTACACGTGGTATGATAATCATGGTGGGTAGTTAGCGACTGCCTTTACTGTAAGTGCACCACATGTCTACACATGTGAAAAAGCAGATAGATGACAAGTGAATAAGACCAAATCTAAATAAATAGTGTGTGATGTTTATGTAATAGCATTGCTACTGGAATGTCCCGCACTATTTATTTTCAAATGTTCATAAAATAAAATTTTGTTACATAGCTTCTTTCCTATGTTAGCTGTGAATCACAGCTTGCAAATCTTGTTGCTACTGACATGGATCTGAAGTATTCATGTCAAGGATTCAATCAAAATCTTGTTTCTTTTCTTAAATTCTGAAGGTTTGTAGAAGGCATTATGTTACTTTGTACTGTTATCTCCCCTCTTCTTATCTCCACCCAATCATATTAGGGTATCAAGCTTACAAAGCTTGACAATCATCATGACTGGGTGAAGTAGAATGTGTCTGCCTTTGTCATTAAGACTGGGAGCACTACTCAGTGGCAGGCAGACTTAGCTCCAAAAGAAATGGCCGCCTCTGACATGAGGAACAGACGCCATGTGCAGCCGCTCTTAACATGGAGTACAAACGCTGCTCATCCTGTATCCCTGGATTAGGAGCCCTTACAGGGTACTATCAGCCAGGCCAGCTGAGCCCAGGTTTTTAGCGAGCTTTTAACTGCTCCCCCTCCTCCTTTTTTATCCGGGCTTGGGACCACCAAAGGCAGATTTTCATCAGTGGTGAACTCTCCCAGCGGTTTCGCCAGTTTTTCATTTTGGTTCTGTATTGTGTTTCTGCACAGATCACAGGTTAAGTGATGATAGAATTTTGTGTGGGAAGAGTTGAACAACACTAACATGAGTGTGTGGGGGTGTTGCCTCATCTATCAATTGTAGAAGAAGATGATTGGAGACAGATAAAATATATCTGAAACCTTATCACAGAAGGTGGAATGTCTGAGGTAGGACTTAACTCTTCTCTTGGATATATTATCCAAGTCTAACAAAACTACTTGGTTGGTGTACCCCCTCATTTTATTGTTAAATTCTAACGTTTTTTAAAGTAGAAAATCTTCACTTCAAAGTTCCTATATCTATGTTAATGCATATGTTAATATTGTTCTAAAAAAGACCTTGCTGTTTGCGGAAAATAAATTTCTCGAAGCATATTATATATTTAGTAATTTACAATACAATACAATGCGGCTTATGATTGTAGAACGACCTTTGACAATTATACCACAAATGTTTCTTTTGAACGAAAAATCGAAATTTATTTTAAGGATAAATAACGATTATTTCTAACCTTAGGGATGAAGTATGAAAGGATGAATTGTGAAGAGTAATTATCATACTTCATCCCTATGGTTAGAAATAATTGTTATTTCTCCTTTAAATAAATTTCTATTTTTCGTTCAAAAGAAACACATGCAGGATAATTTTCAAATGTCGTTCTACAATCATAAGCTGCATTATATTGTATTATAAATTTATCTTGTGTATACCTTAGTGAAATGGTCTAAATACCATTGGTTTAACAAACCTTATTGTTGTTGTTGTCGTATCTAATGAAGTGCCTCAGATGTCTTCATGCATCTCTATCACAGCAATGTTCTCTATCTTGGGTGTGTAAAGCTGCTGCTCTGGGTCCATGTCAATTTTCTGCAAGGCTGCGGCCATTGATGGAATGAGAATATGTGGGCAGGTGTTAGTTCCACACCAGGACAGCCATAACCTTATTGAAATGAGAAAAAGGGGCCCCAAAGATCAGATTTTTTTTTTTGTTCGTTGAGGTACAGCTTGCACTATACTGACAAGGGCCAACAGCCCGAAACGTGTACGTGGTTAGCTTTTCTTGATTAATCATGAAACAGTATTTGGTCATTCTGGAATAATTAAAAATCAACGATTAGTTGATATTTATTCCGATAGATGACGCAAGCCATCAGCAACTTTTAGTTACACGATCAGAAAATGCCTTTTTTTCTCAATTTATCCACCTGATCCAAGTACAAATTCACCTTTGTACTATTTTTCACATTGATTGAAATGGTTTAAACGTCATTTTGTCTACCATACTATTGTTTACTTAATATGTTTTTTATAAAGTACACCTATCCCCCGATTTACACGGTAGATACGTTCCTGAGAAAAACGTGTAAATCGGGGGATAGGTATACACAGAAATAAAAATAAAATGCATTGACAGGTTAAAATATGTAGTCAGCACATAAGCTCGGGATTCCTCGTGAGATGTATGTAATATTATAAAGAATATTGTCTAATAAATAATTATGTACCATGTATTCTGTATGGATTCAAATAAAGATGGCAGTCAAAGGACGTGGGAGATGGAAGGAGTAGAAGAGAAAAGAACGACAGATCCAAGTCGAGTATCTAGGTCACTTAGAACAAAGAGGCCCTCATATTCCAGAGTTGAATGTCCTGAGATATCGGGATGTTAGGCAGCTCCTTCCCCGACCAAATTCACCATCATGGCCGACAGAGACAGGGGCCAATCAAAGGTCAAGCAGGGTCCCACATGACCCAAGCCAGGGGGCGGGGCAACGACAGTTTTTCGGTCGGTAACGTGTGTATCCAGACGTGTGTGTGCATCTTCTCAAAGTAGTGCCTCGAGGTCCAAGATGTGAGTCATCTCAATCCAATTTAATCGCGAAAATCCTTCCATCTCCTCTCCCGAGCCGCCAATAATTAATATTCCGAAGTGTTTTGTGATTCATTAATCGATATAGTGTGCCGATTTTTTCATCCACCGCCATCGACAACGACTGCCCAAACCATACAAAACCCCATCCACTCCCGAGGATTCTCAGGACAAAGCACTTTAATATAGAGAGTCGATAAGATTCTCAGGATCCTTTTCCCTTATATCACAGAGAGCCGACAGGATGGACGAGAGAAACGAAACGCAAGACGCGGAGGAATACACCGCAGAGGGAGGAAACAACCCCGCCGTAAGTACGCCCAAAATAGAATCACCCCCGCCGTCAGCAGAGTTGCCGGCCGTCTTGGCACGCCTCACTGCGTGTTTATCTGCCCTTCAGACCACCAGCGACCGCGTGACCCATCGGACGGAGATAGAAGTCCAGAGCTTCGACGGGACTTACCCAGCCGCACAGTTCTTTCGAACATATGACCAGAAAACAGACTGGGATGGTCTCACCAACACGGAAAAAGTGCTCCGCCTACCCCGTTACCTGAACAACAAACCGCTAGAACACTTCAGGAGGCTTCGGATGGAGACCCAACATTACATCCAGGTGAGACAGACCTTCCTGGATCTCTATCCGGAGACCAATGAGGCCACGTATACCCAATACTTCTCCATGAAGCTGGCCGGACAGCCCAACCTGGAAGAATACTATCGGAATAAGACCGCGCTGGGTCTACAACTGGGCCTCCCACAAGAGGTCATCTTGGAGACGCTCACCGAGGGGCTGCCACCCTCCGACCAGCGCCTCGTCCGCATTGTGCCGCCAGAGAACCTAGGTGCATGGTTCCGGCTGGTGCAGCGGATCCGCGGCAGCGGCGCACCATCTCCAAGGCACCCAGACGAGCACGCACCACCCCTACTGGGCCCCTACGCACCGGTGCGACCTAGTCCAAGAACAGTGCCAACCAGGTCGACCCCGCCAACAGACTGCCGTTTTTGTGGTGGACTACACTGGCACTCTGAGTGTCGTCTCAGACAAGCCCCGCAGTTGCCCCGTGCCTCCGGAGACGCACGAGCAGCGCGCTCCGCGCAACTAGCGGAACAACGGCCGCGAGCCCAGCCCCATCACCAAGCGTCACGCGCACAAGCCACTGGGATAACCAAGGGAGCCCCAGACCAGCAGCCAGCAGGTAGGCCTACTGACCAGGCCTTTCGTCAACCTGACAATTAGATTGCCAATCTCCCATGGACTGTCCCTACCATTCCTGATAGACACGGGTGCGTCCGTTAACCTAGTGTCATGTGCCATATATAAAAATTTAAAGAATAATTTCCCTGACCTAAATTTAATAACTAAAAAAATAGTAAATTTACAGACAATAGATGGCCACGTGCCAACAATAGGCCAGATTACCTTCCCCCTGTCCATTCATGCCATAACCCAAAACGAAGTATTCCACGTGGTGGACGCCCCTCTACCATTTGGAATACTTGGTATTAATACCCTCCGTAAATTCAAATTAAAAATCGATTTTGCACATGGCACTATGTACCAACTCGATGCACCTTTGTCGCCCCTGACCTACCACTTTGCTGTGTTGCCCGAAAGGTGCACATATTGGGAATGCCAGGCGGACCTATGCAAGGCCCACACTATTTTTCCGCCTTCCGCCAACAATACCCAATATGCGCATTTTTCGGACAACACGTCCACAACCCAGGGACTCACCCAACCACCGCACCATGTCCAATCAAAGAACTTTTTTAGAGCCAACTGCTCTTATTATAGGGTCAAGGTACCAGAACAACCACCCAATGCCAACCTCTCACACCCCACCAAGGTCCAAACGGATCACCTTCACCATACACCCAAACATCCCCATTCCACACACCATTCCATGTACCACACACACCACCCATTATCACCAGAACACCTCCCAGGGATCCCCATAGACAATCAACCGCAGCCACCGTATCCACCTCAATTCCCGGCGCTATTGCGCCAATACCAACACGTGTTCTCCCGGAACAAATTCGCGGTCCCATGCCTAAAGGTTCCCCCAGTAAGAATCGCCACCAACTCCGACAAAGTCGTCACCATCCGCCCATATAGGGTACCGATATGCGACCAACGGGAAATACGCAGTCAGATCCGACAGATGTTGGATAATGACATCATTGAGCCGTCCTACTCCCCTTTCTCTAGTCCGGTCACCCTAGTGACCAAGCGAGACAAGACCAAAAGGTTTTGTATCGACTATAGGAAGGTGAACGAGGTCATAAGCTCCGATGTCCATCCACTCCCGAGGATCGAAGATATACTGGACCGTCTCGCGCGGGCCAAGTATTTCTCGACTGCCGACGTCTCCTCCGCATATTGGCAAGTGCCGATACACCCTGATTCTCGACCACTGTTGGCCTTCGCCACGATAGACGGGTTGTATCAGCCCACCCGATTGCCTTTCGGACTTAAGACCAGTCCACAGATCTATGAAAGGGCAATCAATCAGGTCCTGCAGGGGCACGGACTTGATTGTGTGGCGCACTATTTTGACGACTTTGTCATATATTCGGAGACACTGGAGGAACACCAAGAACACCTGCGCAGGTTTTTCGCGTTCTGCGACGCGGAGAACTTGCAACTCAACCTCACCAAATGCGAGTTTTTTAGGCAGACCATCGAATTTCTGGGGTACACAATCACCGCGGGTACCACCACCCCACTTATCCGCAATACCGACGTAATCCACGCTATCCCACCCCCGAACAATCGCAAAACGCTGCAATCCTTCTTAGGCGCCGTGAACGTCTATAATAAGTTCATCCCGGACTATGCCCGTTTGCGGACCCCACTCAACAACCTTCTCAAGAAGGATGTGACGTGGGACTGGGATGACAAATGCCAAAAGGCGTTCACCAGCCTGAAGGAAAGCCTCACACAACACCCCGTATTGCACCTCTACAAGGATGAACTACCATGCCAGGTATATTGCGATGCATCAACACTTGGCATTGCAGGCGTCCTCAAACAAGTCCACTCCGCTGGGAAGGCCTACCCAGTCCAATATTTCAGCCGCGCTCTGCGTGTACACGAGCGGAACTACACCATCTCCGAACTAGAATGCCTCGCCATTGTCGAGAGCGTGGAGAAGTTCCGTGTGTATCTAATGGGCAGAAAATTCACCATATTTTCTGACCATCACGCACTGCAGTGGCTGAAGACGATCAAAAACCCGTCAGGCAGATTATTCCGATGGAGTTTGAGGTTATCGTGTTACGAATACGAAGTCCGCTACATAAAAGGATCACTACAGCATGAAGCGGACCTCCTATCCCGTAACCCGTTTTGTGGATTCTTAGACGCCACCATCATTAAGAACCATCAACTCACTCCTTCGGGAGAATCTAAACTGACCATTGATCGAAACGGACTGCAAACCCTAAAGCGTAGAGGTGTAACCAAAATTGTCGTCCCTGACGCCCTCGTTCCCGACCTACTAACAAAGGTGCACAGTCGGTACAACCACCCGGGCATATCCCAGATGACCAGGCTCATCTCTACCCAGTACTACTGGAAGGGGATGTCAGAAGACATCTCCAAAACCACCAAAGCCTGCGCCATCTGTCAGTCAACAAAACCCCCTCGAGGTCCCACGTTTGGGGAACTAGGACAACTTCCTGTGGCCACTCAGCCTTTTGATCTGGTCGCCCTCGACACCATAGCTGGGCTTGCCAAATATGGTAACGCCAAAACTTACCTCCACGTTGTGGTGGATCACTTTTCGCGCTACACGTGGACCTTCCCCTCAAAATCTACCAGCATCACCACCTATCAACAGGTGATAAAGCGAGTGTTGCAGGACGGCTCTCCGAAACGCCTACTCACGGATAGAGCGCCTGCGTTCACCTCACCAAAGTTCAGGAAGTTCCTGATTAACAGGAACATCCAGCCCCTGCTCACCACCAGTAACAACCCCCAAGCTAATGGTCTATGCGAGCGCCTGAACGCTACCTTAACAGGCAAACTAAGGTTACTCCACTTGGAAAACCCCAAAGCCGCATGGACTAAGCTGGCGAAGCGCGTTACTGTGGTGTATAACAACACGCCCCACTCAGTTACCGGGTTCCCACCTGGCTACCTGATGTTCGGCGTTCTACCTCCCGAGCTCACTGAGCATGTAAACCCCTACCCCGTTTTAACCACAGCCCGACGGATAGCCCATGAACGTACCCAGGCCAAGCACCTCAAAGACAAACATGCCTACGACCAACAACATAAGACACCCCATTTTGAACCCGGAGATCTCGTGTTGGTAAAAGTTTACCATCACCCCAATACAGGCAAACTGGCTCCGTATTTCACGGGTCCCTACGAGATCTTAGAGATCATCTCTCCCAACGTGGTGAGAATAAACCGACCCAACCAACCTCTAAATCGGAATACCGACACAGTCCATGTAAATAAATTACAGTACTATAACGAAAATATTCGTTATATCGCACCTCCCACTCTGATACCACACCCTGCTAAACCCCAATCTAGGACGCTACCACCACTGTTCGAGCACCTCACCCCAGACCTCTTTACAGTTGAGCGTTTTGCTCCTACAATAGGCAATTGTACCACTACCACCCCTGTTGACCCACGATGTAACATTATCGCCCAACGCGATATTCCCCAACCTGCAATATCCCGTCCAACCCATATAACCAAAGTTAAAACCCCAATCCCTACAGTTAGGGCTGATCCCAAACCAATTCCCTTACAGACAAGGTTTTTTCGTAACGTGAAAACCTTCCCCTTGTTCCACCTCCTATACCTCATCAACCTTTTCATCCTACCCACTGTACTATTACCCATGGCCACCCTACTGTATGTCAGTGTCTATACACTGCAGCCCAACCGTCTCTTCCAACTACAGGAAGCCCTATTTGAAATAACCATCGCCGTAGTGGAACTAATCCAACGAGCCATAGGAATAATTCTCCCGGAGTTATGGACCATCCTTGTCCACAGTCATGCCTTGGTCGCTCTAATAGGTGAAATCATAGGAGAGATTTTCCAAGCCCTCTTTAGAGCGCGCCAAGTCGAATAGCAATCTCCCCACCTTCAAACACTCGTCGATCACCCCGCTGTCAGCTGGCGTCCACTTTACGTCACGTCCTTTCCGATCACGTGACCGACGTCACACCCTCCCTGCGGAATGTAAACAAACCCGCCGTCACTTTTCGCGTGTCACCACACTTAAAGTTACTTTCTGGAACATACACTCACACACACTCGCATACATTCACGCACCTATATAGTTTTGGCAACCTTATGACCTACGACCCTATAATAAACAAAGATTGGACATTGTTATGTAAAAAAATATTCTTCTTTTGTGTATATTTTTGTTAACCAATTAAGGACTTGTACACAACCAGCACTTTTATTTTTTTTTATTTTTATTTTTTTTATTCCCACCATCCATGTCTATCACCCTTTCAATTTTTTAATCACCTCAAGTTTATTTTTTCCTTTTATTGTTTAAACCTTGTTTTGTCCTAACTGAATGAACAACTGACCTGACGCAATACTTCTCATGTATCAGCCTTCAGTTATCATACAGGAGCTTTGATTTCTTTTTTTTTATGTTTTGTTTATATTTTTTCACCGCCCCAAAGGCTAATCAGATTTCTTTTTCTTTTTTTTTTTCCCTCCATCACCAAAATTTATTGTCTATAGTTTTCTTTTTATTTCTGTTAATGTTTTATATGTTTTGTTTGGATTGCACCTCATAGAGTTTCCCTTGCTGTGGGTTTCCACACAGCAAGATTGAACCCCTATGCAGGCAAGATTTTTTTTTTTTTTTTTTCTTCTCCAAAAAATTATCATATTTTTTCCTAGTTTAGCAAGCACCCCTATCTACTCAAATTTCTTTTTTTACTTATTTCCATCATTTACTTTCTCCCCAATTGTATCTAACCACTCACTATTTTAAAAAAATTTTATTTTTTTTTCTTTCCCAAAAAAATTATTTTTCTTTTTTCAGAATTTAATACAGATCCCTTTTAAAATTCTTATTCATAGGGGGCGCATCTGTAATATTATAAAGAATATTGTCTAATAAATAATTATGTACCATGTATTCTGTATGGATTCAAATAAAGATGGCAGTCAAAGGACGTGGGAGATGGAAGGAGTAGAAGAGAAAAGAACGACAGATCCAAGTCGAGTATCTAGGTCACTTAGAACAAAGAGGCCCTCATATTCCAGAGTTGAATGTCCTGAGATATCGGGATGTTAGGCAGCTCCTTCCCCGACCAAATTCACCATCATGGCCGACAGAGACAGGGGCCAATCAAAGGTCAAGCAGGGTCCCACATGACCCAAGCCAGGGGGCGGGGCAACGACAGTTTTCGGTCGGTAACGTGTGTATCCAGACGTGTGTGTGCATCTTCTCAAAGTAGTGCCTCGAGGTCCAAGATGTGAGTCATCTCAATCCAATTTAATCGCGAAAATCCTTCCATCTCCTCTCCCGAGCCGCCAATAATTAATATTCCGAAGTGTTTTGTGATTCATTAATCGATATAGTGTGCCGATTTTTTCATCCACCGCCATCGACAACGACTGCCCAAACCATACAAAACCCCATCCACTCCCGAGGATTCTCAGGACAAAGCACTTTAATATAGAGAGTCGATAAGATTCTCAGGATCCTTTTCCCTTATATCACATGTATACACAGCGCATGTGTTCAATCACAGTAGCATTTAGTATAGTGTGATAAAAACAAAAAAAAAAACTTATTTGGAAAACCATGTAAAAGCGAAAACGTGTAAAAAAAGTACCGTGTAAATCGGGGGATAGGTGTATAATTCTAAAGAAAAAAGTAGAACCGAATAAACCTGTTTTATTTGGATTTATTTCCTGAGTGAATGTTTGTTGTTGTTGTCGTGTCCAATGAAGAACCTCAGATGTCTCCATACATCTCTATCACAGCAGCAGCAATGTCCTCTATCTTGCTCTTCATTGGAAAATGGGTGCCGTTGCCACGTTAGTCACCTTGGAAACGAACCAGAATTTGGTCGAATATTCCAAGGGTCCAGGGGGGACCGCAGGGAGGTGTGGTCGGACTTCTCCCCCCCCCGAGTGAATGTTTACTTCAAATGAATATTGTTTTAACAATTGTTCCTTTTAATTAATTATAATAGAAGTAGTGTGTATAGAGGTAGTTTTTAATTAATAATAATAATGAGAATAAAATAAGTACCAAGAAATATTTCAAATTTATATCATAGATAACATTTTCGTTTATTAACCCAGGTTCTCCAGTTGAGAGAACACATATCTCCAACTACTATCTGTAGATGGTATTTTAAAATTATTTTTTAAATAGCAAATATATTTATTTATATCTTTTTGGTCACAGTGGTACAGCCTACTTCACGCTGACAGCGCTAACAGCGCGAAACCCGTTCGTGGATGGCTTTTCTTGATTTATCAAGAAAATGGGTTGGCCAAATATCAGGGAACAGGCTAAATCAATGTTTAGTTGATTTATATTCCACCAGATGGCGCTCTGCCTTCTGAAAAGCACATGTGCTCCTGGTCAGGATATGCCTTTTTTTATTTTAAATTTATTTATATAAAAAGCCTTCTCAGAAAGATATGCTCATCATAGACAAAACGACATATGAATTGGCAATCTAAATCGCCGGTTTTCAGAGGACAAACAAAAAAAAAATGTCGACTTCCATTAATATACAGTTTGCATATTAGGTGTACTTTCACCAAAGAGGGGGTCGGTGGAAGGATGGTCTAAACTGTTGGTTTTCGACCTCTACTACCAGGAATCTATTCACGAATTGGACACTTTTTTCTGATTTAAAAAAAATGCTTCAATGGCCCACGTTTCTTGCAAAAGTTCAACCCACCAGCGAGTGCAAGTAACCAAACGGGGCTCTGGCACATTTGTAAGTGCAAAGTCGCACTGCTTTTCACATGTGTAGACATGTGGTGCACTTACAGTAAAGGCAGTCGCCTACTTCTACCCACCATGATTATCATGGTCTGTACCACGTGTACTAGGAATAAGCAAACTTTCACCAAAGTAGATCATGGTGCCATGATCAACGAAAGCTACACCCCATTCCATTGGAATTCATGTAAACCTTACACAAGGGGATAAGAAATAACATATTAGGTGTAACCCCCGGTGTAATTTCATTTTACCCCTATAAAGAGTATAGGTTAAACATCTCACTTAAGTATCATTTTTTTATTTTTAAAATTGTGAGAGAGTTCAGGAATTCACTGAAAACCCCTAGTGGAGAGACTCCAAATTTATTAACGCCAAGAAAGCTTTGAGCCGTTGATACGAAGACTTCGGAGTTGGGAAGGACTTGGAGGTGGCATTGGGTTGGATAGGATACCTTTACAATGTGGTTGAGACTGAAGGGAAAACGGACCGTTATCGACAACACCGAAGAAAGATACTCTATCCACCCTTAAGGCCACCTTTTTTTATGAAATATAAAGAGTTTCTTGGTTTCGTTCGCGATGCTGCGAAGAAATTCTTTGGTTCCGGGCGTAAATAGATCCCAAGACTGGTCTTCGAAAATGGAGAAATCTAAAGTCAAAGCTCTAACTTTCTAACTTCGAAGAACACTGGTGTTGAAGATATTGTAGGGAGACGAACAACAATAGAAACCTTGCATCCATCTTTTAGAATTCTTGCGAACACATCATATGGGAATGACAAGATGGCGCTGATGAATTTTAATGCAGACGATTCCTTTCCACGCACGCATTTTGCCTAATACACAGAAAACAAAATTAGGCTTCGAATACGACAACAAATTTAGTCAGAAATCTAGCATAGTAATCCTTATAAACAAAGACTCATTGTTGACTAAATGCTACAAATATATCATTTAAAAAGCTAAATAATCGAAAAGAAAACAAATAATTATGGTCAAAAAGTGAAAAAGCGTCAAAAATATATAAGAGAATACTATCTATCAGATTGTTACTTCAGTAAGAAACTGGCCCGATGACAATGTTCAGAGACCATATTTACATATAACACAGCTGAGTCGTTGTGGTGTCTAGCTTATAGTGTTCCTTAGGTTTAAGAGTTCGGAAATTAATATGCCGGAGAAATAAATGGTTTTCATACACATTTAGACATCTAAAAATGTTTAATAAAATTAAAAAGTTATCTCTTAAAGCTGAGAAAGTTGTATCATGAAATGAATCTATCAATATTTTAACAGTATTAACACAAAGCAATAACGCGCCATCTATACATATAAAATGAAAGAATTTAAAAGCACGAATGTTTCTTTTATACATAATACAAACTGTCTAACTGACCTTGTCTTTATTGATTGCGGAAGAGCATTGCTCGATGCAAATATTTATATGTAATACTACTGCCCTATAAGCTTATGTCCATAGTTTTCTTGAAAACCATTTCTGAGATTCCACCCTTCAGTGCTGCGTATATAAGCAGAATCGTCCAATACAGTATAAGAGCTCTGAGAAGCGGTCTAGTGGATTAAATTGGCGAAACCGCTGGGAGGGTTCACCACTGATGAGCCAAGCCCTCTCAATACATATTTTTCATCGCAGTAAAGGCAGTAGAAGTTTGTATTATGTATAAAAGAAACATTCTTGCTTTTAAATCCTTTCATTTTATATTTTAACAGTATTCTTAGTAATATAATCCAATACCTTTCATTGAAGGGCCATTTGATGAGCCACTATCGCAACCAAGAAGTCTCTAACTTTGATAATACAGACAGATATCCTTAACTTAATGTTATATTCCAGATTGGAGAGCAGTAAGATCAGAAGATGTCACAGAACCAAGTAAAAGGGAAATCCCAGATTCAATTTTTCTGATATAGCTAAACCAACTCGAAAGAAGAAGGACTTGTTATCACGGAAACCCCCTTATCCTGTTTAATCGGGAAAAGATTAGCTGATTGGTACATAAGTCCGTTACACAAGTGATAGATATTCCTGAATCAATATGTTTAACTTTCCCAAAGTTAAAAGTAAAATTAAGTGGTGCTTATCTTCATTGGAGTATTTAGATGCGTTTCCTTTTGATGGGACATCTGATGTAGGTAGGCCTGTTAACATTTAGCTGGACATAGTGGGATTCATGCCTTGGATACCAGGAGTTCAGAACTCCAGACATACTTCGCTGCCCCATCCAGGGTCACCCCCTCCCCCCGCCACTTTGAGGCAGTTAGCAGGTCTTGGGAGAGGGGAGGGGGGATTAAGTAAAGATCTGAAGAGAGTTTAAGCTGGAAGGAGTGAGAGCTATATTTGCTATGGGAACAAACTGGACATTACCGAAAACGGGGGAGGATTTTAAGGTCGCCAAGTTTATTCTAATAATTTATCTTGTTTCATCAAAATATATTTTTCCACTAAGCGGCGGTAGAGATTTATCTTGCGGGGGGAAGAAAGTGTTGGTATGTGATGATGCGATAATTATTTTAAAGACTTACTTAGACCTTTTAAAGGGTTGTTAGCGATATTTTTGAAGTTGCTTGTCGCTTCTAAGGCGATTTACTGCAATTATTAGAAGCATCAATTTTGTGAAGTCTCCTAGAGATGACAGCACCTCTAGAATATGTTGAAATACTGTCAGGATGCCAACACCCTGCGTACAGGAAATGGACTCCACCGTCTTGTCGGCCCTCGAGTCCATCGCAGAGTCCGAAGGGGTCTCTCTGCTGAGTCCTGCCATGGCTGAGACCCTGGACTCCAAGGATCCGATCGCCCCTCTACGTCAGGAGTTCCATCTCCCTCCCGCCCCGGCACCTCTGGGTGAGTCTGTAGTATCTGGTGGTATTGTTTGTACGCCACATGTCTACACAAGTAATACACATGTCTACACATGGGTGATAGAGCCTCTGGGTAGGTCTGTAGTTCCTGGTGGTATTGTTTGTACACCACATGTCTACACATGTAATACACGTGTCTACACATGGGTGATAGAGCCTCTGGGTAGGTCTGTAGTTCCTGGTGGTATTGTTTGTACAACACATATCTACACATGTAGTACACGTGTCTACACAAGTAATACACATGTCTACACATGGGTGATAGAGCCTCTGGGTAGGTCTGTAGTTCCTGGTGGTATTGTTTGTACAACACATATCTACACATGTAGTACACGTGTCTACACAAGTAATACACATGTCTACACATGGGTGATAGAGCCTCTGGGTAGGTCTGTAGTTCCTGGTGGTATTGTTTGTACAACACATATCTACACATGTAGTACACGTGTCTACACAAGTAATACACGTGTCTACACATGGGTGATAGAGCCTCTGGGTAGGTCTGTAGTTCCTGGTGGTATTGTTTGTACACCACATATCTACACATGTAGTACACGTGTCTACACAAGTAATACACATGTCTACACATGGGTGATAGAGCCTCTGGGTAGGTCTGTAGTTCCTGGTGGTATTGTTTGTACAACACATATCTACACATGTAGTACACGTGTCTACACATGTAATACACGTGTCTACACATGGGTGATAGAGCCTCTGGGTAGGTCTGTAGTTCCTGGTGGTATTGTTTGTACACCACATATCTACACATGTAGTACACGTGTCTACACAAGTAATACACATGTCTACACATGGGTGATAGAGCCTCTGGGTAGGTCTGTAGTTCCTGGTGGTATTGTTTGTACAACACATATCTACACATGTAGTACACGTGTCTACACATGTAATACACGTGTCTACACATGGGTGATAGAGCCTCTGGGTAGGTCTGTAGTTCCTGGTGGTATTGTTTGTACACCACATGTCTACACAAGTAATACATGTGTGCACAACATGTCTACCCACATGTAAATACACAAGTCTACACATGTAGTACACGTGTCTACTCATGTCAACACATGTAATTCACATGTCTACACATATAGAATACACATGTATAATACACATATCTACACATATAAACACATGTAAAACACATGTTTACACATGGGTGTTAAGACCGACAGTATTATAAGTACTCAACATATCTACACATGTAATACCAAGTTATAGTGGGTAGATTATTGTGTCAGCTTATACTCTAAGTACAGTAGAACAACCTTCATGAGAGGACACTCACTCTAGAGGACACCTCTCCACAAAGGATAGTTTTCTTTTGTAAAATGACCATTTTTACTATATAAAAACTCTCCGGTAAGAAGAATCCTCTCCAGAAAAGACTTTTTGGCTTTGTAATTAGGTATCATTTACAGGGAGGTTCTACTGCATATCATATGGATACATATGTTAATCTCATCTTGAATTTGTACTCACACATTAAATATAGAACATCTATCATCTGCTGGAAGTGAGTTGAGGGTACATCTGAAATATTTATAACCAACACAAAGCAACAGAGATATATACAGCGTAGGACAAAGAGATTAGAAATATTTAAAATGTGTCTGTGGAGCATGTTGAACACAACATTGTACAGTAGAACCTCCCTGTAAAGGACAACACCTAGTTGCAAAGTCAAAGTGTCCTTTACGGAGAGGTGTCTTCTTACCGTAGAGTTGCTAAATAGTAAAAATGGTAATTTTTAAAATGGAAACTGTCCTTTATAGAGAGGTGTCCTCTAGCGCGAGTGTCCTCTTATGGAGGTGTTTTGTATTATCAACTATAGGAACTTGTATTGCCAAAGGACGGGAGTTTTATTCTATGATCAGTGTTGAATATAACATCCCATAAATAGGCCTCACCTTGACTATACCATTCTTGGCCCTAACAGTCTTGTTCAACATAGTTTGTCAGGTGTGGCTGCTATTTTCTTTTGGATGTTGTCCTATGGTTGCAGGGTTTTCCCACTATGTACTAAGTGCAATTCTCAGCCTGCAACTCCAAGACATATTATTGACTGTATTGACTCATCCATTGATGAGCTCTACTCTTCCCCGGCAGACACCATCAAAAGTCTCAAGTTTTACAAGCTTGATACCTTAGTGTGATTGAGTGGAGATAAGAAAGAAGAAGAAGAGAAGGATGTTGTCCTTCAATTGATTAATGGTATTTGACTTTATGGAGTATACCTTCTCTTTTTTCAGAATGTTTACAATTTCCCGAAATAGATTTTGTGTTTTGCTTGATATATATTCAGACAGAAATGTTTATCATTCGCGCCACACATGGGAACTCGACACTGCAAACTTGTAGGTCGTAACATTCCCCTTGGGAAGCCAGAGTCCTTTAGGACTCCCATGGAGTTCTAATTCTGTATGAAGAAGTTCCAAAGATGTGATTGTTCCAGGGTCCGTTGTCTACCTATGTGGTAACTCTCTCGGACCACAACCAAAGAACCTAAAGTCCAAGGTTTCGAAAGTCCTTGAAAATTGGGAACAAAAGTAAGTATTCATAATAAAATTGTGAAAACGCTTTAAAATTACAAAATAAATTTCTCACAATGAGTTTCTTTTTATTACAAAACGCTAGCTTTCAAGCGATAATTGCTCTTCAACGGGCTTAATAAAATGTCGACTATATCCCACAAGAAATATTGACAAAAATATACGCGCGCGAGCGATTTTCGCTTGAAAGCTATCGTTTTGAAATATAAAGAAACTCCTTGTGAGAAAATATTTTGTAATTTTAAAAAGTAAGTATAATACAATTCTCTTCCCCTAGTTATATATAAAGTAATTGTTTAAATAAACAATAAATAATTTCCCATTGTTAAAAGCAAGCTTTCGAGCAAAAGAAAAAACTCTTCTACTGGCTAATCAAAGAATAAGGAGATTAATTAAGCATTTTAATTAAAATTTAAATTAAGAATATTTTATCAAAATTGGAAACTATTATAGACGCGTAAGATTCTTTTTAAAAATAAACAATTTCTACTGCCCTTACTGCAATGGAAAAATTAATGGGAGGGCCTGGCTCATCAGTGGTGAATCCTCCCAGCGGTTTCGCCAGTTTAATCTACCATACCGCTGTTATATTGCATTTTTCGATCTTCCTTTTGTAGTGATACTGATGATAGACTCTTGGAATGGGTATTTTAGAAGAACTATAGACATAATACGTATGTGTATACGGAGATTTTAATAATAGAAAAAAAACGACGCACCATGGAGAAGAGTTATGCAAATTGGACAGAATTGGAGTTGCAAAGATATTTCTAATAAAAATATGAAAGTTTTTATAGTGAGAAGCTAAGTATATCACACACAAAGTATACTGTGGGTGGTGACTTGATATATACTGGTGGTTGCAGTGGTCTGGAATGTCAGTATTCTGGATTCTATCCGGCCACGCTGTGTGATCTTCTTCCAATATCTCCCATGGCGAAGCTAGTCGGTAAGTCGTCTGTCTTTTATTAGAATTCGACACTATTATAGACGTGTATGATTCGTTTAAATATTAAACAATTATCTCTCTACTACCCTTACTGCAATGAAAAATTTATGGGAGAACCTGGCTCATCAGTGGTGAACCCTCCAAGTGGTTTCGCCAGTTTAATCTACCTTAAGCTTATCCCTTATACCTTAATCATAATACTTTAATCTACCTTTCCTTTTATACCGATACTGACCTCTTGGAAATGGTATTTTGAATGAAATATGAATATATGCTTTGAGGACAGTAGAAATATCTGGTTCAAATCATGTCTCTCTTTAAAAATTGGCATAATTGTTTTTAGTAATAGGTTTCTTTTATCACATATATCATCAAATATTATTTCTATAGACCTAAATATTGGTAAAAGTTATTGAATGAGAGGGTCTTGGTCATCAGTGGTGAACCCTCTCAGCGGTTTCGCCAAATTTATCTCTCATTCATCAGATCCATGGTTACTATATGTTTTTCGCCACACCTAAGCTAAGCCTAAATATGAAATTCTAACAACATTTCCCAACATCTATTTCTCTTATAAGAAATGTCAACTATTTTAGACGCGTATGATTCTTTTTGATTTAAAACAATTTTCTACTTCTCTTACTGCAATGATAAAATAATGGGAGGACCAGGCTCATCAATGGTGAACCCTCCCAGCGGTTTCGCTAGTTTAATCTACTATATTTTATCATTGCAGTAAGAGGACATAGAAAATTGTTTTAAATCAAAAAGAATCATACACGTCGAAAATACTTAACATTTCTTACAAAAGATGGCGCGCATCTATTTCTCTGTGGGGGGAAATGTACAAAGGTAAAATTGTATTGGGATCAGAGGTTTATATAAATTAAGAAAAAGTCATCTCCTAAACGTGCAACTACAAGTTGCAGATATTTTTTTTCTTGATTAATCAACAACAACAAAAAGCCTTTATTTAGGGTCACTGACCCTATACAGGATTCACCAGAGGTATGCATAAGAACAAAGCAGTGAGACAAAGGAAACAACGATATAGACAGAAGAAAAAGAAAAAAAAAACAAGAAAGAGAAAGAGGGAAGCAAGAAAAACAACACAAAAAGAGTAGCAGTAAGAAAGTGAGGAGTGAGTGTCACTTGGCCTTCTTCTGAGATATGGACTTGTGGAAACCATAAAACGCCGTAGCAATATACTTATTCTGGGTCATATTGTCAATTATTGATGGAAGTGAAGCACAGTTTCTTGATTAATCAAGAATGGATAATTAGCAAATATTCTTAATTAATTAAAAAATCAACTTTAAAGATGTTATTTATTCCGACAGATGGCGTAAGCCATCAGAAACTTTCAGTTGCTCGAGATCATTAGATGCTTCTTTCTTAATCTATTTCTCTTTTTTGTTTATTTTTCCTTGCATATAATTATATATAAAATGAAATGATTTAAAAGCATGAATGTTTCTTTTATACATAATGAAAACTTCTACTGCCCTTACTGCGATGAAAAAATATATTGGGAGGGCTTGGCTCATCAGTGGTGAACCCTCCCAGCGGTTTCGCCAATTTAATCCACTAGACCGCTTCTCAGAGCTCTAATACTGTATTGGAGGATTCTGCTTATATATGCAGCACTGAAGGATGGAATATCAGAAATGGTTTTCAAGTAAACTATGGACATAAGCTTATAGGACAGTAGAATTACATGCAAATATTTGCATCGAGCAATGCTCTTCCGCAAACTATAAATTATATGCAATTACAATTATGTCGACTAGTTGTACTGACGTCATCAATAAATATACTGTGACATCTTAAGATATTCCTGATTTCTACGCTACAATATAAATGGCTCCTTAATTACTTATATGAAAAAGTTCTGTTTGTAAGAATGTTGTTTGTGTCTATCCAGGTGCGAAAGATCATGAAATTGCTATATTGGGAGGTTTGACTTCCAACTTACATCTTCTCTTGGTACGTCTTCTGCAAAATACTATCATACGTCATCATTGATTTATTAATATTATTATAACTATTATTATATATTTGTATAGTTTATCTACTTATGAATATAACACCTATGTATATCTTGAATACTTGAATATTCAAGATGGCAAGGCAACTAGAGAACCTATGTATATATCATACAGTTCTGAAAATAGAGCAATCCATACTTAAATCATTAGATAGTTAAAAGGTATATATTGGATTGAATAAAAGATTTATTTGCCAATATTTCGGTTGACTGAACGCCAACCTTTATCGAAGCATTACATTTTTTATTTTTGTATACACAAACTATGCGGTGCTGAGTTTGTATATACAAAATTGTAATGTCTTGATAAAGGTTGGCGTTCAGCCAACCGAAATATTGGCAAATAAATATTTTATTCAATCCAATATATACCTTTTAACTATCTAATATCATACAGTATAATTATCTCTCTGTAAAGTAAATATGATTGTAAATAAGAAATTTAAACTATTTTTCACATGTATGATTCTTTTTATTTTTATTGAATATTTAAACTAATTTGTATAATTTATGAAATGCCTATCTCTAATAAGTTATAGTTAGGTTATATATTGTGATGTGACGAGGAAGTATGTTAATAACATGTTGTAACTCTGCCCCAGTCCTCTTTCTACTGCCCTACCAAAGATCGCTGGAAAATTCTCATTGAAGAGCATGTCTTCGATTCAGACCGGGTAAGTATATATGTACTGGACTCAAATAGAAAAAAAAATATTTAGAATTTGAAAAAAAAATAGTACAAAAGTAAAATTGTACTGGGATCAGATGAATAAATGAAGAAAAAATGTCTCTCATAATCGTGAAACTAAAGGTTATAGCTTTTCTTGAATAATCAAGGTATTTTTATCCAATTATGGAATGATTAAAATAATCAACGAATAGTTGATATTTATTCCAATAGATGGCGCAAGCCATCAGAAACTTTTAGTTGAACGATTAGGAGATGTCTTCTTCTTCATTTAGAATTATAATATAATCGATTCTCGATTTGAAACAGAGAGTAAGGTGACCAGAAATTATCTGTCTTAAATACCATTTGGGTTATAAAATGGGTACAATACCATCTTCATCATCTTACAATCCTAGAAAATAATATTGTCCTATACTTTTATATGGTCAAAGCATTGAGGATTCGTTCAAGTTGACTATGCAAATATTTGCTTGAAGAGAGAAAACAATCTTATTTACATAGGCGAATATATTGGCACTGAGATAAATTATATATAAACAACAAAATGTTTTGGAAATTTTAAAATATTTTTTTTAGCTTCAATTATTTGGCGAATAATATTATTACGGCGAATACTAGACGCCATCTATTGACCGTCACCACAAACTAGCGGCCTCACAACACCGACTTTGGTAAACTGAGAAGCACCAACCTGGAGACATTGTTTCGAGCTATGATTCACTTCAGTCAGAACGGACTTTGTTCCATGATATCTACAAGGAATCTAATGAAATCTTCACAATCTTCCAAAGAGGTGTTTAGCTGGTACAATACATGTACCATTTGTAACTATTTTTATATTTATCTATTGACTCCTAAAGCTCTTGTGTTTCCAGATTTTACTCAAATTATCTCTATCAAGAATATCTTTACATTTGCTGCATTCAAAATTCGAAATTATAGACGCGTATGATTCTTTTTAAAAAATAAACAATTTTTACTGTCCTTACTGCAATGGAAAAATTCTATAATAGTCTATAATAGTTTCAAATTTTGTTAACAGATGCGCGCTAATGCATCATAATATAATTTCCTGCATGACAAACAGAATAGCCGAATACAATAGCAGAGCTGTATGGTAGTTTAAACTGTGTAGATTGATTGAAGGGTTCACTATTAATGAGCCAGAGAAGAGGCCTTTCTATTATTTTCTCATTTCATTATACATAGTAGGAATTCAAAAAATTTTGATTTTCAAACCGAAATAATGTAGTGTATTTTTCTCTCAGTATATAGTAGGTATTTAAAAATATATATAATAATGTGTATATAAAATTGTATTTATTATTAAGTTGTTAACGTGATAATCCTGTTGAAGGACTGACAAGTCCGAAAGCTTGAAAATAAAAAGTTGTACAAGAAACTTAACCCTGGAAGCTTCATTTATTTTATAATAGTAGAAATATTTGTTTTTAATAGCCAAAAAATTATCGTTGAAAGAGTTTAATGTTGTAATATTTGTATGTGGCAATATCGTTGCGGGGTTTCTTGTTGTTGGATGCGAATGGTGAGATTTGGTTGAAGCGCAGCCGTTTGAGTGGAAGTTGCAGCATACAGTTAGGAATAATCAGGACACGTGATTGAGTTTGGAAATAAAAGGCAACTGGGTTGGAGGGAAGAAAGCTTGAGAAGAGTTGAGCGATTTGACTTATTAATTAGTTGATCACATGGTGATGATGGGATTTAGATGAAATGAGCGGAGGGAGAGAGATCTCTAGAGTAGATGTTACCTTGTTGGAAGCGAAGGAGCAACTGTCCGAACTCGGCGAGAGCCACTGAACAACTGTAGGTGTTGTTCCTATGAGAGCGAAAACGTAACTGACCATTCTTGCTTTTCGATTTAACACCAAGACTCAGTTTCTCTCTGATTGGTCGAGAGATGTCACATGATCTTTTCTTATTGGTTGACCTACTTAAGGTGTTGTCTTCTGATTGGTCGAGAGATGTCACATGATCTTTTCCTATTGGTTGACCTACTTAAGGTGCTGTCTTCTGATTGGCCCGCGGCTCTCCTTGATGAAAGATATGGTCTGCCTGACAGGAAGTGTCGAGTGTTATTTACTTCCGCGTTATCAAAATACGTCCTGCTTTGTCAGGAAGTATTGTGTGCATCTTGACGAATATAACTTCTGCGGTCACTAGATACGTCCTGTTTTTCCAGGAAGTGTTGGTTTAAACTTAGCTCGCAGGGACCCGGGGTCAGAAGGTTAACTGCGACGTTATTAATAAATATGTTCTCCTCTAGATTTACTTCCTATGTCTTTTGTTACTTTCTTTCCTCCAGTTACCTTATTCTTTTATTAAATCTTTGAAAATCATACATGATACATACATAGTGGGTCGGGGTTGCATTTAATTATATACAAATTATGACAGATGCGCCCCCTACATGTGAAGAATTCAAGAAGGGGTTAGCCTGAGAGAATTCTGTAAAATGAAAAATAATTTTGTGGGAAAATTAGTTGTGGGTATTGAGTCTATATACAAGCATTGGTGGCGATATAATAAGTAAAATAGAATGGTGTTGATGATATAGGTTGAGTATAATTAATAGAGATCAAAAATTTTTAATTGTAAGAAATCAATGAATGCTATGGTACATAGTGGGCTAAAAAAGGAAAATGTGCCTAAACGAATTCTACTCGAGATAAGAAAGGAGATCGAGGGAGTTCTATTAAGGTTTTTGAAATCAAAATAAAAACAATATAAAAATAGTTGAATGAAATCAAAATTGAATGTTTTTGGTTGAAAAAGAAAAATTGTTTTGTTGCATGGTGATAATGGAAAATGCCTAGTTACTTTTTTTGCTCGAATTTGGAAAAGAATTCGAGGGAATTTCATAAGGTCTTTTGAAATCAAAATAAAATAAAATAAAAGTTTTTTGAGCGAAATCAAAGTTGAGTGCTTGGTTGAATGGTGAAAAAAAAAAGGAAAAATGCCTAACCATATTCTAGCTCGAAATTGGGAATGGAGACCGAGGGAATTTTATTAGGGCTTTTGAGAAATCAACATAAAATAAAATAAAAATAAAAGTTGAATGAAATCAAAGTGAAGGCTTGGTTGCACAAAAAAGAAAAAGCCTTGTTGTATGGAAAAAAGAGAAAATGCTTTGTTGCGTTGGTGAAAAAAAAAGAATTGCCTAATTACTATCCTACTTGAGATTGGGAATGAAATCGAGGGGTTTTCATTAGGTCTTTTGAGAAATCAAAATAAAAATAAAAATAAGAGTTGAACGAAATCAAAGTTGAGTGCTTGGAAAAAAAAAGAAAAATGAAAAATAAAAAGGTTTCAACAACAAAGGGTGATTTAATGTTTTTAGTTTAATCGAAAGCCAGTGAGTTTTCGTTGATAATTGAGTTGTGGCAGTATAAGCTAAGTGGTAAATAGAATGATAATTGATAAATAAAAATGATAATATAAACTAATTGGAAAAAAATGATAATTGATGATTAAAAGTGCTAATAAATTGAATAAATTGATAAATTGATTAAATATTTAAATTTTAATTGAGAGAAAATAATGAAAATGATTGATATGAAAAATAAGGTGTATTGGTTGGAACCCTTTGGTATCTACATGCCCTGATCTACATGTATTGGTTGCTCCATTTTGCCCTATAAATGTTTTACTTGCTCAATTATGCCCTATAAATTTTTTGTCTCATCTGTAGCGACACTTAGGTGAAAAACGTGATTCTAGCCCTCAAGTGCGTTTATGCTGTGTGTACAGGAGACATGGAAATCTATATAACCTTTATGTGTAATTTTTTGTCTTTGTGTGTGTGTTGTGAAAAAGTGTTAGAAGTCTGTTGTGTAAGAAATGTGTGAGTTAGTTCTATGTGTTGTCTCGTGGATGTGGAATTGGGTGGTAAAAATCGATATGTAGACTCGAACTGGAATCAAAAATCGGCGGTATAGCGAGGTTCCCAGTTGACCTCAATAGGGGATCTTCTCATTGTAATTAGAGATACGGAAGTGGGGTGTGTCGGGCAAACGAGAGGGAATGAAATTGGAGATCGGACGAAGGCGCCCCGCTTTGTTTACAGAGGCCGAATTTATCGCTGCGGACTACACTTCCTGTCGTGGTGTCTCAAATTCTCATTTCCTGCCGTCTATTTATTTTGGGGTGTGGCTCGGGGCTTGTTTTTGGAGTATGACTTCTCCGACATTGGTTGGGCATCTTTTCAGTTACTGCTATCTTTTCGGAGTTTATTTAGATTTTCTGCGAAGATGGTTCCTAAAATTATGAGAAGCTTTATAAATGCTTGCCCAAAATTAAAAGCTGCCTCTTGTAGTTCGAAGATTTTCTGCGCGGGCATGGCATAGATAAACAAGTAATTAATGAATAAAATTGGGATACAGTTGTACGGTAGAACTAATAAACCAAGGGTAAAAATCAGATGAAAGATAGGATATTGTCCCATGTTCGTCCATATTTTTGTAACTGGGGACTCTGAAATATTTGCTTGAACCTTATTAATTGTAGAATTTGAATGATTGGTAGGTTCGCAGTTCTCCTGTTTGATATCTTTAGGGGATGGTGTGATATGATTGAGCTGGTTGTCAGGTTTGCAGTTTTTAACACCGGGGAAGAGTGATGTAAATCGTCTTGTTGCAAAAATGGCAGGGTCTAAATGCTTGAAAGGTTCGCTGCTGGTGGGTTTGAACCTTAATGACTCTGTTGGGAATAATTCGGGTGTTAAATGTTTGAAAGGGAACGTGTAATTGGGGTTGTGCTTTATATGATAGGTGCTAACGGCGGGTGGTGATATATAATGGATTTTTTCTGTATACAGTTTAAGTTTGTTGACGTGGATTGTGTCAGTGTCTCTTTGAAGTGGTTGATTTGGTCGATCTATGCGGACCACATTTGGTGAAATAATTTCTAATATTGTGTGAGGTCCTGTGAAATATGGCGCAAGTTTCCCTGTATTTGGGTGGTGATATAATTTTACTAATACTAGATCACCTACTTCGAAATGTGGTTGCTTGTGTCGTTGGTCATAAGTGTTTTTGTCTTGTAAATGTTTGTTTTGTGTGCGAGTGTGTGCAATTTTTCTAGCTTTGTCGATATCTGGGTACGGTGTGTTATGATTAGAGATTTCTGGGGGTAGGATACCAAACATTAAGTATATGGGTGGAAAACCTGTGGTAGAGTGGGGTGTCTTGTTATATATAAGTGTAACCTTCTTGACCAACTTGGTCCATGCGACCTTAGGATTTTCTAGGTGTAATAACCTAAGTTTTCCCGTGAGGGTGGCGTTCAGGCGTTCACATAGGCCGTTGGCTTGTGGGTTGTTGCTGGTTGTGATTAACGGGTGAATATTTCTATTAAGGAGAAAACTACGAAATTTGGGTGAAGTGAAGGCAGGGGCTCTATCCGTAAGAAGGCGTTTTGGAGAACCATCCTGGAATACTCGTTTAAGTACCTGTTGGTAGGTGGTGGTACTGGTGGATTTAGATGGAAAAGCCCACGCGTAGCGTGAAAAATGATCGACTACCACATGGAGGTATATCTTGGTGTTGCCATATTTGGCAAATCCTGCTATGGTGTCCAGAGATAAAAGGTCGAAGGGTTCTTTAGATTCCGGAGGTTGACTTAATTCTCCGTAAGTGGGTCCTACTGGACGTTTTGTTAATTGGCAGGTGGGACAGGTCTTAACTTTTTGTTTAATATCTTTTGACATACCTTGCCAGTAATATTGTGTGGAGATAATTCGTGACATTTGGGAAATACCGGGGTGATTGTATTGTGTGTGTACTGTTTGTAAGAGTTGTTGTATGAGTGGTTTTGGAAGTATAATCTTGGTTACACCTTTTCGGGAAACTGTACGTAATCCATTATGATCAATGGTCAAACTAGACTCTTTCGATGGAGGAGGTTGGTGGGTCTTGATAAGGGTGGCGTCCAAGAATCCACAAAACGGGTTACGGGACAAGAGATCTGCTTCATATTGTAGTTTTCCCTTTATGTAGCGGACCTCATATTCGTAACTCGATAGTCGTAAACTCCATCGAAACAGTCTACCGGACGGGTTCTTGATGGTTTTCAACCACTGCAATGCGTGATGGTCAGAAAATATTGTAAACTTTCTGCCCATAAGATAGATGCGAAACTTCTCCACACTCTCAACGATTGCTAAGCACTCAAGTTCAGAGATGGAGTAGTTTTTCTCGTGTGGGCGCAATGTTCGGCTGAAATATTGAACTGGATATACGTTTCCGTCAGGGTGAACTTGTTTGAGAATGCCTGCTATACCGAGGGTGGATGCATCGCAATACACTTGGCATGGCAGACCTTCTTTGTAAAGGTGTAAAATGGGGTGTTGTGTGAGGTTTCCTTTCAGGTCAATGAACGCCTCTTGACAAGCTTCATTCCAGTTCCACACGACGTCCTTTTTGAGGAGATTGTTGAGTGGTGCTCGCAAGCGAGCGTATTCCGGAATGAATTTGTTATAGACGTTCACAGCGCCTAAGAAGGATTGTAGTGTTTTTCGGTTGTGTGGTTGTTTAATGGCGTGGATGATGTCGGTATTGCGTGTAAGTGGTGTAATTGTACCAGCTGTGATGGTGTAACCTAGAAAATTTATGGATTGCTTAAAAAATTCGCATTTTGCGAAGTTAAGTTGTAACTTCTCCGCTTCGCAAAAGTCGAAAAATTGTCGCAGGTGGTTTTGATGTTCCTCCAATGTGTTGGAGTAAATGATGAAATCATCAAAGTAATGTGCCACACAGTCAAGTCCGTGTCTCTGTAGGACCTGACTTATGGCTCGTTCGTAAATCTGAGGACTGGTTTTTAACCCGAAAGGTAATCGAGTGGGTTGATATAATCCTTCAAAGGTGGCAAATGCTAACAGTGGTCGAGAATCGGGGTGTATTGGGACTTGCCAATACGCAGAGGATATGTCGGCCGTGGAGAAATATTTGGCCTGTGCGAGGCGGTCTAGGATATCCTCGATTCTCGGGAGGGGATGGACATCAGAGCTGATTAGCTCATTCACCTTCCTATAATCGATACAAAACCGTTTGGTCTTGTCGCGCTTAGTGACGAGGGTGACAGGGCTCGAGAAAGGTGAAAAAGATTGCTCTATGATGCCGTTCTCCAGCATTTGTTGTATTTGGTTACGGATTTCTTGTTGGTCACATATCGGAACACGATATGGACGTATGGTGATTATTTTTTCGGAATTCGTGGGTATTTTTACTGGTGGAATCCGTAAGCATGGTACGTTGAATTTATCCTGTGAAAAAAATGTGAGTGTACCTTTGTAGAAGTGTTGTGAACTGTGGTGTATAATGAGTGTTAGGTGTTGTGTTGTAGTATGCATGTGGTAAAGGGTTTTGTTGTGTATTAGGGTGAGTGTCGAGTTCGTTGTGTGGGTTGGTCATGTGAGAGTTGTGCAACGGTGTGTGATCACCTATGTTTTTGGTATGCGAGTTATCCCGCTGTGTGGGTGCGTTTTGGACAGGTTCATAAGTTGAAGTTGTTGTGGTTTGATTATTTGAGGGCATGTAAAAAGGGCAATTGGCTTTAGTGAAAAAGGGGCATGTAGATAAGTGGGGTTTTCTCAATGAATGCACGCAATGGTTGTCATAGGCGGAAAGTTGGGATGTGGGGAAAATTTTTTGTGACATCGCCTGACACTGCCAGTACGTGCATACATTGGACACATGATTAAAATGGTAGGAAAGGGTAGACAATGGGGCGCCCAGCTGGAGTATAGTGCATTTATTAAAATCTATGGTTAATCTGAATTTATGGAGGCTATTGATACTAAGAATTCCGAATGGCAATGGTGCATTCACTACATGGAAATACTCCTTTCGTGATATTTGCCCTATTGTCAGTGGGATAGATAGTTTACCCATGGTTTTTGCAAATCCGTTTAGGGTTTGGAGGTGTAGTGAATGTCCCTCAAGGGTTAAATTAGGCAGGTGGGTTTTTAGCATATGATAAATATTATATGGCACTATACTCAGGCTGGCGCCTGTATCAATTAAAAAGGGGCATGATACATTAGGGGCTAGAAAAAGTTTGACAGTTAGTTGGTTTAGGGATCCTACCTCAGTCTCGAAAGGGCTGCTCGGCTGGGGTGTCCCTGGCTTGACTTGGTTGTTGTGGAATCGTGGCTGGTTGTTTTGGGACTGTTTGCACCGTCCGGACTTTTTCGTGGATCGTCGGGACTGGTCGACGTCGGCATTCGCTGTGCCAGTGTCTCGCGCCGCAGAACTTGCAATCGGACGGCGGAAGAGGTGCATTCCATGCACCTGGGCGTCGGGGTGTGCTGTGGTACGGACCCGACATTGTGGGTGGTTGATCTTCTCTGGATCGCGTTGCCGGTACACTGGGCCCGTGGATCCGCTGTACCAGTCGGAACCATTCTCCTAGGTTCTCGGGAGGTACTACGCGGACTAGGCGCTGGTCGCTGAATGGCAGTCCTTCTGTCAGCGTCTCGAGGATCACCTCTTGTGGAAGTCCTAGTTGCAATCCCATGGCGGTTTTTTCCCGGTAGTAGGTCTCTAAGTTGGCTTGTCCAGTGAGCTTCATGGCGAAATATTTCGCAAAGGATGCTTCGCTTGATTCAGGGTAGAGATCTAGGAGGGTTTGTCTCACCTGGAAATAACTCCGGTCGGCCAATCGAAGTTTCCTGAAGAGCTCCAGGGGTTGTCGCACCAGGTAGTTTGGCAGGCGCAGTAATTTTTCTTGTTCTTCCATGGATGCGTCTTCCATTTTTCGGTCGAACGTCTGGAAAAATTGTGTCGCGCTGTATGTGCCGTCGAAAGGCGAGATTGCCGACTCCGCTCCATCAGAAATTTTTACTCGCGTCAGGAGCGTTGACAGCTGGTTGACGGCGTCCGCTAGGGGCGCAGTTGTCTCTCGGCCGGTCATCTCCTGTCTTTCTCTTGCCGGTTCGTTCTCTCTTACTTCTTGCCTTCTTTCCATTGTTTCCGTCGGACCGTCTGACTTTACGCCTATGGGATCCTGATTTAATTCCATCTCACTATCCTGTCGACTTAACCGTTCTGTGGCAATATCGTTGCGGGGTTTCTTGTTGTTGGATGCGAATGGTGAGATTTGGTTGAAGCGCAGCCGTTTGAGTGGAAGTTGCAGCATACAGTTAGGAATAATCAGGACACGTGATTGAGTTTGGAAATAAAAGGCAACTGGGTTGGAGGGAAGAAAGCTTGAGAAGAGTTGAGCGATTTGACTTATTAATTAGTTGATCACATGGTGATGATGGGATTTAGATGAAATGAGCGGAGGGAGAGAGATCTCTAGAGTAGATGTTACCTTGTTGGAAGCGAAGGAGCAACTGTCCGAACTCGGCGAGAGCCACTGAACAACTGTAGGTGTTGTTCCTATGAGAGCGAAAACGTAACTGACCATTCTTGCTTTTCGATTTAACACCAAGACTCAGTTTCTCTCTGATTGGTCGAGAGATGTCACATGATCTTTTCTTATTGGTTGACCTACTTAAGGTGTTGTCTTCTGATTGGTCGAGAGATGTCACATGATCTTTTCCTATTGGTTGACCTACTTAAGGTGCTGTCTTCTGATTGGCCCGCGGCTCTCCTTGATGAAAGATATGGTCTGCCTGACAGGAAGTGTCGAGTGTTATTTACTTCCGCGTTATCAAAATACGTCCTGCTTTGTCAGGAAGTATTGTGTGCATCTTGACGAATATAACTTCTGCGGTCACTAGATACGTCCTGTTTTTCCAGGAAGTGTTGGTTTAAACTTAGCTCGCAGGGACCCGGGGTCAGAAGGTTAACTGCGACGTTATTAATAAATATGTTCTCCTCTAGATTTACTTCCTATGTCTTTTGTTACTTTCTTTCCTCCAGTTACCTTATTCTTTTATTAAATCTTTGAAAATCATACATGATACATACATAGTGGGTCGGGGTTGCATTTAATTATATACAAATTATGACATGTATATATGCTGTATATATCGTACAATGTGTGTATCTGGACGTTATAAAGAGGTTCCACGTGTTGTACAGTACGTGGTGGAGTCCCAGCTGGAACTCCATGGATTCTGTGTGGAGACAGACCTCGTCGTGGTAAAGCCGAGCCAGGTCAGCACTCTTGGACTTTTACATATCTTGGACTTTAGCACTTAGAACATAAACATCAGATATCGTGGACCTTTGTAGCGTGAACTTGAACCTTCGCTTCTTGTACTTTTAAAACCGTAAACTTTTCAGACTTTTTAAAATTAAATATAGTATAAAAGTAAAATTGTACTGTTATCAGGAGATATCTCTTTCTCTCTTAAGATTTTGACAAATAGCTCTTCAGGCTATTGACTTAAAGGTCTGTATATTAGACTTTTATATTGTGGACATAAGCACTTGAACCCCACGGGCTTGCTGGGCATCCATCTTTTTTTACTTTTCTTAAGTGGACAATTTAAACAATTTTATTGATTCTTTTAATCAAATTTTACAAAGGTGGAAAAATAAAAGAGTAAAAGGGCATATAAAGTGTAGGGGAATATATATACAAATGTCTTCAGCAAGAAAGGCTTCCCCACCTTGAGACAAGGAGGGGGTCTTCTTGTACACTCCTCAGTTCCGCGCCGAGGAAGTACTTATAGATGCGCGTCTTGACAGACGCCAGGATGGTCAGGGCGTCATCGTCTAGGCCATGCCCGAAGACCCAGCCCTTCAGGTGCTTAAGTGGATAGAGATGGATCTTAGGTTAGTTAGGTATAGTTAGAATCGTCAGTGGATTTAGAGGGTTTTCTACATTCAGTGTAATGTCGGAGTAAATAACATTAATGGTATTCTAACACATGACATTCTAGCACTATTCCATATACACCCATACCTCGCTTTGCGTCGGGGTTACGTTCCAAAAAAACACGAAGCAAATTGAAACGACGCAAAGTGAAAATATGTGAAGGCGCAATCAAAAACAAAGGTGTTGCCATATTTTAGGGAAAAAAATTAAAGACTCAATCCAAAACAACGCAACTTCGAAAATCTAACGACGCACAGTGAAAATCAGTAAAAATTAAACAGCGACGCAACTTCGAAAAAAACGCAAAACGAAACGACGCAAAGCGAGGTATTGGTGTACTACATTATCATCAAATCAGACAATATCCCCACGAGGAATGCTCACATCAGGTAACAACACTAAATTCAGAGAACTATTTTACATAAACAATTGATGAATTACAAGAGATAAGAAAGAAGATGAATTACAAGGTTTGAGTAGTTGTTATTCGTCAACTTTCTTCCCTAACCTAATAAGGTCATTATATAAAAGGGCGTACCTAGATCTGTAAAGAAAAAAAGTTTTTTTCTTAAAATATTTCGAGAGATTGCTCCCTCTTTATCAATTTATTGCACAGTGATAAAGAGGGAGCAATCTCTCGAAATATTTTAAGAAAAAAAAAGTTTTTTTTTTCTTTACAGATCCAGGTATTTATACAATATTAATTAATGGATCGCCTTTTGACTCAAACTAATAAGGTCATGTTTATGAAATCTCTTTCTATCTTTAGGTTGGTCATTTTTATCATCTTCTTCTCTCCGGTTGCTAGTTTTCTTTTTCATTCCTTTTTTGTAATGTATCATATAATATTTCTTCCCATTATCTCTGGAATTATAAACACTATCTTCTTATCGATTGGTATGTTAGCGTTCTTATCTTTATTTAAGGGGCTGCTAACCAGAATGAATGATTTTTGAGCCCCGATGGACGCATAAAGCTGGATATTTAAAGAATAAAAGAAAGAAATATCAGGTTCCTAATATATATTATTGTATCTCTTTTTATTTCGATTACTTTTTCTTGTATAATATGTTTATAACTGTTTCTGTTTTTTTAAAAAAATGTAAATCGACGCAATTATCCCTAGCCGGGATTACGCGTTTTGTGTGTTGAAATAAAAAAAATAATAATAAAAAGAAAGAAAAGGACATTAAAATCATGTTTGATACTACAAGTCGATGTAATAGCTACTGTATTATGTGAGAGCAGGGGGAGACATTCCTGCTAAATGACTTCACGACAGCCCTGGCCCAACATGGCCGACAGGTGGCACTGGTGCTGCTGTCCGGTGTCCACTACTTCACTGGACAACGGCTGAACATGGCGGTCATTACCCGGATGGCTCATGAACAGGTCTTGCTTTCTTCCTATTGGTTGATATATCTATTTCTTTCTTATATTGACCTGTTATTTCATCCGATTGGATTGGTTTGTGGTTACCAACAACAACATCCTTTTATTGGGGATCTATGCCCTACATAGGATTCCCCCTGGTGATAACCATATTAGTCATTTACAGGTGATCGTTAATTTACATATCTATTTAGATACGGCTTTCTTTCCTCAGCGTTTCTTCTCTTTCGCCGCCCTGTGAAGATTTGTGTTTACCTCTGTGTTCCTAATGAATAATTTCATTTATCATATATGTCTTCCTATTTCCCATTGTTATTCGTCAACTTTCACCCTAACCTAATAAGTTCATGTTTATGAAATCCCTTTCTATCTTTAGGGGGATCAGTAACAAGCTCACTAAAAAACCTGGGCTCAGCTGGCCCGGCTGATAGTACCCTGTAAGGGCTCCTGATCCAGGTATACAGGATGAGCAGCGTTTGTACTTCATGTTAGGAGCGGCTGCACATGGTGTCTGTTCCTCATGTCAGAGGCGGCCATTTCTTTTGGAGCTAAGTCGGCCTGCCACTGAGTAGTGCTCCCAGTCTTAATGACAAAGGCAGACGCATTCTACTTCACCCAGTCATGATGGTTGTCAAGCTTTACAAGCTTGATACCCTAATATGATTGAGTGGAGATAAGAAAGAAGAAGAACAGATTATTCATATTTTTATCATCTTCTCTCTATTTGACACGGTTGATAGTTTTCTTTTTCAATCCTATTTTGTAATGTATATCATATAATAATTCTTCCCATTATCTCTGGAATTATAAATACTATCTTCTTATCGATTGGTATGTTAGCGTTCATATCTTTCTTCTTATTGGCTGCCGTTAGTGCTCATTCTTTCTATTGGTTGTCGTTAGTAGTAATCTCTTTCTTCCTATTGGCTGGCTTTAGTGATCATTTCTTTCTCCCTATTGGCTGGCTTTAGTGCTAATCCTTTTCTCTCTATTGGCTGGTGTTAGTAGCAATCTCTTTTCCTCTATTGGCTGGCGTTAATGGTCATCTCTTTCCCTCTATTGGCTGACGTTAGTGCTAATCTTTCCCCCTCTATTGGCTGGCGTTAGTGGTCATCTCTTTCCCTCTATTGGCTGACGTTAGTGTTAATCCTTTCCCCTCTATTGGTTGACGTTAGTGTTAATCTTTCCCCCTCTATTGGCTGGTGTTAGTAGTAATCTCTTTATTGTCTGGCGTTAGTGATCATACATTTCCCTCTATTGGCTGACGTTTGTGGTCATCTCTTTCCCTCTATTGGCTGACGTTAATGATCAGATCGTTCCCTCTATTGGCTGACGTTAATGATCAGATCGTTCCCTCTATTGGCTGACGTTAGTGCTAATCTTTTCCCCTCTATTAGCTGGCGCTAGTGGTCATCTCTTTCACTTTATTGGCTGGCGTTAGTGGTCATCTATTTTTATGTGTGTGAAGGGCTATTTACTGTTTATTTTTCTTTCTTTTAGTTTGTATATTATTAATCTTTTTTATTATTACATGCGCTTCTTTTTTGTTAATCAATGCATTTTCATTGAGATAAGTAAGTTAGAATTCAATTATTATCATGGACTTTGTGCGTTCCAGGGATGTTTGATAGGCTGGGACCTCGCCCATTGTGCTGGTAATGTGGAAGTGAAACTGCACGAATGGGGAGTCGACTTCGCAGCTTGGTGTACCTACAAGGTGATCCTTTACATATTTACATCTTACTTGCATATTGGTCATAGATTCCACTCAAGCTCTCGTTCAGAGCAAAATAGAGACTCCGTATCTCTGCGCATTTATTACCAACTAGAACATGCCGCACATAACAAGACGTAAAAAATCTAATCCTAATATGTTATGAACTTGTTTGATGTTTCCATTTGATTCACTTTTTAAAAAATACTATTTTAAATCGGTTAATTAAAAAAAAAAAGATTAGAGTTTGTAGGGCATCTACCTTGAGCACATCTAATGGTAAAAAAAAAAAATAATGAAATGAAATCGCGCATGCGCCGAACTGATACGCTAGGTAAAGCTTATAGATATAGAAAAAGATTACGGTGTTAATTTATAGTCAGTTATAAAGTAAAAAGAAAATATAAATATTTTTAATTTTTCGCATTACACCAGTAATAGGGTAAATTGTTTAATTATGAGGCAATATAACGTGCCATTTTTATATAAGAAATAAAACTGTTAAGGATGATCTTTTTTTAAATAATGTCTTTACTTAGACATACATTAATATGTTATAATACATTGATAAAGGTTGGCGTTCAGCCAACTGAAATATTGGTAAAATAAATGATATTTTGACCCAATATATGACTTTTTATTTTAAAAATATCTTTAGTGCAATATATAAAAAAATATATTGGCATAGATTAGCTCATCTCATTGGTGAATCGTTCCAGCGATTCTACAATTTAAACCATCATGTGTCGCTTTTAAAAGCTCTAATACTGTACTATTGAACGATTGTATGAATTGTATATAAGTGGATAAAATATATTTAGGCACAAGTATCCCAAGCTGGAATATCGCGTCCGATATGTCAAATAAAATATAATTCTGCCTATATTTGCGATGTTTTTTTTAATATTCGAAACTATGGGTTTATACTTCTAGGTCTGTAGAATTAAATATATATAGATATTTCAAGTTTTTCCAATTCAAGCACAATAATTTAAATGAATAATGATGAAAACTTATTTTCATTCATAGATGTTGTAACCTATAATAAGTAATCATAATTTATGTTTTCTGATTCTTTGATGTTGATATGTCAATGTTGATGTTCCGAGCATTCTTTTTAGTATATCTTTGAGGGAACGAATCAATCTCTCCCACCATCCAGACTGTATCAGTCGGGAGAGGCTGCATCCTCTGGAGGGTAAATCAGCTGGATTTCACTCGCTAGGAACATATCTCCAATTTCCAGGATCACTAAGTCTGTATATCTCCTTCACGCGATTCCCGACAAAAGTACCCAACTGGTTATCGCGCTTTATCCAAACTTTTTGCAATAGAATTTTAGGCTTTTATTAATATTGGGTTCAGAAATCCAATAGGGTCATATATCTGAGCTAAGTAGGACAGGATACTCCTTTTGGTTATCTTGGGGGGTATGGCTACGGAAATTTCACATGACAAACAATCTTCCCTTTTATCCCAACATATACCAAGCACTTTAGATATCTCTGCTCTTTCAAAGGGGTAAGTACCGGAGGCCACGTCCAGGCTATGCTCCCAACGGCTTAGCTCCATCCGAGAATTTTCCATGATGGACGTTAAGGCCAATTTGAGATCTTGTAACTCTTCAAAAGAGTTCACGCTTGTGACTAAATTGTCCACATAAAAGTATTTCTGCAACCTCTGAGCTAACGGTTTATGTTCAGGTCGAACAAGAGACAGGTGGTATTCGATTACTGCCCCCAAAATGAAAGGACTACAGTTAACACCGAAAACAACACGTCTATGTCGGAATACTTCTGTATTTTCTCCATTTTGGGAATACCACAGAAAACGCAGGTAATCTCTGTCCCTTTCATTCACCTCAATCTGCAGAAACGCTTTCTTAATGTCTGCCACGACTCCAAACTTGCCATTTCTAAACCTCAGCATAAGGTTGGGAATCATCTCTATAAGGTTAGGTCCTTTTTCAAGACAGTCATTTAAAGATAGGGATCTATAGACCTTGCTAGAAGCATCAAAGACAGGCCTGATAGGCGTAGTCCCACTGGAGAGTTTCACTACCGGACGATGAGGCAGGTAGAAGGCCTCAGCGTTGTGTTGTTCAGCTGGTACTTTCTCAATTATCCCATCATCCAACCAGCCTCGGAAAATATCATCATAGTCCTCATAAAGACTCAAAGAGATTAATTTCTTAGTCGTCTGTTCTAATCTCTTCATAGCAACCTCCCTGTTGTCCGCGATTTTAGCTTTCTCTACAGTCCACGGGAGGGAAACAACATATCTTCCAGAAACAGAATCATGGACTGTTTTTAGAAAATGTCGACGCGCCAGTGCGTCTCTCTGATCTCTCTGTTTAACCTTAATAGGATCCATAATGCCAAGAACATCGAGATTCCACAGATTGGTTATACTGCTCTCCGAAATTGGCATCGTTGTAACATGATGAGCGAGTGAAACGTCACTACCTTGCTGACATTCTCCCATTAAAGTCCATCCAAAACGTGTCTGCGACGCAGTCAAGCCATTTGACAACACACAAGATTCCATCATGAAAATAGATCCCAACACATCGCATCCTAGAAGTATTTCAATTTCCATGTCATCCTTTCCAATATCAGGAACCCAGATTCTGCGGGCTTTGAGTTCTTTCAACCATGGCCCGCGGCTCAATCTTGGTAGGTTACCACAGATTTTTTGTTGGTCAAGAAGCTTCGCTACCATCTTAAAATTCCCCGATGCGTGACCTAAATTGACTCTGTATTCTTGGTGGACACTTTCACTAGTATGACCTCCAAACACCACATGTTTAAGTGATTCCTGGCCAATGGGAGATAGTCCGAGATCCTGGGCAGTTTAAGACAAAATATAGGATCGTTGGGAACCTGTGTCAAGGAGGGCACTCACTACTTTCGCCAAGTCCTACCTTCGACCTTAATCTTCAGAGTCTGTAGCAAAATCAGAGACGAAGCGCTAAGACCGGAGAATGAAACTCCGTTTTCAACTGTAGGAGAAACGTCACAGTCTTCCACCTGTTCCTTGTCTTCATCCGCTGACTCTCGTCCAGGAGCATTAAGAGGGCATAAAATATCAAGGTGCTTCTTCTTACATCGAATACATTCTGTTATGCGCCTTCTACAATTAGAAGAGATATGACCTGGTTGGAGGCAGGAGAAACAACATTTTTGCGTTTTAATACGCTCTCTTCTTTCTTCAATGCTCATTCTGCGCGCAGCAAGACATTCTGTGTTTTTATTATATTTATTACAAAAGATGCAATTCTGGGCACGTCCAGCAAAGAGTCCAGAGGCCGTAGGTATCTTAGCAGAATGTGATTGTCTGCCCACGTTTCTACCCTGTTTCAGAGATTTGAGTCCAAACTTGGATCCAGCTAAGGCTCTGTCTTGTTCTGCTGCAGCTTCCTTTTGGAGAAACTTCATAATTAGATCAACTCTAGTTTGAGTCGAATCATTAGCATCAATCTTGACATCATGGAGGGGGCTTCTTTGCCAAGCCTTCATGAGTTCCTCTGAAAGACATGCCTCAATCATTGGAAATATAAATACAGACATCTGTCTGGCCTCAATCTTTAAGGATTCCAATGCTCTCAAATGAGTCACCAACTCATCATAAAATGAAGTCACCTTCAACTGTTGTTTGGAGGAGCAATCGATCATAAGGCGGATAAGGTCCCTGACATAGACTTGTTGCAACAGTTCAGGCCTTCCAAATCTTTCTGTCAAAGTTTCTATAAGTTTGGGGTAATTCTCGGCAGTCAGGGGGTAACTATCAACCAGTTTACTAGCTCTGGTTCCCGGCGACATAGTTTGTCTTGTAGGGGTGTAGACAAGGTACTTGGTTACACTTAGGACAAGAGCCTTGCACTAACAAATTTATTAAAGCATAGGTTATATAAAGATTAAAAGGGAAAGAGAGGAAACAAAGAGGTTACATCCTCCGTAGAAGGTAAACAAAACAACAGCGTCGTCAGGCTAAACATAACAGTCAGTTGGAGGGGGGGTGCCGACGTCATCCTTCCGGTCACGTGTTATACTTGAGTAGCGGCGCTCGGTTTCCAACATATCCCCTCCCGGAAAAACTTCAGCTGGACGTTTATTCCGATAGTCCATCAGCGCTCTACAGTACTTTTCATGCTGGCTTCTAGCAAGAGGCTTGGTAAGGAAGTCAGCAGGGTTCTCAGCACTCGGAGTGTAGAAAAGTTCGATTGCTTCTTCTGAGATCTTTTCTCGAACAAAATGGTACTTTACGGCAAAATGTCTAGTTTTCGATTTGTCGATGTAATTTTCCGCATGGGAAATTGCAGCTTGGTTGTCGCAGAATACCTTTGTTTCTCCACAAATCAAACTTGACATTTTTAGCTGTTCCATCAGATTCCGTACCCATGTGATGTCCTTCACAGATGATGACAGTGCAATGTATTCCGATTCCATAGTACTCAAAGCGGTAACTGTTTGTTTGGTGCTTCTCCAAATTATTGGTGCTCCAGCTAAAATGATGAGATGTCCAGATACTCCTTTTCGGTCTACAATGTCTGAGGCCCAACTTGCATCCGAAAAGGCAATCAAAGGTTTGCCAGTGGATCTGTAAGTTATGCCAAAGTCCTTGGTGCTCTTCAGATAACGCAGCACGCGTTTCCCAGCTTCCCAGTGTTTTCTTGTGTAGTTATCACAGTATCTGGATAGGATCCCGACTGCGTAGGCGATGTCGGGCCTGGTTCTCTGAGAAAGGTATGACACTCCTCCGATCAGTTCACGGTATGGAAACCGCTCATTGGAATTTCCATTTTTCCTTACACTCAGGTCAAGATTGGTTTCCATTGGAGTCGAGACACCTTTTGCATCCTGTAGTCTGAAACGTTGAAGCAGTTCTTCTATGTAGTTACTTTGAGAAAGAGTCATACTTCCATCTTCTGACTTCTTGAAGGATACTCCAAGCATATGAGAAATTGGTCCTAGATACTTCACTTCAAAACTGGAATTTAAGAGTTCTCTGCATTTGTTTCTCGCTGCTTGATTCTCTGAAATGGCAAAGATGTCATCCACATAGATTGAGAGAATGATCCTTCCTTCTTCAAGTTCAACTTCGTAGATGCTCGGATCAATTGGGTTACGTTGGAATCCTTTTTCGTGAAGTTGTTTGTTTAAGAATTTATTCCAGCATCTTCCGCTCTGTTTTAATCCATAGATTGATTTCTTAAGCTTGCAGAACAAGTTTTCTTCTCTTGGTTTCTTGAAGCATTCAGGTTGTTCCATGTAAATAGTCTCATTGAGTGTCCCATGAAGATAATCACTCTTCACGTCGAATTGGTCAATGAACCAGTCCTTTTCTGTTGCTATCGCCGTTGATAGCCTTATAGTTTCAAAACTGGAAACAGGAGTATAGACTTCGTTGTAGTCAATTCCTCTACGTTGAGTGAAGCCTTTGGCGACTAGACGTGCTTTGTATCTAGTGGTACCATCCACTGCATTGATTTTCTTATTTAGTACCCATCTACATTTTAAAGGTTTGATACCTTTTGGCAATTCCTGCAGTTGCCATACATCATGTCTTTCGAGCGATTCCCTTTCTTTTTCAATGGTTTCTATCCAATTAGCTACCTCAGGGCTGTTTATGGCTTCTTCATAAGTGGGGTTATTGTCCTCTGCACTTGTGGCATTTATCTGTCCACCACTATTATCCTCTTCCGGAGATTCTGCCGTCTTTCCATGACTTTGGAGTGTCATAGGATGGCTTCTCAGGTTCTCTGGGAGAGTCTCAGATAGCTGATCTATTCCACCTGTAGTTCCAATCAGTTCTTCAGTTTCTCGGTCTACTGGTTGATCTGCATTACTTTCTTCTTGAAAGGAGGCCTCTTTCGAGGAGAAATGGACAGATGGTAGAGTATCCCTTTCTCTTTTGGGCTGTATATAGAGGATTTCTTCTTTGAATACACAATTTCTAGATTCCACCACTTGGCGTTTTTCAGGAATCCAGATTCTCCAACCTCGTCCCTGTAGAGAATAACCCACGAGAATTCCTTTAGTGGCTCTTGGCTGAAGCTTCGAATTCCTTCTTTGTTTTGGAACATGAACAAAGGTTTCGCAGCCGATTGCTCTCAGATGTTGCAGAGCAGGTCCTTTTCCAAACCACAATTCAAAAGGCGTTTTCTCTTCATTGTGTCTGTTTGTAACACGATTTCTCAAGTATGCTGCTGTGTTGGTGAGCTCTGCCCAAGAGGCGGTTGGCAGATTGCAACTGTTCACAGTACTCCTCACTAAGTTCAGCAAAGTCCTATTCATGCGTTCGGCGACACCATTCTGTTCAGGTGTGTAGACCATGGTGCTTTCATGTACTATACCATGGGCCTTCGTGAAAATATCCCAAGGAGATGAACAGAACTCTAGTCCGTTATCTGTACGGATCCTCTTGAGAGAAAATCCCGTCTGATTTTCAGCTTCTTTCATCCATTCCTTGAATTTTTCTAGAGTATCGCCCTTCCTTTTGAGGAAATATACCCTTGTATATCTTGATGCGTCATCAATAATGGTCAAGACAAATCTTGATCCACCCCAGCTCTCAATGTTGAACGGTCCCATTAGATCACAGTGAACAAGAGCTAGTGTCTGAGTTTCCTTGGTAGATCTTAAATTCAGGAAAGGTCTTTTTGTCGATTTTCCAATCATACAATCAGAGCACTTATCAGGTTTTTCAGCCTGACAGTTCAAACCAATGACAACTTCTCTTTTCATCATGTCTACTATGGTGTCATAGTTGATATGCATGAGTCTCTGATGCCATAAATTTAGTGGGAATTTACGAAAATTGTTGGTTTGAGCAATGGAATTTGAACATTCTCCTGATTCTGGAAATCTGGACGGAGCAGTCCTGACGAGATAGAGCCTTCCTCTCTTCTCTGCTCTGATCATCAAGTTATGATCATTGTCGTAGATATGACATCCCTTCTTGTCGAAGATAACCTCATGACCATTTTCCACAATTTGTAGAACAGAGAGTACACCATGTCTGATCCCAGGTACGAACATTGCATTCTGAGCAACTATGCTTCTAAGTTGTCCAGAATTGTTGATCAGATCTACTTGAGCATTACCTCTTCCTATGTTTGAATGTGATGTACCATCAATGGTGGTCACTTGTCCTACATTCTCGTCATTCAACGTGGAAAAATACCTTCTGTTCGGAGTCATATGATGCGTGGCACCTGAGTCAATTACCCACGTATCTTCTTCTGATACAACTGCTGCATTATACATCACATTCAAGTTCTTTGCTTCGTGATGTTGATGTATCTCTCCCTTTTCCTGTTGTTTATCGTTATTCTTTTTCAGTTTGAAACAGTCCCGTGCAATATGCCCTGTTTTCCCACATCCGAAACATTTTCTAACAGTTTTAGAACATTGATGTTCATGAGGGAATTGTTTCTTGTTAGAGTTCCTGACTGACAGTGCACCCATCCCTTCATTTGTTGTAGCATACCGGCGCTCTGCCTCAGCTAACAATTTACGTCTGATTTTGGCACTGGTGAACTCTGACTCTGGTAAGTTACACATTGTTGATATAACATTATCCCAGTCCTCGGGCATTCCACAAAGAATTAGCATGCTTAGATCACCGTTTTCAATTTTATCCCCTACACCTGTGAGTTCACTCACTATTAGATTTATGCTTCCCAAATAGGCATTCATGTTCGCATGTTGACAGAATTTCTGGGAGTACAACTTTCGACGCAGTTGGAGAATTCTGTGTTTGCTATCCCTGGGTGCATAAAGTCTTTGTAATTCATCCCAAACTTCTTTGGGGGAATTTAGATGTCTGATATGGTTCTGCTGCTCCTCACCAATAGAGAGACATATCTTTGCTAAAGCCTTATTCTGCCTCGTATTAAATTTGTTGATTAGACCAACATCCCTTCCCTCGGGTTTGACTTCGCCTGGGTCAACAATTGACCATAAGTCATTGTCCATCAGAATGAGCTTAATTTGGAAGCTCCATGAGGAATAGTTTAATCCATTTAGCTTGGTAATTTTCGTTAAACTTTCGTTAGCTTCCATTATAAGATGGCGTCCACTGAAAGGGGGGAGAGAGAACAAAAGAATAGGCTTACCGTTCAATGCTTCAGGCAGCTCCAATCAGTCTCATAATCTTTTCTTGTAGGGGTGTAGACAAGGTACTTGGTTACACTTAGGACAAGAGCCTTGCACTAACAAATTTATTAAAGCATAGGTTATATAAAGATTAAAAGGGAAAGAGAGGAAACAAAGAGGTTACATCCTCCGTAGAAGGTAAACAAAACAACAGCGTCGTCAGGCTAAACATAACAGTCAGTTGGAGGGGGGGTGCCGACGTCATCCTTCCGGTCACGTGTTATACTTGAGTAGCGGCGCTCGGTGTCCAACAGTTTGCACAAGATATTGAAACTTGTCGCTGTCTTCTAAAGTAGGATCGACATGTATCTTGTTGAACTGTGCCCACCATCCCAACCAATCTTTTATTTCTCCTGTAAACTTCTTTAATTCTATCTTGGGTAGTTTTACAGTTCTATGGTGTGAGCTAGAAGCGAAGCTCACTTCACTGGTCGTAGGACTGGATGCAGAGTTCCTGGGTTCAACAAGAGCGAGACATTTTTTATATATTTTCTTATATCTCTGGGTATATTGCAAGGCTTCCTCATCGTCTTGCTCTAGTTCCTCTTCGCTAACGTCTGAAGTTAGCATGAAGTCTCTTATCTTGCTTTGGATCACAAGAAGCTCACTGTGAGTTTCTTCAATGATCTCTCTATTATATTCAATGTCCTCTACAGGTATCGGTGGAGTACTTGACAGAAACTCTTCTGTCGTCTTCAAGCTGCGAGTTAGTCGCTTTCTAAGTAAATTTCTATGTCTTTTTAAAATTTCCACTTTTCAAAAAGCACTATAAACAGAAGGTAAAACAAAAGGTACTTATCTTGAGTCTTGACTTGTACTCCGCCGTTAATCCACTTGATCTTGCCTAGTCAGAAGCCCACCCGGGGACGCCACTTTGTGAAGAACTGTCGGGTAATCGTTTCACAAAACACTGTGCGAGTTCGGTAGAAGAATTCGCAGTGGTGATTATTTTGTGGGCTGTTGCAAGAATTTAAATAAGATCACTGAATAGCAGAAAGGAGAGGGTAAAAGTTTCCTTCTAACTAACTTTATTTAATACGTCTAAAGAGGACAGAGGAAAACACCCAACCGGTCGGTAGCAGACCAGGCCGTGTTCTAGTCCTTTGTTGGCGGCTGGCGCCGCCGGGGCTTGTTTGTTTACTGTCACCCAAGCCGTCCGGACGCCATTATTCCACAATAATATTGTAATTTGATATTCATATTCTTCGAAATGTGTATATCATTTTAATGAAGTCAAAATATATATAAAACATACTGTTAACTTATTTTAACGTACTCTAAGTGTTTCAGTACTTATGCGCTGGACCAGGTTCAATTGGCGCCATTTTTATTCATGATCGCCATCTTGGGAAAGATCGTCTGCCAAAGTTACGAGGATGGTGGGGGATTGACCCAAATTATAAATTCCTGATGAATGGAAGTAAGTTATTGCTATGTTTGAACCTTTTTTGAATAATAATTGCAACGCTCAAAAACTTTCATCGGCATTTATTCCTTTAGCAACTCCTCTTTTTTACAGATACCAAAGTATAGCCCAAAATTTGTATTTTAATGATCAATGATACTAAATATTTGTTTATTGCAATTTTATAATGTTCTTCTAAATTATTTTGTAAACAGATTCGTAAATATATAGTTGATTTTGTGCAGAATTCGTGGGTTGCAATGGAGCAGACAAATATAAGCTCTCCAACCCTTCCCCCGTCTTGATCGCCATGTTGATGGCAAGTTTAGAGGTTGGTATCTGGTCACTCTGATATAGAAAATGCACTGAATAATACTCTGTATCACCATTTCACTCTAGGGAGAATCAAGGCGAGCATCGTAGGTGATTTAGTTTTTCTAATAATGATATTTCTTAATCTTTCTTAACCTAAAGGTATAATGAAATAGAAGATATATGGATATGTAATTATTTAGTATGATCTTTTTTTTAATATTATTATATTTTTAGCGTGTCTGTATTTTAAAAAATGAAAATTAGAAAACTTCCAATTCAAGTTTATTTAACTATTATTTTTTCTCGGTTCTATAAATATTTATACACATAAAATGAAAGAATTTAAAAGCACGAATGTTTCTTTTATACATAATACAAACATTCGTGCTTTTAAATCCTTTCATTTTATGTGTATAGATGGTGCGTTATTGCTTTGTGTTAATAAATATTTATCCAAGGGTTTCTCGATGTTTTGGGGTAAATGTTTTACCAATGAATGACTGTGGTATGCAGGTGTTTGAAAAGACCACAGCTGAAGAAAGATACCGTAAACAGTTCCTACTGACAGGATATCTGGAGTTCTTGCTGAGAGAACGGGGGATACTGGACGGGTCCAGAGTCACTCTCCTGACCCCTACTTCCCCTAGTCAAAGAGGCTGTCAACTTAGTGTCAAACTGGCCGCTGAGTTGGATGTCGACGTGGTCTGTAGGCTCCTGCAGGATCGCCATGTCCTGGTAGGTCTGAGGAACCTCGTGGCATTGCCCATGATAATTGCAATATATTATCGCAATGAAAAATAATTAAATAGGCTTCCGAATTACTTTATATATTCATTTAATTAGTTATATGAAAAAAGATTATAAATATAAAATAAAAGTTACTATATAAATGAGCCAAATCGACCCGGCAGTTATATGGACTTGTACAATATATGTACAGTATATATTGACATCGCGCTAAAAATTTTGCATGTATATATACATCTTTATTAGTTTAAAATGGAAAACTTTAAAGCGTCAGCTCATCATCAGGACCACTTGTTTAGAAAATACCTACAACATTGGTATATTGAGAGGTTTTGAAAATAGAGAAATCCATAATTGATTCATTAAAGGCATATAATTAAAAAAAAAACAATCCCTTGTGTTAATATTGTGTAAAATATCAGTCTTCCAGGGAAAATTATCTTTTCATAAACCTTTTTAATCTCTAACTTTCAGGCACAAACACCCTTCTACTGGAGAAAACATGGTTATACTTTTCCCTGGAGGCCTGATATTTTTACTCAAAAGGCATATATTGGATTGAATAATAATATACACTCATGAACAAAACTTAAGAAGAAGTTGTACCTTTTAGCATGTATATTTGGATTCAGACAATAACTCTGAAAGATACACTCATGAACAAAACTTAAGAAGAAGTTGTACCTTTTAGCATGTATATTTGGATTCAGACAATAACTCTGAAAGATACACTCATGAACAAAACTTAAGAAGAAGTTGTACCTTTTAGCATGTATATTTGGATTCAGACAATAACTCTGAAAGATACACTTATGGACAAAACTTAAGGAAGTCGTACCTTTTAGCATGTATATTTGGATTCAGACAATAACTCTGAAAGATACACTTATGGACAAAACTTAAGGAAGTCGTACCTTTTAGCATGTATATTTGGATTCAGACAATAACTCTGAAAGATACACTCATGGACAAAACTTAAGGAGGTTGTACCTTTTAGCATGTATATTTGGATTCAGACAATAACTCTGAAAGATACACTCATGGACAAAACTTAAGGAAGTTGTACCTTTTAGCATGTATATTTGGATTCAGACAATAACTCTGAAAGATACACTTATGGACAAAACTTAAAGAGGTTGTACCTTTTAGCATGTATATTGGGATTCAGACAATAACTCTGAAAGATACACTCATGGACAAAACTTAAGGAGGTTGTACCTTTTAGCATGTATATTTGGATTCAGACAATAACTCTGAAAGATACACTCATGGACAAAACGTAAAGAAGTTGTACCTTTTAGCATGTATATTGGGATTCAGACAAGAACTCTGAAAGATACACTCATGGATAAAACTTAAAGAAGTTGTACCTTTTAGCATGTATATTGGGATTCAGACAATAACTCTGAAAGATGCACTCATGGACAAAACTTAGAGAAGTTGTACCTTTTAGCATATATATTGGGGTTCAGACAATAACTCTGAAAGATACACTCATGGTCAAAACTTAAGGAAGTTGTAACATTTAGCATTATATCATCCATCGTCATATAATGTTGAGATTAATAAACAAATCTATGAAATATGTTATGTTTTGACCAAGTAGTTGTTTGTTTTTAAACAGGTAATGGCTTAAAATAAAGGCTAAACTTTTCTCGCATTTTTTTAGTTAGTTTGTTTTAACCTTTCTCATTATATTTGAATAATAAATTTGTTTTCAAAATACGAAACTATTATAGACGCGTATGATTCTTTTAAAAATAAAACAATTTCTACTGCCCTTACTGCAATGGAAAAATAAATGGGAGGGCCTGGCTTTATTACAGTAAGGGCAGTAGAAATTGTTTTATTTTTTAAAAGAATCATACGCGTCTATAATAGTTTCGTATTTTGATAACGGATGGCGTGCTAATGCATCATAATAAATTTGTTTAAATTAATAAATATGCATTAAATTGAATTTACCTACAACATAACTTTGAAAGATGTATTTCTCATATCTTGATGTTGCAGTGTGATATTCGTCGACCCTCTGTAATACGTATAGCTCCAGCCCCTCTCTTCAATTCCTTTACTGATGTCTTCAACTTCGTAGAGATCTTCAATAATGTCTTAACCACATTTTCTGATAATAAATAAATGTTAAACAAGTCAATAAGTATCCGAAAATGAGTTTCTTATTTCTTTTTATTGCCAACTGATATAGGCTTAGCAAAATACGATGTTTCTTTCTAAGGATTTCTAGATGTTTTTGTACTCACGTAATTAGTAGTTACGAGGATATCCCTTTAGATAAAAACAAATATATATTTATTTAAGGAACGACTTGTTCCAATACAGTTATTGTTAAAACAAGCTAGCGATAAACATAACAGAAAGGTTGAAAGGGTAGAAGTTGGAAGTGACGTCATAGTAGTGACGTAGCATCGATGATGATTAAAGTCAAAGTTTGCGTAACACCAACTCTAGCTTTCGTAGCCCTTTTACAGGAGTACAAATATACAATAATATCATTTATAATAAATAAATGTATTTACTAAAGCATTTACAAACTTTGCAAATATGTTTTACACACAAAAAATAACCTATCCTCGTATACTGACAATATTGACCCAATGAGGGATAATTATTATTTTAAAATCAATTTATTGATTAATTGTGTATATTTTTATATTTTTTAGACAGATATTTTGCGATATTTTAAAATATTTATTTGTGAATATACAAGTGGAATACAGATTTACAACTGTTGTATATATATTTTAATTGATTAATTATTCCCACAGAGTATGCGTGTAAGCTCACAGGTAAATAGGCGCTAACCGAAAGAAATAAAAGGTTCCTTTTGTTTAATATTAGTGTCCTTTTATGTTTTACTCTCTCTCTCGTAAATCAATAAATATAATGTTTAATTAATATTTTCTTGTGGAATCAGTTTCATTAAAATTCTAAGCAAAGTAAACAACAACATTTTAGAGTTATGTATTTTTATGTTTAATCTTTAAAAAATATTTATTACGAACACATTTTATTTGTGAATTAATAAAGAGTTATGATCACAAACGCGAACTTCAGACACACAATAATGATTAATATAAAAATATACTATAAAATTTATTTTTATCATTTAATTAATATTCAAGGGGCTTTATTTATTTAAAAATTAATGCTCTAAATGTCATATTGCACAGAAATGCTTATTGTAATATATACTTTACTTTTCATTATAGCTTTTAAGTATCATTCATTTCTATTTACAAATTTTATTCAATTTTATTTTTTAAAGCTCTAGAAAAAGAATCTCTAAATTTGCCATTTATAATACCAGCTACATAAATTATCATTTTCCTTTTAAAAGGTTTCTCTAAATGACTTTTATCAAACAAAGAAATACCATCAAAAGATGTTGTAATTGAACCATAATGTTCGATTCTCAAAACATTCAAATTATAAGCATTTGTTTTAGATATTTCAACGCTGAATTTAAAGTTTTCGAAAACGGCTTTTGGCCTAATACTTGTGGATGGTAAACTGCCGAATTTGGCGTCTGCCATATAGTAGATCCTTAACTTTGGAAACAATGCTGTACATTTAAAGGTTGTACCTTGGTCAATGTTTAGGGTACAGTTTTTATCTCTCTGTACATGCTCCAATCCTTTGAGTTTCCCTTCAGTATACTTTGTCACCAACTGCACACACAATTGTCATCATAAATATATTATAATACAATATAATATAATGCGGCTTGTGATTGTAAAACGACACTTGAAATTATCCCGCATGAGTTTCTTTTCAACGAAAAATCAAAATTTTATTTTTAGGAGAAATAACGATTATTTCTAACCCCAGAGGTGAGATATGAAAGGATGAGTTGTGAAGAGAAATGATAAACGGAAAAAATAAAAGTGTCCAATTCCAATCCCTGGACACTTTTATTTTTCCGTTTTTTATTACTCTTCACAACTCATCCTTTCATATCTCACCTCTGGGGTTAGAAATAATCCTTATTTCTCCTTAAAATAAATTTTGATTTTTCGTTGAAAAGAAACTCATGCGGGATAATTTCAAGTGTCGTTTTATAAATATATTATACAATATAAATAATAATTAAAAAATAAAGAAGGCATATCCTGACCAAAAAGCACATGTGCTTTTTAGGAAAATGCCTTCTTTATTTTTAATATCAACACCTGACCTTATTATATTTATTCATTTTTTCTATCGTTTTTTCATAAATAATATTAATAATATAGTGTATAATATATACTATAAATAGTATATATCCAATACAGTCCATATAGTGCCTATATTAAAAATTAAAACATACTTTTTAAAAATATTTTACATGAAATATAAATATATTCACTATATATAATACATTATAAAGGACTGCGGCGTATGATTATAAAACAACACTTAAAGTTTCACCGCATAAGTTTCTTTTCTGTGAAAAATCAATATTTATTTAAAAGAGAAATATTTACTATTTCTAAATTTTTTGGATGAAGTATGAAAGGGTGAAAATATGAAGAGTAATGGCGAACGGAAAAATAAAAGTGTCCAGGGACAGTTCCCGCCCCTGGACACTTTTATTTTTCCGTTCGCCATTACTCTTCATATTTTCACCCTTTCATACTTCATCCAAAAAAGTTAGAAATAGTAAATATTTCTCTTTTAAATAAATATTAATTTTTCACAGAAAAGAAACTTATGCGGTGAAACTTTAAGCGTTGTTTTATTCACTATATATATTTGTTCTTTTCGGGGGAGGGGGGGTATTACAACTAATATTATTATCAATTAAAACACTTGCTTAATAATAATTTTAAACAGTTTTCAGAGATAATTAAAAGCTATACAGGCAAAGCAGAAGAAACAAATAATTATTTTTTCAAAGAAAAATTAGTACTTTTTAGTAGATGATAAGCCTTAGATCGATTTGAAAGATAAAATCCTCTGAAATATAAGCTTTTTTTCTTATCCCTAGTACACGTGGTACAGGCCATGATAATTATCATGATTATAATCATGGTGTGTAGAAGTAGGCGACTGCTTTTACTGTAAGTGTACCACATGTCTACACATGTGAATATGTAATATGTATATGTGGTACAATATAATAAGGTGGGAAGAGAAATAATCACACCACAAGTTGAAAGAGGAACCCAGGCAACCAGAGAGAGAGAGGGAGAGACCCGGGACCGGCCAGAGCCGGGCGGCCGTTCGTGTCGTACACAATCCCCTACTGTCTTAATAGTCCCGAGGTTCCAAGTAACGGGCCCCAGTGGTGGCCTCTTGGAATTTCGCTGATGTCTAAAGTGACCGGACTTTACCCTCCCGTCTCTCTCTGGGTTTACTGTAGGTTTGCTTTATTATTCCTGGAAGAGTATATATATATGTCATATACGCTCTCCTGTAGAAGGGTTTATAATATCCGAAAGCTTGAGAGAAGCCGCCTTTTATTATTACACAAATCGATTTGGGAAAGTTGTTAGTGTCAGCCATTCCAAGGTTTAATAGAAAAGCCTTTCCTGAGGGCATGGGTTGTTTGAGGCCCATGATACCGATTGCCATGTAAGTAGAGCCTTTGAGGGTCCTTATATCGGGGAAAAAACTATTATAGGATTTAATCTTACTTCTGTTAAACAAATTGTCCATCTTTTTTTTTTTTTCTAAATAGCTCAAAAATTGTAATTCTGACCAAATATATGCTATTTTAATTCAAATTAAAACACCAAAACACGAATGTTTCTTTTCACAAACAAATCAATCTTCTACTGCCCTTACTGCGATGAAAATATATATTGGGAGTGCTTGGTTCATCAGTGGTGAACCCTCCCAGCGGTTTCGCCAATTTAATCTACCAGACCACTTCTTTAGAGCTCTAATACTGTATTGGATCATTCTGCTTTTATATGCAACACTGAAGTGTGGAATCTTAGAAATGGTATTTAAGCAAACTATGAACATAAGTTTTTAGGACAATAGAATTACATTCAAATATTTGCATCGAGCAATGCTCTTCCGCAAACAATAAGGACAAGGCCAGTTAGGCATAAATAAATACATAGCAATAACGCGCCAACCCGGCATTTTCATTTGTATTATATTGTAGCGTAGAAATCAAGTCTTTGTATATCTGGAGATATGAAAGTGTTTATTGATGACGTCACCACGACCAGTTGACAAATATTAACAAATTAACCACCAACGATCTACAGCTAGGGAATCTTGAACAAGCAAGCAAAGAAATATTTTAAAGATGATTTTACAAATACAGAGTAATATATATTTTTATAATCTGTTAAATATTTTCATTGAATAATATTAAATTAAATAATAAAATATTTCTTCGCCACAATATAGATGGCGCGTTATTGCTATGTATTTATATATGCTATATTTTAAGTTGCATAATCTTCCTATGAGTTTTACACAAGTTTGTTTAAACTCACCTGAGTATTGACAAAAAGTACTTTGACATCGGTGTTTACAGTAAAGCTAGGTAGAATTGAAGGTATTCTGCGATCCTTAATCAGCTGGTTTGGAAGATCAATTTGCAAGAAGGGATCCAGTAGACGGTTGCCGGGATTGGCTGATGCCAAAGATCCTGAACACCAATCCCATTAATGTTTTGGATGAGCAGTGACACAAAAATTTCCCATTGCGCAGGTCTTGGTTTCGATTTATAATTAAGACCCTTTATAATAGGTTAACATGATACATCAGCGCATCATCTGTTATTAAAAAAATTAAACTATTTTTTGACGCGAATGTTTCTTTAGTAAGAGTAGAAGAAAATTATTTTATTTTAAAAAGAAACATTTATAATATGATGCACTAGCGCGCCATCTGTTATCCAAATTCGAAACTATTTTAAAGGCGCAAGATTCTTTTTGAAATTAAACAATTTCATTGCAGTAAGGGCAGTAGAAATTGTTTAATTTCAAAAAGAATCTTACGCCTTTAAAATAGTTTAGAATTTTAAAAAGAAACATCGCGTTAAAATAGTATAAATTTCTTTATAAGGTTATGTCAGTATAATTAATTAATTGAATAATAAATTATCATTAAATAAATTTATCACTGAATTAAATTCACCCCACCGTTACTTAGATACATGTTAATGTCCATTGTTAAAAACAGATTAAACAATAGTTCAATACTTTTTTGGAAATTTGAACAAATAAATGACACGTATGATTATTTTAAATAATAAATGTTTCTCTACTTCCCATAATGCAATGATAAAATTAATGGGAGGGCCTGGCTCATCAGTGGTGAACCCTCCCAGCGGTTTCGCTAGTTTAATCTACAATACCGATCTATAATTGTGTTTTGCTGTTTTGCTTTTAAACTAATACAGAAGATCCACTCTTGGAAAAGGTATTCTTAACTAACTATGGAGATAATCTTTAAATACACAGAGTATAAATACAAATAATTATAAATTTTTATCATTTCAGTATGGTAGGCAGTAAAAAAAAATATTTTATAACAAAAAGCTTTATTATAAAATAAATAACAACAACAACAACAAAAAGCCTTTATTTAGGGTCACTGACCCTATACAGGATATACCAGAGGTATGCATAAGAACAAAGCAGTGAGACAAAGGAAACAACGATATAGACAGAAGAAAAAGAAAAAAAAAACAAGAAAGAGGAAGAGGGAAGCAAGAAAAACAACACAAAAAGAGTAGCAGTAAGAAAGTGAGGAGTATAAAATAAATAAAGCTTCCAGGGTTAAGTTTCTTGTTCAAATATTTATTTTCACGATATTTATATATATATAAAAAGCTTTATTAATATATTTTAATCTTATACAGATTCTCTCCGAGTAGAAAAGGGTTGTTTGGGACTAAATATATATATATCCTATTAATCTGTGAATAAATATATCATCATTATAAACAACAAGATGTAGAATGTAAACAACGTGGTGATGTAAAAAGATCAGTATAACGTTTAATAAACAATTTTGCTCCCTCTTTATCAATTTATTGCACAGTTTTTTGTTATTTAATAAATATATAAATTATTATAAAATAAATGAAGCTTCCAGGGTTAAGTTTCTTGTACAACTTTTTATTTCCAAGCTTTCGGAATTGTCAGTCCTTCAACAGGAGTATCACTTTAACAATTTAATCTATATCTTTATCTATATATATATAATTGAATGTCTGTCTATCTGTCTGTCTGTCTGTACTCTATAGATTCAAAACCATACATCCAATCGCCGTGAAATTTTGGGATATTATTAGGTATATCCCCGGGAAGGGTTTTGAAAAATAATATCTTGAATATCTTGAATATCCTTAGAGTTATTTGCAGATTTGTAGATTTAACTCGCAAGCAGCGCCCTCATTGCGATGATGATAACAAGTTTTTTATCTATAAGTTTTATTATCACTAAGTTTATTATCTTAAAGAGTATTTATCAAAAGTAAGATTATCTCAGGATGACACGGCAATTTATTTGAGACAAGAATAATGATACAATTCCAAGGCGAAGATACTATTCCTTTAACTTCCAATTACCGAGGGAACCAATTAATATTGATTTTATTCAACTTATCGAGTATTTTTCAAGGGACCGGGAAAAATGTTCACTAGATAAAACGATGATTTTGTAATGTAGAAAATTAGGAAAGACAAAATTCAGGATGACACGGCACACAGGGGCCGGGAAAAAATGTTCACTTTATCGAGAGATTCAAATTTACGAGTTTCAAATTATCAAAATATATCTATTATTTTTTTTATAAATTTATAGAGAATTGTTTAACAAATGTTCGTTAGACAAACCTTTACTCAGGTAAAACCCCGGGCGAAGCCGGGTACATCCGCTAGTAATAAATACATTTTTTATATACACATTATTATATTCATATTCTAAATACTTATTATATATTGAGAGAAAAATATACCTAAATACCTAAATATTGAGAGAAAAATATTATTTCTGTTTGTAAATCATTTTTTTTTTAAATATACGTGCGTGGTGGATGATACGTTTTGTTGAATGATATCTCGAGACTTCAAATTTAATTTTATAAATTCATGAACTATTGTGTTATATATAGAAGACATCTATGGGATAGTATTTGTCTATATTGTTTCGTTTTTTAACATATAAATGAAACAAAAGATAATCAAATAATATATATATGAATGTGAAAAAATAGTACAAATGTAACATTGTACTGGGATAAGGTGCATAAATTAAGAAAAAGGCATCTCCTTATCGTGCAACTGAAAGTTGCTGATGGCTGGCGCCATCTATCGGAATAAATATCAACTATTCTCGTTGATTTTTAATTATTCCAGAATTGGCCAAATACCCATTCTTGATTAATCAAGAAAAGCTAACCACGGACGCGTTTCGGGCTGTTGGCCCTCATCAGCGTGGTGCAAGCTGTACCTCAACGACTAAAAAATTGGTCATTAAGGCATCCTGAAAAATCATGAAACGGGTAGTTAAGGCCAGAATTGCGTGAGGACGCTACACAATGTGAAAAAATAGTACAAATTGTGTAGCGTCCTCACGCAATTCTGGCCTTAACTACCCGTTTCATGATTTTTCAGGATGCCTTAATGACCAATTTTTTAGTCGTTGAGGTACAGCTTGCACCACGCTGATGAGGGCCAACAGCCCGAAACGCGTCCGTGGTTAGCTTTTCTTGATTAATCAAGAATGGGTATTTGGCCAATTCTGGAATAATTAAAAATCAACGAGAATAGTTGATATTTATTCCGATAGATGGCGCCAGCCATCAGCAACTTTCAGTTGCACGATAAGGAGATGCCTTTTTCTTAATATATATGAATATACTCTACTATGATTTGTTTCCATATATTTGGTATTATATGTAAATATTCACGTGGCGCCTCTGCTAATTAATCCCATCCCACCGTAACTTTATGTTACATATAAAGTGGCGGAATGATGATATTCATGTATCATAAAAGGCACCTCTCCCTTTAATTATACATCATAACAATGCACTTGTTCATCACCCTAGTAATAAACTTTACTAGTGATGATAAAAATAAGCTACAACACACCAGTTTTTTGGCAAAAAAAAAAATCAGGAAAAAAACAACATGTATACCTTGATTTCGAGCTTTGGCCCTTATCAGTGCAGGTTTGGCAAATTCGATCGATTTAATAACCCCTATCGTAGAATGTTATGAAATCGAAGACGTCCCTGTACTGATGTGGGCCATAGCCTGAAACCATGGTATACAGGTTGGCTTTTGTCTGAATTTGCATAAAAACTGGTGTTATATGTTATCACCACTTTTACATTTTTACTGGAATGATAAGCTAAATCCATTATTTCATTCCATGAGATCCACAAGAGACTTAATGGAATCTTCATAAATTTCCAAAGATGTGTTTTCAAAATACGAAACTATTATAGACGCGTATGATTCTTTTTAAAATAAAACAATTTCTACTGCTCTTAATGCAATGAAAAAAAATTAATGGGAGGGCCTGGCTCATCAGTGGTGAACCCTCCCAGCGGTTTCGCCAGTTTAATCTACCATACTGCTGTTATATTGCATTTTTAGAACTTCCTTTTATAGTGATACTGATGCTAGACTCTGGGTATTTTAGGTGAACTATGGACATAAGCTTTAAGGACAGCAGAATTACATATAATTATGAATATATAATATGCTTCGAGAAATGACTCTTCCCCAAACATAATTTTTTCATTGCAGTAAGGACAGTAGAAATTGTTTTATTTTAAAAAGAATCATACGCGTCTATAATAGTTTCGTATTTTAATAACAAATGGCGCGCTAATGCATCATAAAGATGTGTTTTGTTGGAAAAGTGGCTAGACCAAATCGATGGCCAAAATATAGATGGAAATTTTTCCGGGAGTAAATTGATCTATAAAATCAGAGGTTAATTCTCACGTCAAAATAAACATTATTGGATTATAGTTAATTAAAAGATACGCATTTCAATATCATATTTTTTAAAAATGATTGATTCTGAGTGATAAATAAATATTAATTTAAAACGCGGTAAAAGGTAATAAATTCTTTAATCTTATTTTTCGACACTACATAATATATGCATACTTACCAGTTAGTACTACGAAAAGTATTGTACTCAACATCTTCTCTTCTTTCTATAACACAAAATAGAGAGTTGGTAACAAAATTTAACTTATGTAAATATATATAAGGAAGGTTCTAAAGCCACATACTTTCACTCTTTTCCATTAAAACTACTAATTTAAAATTCTTAAATTTAACACAAGTAGGTATGTAGGTATATAGATGAAGATTCCGGTTTAAATACAGGACGATTCAGAGCCTATTCAAATTAAACGAATACCTAACTAATTTACATATTTTGTGAGAAAAGTAAGGTGATTATTTATTGATGATAATTTTTACAACAATAGTAATATGCAATTGTGTATTAAAACAATGTTAGGCAAAATTTCACTCGGGTGAAAACCGGGCGAAGCCGGGTACATTATATATAATGTAAAGAGACAAGGGTCGCCTCTCCCATCAAAATAGACGTCTGAAACCAGACGCCATCTATTGACCGTCGCCGCAACTAGCGGCCTCGGGTCGGTGACAAAGCCACAACACCAGCTTTGGCAAACTGAACTTCAGTTTGGCCGCTAGTTGCGGTGACGGTTAATAGATGGCGTCTGGTTTTAGACGTCTATTTTGACGGGAGAGGCGACCCTTGTCTCTTTAGATCAATTTCCTCCCGACAAAATTTCCATCTATATAATATATAGACTATTGTGGACAAACTACAGTTCGCAGAAATGTAACCCTGTCCTTCGTTCTTATTTGAACCGTAATTATTGTACGATGTTCATTTTCAGCATATTTGATCGTTTGAGCTGTGAGATCTTCTAAGAGTACTATTCTTGTGATTTCTTATGCTACTCTTCTTTTTATTATGCCTCCATTGACACAACAATTTCTCATTCGTACTGAGGCTCATCATTCTTTTTCTGCGTCTGTCAAGTCATCCATACACAGGTTCTTTCTGAGCTTTGAGATGAGGGGAGAACGTGACTTACTGTCTGGAGAAGGACTCTCTGTCGTTGTCTCCTAGACTTTACATTACTACATTACTGTATATAGTTTACTCTTTTATTTTATCCCTCTTTTCATAATTACTATATAATACTACCATTGCCTTGTGTATGAGGTCAATCAAATATTTTTAAATCTCATTATTCTTTTTCTATATATCATTCCTCTCCATTATCTTAAGCAAAACCTATTTTGACCGCTCATCTTCTAATATTCCAATCCTAGAATTTCTCATAGATTATAGATCTTTTAATCATAGTTTTTTTTTTGTCATAGTAACCCTTTATTCTCTTAGGTTGAGCCTATTTTGTCCACTCATCTTCTAACATTTCAGTTTTATGATTTCTCATATGCTTTAGAGCTGTTATTATTTGCTTCTGTGTCATAGTTAGTTTGAGCCTATTTTGACTACTCATCTTCTAACATTTCATTTTTGCGATTTCTCACATGCTCTAGAACTGTTATTCTTTGCTTCCGTGTCATAGTAACCCTCTCTTCTTTTAAATTGAGCCTATTTTGACTACTCATCTTCTAATATTTCAGTTTTATGATTTCTCACATGCTATAGAGCTATTATTTTTGCTCCTGTTTCATAGTAAATCTCTAATAGTTTGAGCCTATTTTGACTACTCATCTTCTAACATTTCAGTTTTGCGATTTCTCACATGCTCTAGAACTGTTATTCTTTGCTTCCGTGTCATAGTAACCCTCTCTTCTTTTAAATTGAGCCTATTTTGACTACTCATCTTCTAACGTTTCAGTTTTGTTATTTCTCATATGTTATAGAGCTGTTATTATTTGCTTCTGTGTCATAGTCACCCTCTCATCTCTTTGTTCGAACCTATTTTGACCACTCATCTTCTAACATTTCAATTTTATAATTTCTCATATGTTATAGAGTTGTTATTCTTTGCTCCTGTGTTATAGGCACCCTCTCATCCCTTTGTTTAAGCCTATTTTGACCACTCATCTTCTAACATTTCAATTTTATAATTTCTCATATGCTCTAGAACTGTTATTCTTTGTTCCTATGTCATAGTCACCCTCTCATCTCTTTGTTTGAGCCTATTTTGACTACTCATCTTCTAACGTTTCAGTTTTGCTATTTCTCATATGTTATAGAGTTGTTATTCTTTGCTCCTGTGTTATAGGCACCCTCTCATCCCTTTGTTTAAGCCTATTTTGACCACTCATCTTCTAATTTTTCAATTTTACGATTTCTCACATTCTATAGAGTTGTTATTCTTTGCTTCTGTGTAATAGTAACTCTCTCTTCTCTTAAATTGAGCCTATTTTGACCACTCATCTAACATTTCAGTTTTATAATTTCTCATATGCTCTAGAACTGTTATTCTTTGTTCCTATGTCATAGTCACCCTCTCATCTCTTTGTTTGAGCCTATTTTGACTACTCATCTTCTAACGTTTCAGTTTTGCTATTTCTCATATGTTATAGAGTTGTTATTCTTTGCTCCTGTGTTATAGGCACCCTCTCATCCCTTTGTTTAAGCCTATTTTGACCACTCATCTTCTAATATTTCAATTTTACGATTTCTCACATTCTATAGAGTTGTTATTCTTTGCTTCTGTGTAATAGTAACTCTCTCTTCTCTTAAATTGAGCCTATTTTGACTACTCATCTTCTAATATTTCAGTTTTGAGATTTCTCACATGCTCTAGAACTGTTATTCTTTGCTTCCGTTTCATAGTCACCCTCTCATCTCATTGTTCGAACATATTTTGACTACTCATCTTCTAACATTTCAGTTTTGCGATTTCTCACATGCTCTAGAACTGTTATTCTTTGCTTCCGTGTCATAGTAACTCTCTCTTCTCTTAAATTGAGCCTATTTTGACTACTCATCTTCTAACATTTCAGTTTTGCGATTTCTCACATGCTCTAGAACTGTTATTCTTTGCTTCCGTGTCATAGTAACTCTCTCTTCTCTTAAATTGAGCCTATTTTGACTACTCATCTTCTAACGTTTCAGTTTTGCTATTTCTCATATGTTATAGAGCTGTTATTCTTTGCTTCTGTGCCATAGTCACCCTCTCATCGCTTTGTTTGAGCCTATTTTGCCTACTCATCTTCTAACATTTCAATTTTACGATTTCTCACATTCTATAGAGTTGTTATTCTTTGCTCCTGTGTTATAGGCACCCTCTCATCCCTTTGTTTAAGCCTATTTTGACTACTCATCTTCTAATATTTCCGTTTTATGATTTCTAATATGCTTTAAAACTGTTATTCTTTGCTTCTGTGCCATAGTCACCCTCTCGTCGCTTTGTTTGAGCCTATTTTGACTACTCATCTTCTAACGTTTCAGTTTTGCTATTTCTCATATGTTATAGAGTTGTTATTCTTTGCTCCTGTGTTATAGGCACCCTCTCATCCCTTTGTTTAAGCCTATTTTGACCACTCATCTTCTAAAATTTCATTTTTGCGAATTCTCACATTCTATAGAGCTGTTATTCTTTGCTTCTGTGTCATAGTAACTCTCTCTTCTCTTAAATTGAGCCTATTTTGACTACTCATCATCTAACATTTCAGTTTTGAGATTTCTAATATACTATAGAGCTGTTATTCTTTGCTTCTGTGCCATAGTCACCCTCTCATCGCTTTGTTTGAGCCTATTTTGCCTACTCATCTTCTAACATTTCAATTTTACGATTTCTCACATTCTATAGAGTTGTTATTCTTTGCTTCTGTGTAATAGTAACTCTCTCTTCTCTTAAATTGAGCCTATTTTGACTACTCATCTTCTAACATTTCAGTTTTGCGATTTCTCACATGCTCTAGAACTGTTATTCTTTACTTCCGTGTCATAGTAACCCTCTCTTCTCTTAAATTGAGCCTATTTTGACTACTCATCATCTAACATTTCAGTTTTGAGATTTCTCATATGCTATAGAGCTGTTATTCTTTGCTCCTATATCATAGTAATCGACTCATTTCTTTCTCTCTGAACTCTCTTATAAGCGATATAACATTCCAACCTTGCGTCTTCTAAAATAACAATGTCCATCCTCTGATATGAATTCTGTCTTTAAACGAGAACCTAACAGAATAAAAATGCAAAAATGCCCGTTCTATGAGAAGAGGTATCTAGATCGCCTACTAGTCCCTAAAAAAACGTATTGAAGCTTTACTTCAAAAATGATTTGTCAATTTACCTGTAGTTTCTTTATACTGGCAGACAAACGTGTTAAAACTATTATAAAATATGAATATTAAATATTTTAAAGAGCTATTCTGCACACATCAGAAGTAAAGAGTTTGGTCCACTATGATCTGTCCAAAAAGAAACCTACCTTCAGAAAGATTGTGAGTTATCTACGCGACAGCTTTTATCGAGGTGCGACGTCAAGATTAGAATCTCTTTGTCTCCAACTCTTTACACCATTTGATGTAACTTTTTCGCAATTCCAGGAAAGATATTTTCTGAATTATAGATTAAATTATAAATTTTGCTATTTATCATATGTTATAGAGCTGTTATTCTTTGTTCCTGTGTTATAGTTACCCTCTCATCTCTTTGTTTGAGCCTATTTTGACTATTCATCTTCTAACATTTCAGTTTTGAGAATTCTCACATGCTCAAATATAAATTTATCATATAAATATAAATTAAAGATAAGTAAAAGATTCAAAGAAAAAACACAGCCATATCAACCAATGATTTATTTAACTCTCGACGTATCAGTAACCTGCTGGCATTCTCCTCAGTTAAAGAACTAGGTAGCGCTTCATTAACCTTTAATTAAATGATCAGGATAGAGCCTTTTTATACAATAGTATTTTTATATAAGTATTTTTCCTCTTTGTTTCTTGGATAGTTATCTAAATTTTGCACTATATAATTATATATGGACATTGAAATAAAGTAGTTTCAATCTCTCTCTCTAAACTCCTCTATAAGGAGATTGTTGTGGGTCGGTGATGCAAAAGAACAGCCAAATAAGTAATTTTATAAATATAGTATTATTATTAGATATAAGGATATATATGATGACAAAAGAATAGCAACCGCACACAGCAGTAGAACAAAGGCAGGCTTAAGACTATATACAAAATGAAGACGGACCGTTGAGTTGGGCCGTTCCCATTGGTCAGTTATCTTCATGCAGCGCCTCCAAGCGGCGCCCGCGTCCACGCTTCTCTCATCAGAGATTAATAGGTTTGAAGTAGTGGAAGCGGTCTTATACCGCCATGTGAGGGAGGTACTCTCCACTCCCGACAGAAAACAAGATCATTCTCTGCGAATTCCTCAACATGGCAATTGAACATGTTGGAGACAAAATCTCCTTTATAACCAAAGGTCTATCCAAATTCAGGGTGGCTTGTAACTCTTGATTTGATGTCCCTTCAGAGAAGGCTTGGAGTTTGATGTAAATATTTGTATAAATTCTATTGTTTATAATTTTATTGGAACTTTTTTGTATCATTGTTGACTAGATGTCAATAAAGTTTGTTTTTTATTCTCAATTGAAGGACGTCAAAGTACGAAAGCTTGCCGATTATACAACACAAAGAAACTCGTCCCCGTAAACTTTGAGTTCTTCTTCAATATAATTATTTATTGATGTTGTAACTTACCTTTTACTATTTCATTAAAAGAAAATATAAATATATGTATGTGTTGATTTGCGAGCAGTCAAAGTGACAGGGTTGTAAGGACGTACACAGGAGACAGGATCCAGGAGCAAGAGAACGTGAGGAGTAGACCAGAGAGGAGAAAGTCCGAGGTCCACCATGGGAACAACCTGCTTGGAGACGGTGTCGGAGAGATTTTCCCCCAGATCATCAAATCCAGGGAATGTTTTATACTTGAGATGAGGGACATTGATCCCTGAGTTCTCAGAATTTAACGACCATTATGTAAAGAAGGTAGGACGATGTGGTTGATTATATCTAATCTTACCCCAACCAACTTTCTTTTTCTATCTTTATTCTTCTTCATAGTTTATATTTTAAAAATATATATAGAATACATTATATCTATATGTAGCTCTTTTTGTATGACACGCATGTTAATATTTGAAACAGATTAATGGATATTAGCCATTTGGAAACAAAATTTATCTATTGAGTAAAACCTAATTTCCTATTGATTATAATATATTTAATTTATATATGAGTATAAATGTAAAAATATTTTACTAATTATTGATACAAGGGGTTATTTTAATTAATTAATGAAAAGTTACCTAAAGTTATAAAAATAAAAAAGCCTTTATTGAGGACCTGTCGTCCTATAAAGGATTCGCCAGTTTACAGAGTAAGAGAAGAGAACCAAGAATACAGAGAGAAACCTATATGTAGTAGGTATAGTATAGTATTTTCTACACTGTGACTATATACAACAGCAACAACAAGTCTTTTAGTGGAATCAAAGTCCCATACAGGATTCGTACCTAAAGTTATTAGGGATATTATTTAATTGATTGTAACCCACACAGATACCATTCTTCAAATATCTAATATGGCCAACTCCAAGCTTAACTTGTTAGTTTTGACAATTACAGAAAGGACATAGTGACGCCTCAACTGCTCTATTATTAAAATTAAATTATGTAGCTTTTTAAGCGAGCCTCTTTTTTTTCAGCTAAAAACCTAATCGTATGGACATGGTCGAGGAGAGAGTTTATATATATGTTTAAAAAATAAATATACTAATATTTACTATGTCAAAATGTAGACGAGAGAGATTAAAATATGGCAAAAATAATAATTTATGATAAGCACAATTTATTTATTTGGATTTGGTCTAATTACCTTGTGTTTATAATTTACTAGCCGAATGACCCGGGCAACGCCCGGGTTTTACCCGATTAAATGCTTTTATTCAAATACTATTCGTTACAATTATAAATTGGCGCCGTGGATGTCATTCTTGTACAATATATAAATGAGTTTTAAGAATTGTAAAAAAAAAAAAATGCATCGGCCGGGAATCGAACCCGGGCCGCCCGCGTGGCAGACGAGCATTTTACCACTGAACCACCGATGCTTATGAGAAATGGCCATATTTGGGTATTTATTCCATTCACAAAAGCAAAAACGATGACAGAATTAAGAATTGATTGATGACTCTGATACTTGTATATAGACTAGCCGAATGACCCGGGCAACGCCCAGGTTTTACCCGATTAAATGTTTTTTTTAAAATACTATTTGTTACAATTATAAATTGGAGCCATGGATGTCTCTCTTGTGAAACGTCCCGCTCCAAACTTTACATGTACATTAGGTCAGCTGATATTACCCCCCATTTTCACTGCTAGAGGCGCGAGCGAAAGAGCAAATTTGCAAATAACACGACGGATATTCGGGATAGAGACCTGAAATTTTCACTAAGAGTTTTTCCAGATTCTACTTTATATACTGTTAAAATATCAGTCAGATTAGTTACGTATTGTGGACGTGTATAGTTGACAAACATACATACATACATACATACGCTGACTTTTATATATATAGGGATAATAATATAAATGAGTTTTAAAAATTGTAATAAAGAAAAAAAATGCATCGGCCGGGAATCGAACTCAGGCCGCCCGCGTGGCAGGCGAGCATTCTACCACTGAACCACCGATGCTTATAAGAAATGGCCCTATTTGGGTATATATTCCATTCACAAAAGCAAACGATGACAGAATTGTTGATGACTCTGATACTTGTATTTATAACTAGCCGAATGACCCGGGCAACGCCCGGGGTTTACCCGATTAAATGCTTTTATTCAAATACTATTCGTTACAATTATAAATTGGCACCGTGGATGTCATTCTTGTATAATATATAAATGAGTTTTAAAAATTGTAAAAAAAAAAATGCATCGGCCGGAAATCGAACCCGGGGCGCCCGCGTGGCAGGCGAGCATTCTACCACTGAACCAAAAGCAAACGGTGACAGAATTAAGAACGCATGACGATGATAACTGTATATTATCCGTGACAGAGGCGGCCGATGAGGAAAGACAGTCGTGACTATATATAGTAATAATCCAAACTGTACCTTATCATGGATGTGGTCTTGTTACCTTGTGTTTATAATCTACTAGCGGACGTACCCGGCTTCTCCCGGGTTTTACCCAAGTAAAAGTTTGTCTAACGAATCTCTCGATAAAGTGAACATTTTTTTCCCGGTCCCTTGAAAAATACTCGATAAGTTGAATAAAATTAATATTAATTGGTTCCCTCGGTAATTGGAAGTTAAAGGAATAGTATCTTGCCTTGGAATTGTATCATTATTCTTGTATGGATGTACCCGGCTTCGCCCGGGTTTTACCCGAGTAAAGGTTTGTTTAACGAATCTCTCGATAAAGTGAACATTTTTTCTCGGTCCCTTGAAAAATACTCGATAAGTTGAATAAAATCAATATTAATTGGTTCCCTCGGTAATTGGAAGTTAAAGGAATAGTATCTTGCCTTTGAATTGTATCATTATTCTTGTCTCAAATAAATTGCCGTTTCATCCTGAATTTTGTCTTTCCTAATTTTCTACATTACAAAATCATCGTATCATCATGATAATATTTAGAGCAGATTGTTGAATTATAACAGATAAATTAGAATATTTATCTTGATTATTTCTAGGCGAAAAGTTATTTCAAAAATTTTATTTGCTAGAAACCTTCCCAGTACTATACTAAATAACTTCCCAAAGTTTCATGGCGATCCAATGAGTGGTTTGGTCAGGCATAAAGGACAAACAAACAAACAAACAAACAGACACACATACATTCATTTTTATATATATAGATAATCCAAATTGTACCTTATCATGGATGTGGTCTTATTACCTTGTGTTTATAATCTATAATCCAAACTGTACCTTATCATGGATGTTGTCTTGTTACCTTGTGTTTATAATCTATAATCCAAATTGTACCTTATCATGGATGTGGTCTTGTTACCTTGTGTTTATAATCTATAATTCAAATTGTGCCTTATCATGGATGTGGTCTTATTACCTTGTGTTTATAATCTATAATCCAAATTGTACCTTATCATGGATGTTGTCTTATTACCTTGTGTTTATAATCTATAATCCAAATTGTACCTTATCATGGATGTGGTCTTATTACCTTGTGTTTATAATCTATAATCCAAACTGTACCTTATCATGGATGTGGTCTTATTACCTTGTGTTTATAATCTACAACGCCCGGGGTTTACCCGATTAAATGCTTTTATTCAAATACTATTCGTTACAATTATATTTATAATATTGGCGCCGTGGATGTCATTCTTGTATAATATATAAATGAGTTTTAAAAATTGTAAAAAAAAAAAATGCATCGGGCGGGAATCGAACCCGGGGCGCCCGCGTGGCAGGCGAGCATTCTACCACTGAACCAAAAGCAAACGGTGACAGAATTAAGAACGCATGACGATGATAACTGTATATTATCCGTGACAGAGGCCACGACAGACGGTCGTGACTATATATAGTAATTATGTTAGCATAATGAATTAGTCAGTGGCCGCACTATGTCTCGGCAAACACGTGCTGGGAGAACACATCACTACGCATGCGCGGGCGTCATCCGGAACTTTCTAGCGACTGGCGTCAAAAACAACAAGGCCTGCTCCCAAAGGCCGTTACTTCAACCGTTACTTCTGTTCTCTTTATATATTTCTGGCTTTAAATAAATTAATTTTAATTATAATTTTATCAGCGGCCTTTCCACAAGCTACCCCACCACATCACGCAACCATCCCACAAAGTTAAAACACAACACTAAGGACAATTGTAAAAGTAAATATACAATATACGCTTAATGATAATGTTTGAAAGAACTTCCCATTTTAGACCAATAGAGAAATTTGATATAATTCCTCTTATTGACATACTTCTATTATGGCAATTTGATTATTCTGGATTTTAATGGTTTATATATCAGTCTTTGTGTCTTGTGGTGTTCTTGTGATGGATTCTGGTGCCATTAAAGTTGAGAGTATGACCTGTTTATTGATGTCGTTAACTATTAATCAGTTAGTATTAGGATTTTTTAGTTTTTTGAATATCACCCAAGTCTGAAAGAGTAGTCTCCTAAAAGAATTTATTATACATTTTTACTTTGAATAATTTGTGGATTTACTGTGGACGCGTTAACATAATATGATTGCCAAACTCTCATTTAGTCCAGAAAATTGAAATTTGACACAGCATTAGTATATATGTAAAAATAAAATTTGTTTCATTAGGCGAATATTGAAACGAAATACATGAAATTTCTCCTTGATGGCTTATAAAAGATGCTAAAAAAGCAGAGAAAAAGTTTTCTTTAATAAAAATATACGATACAATTAGGCGAATATGCAAAAGATGTTTTTATATTGATAAGGTATAACTTAGATTTATTAAAAATCAAGGGGACCCCAACAAAAGCCTGTAAAATTGAAGAAACCATTGATGAGGGCAAGCTTGTTGTATCAAATTTCGACGAAGCTGATTGCGAATCTTCTAAGAGCAGGTCTCTAGAAAGGTGCTCCTAAAAGAATATGAGCGATCTGCCTCATCAATATTTATTTGTATCAAATCGATATCATCGATATTTCAAATATTGTCAATATTATGTGTGCTGAAGGCTTCATTTCAATATTTGTCAATCTCAGCAACAATCTCCTTGCCACACACTTACATCGTCGCACTGGTCCTTGATGGAAAGGTCCTTGGAGAAACTGGAGGATTTTAAAATCTTCAAGCAACGTATGAAGTCTTTAGCGATGTGGTTGGATCAAAGAAGTCGAATAATGGGCCCATAAAGATTTCCCAAGCTGCCATTTTGCAAGAGGTTCTATTCATGCAACTGAGAGCTTTGGTGACAGTTATTTTGAATGAATTAATGGCGACAGGCACCTCTGTCAGGGACGAGGCGACTTCTCTTTTGACTGTTCTCCTCTGTCTCTTAAATCAGTCTCTAGTTCCCCATCTTTCCTGTTAGTATTTCCGAATTTCGAAAATAATTTCGATTTTTTATGGGGAATTCCCCCTACCAGAAACAGATTACATCTTTTCTCATTTAGTTTTAAGGATCTATAGAAGATTTCTTTTGAAAGTTTGTAAATAACTAATCATAAAGCTTGCAATATAGATATATCACACACAAACCAAGCTTTCTTGTTAACCCTAATCAATCAAGCATTAAATAAAATTCACTCTAATTGGCTTCAGTCAACCCCGACAAAGGCAAACTCTCTTTCTCTTTAAATCGAAAATATCGCTAAATCAAGGATCTCTAATTCGAAGTTTTATATTGTGTATACTTCACTTAAAATAAAGAAAAGAGTTGAGATGGGTAGAAAATATAACTATTATATAACAATAAGACGTCTCTTATATATTCTTTTTTACTTATTATAATATATAATTGCTTTTATATATGTAGCACCTCATGATTCTATGTCTATCCAGAATTCTAACTTTAGGATAAGAATATGGTGTATAGGTTTAGCCACTTGGTTTATACTAAGATCTACTAAGAAGTAGTGTGTCAGGAGAGTTTCTAGGGTAGGTGGCCAAATTATAAAAAATTAGACAAAATATTATCAAAAGCAAATAAACAACATAATTCCTAAAGCATTTCTGGAAAACTGGGCTATATAGAGCAATATTGACAAGACTATTGAAACCAAGTGTCTGAATAACAATCTGGTAAAATTGATTTTCGATTTGATCAATATTCCTTAAATCCATTCATGGTATTCAGCTCTCTGCTTCTAAAATGTTGCACTGCCTGATAAGTTGAATTTAAAGTTGTCAGCTGGTAATCCAAATATGTGTATCTGTATTCAAAATAAAGTATAGCATTTCTTTCAAAATATGTTTGGTTATTGTTGTCGTTGTATCCAATGAAGAGCCTCAGATGTCCCGTGCATCTCTATCCTATCACAGCAGTCGCAATGTCCACATCTTGCTCTTAGTTGGAAAATGGGTGTCGTTGCCACGTTAGTCAACATGGAAACGAACCAGAATTTGGTCAAATATTCCAAGGGTCCAGGGGGGACAACAGGGAGGTGTGGTTGGCCTTATTCCTCCAAAATATGTTTTCATTTATTAATACAAGTTAAGTGCGCAAATATATGATATATAAACGATAAGGAAGAGTAAGGAGAAAAGATTTTTATTCAATTAAACTTGTGACAAGCTTTCGGGCAGTCACGCCCTTCAACAGGTAATAAAAAGAATAATTGACTATTAAAATAGGAAACAAAATGAGAGAGAGCTTTAAACAAAAATGATACAACTGCAGCCTGGCCGCGAGAAAACGTGAATTCGGGAAAGTAATGTGAGGTGGGGGGTAGAGGGGGTTTATCCGGTTTTTAAGTTAATACATATATCATGATATTGTTTAGGTAAATCTATATGTCGATTAATACTGTCATTAGAAATGGATAAAATGGCCTCTATGATTAATCTCTGGTGTTTACTGGGAATGTTATTGTACAAGGTGGTGGGAGAATCTAAATTGAAAGAATGGCCAGTATTATGGGTGTGGTTGTATATGAAGGATCTGCCGTCTTTATTATTGATGCACCTACCATGTTCGATCATCCTGATGGCCACGGACCTACCTGTCTCACCTATGTAGGTTGCACTACAATCGTTACATGAGACTGAATAGACCGAGCCACCAGAAGATCGAACAGTGGTAGGTCTCTGTATGCGGGTAATGGGATGTCTAAGAATGGTGGCCAGACTTCTATTATTTTTAAAATAAGTATTGATACCGTGGGATTTAAGCATGCGGGATATGGTAGTGGATTGTGATGAAAAAGGCAAAATACAGGTATTTCTATGGGCTGTAAGGGGTTTCAACTTAGCAGAGTTGTATAGGTCAATAGAATTCTCCAACATCAAAAAATAGCTTGCCCTCTCACAATACCCTCTCCATTTCATACACAAATACCAATACAACTCTGCTAAGTTGAAACCCCTTACAGCCCATAGAAATACCTGTAATTTGCCTTTTTCATCACAATCCGCTACCATATCCCGCATGCTTAAATCCCATGGTATCAATACTTATTTTAAAAATAATAGAAGTCTGGCCACCATTCTTAGACATCCCATTACCCGCATACAGAGACCTACCACTGTTCGATCTTCTGGTGGCTCGGTCTATTCAGTCTCATGTAACGATTGTAGTGCAACCTACATAGGTGAGACAGGTAGGTCCGTGGCCATCAGGATGATCGAACATGGTAGGTGCATCAATAATAAAGACGGCAGATCCTTCATATACAACCACACCCATAATACTGGCCATTCTTTCAATTTAGATTCTCCCACCACCTTGTACAATAACATTCCCAGTAAACACCAGAGATTAATCATAGAGGCCATTTTATCCATTTCTAATGACAGTATTAATCGACATATAGATTTACCTAAACAATATCATGATATATGTATTAACTTAAAAACCGGATAAACCCCCTCCCCCCCCCCACCTCACATTACTTTCCCGAATTCACGTTTTCTCGCGGCCAGGCTGCAGTTGTATCATTTTTGTTTAAAGCTCTCTCTCTCTCATTTTGTTTCCTATTTTAATAGTCAATTATTCTTTTTATTACCTGTTGAAGGGCGTGACTGCCCGAAAGCTTGTCACAAGTTTAATTGAATAAAAATCTTTTCTCCTTACTCTTCCTTATCGTTTATACAATCTATGGAGAAAGTTTTCAAGTAATTTTATATATGATATATATTCATTTTGAATTACTTTAAGTGTTTGCATTTCTTCCTTTTTACCTTTTAATCAAAGAGCAACAGGAACAGGTCAAAATTATAAGCCGAAAATGATATTTTTTATAACAGTATTGTCACATTGTCTGGCTAATCTAGTTTTTAGGTGTACAGGTGTCGCCAATGGTCAGTAGCCTTGTTATCATTATTTTAGAGAGCGAAAGAAATTTAGATTGAAACTACTTTATTACAATGTCTATTTATGGTTAAATATTAAAAAAAAAACAAATATAAAGATGTCTGAGTAAATAAGATTAAATTAGGATAAATAGATAAATAAATGTTAAATATCAAATTGATAAATATACATATATAAAAAATATATACAAGGTCTTCAATGATAGCGCCCACCGCGTTAAAGACCACAGATGGAATGCAAGAACTATTTCCCACAGGTGAAGGCTGGCGTTACCCAACCCAAGACCAAGATGATACTTGTAGATGGTAGCCTACTCCACACTTGTTAGTTGCAGTGCCTCAGAATGGAGGCCGACGCCTAACAGACAGGCCTACAGATCCAGGGGCTCTTCGCAGGAAGCGAACACCTACCGAACAGGGGTCGCATGGCTCAGCAACTGTAATATCTGTGGGTCAGCGACCCGCCGCTGGAACCACAGGCGGCACAGGTGGCACGCCTCGAGGCAGGATGGTTTGGATGAGGTAGGGCGTGGAGGGCCAGTCGTAGGGCAATATCTGCGTCGTACCCCGAGAATCAGTTGCGACGCAGGTCGACCCAGGGGATAGAGCAGGGAAAATTTACTGTGGGTGTCCACCGCGCAACAAGCTCGGCAACAGGATGCTCCTGAAACCTGCTGAATCCAGCCCGGCGCGCCTTCTGACTGGAGAAAGAGAGAGAAGAAATTAATTTTAAATTTTCACTAAGTGCTATTTTCAGTTGATATCATCTGTTACCCAAGCAAAGCTCACTTTTGGATTTTTTTATTTTTCGCTTTCTTTAAATAAATTCCAAAATGTAAGTTTCTTTTTTTATTTTAATAAATATTTATTATTTAAATATATTTAATAAAATGTGTGTGTGGCAGATATGAGAACATTCCGAAATATTTTCATAATTTTCATAAAAATTTGCATTTATGCAAATATTTATCATTGATAAAATAACAGTGTTTATACTCTGCAAGGACAAAGTAATTTTTAGCCGAGCTTTATTTGTAAAATTTTTATGTTTTCTAAAAATTATTTTTCAGATTTTTTCATAATTTTATTATAAATGAATTCTCTCGCAAAGAACAGTTTATGGCGTTTACTTGCATTTAATAGAAAATTTGTTTGTGCTCAAAGTAATACGCCATTTTTGCGAACTTTGGCTACCGCTTCAAAAATACCCTCGGAAACAGTTGTAGAACCTAAATTTACTCAAAGTCCTGCTGGAAAGTGGAAAGCCAGATATACCAACTCTGCAAAACCACTTGGTAGAGTACAAACAGGGCAAAAAACACTGAGAAATATTTCATATTTTTTTAGTGCATTAATCTTCGGGATTTACTTTATAGTTTTAAGAGAAGAATATGAGGTTGATGAAGGTTTAGATGTAGCACAACGTATCAGAGATATTTCAGAAAAAATGAAAGTATGATTCAAAATTCTCCATCACCAACACCATCAAGATGTATTTACGGCTTTGTTTTATATATACTCTGTTATCTTTCTCTTGGAATATTTATTATATGGGCATATGTTCCAACCTTTTGGCTTCATAAAATAGGCCTAACCTATTTACCAGCAAAATATTGGGCTATTTCTGTACCAACATTAGTTTGTACAACTATTTTCACCTATGTTGTCTTCATATATCCAGGAATAATGTTTGCCTTAACACCCAATTTTGATTCTCCATCAACAATTCAAGACAAATATTCATTATTATCAAAATCTAAAGGTAAACATGGCAATATACCACCAATTGCAGATATTCCTCTTTCAGAAGTTTGCCAGAATCTTTACCTTTAGCCTTCCCCCCCCCCCCCCCCCATTTTAGTATAGTATAGATTAAATATGTTGTTAGAAAATAAAATATTTTAAGAATTTATTTGTCTGTTTATTATTTTTAGAATTTAAAAATATTTATTCGTTAATTATTGTTTATAATAATAAGAGACACCATTTGGGATTATAAACATATGGTAATAAGACCAAATATATATAATAGTGTGTGATGTTTCGGTAACAGAGTTGTTACCAAAGTACTGAATAAGAAATATATTACAACATGCTTTATATAGTTACTGTTATCAAGTATGTTTTTTTTTTTTTTTTTTGCTTATCCCTAGTACACGTGGTACAGGCCATGATAATCATGGTGGGTAGTTAGCGACTGCTTTTTTACTGTAAGCGCACCACATGTCTACACATGTGAAAAGCAGTTCGACTTTGCACTTACAAATGTGCCAGAGCCCCGTTTGGTTACTTGCACTCGCTGGTGGGGTTGGACTTTTGCAAGAATCGGGGGCCATTGGAGCATTTTTTTTTTAAACAGAAAAAAGTGTCCAATGCGGGAATCGAACCCGGGTCGTAGTGGTCGAAAACCAAACGGTATATATTTTCTAATTCGTACTTTTGTCTGAAGATGGTAACAACGTTGTTACCAAAAAGTCACACATAATTTATTTGTATTTAGTTTTATTACTACGGAGTTTTACAACTCCACCTTTGCCGGTCCAAAGCCCGGATGAAAAGAAGGAGGGGAAGCAGTAACAAGCTCACTAAAAAACCTGGGTTCAGCTGGCCCAGCTGATAGTACCCTGTAAGGGCTCCTGATCCAGGGATACAGGATGAGCAGCATTTGTACTCCTTGTTAGGAGCAGCTGCACATGGTGTCTGTTCATCATGTCAGAGGCGGCCATTTCTTTTGGAGCTAAGTTGGCCTGCTACTGTGTAGTGCTCCCAGTCTTAATGACAAAGACAGATGCATTTTACTTCACCCAGTTATGATGGTTGTCAAACAGACACCATCAAGGGTCACAATTTGATACCCTAATATGATTGAGTGGAGATCATGATGGGTACAAGTTGGTGACTGCTTTTACTGTAAGTGCACCACATGTCTACACATGTGAAAAGCGGTTGAATTTACAAATGTGTCAGAGCCTCGTTTGGTTACTTGCACTCGCTGGTGGGGTTGGACACTTTTGCAAAATTCGGGGGGCCATTGGAGTATTATTTTTTTTATTCAGAAAAAAAGTGTCCAATGCGGGATTCGATCCTGGGTCATAGCGGACGAAAACCAACAGTTTAGACCATCCTTCCACCAACCCACCTGATCTATCAACTAAATTATTGTGACAAATACACTGGTGTCCAAAAAATAAGAAACTTAACCAATATTGAAATTTCTCAAAAGCTAATTTTTTAACAAATATAAAATTTAGTATACAAATAGTTTAAACTATGGAGAATTTGACTAGCTATATGAAAATAAAAAAATATTTAAAATGATGAAATATGCAAATTATTACCAACATATCCAAAGCTAAGGTTCCAGATCTTAAAGAAATAAGATATCAATAGGGAGTATGATCACCTCTAACAGCTATCAAGGTCTCACAGCAAGCCCTCATACTGTTTACCAGGCTTTGGAGGAGGTCCAGGGGTAGTAAACTCCACTCCTCCATTAAAGCAGTTCTTAGCTCAACGAGGGTTCTGGGAGAGGGGTGACGAGCTCCAATACGCCTCCCTAGAGCATCCCACACATGCTCTATTGGATTCAGGTCCGGAGATCTGGCTGGCCAATCCATCCTTCGAATATTCTCTCTCTGGAGATATTCAATGACTAGCCTAGCCCTATGCGGACGAGCATTATCGTCCATAAAAATTAAATTGTGACCAATTTGATCTCTATAAGGTCTTAGATAGGGCTCAAGGATCTCGTCCCTGTACCTTTGGGCAGTTGAAGTGCCCCCAGAAAAAATGTGGAGGGGTGTGAGTCTGCTAGAACTGATGCCAGCCCAGACTAAGAGACTGCCCCCCTCTAAAACTGTCTATTTCCCTGATGTTACTGGGATGATAGCGGGTTCCAGGCTCCCTCCAAATGGAAACTCGTCGAGAATTTGTGTTTAAACTAAATCTTGACTCGTCACTGAAGAGAACATTGGCCCACTGATCATGAGTCCAGGCGTGATGTTACAAGCACCAATTTAAGCGGCACTCCTGTGAGCAGAGGTTAAAGGGATACAGACCATTGGTCGTCTTGCATAAAGAGCACCTTCGTGAAGCCTTCGGTAAACAGTTTGTCTTGAAATTCTCGTTCCAGTAGCACTTGAGAGTTCATCAGACAGTTGAATAGCTGTCATCTCCCTATGGCGCTTGGCAGTTACGACCAGATAACGGTCTTCAGAGGTAGCTGTTTTTCTTTTTCTATCAGAACCTTCTTTTCTTTTGATGGTTCCTGTCTCAATGAACTGTTTCCATATTTTGCTGACCACAGATTTATTCACATTTAGCCATTTTGCTACCTTAACTTGTGATTGCCCTGCCTCCATTCTCCCAACAGCTCTCCATTTTAAATAATCTGCTAAAGTTTTTCGTAAACTCATAATTAACTAAGGATTAAATAAAATTATAATTGGACAATTCTTAGATGGGGTAAACGACACGCCAAATAGCACACTTATAAAGACAAGCAAAAATTTGCATATTTTCAATTTTACCGAATCGAATGGTTGTGATAAATAAATTCTACGACTTAAAATACCTAATTAAATTACTTTTTAGCTTTTAGCGTTGTATATTTTGACACATATCATTAAAAAACATAAGTTTCTTATTTTTTGGACACCAGTGTATTTCCCTTGGTCAATTAAGGAAAGCTTTTCACTTCAGCAAGATGTAGAGGTTATAAACAAGTGAGCTAAACTTCCTACCAGACTGATAAGACACAATTTGGATTATAAACACATAGTAATAATTCGAAACTATTATAAACGCGTATGATTCTTTTGGGGAGATTTGACAACCATCATGATTGGGTAATTTTTACAATTCTCAGCCTGCAACCCCAAGACATATTATTGACTGTATTGACTCATCCATTGATGAGCTCTACTCTTCCCCGGCAGACACCATCAAAATTCAAGTTTTACAAGCTTGATACCTTAGTGTGTTTAAGTTGAGATAAGAAAGAAGATGATTCTTTTAAAAATTAAACAATTTTTACTGCAATGGAAAAATTAATGAGAGGGCCTGGCTCATCAGTGATGTGTAGTATACAGTAAAGGCAGTAGAAATTGTTTAATTTTTAAAAGAATCATTTGCGTCTATAATAGTTTAAAATTTTCATAACGGCGCGCTAATGCATAACAAGGTAATAATATTAAAATAGGCCTCCAGGGAGAAGTTTCTTTTTAAAATATTTTTTATTTACAAAGATCTCTCAAGCATCTTAGAATAAATGATATTGACAAGTCTTTAGATTTCTTAAAGATATTATATTTGTAAGTGCAAAGTCAAACTGCTTTTCACATTGATGAGGCACAATTTGGATTGTAGATTATAAACACAAGGTAATAAGACCAAATCCAAATAAATAAATAGTGTGTGACGTTTCGGTAACAGCGTTGTTACCATCTTCAGACAAAAGTACTGATGATGGTAACAACGCTGTTACCGAAACATCACACACTATTTATTTATTTGGATTTGGTCTTATTACCTTGTGCTTTTCACATGTGTAGACATGTGGTGCACTTACAGTAAAAAGCAGTTACCAACTTCTACCCATCATGATTACCATGGCCTGTACCATGTGTACTAGGAATAAGCAAAAAAAGATATTCAGATTTCTTTGGTTTTAAAGCTTGAGAGAGATTTGTAAAAATGAAAAATATTTAAAAAAGAAACTTTTTCTTGGAGATCTAATGTTCTTATTTAAATATTGATTCAAGGATGATAAAGCACAATTTGGATTATGGATTATAATACAAGAAAATAATACCAAATCCACAAATAATTTAATAGTGTGTGACGTTTTGGCAACAGCATTGTCAACTCATGGAGTAACCGTTGTTTGCCATCTACATTCAGCACTTTTTTCTTATGATGGTAACAATGCTGTTACTGAGATGTCACACACTATTTATTTAGATTTGGTCTTATTATCTTGTAGTTCTAATCTATAATCCAAATTGTATCTTATCATGTGAATATTGATCTTCTTCTTTCTTATCTCCACTCAATCATATTAGGGTATCAAGCTTGTAGAGCTTGAGACTTGACAACCATCATGACTGGGTGAAAGTAGATTGCGTCTGCCTTTGTCATTAAGACTGGGAGCACTACTCAGTGGCAGGCCGACTTAGCTCCAAAATAAATGGCCGTCTCTGACATGAGGAACCTTCTACTGAGGGTGGGCCACATGGTCTCTCCATATCTCCCTCCTTCAGTGCCTTCCTCTACTGAGGGTGGACCACATGGTCTCTCCATATCTCCCTCCTTCAGTGCCTTCCTCTACTGAGGGTGGACCACATGGTCTCTCCATATCTCCCTCCTTCAGTGCCTTCCTCTACTGAGGGTGGACCACATGGTCTCTCCATATCTCCCTCCTTCAGTGCCTTCCTCTACTGAGGGTGGACCACATGGTCTCTCCATATCTCCCTCCTTCAGTGCCTTCCTCTACTGAGGGTGGACCACATGGTATCTCCATATCTCCCTCCTTCAGTGCCTTCCTCTACTGAGGGTGGGCCACATGGTATCTCCATATCTCCCTCCTTCAGTGCCTTCCTCTACTGAGGGTGGGCCATAAGGTCTCTCCATACTTCCTCCGCCATCTCTCCTCGTAAGTGTGTTATCCAGTCCATTGTTTTAGATCATCTGTGTATTCCTGTCGTCTCCTTCCTCTCGATCTCTTCCCCTGGAGCTTTCCCTCCAACACTGTCAGCAATGTCTCTCCTGTTGATCTGCACATCACATGTCCAGCAAACATGTTCCTGATCCAGGTGCACTGAATGCATCTGTATTCCAAGTTAGAAGGGTCCACACAGACTTCAGATTATGATGTCAGAGGCAGCCATTGGAGATAATTCTGCCTGCTACTGAGAAGTGCTTCCTGACTTAAAAACTAAGGTAAACACACTTAATGGGATTACTCCTGGTATACATTCTCACAACCACTAATTCATTCAATCAAGCTGCCATTTACTATAAATGCAAATCACTGGTAGTGATAGGTGTAATCTGGGAGATACTGACAAACTCAAGGATGAATTATTTCAGTCAGTAATGAAACTGTTGGGTACAATAGTTCTCTCAACTTTACCACGCATCACAAGTGTCCACACAGACTCCGGATTATGATGTCGAAGGCAGCCATTGGAGATATTTCTGCCTGCTACTGAGAAGTGCTTCCTGTGTTAATAACTAAAGTAAACACACTTAATAGTTACTCCTGGTATACATTCTCACAACCGCTAATTCATTCAATCAAGCTGCCATTTACTATAAATGCAAATAACTGGTAGTGATTGGCTGCAATCCCCCCTGGACCCTTAGAATATTCGACCAAATTCTGGTTCGTTTCCAAGGTGACTAACGTGGCAACGGCACCCATTTTCCATTGACATGGACCCAGAACAGCAGCTTTACACACCCAAGATAGTAAACAGAGATGTATGGAGACATCTGAGGCTCTTCATTGGACACGACAATAACAACTGGTAGCGATAAGTGTGATCTGGGAGATACTGACAAACTCAAGGATGAATTATTTCAGTCAGTAATGAAACTGTTGGATATAATAGTTCTGTCAACTTTACACCAATTTGATAAAATGAGCCGTGCTAACCTGTACCAACTGCAGGAGATGTCCCAGAACATCTTCTCTCATACATAGAAGCCACTAGAAAAGACTCGTACCATAATCCTCAACAGATTTTACACTTAATCAATATACAGTTAAACCTGTCTATAGCGCCCCCTCTAAATAGTGCCTTCCTCTCTATAGCACCCGATTTTAAATATGTAGTACAATGCGATTTACATTAAAAGTGACCTGTCTATACACCCCCTCTCTATAGCACCCTATTTTGGTGAGTCCCAAGAGGGGGCGACAGGTTTAACTGTATATAGACTCCATGACATGGTATAATGGCACATAGGCCAATAATAATGAAGAAACGATCCATTTACAAAATAATTTTATTAGGTACCACTTAAAAAGTACAACCTAGCTTATGTTATTTATAATGAGATATTGTGGCCCTTGATTCTTGCAAAAGTCCAACCCCACCAGCGAGTGCAAGTAACCAAACGGGGCTCTGGCACATTTGTAAGTGCAAAGTCGAACTGCTTTTCACATGTGTAGACATATGGTGCGCTTACAGTAAAAGCAGTCGCTAACTACCCACCATGATTATCATGGCTTTGAGATAAGAAAGAAGAAGACAATGAGATATATGAATAGGTTCTTCACAGAAGAAAGTATAACAATACAGGATTCAATCCTGGTTCATGGCTGTCGAGTATCAAGGGTCTTACCCACTCCTTCACTGACTTCTACAGAGAGGGGATGGGAATAAGTAATGGCTTGGTACCTCTTGTTAATGAATTTTGTGCTGAAAGTGATGGTATTGGTGGAACAGGTCTATTTTTCTGTTTGTATTTGGAAGATATTTAGAACAAAACACTATAAAGGAATGACAATACATCCAGATGGCACAAGAACTTATAAAGCATGCAACAACTGTCCTGGTGTGGAACTAACACCTACTCACATTTTCTCATGCCCAGCAATGGCTGCAGCCTTGCAGAAAATTGACTTAGACCCAGAGCAGCAGCTTTACACACCCAAGATAGTGGATATTGCTGCTGCTGTGATGGAGATGCATGGAGACATCTGAGACTCTTCTTTGGACACGACAACAACAACAACAACATTTGGAAGATATAAAGAACTCTAGAAGAAATCTTTGATACTTTTTTTCTATGTGTCTCTAATTAATCTTCTTCTTTCTTATCTCCACTCAATCATATTAGGGTATCAAGCACCGTTTCTTGCAAAAGTCCAACCCCACCAGCAAGGGCAAGTAACCAAACGGGGCTCTGGCACATTTGTAAGTGCAAATTCGAACTGCTTTTCACATGTGTAGGCATGTGGTGCACTTACAGTAAAAGCAGTCACCTTCTTCTAGCCACCATGATTATCATGGCCTGTACCTCGTGTACTAGGGATAAGCAAAAAAAAAGGGTATCAAGCTTGTAGAGCTTGTTGATGGTGTCTGCTGGGGATGAGTAGAGCTCATCAATGGATGAGTTAATTCAGTCAATAATGTGTTTTGGGGTTCTAATTAATGATAAAGCAAAACAAATTTGGATTATAGATTAGAACTACATTTGTATATAATTGGATGGAAGTGGAACTTCTAGGTCTTCTGTTGAAGGACATATTGGTCCGAAAACTTGAGAAATAAAAAATAGTTTTAAATAAACCTGGCCCTTGGATTGCTTATTGATTTTGTTAGATTGTAAAGGCAGAGATAAATATGTATAAAAGATAATAAGACCCAATCCAAATAAATAAATAATGTGTAAGTTTCGGTAACAGCGTTGTTACCATCTTCAGACAAAAGTACTGAAAGGTAATCGAAACGTCACACACTATTTATTTATTTGGATTTGATCTTATTACCTTGGGTTTATAATCTATAATCCAAATTGTGCCTTACCAAATAAATTAATAGTGTGATGTTTCAGTAACAGCATTGTTACCCCCATCAGACAAAAGAATAAATTCTGTGAAAATTTTTCTCATTTATTCTTTTGTCTGATGATGGGTAACAATGCTGTTACTAAAACGTCACACACTATGTATTTATTTGGTCTTAATATATTCCCTGGAGTTCTAGTCTCTAATTAATAGTCTCCATGACACACCTTGTTTATAATACAGTTAAACCAGTCGCCCCCTCTTGGGACTCACCAAAATAGGGTGCTATAGACAGGTCATTTTCAATGTAAATCGCATCGTATTACGTATTTAAAATCGGATGCTATAGAGAGGGAGGTCCTATTTAGAGGGGGGCTCTTTAGACAGGTTTAATTGTATATATATATATACGCGTTTAAACACAAGGTAATAAGCCCAAATCCAAATAATTAAATAGTGTGTGATGTTTCAGTAACAGCGTCGATACCATCTTCAGTACTTTTGTCTGAAGATGGTAACAACGCTGTTATTGAAACGTCACACACTATTTATTTATTTATTTGGATTTGGTCTAATTACCTTGTGTTTATAATCTATAATCCAAATTGTGCCTTATAATATATACACTTTGTTTAAAACTCACCCACATAGTTTCACCCATTCAGAAAGCCACAAGAATGATAACCTTGGCACCTACTGATAATTGGAGTTACTTATCATCCTGAGATAGAATTAGCTGCTGGAATTGTTATTGGATAGTTACATATCAAATGTCTTTTTTATATACATATAGAGAGTATAGTAAGAAAAACAACCTAAATAAATAGTGTATGACGTTTCTGTAACAGCGTTGTTACAATCATCAGCCAAAAGTACTGAATGGACCAAATACAAATGAATAAATAGACATGAGATGTTTCAGTAAAAAAAATTGTTATCATTATCATACAAAAGTACTGAATGGACCAAATAAATAAATAGTGTGTGACATTTCGGTAACATCATTGTTACCATCAGTAGACAAAAGTAATGAATGGATCAAATCCAAATAAATAAATTGGTATGTAACATTTTGGTAACAAAGTTGTTACCATTATCATACAAAAGTACTAAATGGACCAAATAAATAAATAGTATATGACATTTTGGTAATAGCATTGTTGCTATCATCAGATAAATAGTATGTGATGTTTCAGTAACAATGCTGTTACCATCATCAGATAAAAGTACTGAATGAACCAAATCTATTTTTGTTATTGTTATAATGTTTCAAAGATACTAGAGGCAACAACCACTCATTGTCTGGCTGAAAAGAATTTATTTTACAGCGAGGAGAATTTACATATTGGAAGATTGCCATGGATTTGCATAGCGTTAAAAGATAAAATTTACATATGAATGAAAATAGTTAATCATATCAAATGGACAGACATGTGGCATTTTGGGGTAAGAGCATTGTTATTACCATCAGACTAAAGTACTGAATTCCTGTACTGGATTTGGTCTTATTACCTTGTGCTTCTAATCTAAAAACCGTTGGTTTTTGACCGCTACGACCCGGGTTCGATTCCCGCATTGGGCACTTTTTTCTGATTAAAAAAAATGCTCCAATGGCCCTCGATTCTCACAAAAGTTAAACCCCACCAGCGAGTGCAAGTAACCAACGAGGCTCTGGCACATTTGTAAGTGCAAAGTCGAACTGCTTTTCACATGTATAGACATGTGGTGTACTTACAGTGAAAGCAGTCGCCTACTTCTACCCACCATGATTATCATGGCCTGTACCATGCCTACTAGGGATAAGCAAAAAAAGGTCTATATAATCAAACCTTGCTATAACATCAATACTTTGGACCATGATTTTATGTTGTTTTAACCATTGGTAGAACAATTGGGCATTAATACTTGAGACTTATGATAATGTTATAACCAAGTTTGTGTTATAAAAGAGGTTGTTATAATGAGGTTCCGTGGTATGTTAAATTTACCATTCTCAATTACCTTCTGCTTTTCTTTTCTATTGTGGATAAAGTCCTTGAATTTAGAAGCAATGAAATCATTAAATGCAATTTCCCCGCTTCCTTTTCTCCATTGTGTCTTTTGTGTGGAAGGAAAACTTCCAAACTGTGGAAAATATGCAAATCTATGAGAGAATATGGAATATTTTCTATGCATGTAGAATCTCCATGTATCGAGAAATTCTATGTAATTCTACTGTCCTCTTAACTCAATCCATATTTTGAAACCAATATACCACCTACAGTGCCCAGATATAGAAGCAGAATTTGTCAATTTCAAACCTGCTTTGGTTTTAAATACAATTTCTATGTAATTCTACTGTCCTCTTAGCTCAATCCATAGTAGATTGAAACCAAGATTCCACCTACAGTGCCCTGATATAGAAGCAAAAAATGCTCCAATGGCCCCCGATTCTTGCAAAAGTCTAACCCCACCAGCGAGTGCAAGTAACCAAACAGGGCTTTGGCACATTTGTAAGTGCAAAGTCAAACTGCTTTTCACATGCGTATACATGTGGTGCACTTACAGTAAAAGCAGTTGCTTACTTCTACCCACCATGATTATCATGGTCTGTACCACGTGTACTAGGGATAAAAGGCCAAATTAAGAGGTCAACCTTTCGTCACCGCTGATTTTAACAATCTCCTGCTAAGGTGACAATATATGAGATATTGAGAAATCCATTTATCTAATTTTGAATTGGTGAAAAGTAGTTAAATTTAAATGTATTCACAGATATACGATTTGAAACCAGTTCACAAATAACTTTATTAGGTACCATTCAAAAAGAGAAACATATGATATTTACAGTAGATAATATGTACATCACATTTACAGTGTATTTACACATTTATATGATTAAAGTCTTGTGGTGCGGAATCTTGGATATTCTTTCTTCTGTGAAATGGGCTGTTTTCCATATTTATTTAGTTTTGATCGAATGTTTTTTTCCACCTATAAACACAAGGTAATAAGACAAAATCCAAATAAATATTGTGAGATTTTTTGTAACAAAATTGTTACCATCTTCAGACAAAAGTACTGAATCATTTGTCTAAAGATGGTAACAACGCTGTTACAGAAACATCATACACTATTTATTTATTTGGATTTGGTCTTATTACCTTGTGTTTATAATCCATAATTCAAATTGTGTCTTATCATTTTTTCCACTTGTCTTTGTTTGTTATAAATTGATATAGGTGTTGCCTTGGGTTTCCTTTTCTTCTTTTCTTGTTTGTAATTGAAAAAAAATAAAAATCATTTTGTCTGATGATGGTGTGTCTGACAAATTTCTTTTGTCTGATGATGGTGACAATGTTGTTGCTAAAACGTCACACACTAATAAATTATTTGGATTAGGTCTTATTTTCTTTTATTGTTTGTAATTGCAAGCTTCTAGGAAAGTTTTCAAGTTTTACTGATTTTTCCTTGAAGTTGTTTCTATATAGAAATCCTTTCAAATGATGCTGCTCCTTACAAACCACCCCTACAATTTGAAATCAAATATTTTGGTTTCAATTACAATCAATTTAAAAATGGCACAATTATAAATGAAGTATATTTTCAGTACTTTAAAATGAAGATGGCACAATACTGTTACCTAAACGTCACATTATTTTTTAATTTGTATTTGGTATTATTACCTTGTGTTTATAATACTTCTTGGTTTTAAATGTGATAGGTTGTACAGCAGAACCTCCATGAAAGGGCACCTCTCTACAAAGGACAGTTTTCATTGCCAAAATTATCATTTTTACTATTTAACAACTCTCCGGTAAGAGGACACCTCTCCCTAAAGGACAATTTTGCTCTGCAACTAGATGTTTTCCTTTACAGGGAGTTTGTTCTACTGTATTTCTGATTATTTATCGCAAAATAAAATTGGATTGGGTATATGAAAATCTCATTCTTAAATGTGATTTGATTTTAAATCTCTTTTTGTATCCATTCAAAATACTTTTTTTTTCTTAAAAAAACCATAGTGGCACCAGTTTATAAAAACCTCCTTCATAACAACATCTAGGTTATAATATCATAATTCTGAGGTCCCAAGTGCTTTCTTCTTTTTTATCTCCACTCACAATCATATTAGAGTATCAATATGACAATTTATTACAATCCATGGAAGCAATGGTCGCCTCTCCCGTCAAAATAAACGTCAGAATCTGACGCCATCTATTGACCGTCGCCGCAACTAGCGGCATCGGGTCGGTGACAAAGCCACAACACCAACTTTGGCAAACTGATAAGCGTCCACCTAGAGACCATGGTTTCGGGCTAATGGCCCTCGTTAGTCTAGGGCGGACTTTATTCCATGAGATCCACACGGGATCTAATGGAATCCTCACAATCTACCAAAGAGGTGTTTTGCTGGCAATGTGGCTGGGCCAAATCTATTGGCAAAACATAGATGGAGAATTTGCATGGTAGATTGTGAGGATTCCATTAGATCCCGTGTGGATCTCATGGAATAAAGTCCGCCCTAGACTGACGAGGGCCATTAGCCCGAAACCATGGTCTCTAGGTGGACACTTATCAGTTTGCCAAAGTTGGTGTTGTGGCTTTGTCACCGACCCGATGCCGCTAGTTGCGGCGACGGTCAATAGATGGCGTCAGATTCTGACGTTTATTTTGACGGGAGAGGCGACCATTGCTTCCATGGATTAATTTCCTCCCGGCAAATTCTCCATCTAATTTATTACAATGTTTCAATATGGAAATATGTTCCAATATGGCAATATATTTCAATATGGAAATATGTTCCAATATGACAATTTATTACAATGTTTCAATATGGAAATATGTTCAAATATGGCAATATATTTCAATATGGAAATATGTTCCAATATGACAATTTATTCCAATATTTCAATATGGAAATATGTTCCAATATGGCAATATATTTCAATACAGATATATGTTCCATTTTGACAATTTATTCCAATATGGTAATACGTCTCAATATGACCATTTATTCCAATGTTCCAATATGGTATGTAATTTGTTCCAATAAGACAATTATTTTACCCATGGTTATACCAACAGAGTCCCACAAGTTATGTTATTAGAAAGAGATTCAACTATGTGTATGTAAAATTGATTATGTTAAATGAACTTAGAAGGAAAGGACCAAAACACTAGATTGCTGTCACATGTCAGGAACTGGCCGATGATCTCAGAGAGTTGAGTAACACGAACAGGATTGTCAGGGAAAATGACGAGAAAGCTTTCGGCATTGCCGTGGTGGCAAGCAGGGTCAGTTCAACCACATGTGTTCACTCCAAGAATAGCTGAGGAAGGCAGATGGACCATTCAAGAAAGAAGCCCAGCTGGTTAGCTAGCAGGAGTGAAGTCCCTGTTGTTGACTGTTGGATGATGTATGTTACTTACTTTGATAAGACACAATTTGGATTATAAACACAAGGTAATAAGACCAAATCCAAATAAATATATAGTGTGTGACGTTTCAGTAACAACGCTGTTACCGAAATGTCACACACTATTTATTTGGTCTTAATACCTTGTGTTTATAATCTATAATCCAAATTGTGCCTTATCATGGATTATAAACACAAGGTAATAAGACCAAATTCAAATAGTGTATAACGTTTCTGTAACAGCATTATTACCATCTTCAGACAAAAGTTCTGAATGAGAAAAAATATCACATCATGTTTTAAACAGTTACTGTTATCTAGTTTTTAAAGGAGGCTTCTTAGAAAACTATCTTCTTCCTATCTGCTATCTTGTTTACACATTTGATAACAGTAACAAGAAAATAAGACCTCTAATCCAAATAATTTAATACACTATTAAACTATTTAGATTAGGTCTTATTTTCTTGTATCTATAATCCAAATTGTGCTTTATCATTGATAACAGTAAATATTTAAAACATGATATTTTTTCACGCTGTTACCGAAACGTCACACTATTTATTTGGTCTTATTACCTTGTGTTTAAAATAGTTTTATTTCTTGAAGGGTATTACAAAAAAATAAGACCTAATCCAAATAATTTATTAGTGTGTGACGTTTCAGCCTCATTTATTCTTTTGTCTGATGATGGTGACAATGTTGTTGCAAAAATGTCACACACTAATAAATTATTTGGAGTAGGTCTTATTTTCTTGTATTATAATCTATATTCCAAATTGTGCTTTATCATTCTTGAAGGGTAGTTCTTTCAACTGAGGAACTGCAGTAGATCAGTGAGATATTGCGGGAGAACAAAAGGTCCAATTAGAGAGTTGTCAATATCTCCAGGCCCACACATTGATTCAATGTCATGATTCAATGGGGACTCTCTTCACCCCAACCATAGATACTGTTCCCACCTCAAGACCTGTTAACTGCCTCAAAGTGGCGACCATGGACAGGACAGATGAAGTATGTCTGGAGAACTCCTGGTACCCAAGACATGAATCCCACTATGTCCAGCTAACATTCCTACCTACATCACATGTCCCATCAACAGACATCTAAATACTGATAAGGCACAATTTGGATTATAGATTATAAACACAAGGTAATAAGACCAAATCCAAATAAATAGTGTGTGACGTTTCAGTAACAGCGTTGTTACCATCTTTAGACAAAAGTACTGAAGTCTGAAGATGGTAACAACACTGTTACCAAAATTTCACACACTATTAATTTGGATTATAGATTATAAACACAAGGTAATAAGACCAAATCCAAATAAATTGTGTGTGACATTTCTGTAACAGCGTTGTTACCATCTTTAGACAAAAGTACTGAAGTCTGAAGATGGTAACAACGCTGTTACCGAAACGTCACACACTATTTATTTGGATTTGGTCCTTTTACCTTGTGTTTATAATCTAAATACTCCAATGAATTCTGCTCATCTCTCTAAAAAAATTGGAGAGGAGTGGACTTGAGGAATTGGTTTAACCATGGAGATAAGCACCACCATAGATACTGTGGTAGTTGACACAATTTCTCCTGAAAGTGACAACATCCATGGAGAATATGGACAACAAGAATGTCACAATGTTGATGACAAACCAGCAACAAATCTCTCCCAACATGTGGGCTGCACAGGTGATAAAAAATAGATAAAAACTATTGTCAGAATGAAGTGATAAAACTCTTTGGGCAAATGAAGAATAGTTAACACAGTGATAAGGCACAATTTGGATTATATATTATAAACACATGGTAATAAGACCAAATCCAAATAAATAAATAGTGTGTGATGTTTCGGTAACAGCGTTGTTACCATCTTCAGACAAAAGTACTTAATGAATTGTATTTTTGTCTGAAGATGGTAATAGCGTTGTTACTGAAATGTCACACACTATTTATTTGGATTTGGTCTTATTACCATGTGTTTATAGTTAACACAGTCTTTTGCCTTGCATGCCTGGAGTTTTTTGAAAGTTTATTTAAACCATATATCATAGAAAGACGTTTGACAATTATACCGCAAATGTTTCTTTTGAACCAAAAATCAAAATTTATTTTAAGGAGAAATAACGATTATTTCTAACCTTGGGGATGAAGTATGATAGGATGAATTGTGAAGAGTAATGATAAACCCATCCCTGGACACTTTTATTTTTCCATTCATCATTATTCTTCACAATTCATCCTTAAGGTTAGAAATAATCGTTTTTTTCGCCTTAAAATAAATTTAGATTTTTCGTTCAAACACAAGGTAATAAGACTAAAACCAAATAAATAAGTAGTGTGTGACGTTTCGGTAACAGCATTGTTACCATCTTCAGACAAAAGTACTGCTACTTTTGTCTGAAGATGGTAACAATGCTGTTACCGAAACGTCCCACACTATTTATTTATTTGGATTTGGTCTTATTACCTTGTGTTTATAATCTATAATCCAAATTGTGCCTTATCATTTTTCGTTCAAAAGAAACATTTGCGGTATAATTGTCAACGTCTTTATACAATCATAAGCCGCATTATATTGTATTATAAACCATATCATAGAAGATAGGTTACAAGAATATGGTATTCATGTAAGAAACGAAGGCGATAAAAACGTGGTAATTTTCTTTTATAACTTTCTTTTCTTTTAAAATTACCATGTTTTTATCGCCTTCGTTTCTAATATTATTGCGTGGCCACGTCATGTCTGATGGTATTCATGTACCAAAAAGGCACCTCTCCCTTTAAAAATGCATAAAAAAAATACATTTTTGTTTCCTGGAGTTTTATGAAGGGTTATTTAAATCATTTCATGGAACACAGGTTACAATAGTATGGTATTCATGTATCAAAAAGACACCTCTCCCTTTAAAAATGCATAAAAACAATACATTTAGGTTATCACTCCAGTATAGAACATTTTGGTGGCAATCAATTTGCCAATTTGTCTGAATTTGCCAGAACTGGTGTTGTTGCTCTTTCTTCTTTATCACCTTAACATTGATGAAACAAAATGTTTTATTTTATGCATTTTTTTTTAATTGTACAAGTTTGTACTTATCTTAGAACTTGTTCCAAATCAGTATCTAACATGACCTTTCTCTATCTGCATATACAATGTCTAATTTTCCTGTTTTACACAAATAATAAAGTGATGCAAATATGTCATAGTTGATTAGGGTATTTCTCCCTTGTGAAGATGTACTGCTTTATGCCCATATATAAATACAAACAGATTTGAATAAAGATTTGTTATAGTTTTGCCATCATGTGTCGTTCTGCTAGGTCATCTAAAAAAAAAATAATTAAAAACATTATGGGAAAGGTGTAGTCAGATGAAACAAAGAAAATATCAATTAACAAAGAGGTAAAAAATATATATATTTAATTAAAAGGGATATACACCCATACCTCGCTTTGTGTCGGGGTTACGTTCCAAAAAAACACAACGCAAATTGAAACGATGCAAAGTGAAGGCACAATCAAAAACAAAGGTGTTGCCATATTTTAGGAAAAAAAAATTAAAGACTCGAATCCAAAACAACGCAACTTAGAAAATCTAACGACACACAGTGAAAATCAGTAAAAATTAAGCAGTGACGCAACTTCGAAAAAAACGCAAAACGAAACAACACAAAGCGAGGTATTGATGTATTGGATCAAAATATTGGTAAATAAATTATATTTTGATCCAATATATGCCTTTTTAATTGAAGATCTATTTATGGATGGCTCTATTTTCAAAAATATATACAGTATGTAAATTTTTCTGGGAGGTTATTGATCTATAAAGGTCACCTCTCCTGTCAAAATAGATGTCAAAGCTAGACACCATCCATTGTCGCAAACTAGAGACTTCCAGTCGGTGACAAAGCCAACACCAGCTTTGGGAAACTGAAAAACGTCCACCTAGAAACCATGGTTTCTGGCTAATGGCCCTTGTCAGCCTTTATTCCACGAGATCCACAAGGGATATAATGGAATCTTCACAATTTGTCAAAGAGGTGTTTTGTGAGTTAACTCTTTTACATTAGTACATTGTTAAAATCAAGGTTACAAGTGTGTGTTCATTGTTTGAAAAGTCAGTTTTCCATCTCATAGATATCACTTCTGGCTAAGTAATTTTCTGCTCGTGGTTTTGGCAAGCTAAAACATTGCCATTTTTATTTTATTTTTTTGCTTATCCCTAGTACATGTGGTAAAAACCATTATAATCATGGTGGGTAGAAGTAGGCGACTGCTTTTACTGTAAGTGCACCACATGTTTACACATGTGAAAAGCAGTTCGACTTTGCACTTACAAATGTGCCAGAGCCCTGTTTGGTTACTTACACTTGCTGGTGGGGTTGGTCTTTTGTAAGAATTGAAGCATTTTTTTTTTTATTCAGAAAGTGCCCAATACGGGAATCGAACCCGGGTTGTAGCGGTCAGAAACCAACAGTTCAGACCATTTTTTCACCGATCTCCAAACATTGCCATAATATCTATAAGTCTTTGGGTATATATGTGTGGTATTTTATAAAGCTCTGGCACATTTGTAAGTGCAAAGTCGAACTGCTTTTCACATGTTTAAACATGCGGTGCACTTTCAGTAAAAGCAGTCGCCTACCTCTACCCACCATATCATGGCCTGTATCACATGTACTAGGAATAAGCAAAAATAAATAAATTACAAAGTCAAAATCATTGTATCACCACTCTGCTAATACAAGTGTTATTGGTCAATTAGTCTTGCCGATGATAACGAACAATTTGGGTTAGAGATTAAAAACCTAGGATGACAAAACCACATCCAAATAAATACAGTATAACCTCATATAGGATACCTTCACCTGTTAAACAAAGGTATCCCAAATGAAGTTCTAGACCTGCTTAGTAAAGGTTATAAATATGCTTTAGGGGGAAATCTGAAACATGTGAATTTTACAGTATAACTTCTTTTTTTACTGTCTATATTCAACACTGACTTTAATTGATAAGGCACAATTTGGATTATAGATTATAAACACAAGGTAATAAGACCAAATCCAAATAAATAAATAGTGTGTGACGTTTCGGTAATAGCGTTGTTACCATCTTCAGACAAAAGTACTGAGTGAGAAATTTTACCACAGCTGTGGTGTCACACACTATTTATTTATTTGGTCTTATTACCTTGTAAAACGACATTTGAAATACTATCCTGCATGTGTTTCTTTTCAGCGAAAATTCAAAATTTATTTCAAGGAGAAATAACAATTATTTCTAACCTTTTTGGATGAGGTATGAAAGGGTGAATTGTGAAGAGTAATGATAAACGGAAAAATAAAAGTGTCCAGGGATGGGAAATCGTTATTTCTCCTTGAAATAAATTTTGAATTTTCGCTGAAAAGAAACGCATGCGGGATAGTATTTCAAATGTCGTTTTACAATCATAAGCCGTATTATATTGTCTTATTCCCTTGTGTTTACTGACTTTAATTCAATCATAAATTCTGATCATTAGGGGGTGTTGGATGAAAGATGGGTGACATTTTGGTAAGAGCAATGTTACCCACACATGGCCTTGTGGAATTAGGTTATTTTAGTCTTGTTTATATTGCAGCCAACTCCATATCTGTTTGCTATATCCGCCACACTCAAGAGACATTTAGTTGGCAACGATACGTGACATACAGTGAAACTTACTTGAGACAACTTCAAATTTACACACTTAGGAATTATTGATCAATTTTCACCATAACCAATATATACAGTAGAAGCCAGTTAATTCATATCAGAACTGAAAAATAATACTATTAACAAAAATATGATTTAAATAAATGATAAAGCACAATTTGGATTATAGATTATAAACACAAGGTAATAAGACCAAATAAATAGTGTGTGACGTTTCGGCAACAGCGTTATTACCATCTTCAGACAAAAGTACTGAATCATTCAGTACTTTTGTCTGAAGATGGTAACAACGCTGTTTCCGAAACGTCACACACTAATCATTTATTTGGATCAAGTCTTATTTATCTTGATTTAAATAAAGTAATAAATATATGTACTGATTGAGACCAGGTCATTGCAAACAGAACAACCTCCATGAGAGGGGGACACTCTAGCTAGAGGACAACTTTCTAGAAAGGCCAGTTTTCATTTTCAAAATTACCCCTATTTTACTAATTACCAACTCTCCAGTAAGAGGACATCTCTTCCTAAAGGACACTTTGGCTCTGTAACTAGTTGTTATCCTTTACAGAGAGATGTTCTACTGTACTAATTATCCGGGGGTCGGTGGAAGGATGGTCTAAACTGATGGTTTTCAACTGCTACGACCCGGGTTCGATTCCCGCATTGGGCACTTGTTTTCTGATTTAAAAAAATGCTCCAATGGCCCCCGATTCTTGCAAAAGTTCAACCCCACCAGCGAGTGCAAGTAACTAAACGGGGCTCTGGCACATTTGTAAGTGCAAAGTTGAACTGCTTTTCACATGTGTAGACTATTGTGCGCCTACAGTAAAAGCAGTCGCCTACTTTTACCCACCATAATTATCATCATGGCCTGTATCACGTATACTAGGGAGAAGCAAAAAAAAACTAATTATCCCAAAATATGAATTTACCAGCTTCTTCTATATAAGATTTCACTAAACATAACTAGCCATCAAGTCTAATGATTTTAAAGAAATACATATTGGCTCTGGTTTAAAGAAAAAAAAAATTTTGATAAAAATACAATTTGGATTATTAACACAACAAGCTGTAACACCACCAAAATCCTTGAAGTACTTTTGTCTATAGATGGTAACAGGCCAATAAAATGTACCATATAAATGGTTTATTTGAATTTGTTTTGTTGCCATGTAATGTTTGTTTCTTATTCCAAGTGGATCTCTGACAAACCATTAATTGGTTATCTTTCAATATCTTGAAGATTTTTTCCATGTCTCAAATATGGAGTTGGATATATTCAAAAAAAATGTTGAGATTCTCCCTCTAGCTCTTGTACACTTGGCAGATCCATTGGAAATGTCTTGGTGTCACTAAACCATTACAGAGTTAAGGTATCCACTCTTGAATTTGCTGACTGCTTCTTTAATGTTCTCCAATATATAGCACACTTTTATTTTATTAACAAAATGAAGAAATGATAAAAGGCACAATTTGGATTATAGATTAGTTTAATAGTGTGTAACATTTCGGTAACAGTGTTGTCACCATCATCAGTCAAAAGTACTGAATGAAGTACATTTAGTACAGCGGTTGTTACCATCAGACAAAATATCACAGCATTTTCTTATCACTTGATAACATTATCATTTAAGAACATGCTGTGATATATATATTTCTTTAACATTTAAGTCTATTTTCTTGATGGTAACAACGCTGTTACAAAAATATCACACACTATTAATTTATTTGGAGAGGGATAAGAGGTTTTATCAACTTATAAAATAAAGAAATATTTAAAACATTTTCCCCCTATTTCTTCTGCAATGAGAAAATTGGTAGGATTTATAGCTGGTAAGCCAAGCCTTCACAAAAATGTTTCCATTATTGTAGAACCACAGTTTAAAAAGACAAAAAATTCTGCTAAGTTTTCACATTTTAACCAATACAATAGGAGCTATCTGTAAAGGACACATTGTTGCTGAGCCAAAGGAGAAATGTCCTCTTACCAGAGAGCAGCTAATATGTAAAAATGGTAATGTTGATGATGAAAACTGTCCCTTGGTAGATAGGTGTCTGAAGATTCTACTGTATACATACAGTTAAACCTGTCTATAGCACCCCCTCTAAATAGTGCCTCCCTCTCTATAACACCCGATTTTAAATACGTAGTACGATACGATTTACATTAAAAGTGACCTGTCTATAGCACCTCCTCTCTATAGCACCCTATTTTGGTGAGTCCCAAGAGGGGGCGCTATAGACAGGTTTAACTGTATATTGAAAATAGAGCAATCCATAGATAGATCTTTAATTAATATAAGGCATATATTGGATCATATATTTATTTACCAATATTTTAGTTGGCTGAATGCCAACCTTTTTTCAAGGAATAACATGTTTATAAAAACAACAAGTTTGTTTTCATAAATACCTTGTTATACCTTGAAAAAGGTGTGTGCATTCACAAACTAAAATATCAGTAGGTAAATAATTTTTGATCCAATATATGCCTTTTTAATTAAACATATATATATATGTGGCAATATAATAAGGTGGGGAGAGAGAAATAAGGACACCACAAGTTTGGAAGAGGAATCCCAAACAACTAGAGAGAGAGGGAGGGAGACGGGCCCGGCAACAGCCAGGCGGCCGTTCGTGTCGCAAAACAATCACCAACTCTCTTAATAGTCTCGAGGTTCCAAGTAACGGCCCCTGTGGTCACCCCTTGGAATGTCGCGGACTTTACCCCGCCAGTCTCTCTCTGGGTCAACTGTAGGTTTGCTTTATTATTCCTGGCAGAGTATATATTATGACATATATATATATGGCTTATTGACAACAGTAGATGAGATGAGAAAGACACCTGCTTGAGGAAACCTGTTTACAAAAGATAGTGCTCCCCAAAATCACCATTTTTACCAACAAGATATTAAGATCAAATCCAAATAAAATAATAGTGTGAGAATTAAACATATATACACCTATCCCCCTATTTACACGGTAGATACGTTCCCGAGAAAAAACGTGTAAATCGGGGGATAGGTGTACACAGAAATAAAATGCATTGACAGGTTAAAATATGTAGTCAGCACATAAGCTCGGGATTCCTCGTGAGATGTGTACACAGCGCATGTGTTCAATCACAGTAGCATTTAGTATAGTGCGATTAAAAAAAAAAAAACTTATTTGGAAAACCGTGTAAAAGCGAAAACGTGTAAAACAAGTACCGTGTAAATCAGGGTAGGTGTATATCGTTTTGAAAATAGAGCAAATGTAATGCCTTGATAAAGGTTGGCGTTCAGTCAACCGAAATATTGGCAAATAAATCTTTTATTCAATCCAATATATGCCTTTTTTTATCTAACAATAGAACCTCTATGAGAAAGACACTTGGTTGAGGAAACCTGTCTACAAAAGACAGTGCATCACTCATTCAATCAATCATTTTTACTAACAGCATTGTTACCGAAACGTCACACACTATTAATTTATTTGGTCTTATTTTCTTGTAGTTATAAACCAAATTGTGCCAAAAATCACAATTTTTAACAATTAGCTACATTCTGGTAAGTGAACAGCTCTCTCTAAAGGAGGCTTTGCAACTGGGGTATTGTCTTTTAGAAAAAAAGTTCTAAATATAATATCATACAAACACAAGGTAATAAGACCAAATCCAAATAAATAAATAGTGTGTGATGTTTCGGTAACAGCGTTGTTACCATCTTCAGACAAAAGTACTGAATCAATTCATTCTTTCTTCATTCATTCTCTCTTCAATTCATTAAGTACTTTTGTCTGAAGATGGTAACAACGCTGTTACCGAAACGTCACACACTATTTATTTATTTGGATTTGGTCTTATTACCTTGTGTTTATAATCCAAATTGTGCCTTATCAATAATATCATACAACTAACTACATAACCTTGATAAGACACAATTTGGAAGATAAACACCAATAATAAGACCAAATCCAAATAAAGTGTGTGACGTTTCTGTAACAGCGTTGTTACCATCTTCATACAAAAGTACTGAATCACGTCAAGTACATCATCAACCATTCAGTACTTTTGTTTGAAGATGGTAACAACGCTGTTACCAAAACGTCACACTATTTATTTATTTGGATTTAGTCTTATTAATTTGTGATAAAGCACAATTTGGATTATAGATTATAATAAAAGAAAATAAGACCTAATCCAAATAATTTATTAGTGTGTGACGTTTCGACAACAACATTGTCACCATCATCAGACCAAAGAATAAATGAGTAAAAATATCAAAGCAAGTTCTTGAGTTGTCTTAAAAAACTATTTTTTGTTATCTGTTATCTTGTTTAAAAACTTGATAACAATACTATTTAAGAACTTGCTGTGATATTTTTTCTCATTTATATTTTGTGATGTAGTCATGATCATCCTGGGGGAGACATAAATAGATTACCAACAATTTATGTGATATTTTCTCATTTTGGGGCTCAAAAACCATTCATTTTGGTTAGCAGCCCCATAAATAAGGATATTTTCTTCCTTCCTTCCTTTTTCTAATTTATTCTTTTGTCTGATGATGGTGACAAATGTTGTTGCCGAAACGTCACACACTAATAAATTATTTGGATCAAGTCTTATTTTCTTTTATTATTAACTTGTGTTTAACTATACACCTATCCCCCGATTTACACGGTAGATACGTTCCTGAGAAAAACGTGTAAATCGAGGGATAGGTGTACATAGAAATAAAAATAAAATGCATTGACAGGTTAAAATATGTAGTCAGCACATAAGCTCGGGATTCCTCGTGAGATGTGTACACAGCGCATGTGTTCAATCACAGTAGCATTTAGTATAGTGCGATAAAAACAAAAAAAAACTTATTTGGAAAACCGTGTAAAAGCGAAAACTTGTAAAAAAAGTACCGTGTAAATCGGGGGATAGGTGTATAGCTAATTAAAATGTTTTGTGAAATTAAAAGTGAAATTAAAAGGTGTCCATAGAATTCCATTATAAAACTTTGGGGAAGACTTACCTGGCAATAAATACCTTGTACATTGACCAATCACATAGCAAGAAGGTTTTTATTTGAAATTACATGATACTTGCCTTCAGATTCATTAAACAAAAAAATTGCCTAAAGTAACTTATTTGAAAAAAGGGGGCAAAAAAAATAAATAAAACTACATAGAAAAAATATTAATATATTAAAATAAGGAATAAACTGTGTAGGGTAACAAGAAAATGATCTGAATTTGAGGTAATTTGCAAAAAAAAAGAGATGTGCATTGCTTTTATTACTAGAAACATTATTAAAAAGTAATTTGAATCATAGATAAAAGACATAGGTAACAAGGCCTTTCAAACATGTTAGAATGATAAGACACAATTTGGATTATAGACACAAGGTAATAAGACCAAATCCAAATAAATAGTGTGTGATGTTCCGGTAACAATGCTATTACCGAAACATCACACACTATTTATTTAGATTTGGTCTTATTACCTTGTGTTTAAAACATGTTAGAACTTATTTCCATTTGGTCTTGCTGGATTACTAGACAGTGAAAAATTATGTAATCTATAAGACAAACTGGCCATAAGTGACCCATCTCTGTGAACAACCAGTTTTGTAAAATCAAAGTTAACTTGTAAAAGATCAAATACAACCGGTAAAAATCCAAGAGTATCCAAGCTTTTTTGGATGTTCCTCTTTGGAGCCTTCAGTGCCTATATCCAACAACAAAAAGGCTTTTATTAGGGCCCATTGCCCTGTATGGATTCGCCATACAACAAAATAATACAGTAATTTTTCTTCCCTTTCCCCATATGTACGTGAGCCTTTTTTTGAAAAGGGATTTATTTACACATTTGTTCTAGAACTTTCCTCACTACCTCTTTTGTATGTGAACCTATTTACAATTGATCTGTAGAAATTATAGAGTTCTATTGCTATATTTTTCTTTTCTGAAATAGTTCTCAGTGTCTTGCTAGATCTCCAGAAGGTGTTTTTAAGGTTTTTTTCACTGCCTATATTTTCTATTAGGAGGGTTTTCATATTTACTTTCATTTCCAAATAATATGGTACAATTTTTGGAAGAATAAAAAGACAATATGCAAATAAGTTATTTGCAAATTTTCTATAACAGCATTGTTATTAGCTTTAACACAAAAGGCCTAAATGTACTTTAAATAATACCAAAACAACATTATCCATTTGAATTTGGTCTTGTTCCTTTTGATAAGTTACAGATGTTTTCATTTAGCAAAAAGGTTCCTAAGATAAGAGCTAAATGGGCTTGTGTTGGCCTTACTATAAAATCCCTTTTTTCAATATTGGCTTCAGATAACACAAGTCAGCAAATTTTTATTTGGTATTCAATGAGAGGATAAAAAAAAAATCCCAATGTAAACTATCTCAATTAATATTAATTGGTAAACATTTTAAAATGAAGGGTATTTTTGAAAACCATTTGTTAATTGGGACATTGCTTTTGCTGCATGTTCAATTATGAAAAGTTGACTATTTGTAATTTGAGACATAAAGGATAAGATTGTCCGGTCCTGGACATGCATATAATGCAAATAAAAACTAAAATATTTGTTCCACCTAAGGAGGAGGGGGAGCAGTAACAAGCTCGCTAAAAAACATGTGGTGCACTTACAGTAAATCAGTCGCCTACTTCTACCCACCACGATTGCCATGGCTTGTACCACATGTACTAGGGATAAGCAAAATATATATATATATATACAGTTAAACCTGTCTATAGCACTCCTTCTTGGGACTCCCCAAAATATAGTGCTATAGGTCACTTTTAATGCAAAATGTTTACATTTTAATGTTTAAAATTGGGTGCTATAGACAGGTTTAACTGTATATTTATACAAGGTGATATGGAAGGGTAAAGTCTGGCTGTCCATGTGGTAGATAACCAACCAGCAACTTCCCATCATGGAGACTTATGGAGTAAATATTGATATTAATGGTGCCCTGTGTCCGACACAACCTATGTTCCAGGAATGACAGCAAGGTCAAGAAATTTGCTAGCCACCCCAAACACCAATATTGGGATTCTTCAATGGAATTTAAATGGTATGATTAATCAACTATAATTCAACAGAAAATCCTTTTAGGATGTTGAATTCAAGAATCCTGACTACAGCTAACTTTTTAAAAATTCAACAGAATTCATGATAAGGCACAATTTGGATTATAGATTATAAACACAAGGTAATAAGACCAAATCCAAATAAATAAATAGTGTGTAACATTTCGGTAACAGTGTTCTTACCATCTATAATCATTCAGCAATTTTGTCTGAAGATGGTATCAACACTGTTACCGGAACGTCATCTACTATTTATTTGGATTTGGTCTTATTACCTTGAGACTATAAAATTCAAAGAATTACTTCAGGGTGTGATGTGAATTAAAAGAAGTTTGGCTGTATATTTAGTTAGGTTATAAGAACTAGGTATATAGTGTCAGTTCAGACAACAATAATCTCCCTTCGGGGGAAGGATGGTCTAAACCGTTGGTTTTCGACCACTACAACCCGGGTTCGATTTCCGCATTGGACACTTTTTTTTCTGGTAAAAAAAAAATGCTCCAATGGCCCCCGATTCTTGCTAAAATCCAAACCCACCAGCAAGTGCAAGTAACCAAATGGGGCTATGGCGCATTTGTAAGTGCAAAGTCGAACTACTTTTCACATGTGGTGCACTTACAGTAAAAGCAGTGCCTACTTCAACCCACCATGATTATCATATGGCCTGTACCAAGAGTACTTGGGATAAGCAAATATAATAATAATAATCTCCCTAATTCACACTAGTGCCACCTGTGTTATTTTGTACCCATAGAAAGTCATCTTGCCCAAAAGTTTGTACGGTCGTCTTCTTATAAAAGAAGTTCTTGTCTCCAACTTGTGTTTCTTCCAGTGTCAGTTACTTGGTGAGTACATCCATACTGGAGAATCTGATTTCACTTGTATTTCTTTATCTACAATAGGTGTATTTAACAACTGCTACTTTCCATGGCAGCTTCTACACTCTAACAGAGAACTAGCACTTTAAAGTAACCATCTTCTAACAACCAATCAGGGAAATCAGGAGGAGAGTTACATGTTACATACTCATTCATCCCTGCCTGTGAATTCCACGGATTTCAACAAATTACAAAAAAAAAGACACAAGATGCTCTTTAATTTCAAAATACCTTCACTAAGGTGTGTGCTGCAACCTACCTTATGATACTTACAATAAAGAATAATATATGTGAAGGTACTAAATGATAAATTTTACCACAGCATGTTTTTTAAAAAATATATATATGTGAAGGTTATCCATATATCTTTTTTCTTATCTCCACTCAATCAACACTAAGGTATCAAGCTTGTAAAAGCTTGAGACTTTTGATGGTGTCTGGAGGGGAAGAGTAGAGCTCATCAATGGATGAGTCAATATCCACATATTAAAGTGTTCAACACAGGATTCGATCCCGGTTCATTGCTGTTGGGAATCGAAGGTTTTTAAAACCACTCCTCTACTGACTTCTATGCATAAGATGCTGCAACTATTTTTATTTACTTGATTAAAGAAGTTTTTGTGCAAGCTTTTCTTCAGCAAATTAAATATCTACTGAAGAAGGACATGTCTGAAAGCTTCTTTAATAAAGTAAAATAAAAAGAGTTGCAACATCTTATATCTTTTTTTTTTGTAATTTTGTCATTTCTGAAAGGCTGAGAAGTAAACTTAAACCTAGTATAATATCACCACATGGTAGCTTCAAGAAATCTGATGAAAAAAAAAATATTTAGTAAAAAAAAAAAAATTTTTTTTCTAACATGTTTATATAATTATGAAAAAGGCATCTCCTTATCGTGCAACTGAATCTATCGTGCAACTTTTTCACATGTTTATACAAGTCTAGTAATAATAATAATCAAAAGACAAATGCACAATTCTTGTTACCCTACACACATAAAAATAAAATAAATAAAAAAAATAAAAGAGTAAAATAAATAAACTAACTAAAAAAAAATCTATATATATGGCATATAAAAATGTACATCTATCATAAAAAGCAAGACAAAATGAATAGGATTATGGAAAGATTTAAAAAAAAAAAAAAGTATACAAGTTGAGACTAGAAATAATAAAAATAAAAAATACTGACAAGTTAAGAACATGTTTTCTCTAAAAAAAAATCCTTATCAAGACAATGCTAGAAAATTTTAAACTAAGATGGGAGAAATACCATAAAGGCATTTTTCCAAGACTTGCGTTAATGTTTGAATTTAGTTAAGGCTTTCTTCCAATACTTGTATATTTAGTGTTTCAATTTAGTATGGCTTTCTTCGCACTAAACCCTTCTTCCAAGTGGCTACTTACCACTATAAGTATAAAAACACACAAACAGTATTACTTAATACTGTTCACAACACAAATGCTAATTTTATACCAGAGTTCAAGTAGGTACACATTTTCCATGGACCCATTAAAACACAATAGCCAAATTTTGACTTCTTTTAAGGACAACATTTTAAATACTTTCAAAATATTGAGAAGTATACAACCTTTTTAATAAGTGAATTTATATATTTGGCTTGAGGGTGGGGGGGGGGGGGGGGGGGGGGGGAGTGTTAAAACATTTTTAACATCCCAAATCTAAATAAATGAACCTTTACACAAAAGGTGTTATTTTTTAATATAGGACACCATGAATAAAGGCACCCGTATTTCATCCTAAAAACATAGTAACATAAAAAATAAAAAAAACACACAAGAGCTAAAGCTCTATAGGTTTGATAGGCACCAATATGATGCATAATACAATAGGTATTACCATATTTACAAACCACACACTTAAAGGAAATATACTCAGAACAATATCCAAGTATATAAATGAGTTTTACCTTTTCCAAAACACTTTTTACCTAAAGTGGATTGGAGTTGTTTCCAACCGCGGTTAGAGCATTTGCCCTTTCTTCAGTCCTTCCTTCCTTTGGCATGGAGACATCAGTGTGATGCAAGATTTGTTGATTGTCAACAAAATGTATTCCGTTTGCACGGAACCATTAAAAAAAAAAAAATAGAAGCCAACAACATATTTAGTGTAAATAAAAAGGTTTTTAATATTGAGGAATTGTGTTTTTCACATTACATTATCAATGCTTTTTTTTTTGTCATTTTTTTGTTTTAAATATATAGCAAATAATTATTTTTATACATGAGATATACTAGATGGAAAGAACAAAAAAAAAAAAAGTATCAGGCTTTGTTTTTTAAGTCTCTAATCAAAAGAACAAAAAAAAGGGGGGAGGGGAAGTAAATAGGACTATGATGGAAGTGGAAAAAATGGAAGCTAAAAAATATAAAACAAATGATTGTAGAGGGGGAATATGTGTGAGTGATCTTAATATTCATAAGGATGGAAAGCCATGCCGCCTCTCATGGGCCTAGCTTTACCATAAGAACTTGGTTCTTGGTTATAATTGCCCATTCTGGGTTGTTTATCTCCACCATAATTACCTCCAGGTCGGTTAGCTCCGCCATTGCCATAGTTTGGGCGTCCACCGCCATAGTTTCCAGGCCCGCTTCCATAGTTATTGCCGCGCTCGTAGTTGGAATCATTTCCATAACCGCCGGGTCTTCCTCCTCCGTAGTTGGGGGCATCTCCATAATTGCCGTCATTGTAGCCTCCCCCGCTGGGACGATAACTAGGTTGTTCATTGTAACCTCCTTCATTGTAACCTTGAGGTCCTCCGTAGTTGCCTTGTCCACCTTCATTGTAAGGTGGTCTACCTTGGTAGTTCCCAGGTCCACCGCCGTAGTTGGGCCCTGGACCGCCATAGTTTGGTCCTGGACCCCCATAGTTGGATGGCCCTCCATAATTAGGCCTAGGTGGTCTATAGCCGCCTGGACCACCCATTCTATTTCCATAGCCAGGGCCACCGCCAGGGCCACCGTATCTTGGAGGTGGATAGTCATTGTATCCACCTGGCCCTCTAGGTCCACCACGACCCCAACCTGGTGGGCCATTGTTCATTGGAAAACGGTTCATTGGACCGTTGCCTCTTCCATAATAGCCACCTCTTCCCAAATCAATTCTGCCTCCTTTACCAGGAACATAATAATATTTTTGTTTCTTTCTTGGCTTCTGCTTTTTCACCAATTCTGCTTTTTGTACAGTGCATGTGGAAGATTCAATTGTATGGGTAGTTTCCTTTGCTGCTTCGGCAGCCATTGCTTCATTTTCATAAGTAATGGTGATATTTTCACCCTCACCAGTTGGAATTAGAATGGCTTCAATTTTACCATATTTTTCAAAATATGCTTTGATTTGTTCCTCCTTAATATTTTTATCAAGTCCAATAACGCATATTTTTTTAAGAGATGGCTTCATAAGTGCCTGTTTCACGGTTACTTCTTTATCTTTAATCTTGTGTGGCAGAGATTTAAGTATTTCTTCAACGGATGAATGCTCGGTGAAAGAGATGAATCCAAATCGTAAGATTTTGCTTTTCTTTCCACTACTCTTGACGTCAACATTTGTAACCTCGCCATATTTTGCAAAATATTGCTTCAAGTCATCTGAAGTTGTCTTAGAATCAATGTCTCCTATAAAAATCTTTTTTTCTTCGAAATCCTTCCTCTCGCCGGCAACAATAGCGTGACCTAGCTTAGGCTTAGCTTCGGTGGTGTCCATTTGACATTCTTCAGTTTGGCCATTTTGTTCGACTTTTTCAGCGTTCTTCTCAACCTCACAATTATCGCCGGTTGGTTGGGAACTCGTATCCGTCATTATGAATTAAATTGTATCGTAAATATAAATATAAAAATGAAATTCAAAGTTAAGAAAAATGTCGGTACAACTTTTTCAACAGGATTATGCAGCGTAACCAAATTCTTGAAAATAAGTTTCACAGATTATTCTAAATTATTATTATTATTTTTTTTTTTTAAATAAAAGAATAAATAAATTTAAAAAAGAACGGACTTGAAATATAAAATTTATTTGAATTCAATTATAAATTTTATATTCAATCATCACTGGAAAATAAACATTTTATTTTTTAATCTATTTTTTTTTTTTTAAGTAATAAAAGAAATAGGTGTGAAGTTTTGTGTAACATTTTAAAATATGTATTTTCAAATAATTTTGTTTAGATATTAAATTTAATTTGTGATTTTCCTTTGTTGTCTCTCTCTCTCTCTCTCAGCGTGCGCGAGTTCCAAGTTTTTCAGTTGGCGATTAAGAGGGTGGATATTTTCAAGGGTATTCACAATTGGCCCATTTAGCTTGAGACTGAGGGTGATCAGGCTATCAACGAGTGAATGTTCAAAAATGGCGGCGATGATGCAAATCCTTCTCAGAAAAATTTGAATTGGGCTAAAATTTTAACAGTGAATTATATAGTTATATATTTTTTCAATTAATAAAAAAATAGTTATATATAATTATAGCTCTGACATATTGGATGATTTTGGTTATATAGGTTTTTAACTTTTAATTAGACATTTTAAATTTATATTTAGACATTTTTCATTTTAATTTAGACACTTTCATTTTTAATTAGACATTTTCAAATTTAATTTAGACATTTTCAATTTTAATTTAGACAATTTTAATTTATATTTAGACACTTTCATTTTTATTTAAACATCTTCATTTTTAATTTAGATATTTTTCATTTCAATTTAGACATTTTTCATTTTAATTTAAACACATGGACTTTTCTATAAAAAGTCTGATAAAAAAAGAATAGATATAGAGGAAAACCTGCAATGAGATGGCTAAAAAGGGTCAAGAAAGCCACTGGAAGGTCACTAGATGATGGTCACTAACAGATAAAATTGAAGACATTTTTTTTCCATTTAGTCACTAAAAGTCAAACGCGTCTTGAAAGACGCCAACAAAAGATTATGAAAAATAATATCAATATATTATTTGATATATTGTTTTAAAGTTCATTAGTCATATATAGTGATAGAGAGAGAGAAAATGAGGTAACCCTGGTACCTGGAGCGTGAATCGCCAACTACCCAGACTGTACTGCAGTCTAGAAGAAATATCTCGTCATGGGTAGGGCAGTTTGCTGCGAACCATTGACCAAGAAATTGCAAGCCTGCAGGAAGTAGAGAAAGGGTAGTAGGGATAAGTCTTGTACTCTGAGAAGTAGGGCTGTTTGAAGCCTGTGTAAAAGCTGGTCAGAAGAAGGGGAGGTAGTTTACAGTTTGTGGTTCTTATTGGCAGTGAGGACATGTTGCAAGAACGTGACCTGTGACCAGTAAAGATGGTAGTGATGGCCATTCCAAGAGGATCTTGGACAGGAATGACCTAAGGCGGATAGGAGTATATGCATGAGAATCTTTTGAGTCCTCTGTTTGGGTATTCTTTGAGTAGACTATGGTCTAGGCCTCCATTTAAGATGAGTTGACATTGCTGCAGGCTAGGATTTGGGGAAGGATAGAGTAGAAATGAACCACATTAGAGGCTGCTGCAATCCTTTCAGACTGGTCAGCCAGTTTATTGTCTGTAACTCTGCTGTGGCCCAGGACACAACAAAGGCTTATCTGCGGTGCTTGGTCTAGCTACAGAATATATATCCGCAATTAGAGATGATTGGGCTGGACCAGGAGTACATGTAACAGCCACTGCAGATCTGCAGTCAGGCGAAATAGTAACTCCTGTGTTGGCTGACATACTTTCCGCGAGGCGAATTGCCCAAAGAATGGCAAGTAGTTAGGCTTGGAAACTGAGCTCTCAGGATAGAATTGGAGGAGTATTGGTTGGTCTTGTAAAGAAAGTATAATTGTGTTACTAACCACTATTTTGGATTTTTAACTATTTGTATGTACATAGTATAACAGGAAAAGGGACATTATCTTTATCCAGGCTGAAGGTAATTGGGAGTAAGAAAGGGGGTATGAAAGAGCAGCTGAACCAGGCCAAATTCGAAATGGCCCTCCTTATCTGTCTTGAGGTAAGTCATTGAGCTTTTATTATGATATAAAGCGAGGTACCAATTAGATAAATGGCTGAAATAGTGTAAGTGCAGGGGACACTTCGCAATATGCGACGCGCGAAGAGGTACTGCAGACTCTAATGCTGTGTCAGATGCCTTCTTTAGAAGAAGCGCGACTGCCCCACAAGGAGACAGGGACCACCAGAGCTTTAAGAAGGCGATTTCCAGCCACAAATTATAGGACAAACTTTTCTAGATGGCTTTAATGTTATGGGGAATTATGCAATGGGTTAAGAGTACAATTTTATAAAGATAGGATACAAATGTTTGTGTTTGATAAAATTCGACCCCAATATGATGATATTCTGGACTGTGGTGATAAGTTGGCCAAGAATCTTTAAACAGGGATCTAGTTTGGGGCGAACTCTCCTCCAATAGAAGATGCAGGCCTGTGTCTTCCTGGGGTTAAGCTGGAAACCATTATCAACACACCTAGCAGTTATCCTATCCAGAAAATCGTTTATAGCTCTGACAGGCATTCGACCAAGAACCTGGATTAGGAGAGTGAATTCTTCATTGGCAAAAGCGGCCAACCAACTTTCCTTGATTTGAAAATGTAGGAATAATTCATGCGAGCGACCACATTTCAAAGGAAGTGACTTAACACAGAGCTTTGAGGTGTTTCCAGTTGGTAGAAGGTTGAGACTTTGAATGACCACGCGGAATAGGAAACTTTGCGCAAGGAAAACCAAAGAGTCTGGAAAAACAAGTGATCAAGGCTATGGATAATAGTCTGATTCCATATGGTATCAAACCCTTTCTGATGTATAGGCTTATTGTAAAAGTCTTCCTCCAGTGTGACTGCTTGCTGTCAATAAACTCTAAGATTTTGGCCAGGGCATCTTCTTCTGAACGCCCATGGACAAAACAGAATTGGCTGTCAGAAAACCTGCTATGCCAATATGCCAGCCATTGGAGTCTGGTCGAGGCGAGAAAAGTGGCTAATTTTGAGACACTTGGAAAAAATAAATTTGTAATTACTGAATGTAATGGGGGTCCACCTAGGACCAGGCATAAAGTGCCAAGCCCATCCTTACCTGGGGTCTTCTTGCTGCCACAAGGATTGATGGCTGGAAGTCTGGTGTCTGGTTGAAGGAAACGCTTTAGGACTGTGCGACTTGTCTTCTCTGGAGTGGAGCCATCATTATGTTGGAGGAGTGGAGCTTCCCTGTGGAGTTTACTGCTCTGTGCTATGAGGCGGCATGTGGCGCTTCACGCAGTGACTGAAACTTCGTTTAAGAAGTTTAGATAATATTTACGCTTGAATTTATGTATTGTTGCTTTAAATCCATTTTGGCATGCCAGGAACGAAATACTGAATTGGACTTTGGGTGCTCTGCGATCAGCGAGGAAGGGATAGGAAAAGTCTTCTTATGCCACCAAGTTCAGGATTCCACCAGGCTTTTGAAGGTCTGGGACTGTTGGACCGTCTCAGCATGGAAAAATCAAAGGCAGCATTCATCCTTCAAGTAAGGAGAAAGACTAAAATGGATTAATCTCTTGGACTTCTCTTGGAGGAGGAAAGCGACTTGATGCAGCGAAGATTCAAAGGAGGTGAATATGTCTCGTTTGCATGAGTATTAAACCAATGTGTTACTGGGTTCATTTGTCACCATATCTGGGAAAAGATAGAAAATGGGAATGTGGTCCTTGAATGCCAACTGACCCACCAAGCATGGTCTGCTAGGGAACTTGAAGCCAAAGTGACACCAATAGAGGAAGAGAGGTGGCCATTAGGTCACGTAAACTGCATTGGTGAACTTAATGCGTGGAAGTCGTTAAATTCCTCTAGATTTTCTCCGCGTGAGTCAAGTTTGGCGTTGATACCCCTGCAAGGGGAGTGAGCATTAGCGTATATGCCAAAGATCAGTGGAAACAGGACCCTACTGTTGATGGATTAAATGTGGGAAAGAAAGTGAAAGCATCCTTTGGCCCATGCTAACATGCTGAGATGACCGAAACAGGACTGGACCCCAGCCAGATAGTAATAGATGTGTTTGATGGATCTTAAGAAGGTTAGGAAGTACTTGAAGATTAAAGTGTGTGCTACTATACCTGAAGGTATATAAGAACCAGGAGTATATAAGTGTTGGGGCACGTTTTTGTAACCATACCCCAACAGAAGGCGTATGTATAATCAAATCAAATGGATACATGGCTTCCCTCCCACATAGACTTACAGACCACCTTTTTGCCCAGAAACCTAGACAATTGATGACACCAGACTTCCATGCCGAAAGCTGATGCCTGGTGAAGAAGACACCAGTGACATCCAGAGACATCCGCGCTGGAAGCTGTTGTTCCATATGTACATATATTCCCCTCACCAAAAATTTAGGTAAAGGTGACCAGAAAAAAATGGAGAAGGAAGATTTCTAAAAGACTAAGCCTTATAAATATCCTTCCCGAAAAAAAGGAAGCATCACATTACAGTCCAGGTAAAAGGGGCCTGGGTTGATTTTTAGCCAAAACGGGGGCGATATATATACCGTCCCGAGAAAAGGGAGGATCGTATTACAGCCCATGTGGAGGAGGCCGGGGGTCTGATGAAATTTTACACTATTGCCGTGGCTGTTTCTCTCTTTAGATTTTTTTTTGTTTTGGTAATACTATATGTTCTATATTGATGGAGAGGCCTGGGGCGTCTGTGAAATCGTATACTGGAGCCGTTGGCCATTTTGATTGGTGTTTCTTTCGGGGAATGAAAATGCCAGCCAATAGAAACTTTGGCGCGGCCAGCGAATGAAAACGGAGAGAGAGAAGAATAAAAGAGGGTTTCTTTGCCAAAAGGCAGATGGAATCTGAGTCGCTCAGTGAGAGGACAGTCTTCAGTCGGGAGACCAGACCTTTCCGGCACTTTCGAGAAAAGGTAAGCCATTTGTCATTATGACTTAGCGCCCCCCCCCCTTTTTTTGTGTAGTAACCAACCTAGATTTCGCATGGGCCCTAAAGGGCTATAAAGTAACTTCAGGTCACCTCTATCTAAATTTTACTATGTAAATAGCATATCTCGTCAGTATAGACATGTTCCCAAATTTTAATTTATTTAAATAAATATCTAGAGAAATTTTCTTGTTTCCTCTCATACATATTTCATTCCTTTTGCTTTATGGTACTACCCCCCACACCTTAATTTCACAAATTGTACTAAATATAGAACTACCGACTCTGTTGGAATAGAGTTGTGTACTCTATCTTTGCTGTGATATATTGACACAGCGACAATTGCAAATTACGACTTTATTAGGGCTACTTTGAGGGTATCTATCTGTCAGGTTTTAGTAATGTTTGTACTTTTATGTGTTTCAGTGCGTTATTCCATCATATTTACCATTATACCATATTTTCTGATTCCTCGGGCTATTGTTACGCTGTTAGGAGGGTACGGCATGATGCAAACAGATTTGTATGTTTGACTATTGTTTGTGTTATTTGGGCTATAAAAATGCCTTAATATGAATCTATTTACAGTTGATCTGTAGAAATTATAGAGATCTGTTGCTGTAATTTTCCTCTATGAAATAGTTCCCAGCGTCTTCAGTGGGTTGCTAAACCTCCAGAAGGAGTCTTTTATAGATTGCCCAATTTAATAACGATTTCATGGGTTGTCTGATGAAATTGTATACTAGTGTCGTGGCTGTTTCCATCTTTAGACCTTTGTTCTGACAATATTATATGCTCGATCCCTGCTTTAACTCAACTCTTAATCAATTACAGAGTTTTCCCCCCCTTTTTTTTTACTTTATTTATCCTGTTTGCACAAATTGCATTACATGTGATGATGTAAAGACATATGTCGATAGTGCATCATTGACAGCTGTGCTTCTATTATACAACATTAAGGTCTTGCTGCGGGTTATATACATGGGGTTGTTGGCCTAAATTGCTATATATATATATACTTAAGTAAGGAAACTTTAATAAGTCACATCGTGTATCCTCCCTTTTCATCTATCCAAACCGGGAACGCAACATAAGTAATAGTAAAAATACCTTATATTTTCTAAAAATATACTTATAATAATATAAATTTGAGTTACTTTTTTGAATTTGAAATATTTCATATAAAACTAATTTATTTAAGAATAATTTTTTTTTTGGAAATATAAAAATCGTATATAAATGAAATTTATATATTTTTATATATAAAATAATTTTGATTAGTAAAAGAAACTTAATTCTTAAATTAATTATTTTATTACTATCACCTATATTTTTACTCCCTTTGACCTTTAATAATCGCAGATGTTATTGTGCTTTTTTTATTTTATTTTGTTACTATAACACTGCCTTTCTGTCATCTGTAGGCGGTAATGAAAATAGTACCTTTTAATTTATTTTTATAAGAAAATTAACTAAATCATCGGTTTAATACTTTAAAAATTGCATCTTTTCAACATTATAATTTTTAGATATGGAAGAATATGAAAGAATTTTGCTTGTTAAGCAAGAAGTGTTTGTTTATAAACTTCCACCTCGTACCACAACCAGAGGATATCGGTAAATATTGTTTTAGGTCAAGATTATTTCTTCCCCCCTTTTTATATTAATATTAGAATAGCTATAATAAAAAGGAATATTATTAATATAAGTGTGTAATATATAGTTTCTAATTTATATTGAAAAAAAAATATTTTTAAAATTATTTTGATAAAATTAATTTTATAAGAAAAAAAAAAAATAAATTGCTTTAAAATGGTGGATCTTTAATTAAAAATAATATCCATAGCATATCAACATATAGCCAATTTTAAATAACCAGGTTTTGCTATAGAAGTGTAAATATATAAATTTGAATCTTTTTATTTATTTATGAAAGCGACATTATTAGTTTACATGCAGAAAATGTTATGTGAATATCAATTCAACATTTATTATTACTTTTAAAATTATGTGGTGCAAAAGAATTTTTTAAAACCAAATCATAAAACATTGGGATATTGTAAGTTGAGCTATTATGCTATCCGAATTCTTTGGTCAAATCTGAAATTATATCTCCAATTAAAAGCATGTTGTAAAAAAAAAAAAAGTCATTGGGTATGACTTTCACATCACTTTTAAAGATAACAAAGAATCAACATTTTGGAGTTGAATATTAATATTTTTTATATATTTAAAAATTAAAATAACCAAAACTAACCAAATTTAACCTATCTTAAAGTAACCTAGCATATTGGTTAACTTGACATTGGATATTCTAAATTTTTCTGAGATATTCAAAAATTTTAATGATTTTATATAATATATAATATAAAATTTTAATGATTAAATATTAAGGAATATTAGTAAAATTAATACAGTAATAAAACCCTGCTAAAATGAAGCTGGGATATAGTGAACTTTCCCATATAACGAACCTAAAATGATATTTTATTTTATAATACAATGAACTATGGCAATGATAAGGCACAATTTGGATTATTACTATATATAGTCACGACCGTCTTTCCTCATCGGCCTCTGTCACGGATGCGCGCGCATCTACCAAAAAAAAAAAAACTCCCTCGAGCCGGATTTGAACCAGCGACCTAAGGATCACCACTTAATTACATCTACAGTCCTCCGCTCTGCCAACTGAGCTATCGAGGGATACAAACCGACGAATAAGTTTACCTTATAAAGTCAACTAATCCTATTTCTACACAAAATGTAATCATACCTAACTAATAAATTAAGATTTTGAACAAATACTTATATCATTTCTCACATATTAATATAGATATATTTATATTTTGAAAATAGAACAATCCAAATTTAAAATCATTAGATTAAAAAAAAAAGGCAAATATTGGCAAATACATCTCTTATTCAATTCAATATATATGCCTTTTTATTATTCTATATACAGTTACAAGCGTCATTCCTCATCGGCCTCTGTCACCGTTTGCCCTTTTTTTTTTTTGGAATGGAGCCCTCCTATTGGTTGGCTACGGTCATGCCACCTTTGCCCCCCCCCCCCCATCATGCCACCCCCACTCGCTCTTTCGTTTTTGTAACTATTGGTTTGGAGCGTGTCGCTCTTTAAATAAATGCATATATTAGTTAATAACTAAATGGAATCCTCTCTTTCCTTTTCCCAGTATGAGACGCCTACGGAAGCCAACAGTACATAGACAGATAAAGCACATAGGCTATAGTTATTAACTAATATATGCATTTATTAAAGGCGCCAAATTTATAATTGTAACAAATAGTATTTGAATAAAAACATTCAATCGGGTAAAACACTGGCGTTGCCCCGGTCATTCGGCTAGTAGATTATAAACACAAGGTAATAAGATCAAATCCAAATAAATAAATAGTGTATAAATAAAAATACACAATTTATTTATTTGGATTTGGTCTATTACCTTGTGTTTAATGAACTATGGCTATAAAGAAACATGGCTATAGTGAACCAAAGATTCAATCCTATTGGGGCTCGCTATAGAGGGTAAACCCCTGTATAAAACTTATGCATTCTACTTCACCCAGTGTTTGCCGGTCCCACGCCTGGATGAAAAAGGAGGAAGAAGCAGTAACAAGCTTTCTAAAAAAGCCTGAATTCAGCTGGCCCGGCTAATAGTACCCTGTAAGGGCTCCTGATCCAGGGATACAGGACTCCATGTTAGGAGCAGCTGCACATGGTGTCTGTTTCTTATGTCAGAGGCAGCCATTTCTTTTGGAGCTAAGTTGGCCTGCTACTGAGTAGTGCTCCCAGTCTTAATGACAAAGGCAGATTCATTCTACTTCACCTAATCATGAGTCTCAAGCTTTACAAGCTTGATACCCTAATAAGATTGAGTGGAGATAAGAAAGAGAAGAAGAAGAAGAGATGTCGAATCTCCTTTGATGATTTCTACTCATCACACCAGCAGACACCATCTCAAGCTCTACAGACTTGATACCCTAATTTGATTGTTGAGTTAAGAGTTGAGATAAGAGAGAAGAAGAGATGTCACTCGAATCTCCTTTGATGATCTATACTCATCTCCAGCAAACACCATCAACAAGATCTACAGGCTTGATACTTTTATATGACTGAGTGGAGATAAGAAAAAAGAAAGCTAATAAGTTTGCAGCGAGTAACACAGCAACTAATCTTTTGTTTTTATTTTCTTAGCCCAGTTCCTAACAACTTCATGTGATGTCTCCATTCATGTTTGCCGTTGATTCAAAGAAGCACCTACCTGCTGTCTGACATATGAAGTTGTTCCTAACATGGAGACACCCAACACATGGATGCTGTGGTTGAGCAGTGATTACTCTTTATAATGATGGCATATAATTTTGTCATTTACACCCTTTGATATCTGCATTGAGTTTTTAGGGTATTTAGTGAATCCACTACATTACTGTTGATGACTGTTGGTATTGGACTCCTTATCAGGTATTATCAGCTAATCACCTTATCTGATGGCCGTTGTCCTATCCAACACCTGGGGCCTCTGACTGGTAGTCTCCCTCATGTACTCTGTCTTCTTCTTCTTTCTTATCTTCACTCAATCATATTAGGGTATCAAGTTTGTAGAGCTTGTTGATGGTGTCTGCTGAGTAGAGCTCATCAATGGATGAGTCAATACAGTCAATAATGTGTTTTGGGGATCTACTATCTTGTTTTACCTAGGATAACTCTGGTACAGTAGAACCTCCCTGTAAAAAAAAAAACCTTAATTGCAGAGCCGAAATTACTTTTATGAAGAGAAGTGTCCTCTTACCCGGAGAGTTGCTAAATAGTAAAAAAAAAAAAGTTTGTTTGGGCAATGAAAACTGTCCTTTATATAGAGGTTTGATAAGACACAATTTGGATTATAGATTATATAAACACAAGGTAATAAGACCAAATAAATAAATACTGTGTGACGTTTAGGTAACAGTGTTGTTACCGAAACGTCACACAGTATTTATTTATTTGGATTTGGTCTAATTGCCTTGTGTTTATATAATCTATAATCCAAATTGTGTCTTATCACAAACCTCTATTTTATAGTATTTATAGTATTTATTTATTTGGATTTGGTCTAATTGCCTTGTGTTTATAGAGAGGTGTTCTCTAGTGTGAGTGTCCTCTCATGGAGGTTCTATTGTACCACCAACACACAGTTTACCTATTTGGTTTCATCTTATCCTAAAGTTTTCTTACCTAGGTCCCCAAATTGAGCTTTTCATAATGACACTAAAACAAGGTAATAAGACCAAATCCAAATAAATAAATAGTGTGTGACGTTTCGGTAACAACGCTGTTATTTATTTGGATTTGGTCTTATTACCTTATTTTATAATCTATAATCCAAATTGTGCTTTATCATAATGACACTCTTTTCTCTCAGATGCTGAGCTCATGGGATAGTTGTAACAGGAATATGGATTGTCTTCATCATCACAATAATCTGGTACTCCTAAAGAAGGAAGGATCAAATCCTCCAAAAAATATAATAGAAAAGCTGAGACAATGGAACTTAATGGAGATCGTTTAAAAGACTTGAGGAATAAGCAACAACATCTGGTAGTGCAGCCATCTCTAATATGGAGGTAGTTTCTCATGGAGCGTCATTTTATACCCTGTTCTGCACACTTCTAATTCCAGGCTATTCTATTAGATTATCAAACACCTTACTTATCATGTCTGCTCCTCTATTCTTTAAAGATATGTATCCCTTCAGTATGGTCATTAGACTCAATCTTCCAATGAGACACAATGAATACATGTCTTGAAAAACTTCCATTACCTTACGATTATTTCATTTACAAGATTCTCCATTAAATATTCTCCAAATTTCTTTGTTACTCTCTGTCCTTTTGACCTTCAAAAATCTTCTAACATACTTGATGTCAAAAAAAAAAAAGTTCATTTTCCGCTCCACTTCATAGGTCTATTGTCCAAGCCTCGTATCCTTACATAAAAACTGAACGAACCATCCATTTAAGGATCTTTTTCTTTCAGTTCAAAATAGTTTTCCCGAGCTTACTAAATGTTCAATGGAATTACAACCTATACAGTTAAACTTCTAAAAGAGAGAGAATACTCCCTTTAGAGGATACCTCTCTACAAAGGACCATTTTCATTGCAAAAAATTACCATTATTTAAACACAAGGTAATAAGACCAAATCCAAATAAATAAATAGTGTGTGACGTTTCAGCGTTGTTACCATCTTCAGACAAAAGTACTGAATGAGAATTGATAAGGCACAATTTGGATTATAGATTATAAACACAAGGTAATAAGACCAAATCCAAAATAAAAACATGCTGTGGTAAAATTTCTCATTCAGTACTTTTGTCTGAAGATGGTAACAACGCTGTTACCGAAACGTCACACACTATTTATTTATTTGGATTTGGTCTTTTTACCTTGTGTACTGAAAGAGAAATTTTACCACAGGCATGGTATTTCAGTACTTTTGTCTGAAGATGGTAACAACGCTGTTACCGAAACGTCACACCCTATTTATTTATTTGGATTTGGTCTTTTTACCTTGTGTTTACCTTGTGTACTGAATGAGAAAATTTACCACAGGCATGGTATTTCAGTACTTTTGTCTGAAGATGGTAACAACACTGTTACCGAAACATCACACACCATTTATTTATTTGGATTTGGTCTTATTACCTTGTGTTTATAATCTATAATCCAAATTGTGCCTTATCATTACCATTATTTACTAATTAACAACTCTCCAGTAAGAGGAAACCTCTCCATAAAGGACATTTTGACTCTGAAACTAAGTGTTATCTTTTACAAAGAGGTTCTACTGTGAATACAAATTGTAACTTATCAATTTTTAAAAATGGATCAATTATAAAAAAGAACACACACAAGGTATAATTTGTTGATTTTTAAAAAGGAAATACAAGAAGACCAAATCCTGACACCAAAATATCCCATATAATTTAATGGTGGATTGGTTCTTTATGCAATTCTCAACCTGCAACCCCATAACACATTATTGACTGTATTGACTCATCCATTGATGAGCTCTACTCTTCCCCAACAGACATCATCATAAGTCTCAAACTTGACAAGCTTGATACCCTAATATGATGTGGGTGGAGATAAGAAAGATGAAAATAGGACAGATTAACAAAAAAAAAAAAGACTTAAGAAATTATTCTTTTCACATGAGCTTTAAATTAAAAAATAAAATTGAGGACAAAGGAATTATGTTCAATTATGTTTCAGTTTTTTTTTTCTTCCTTCCTTTATTGAATAGGTTATTTAATAGAATCGAGGCTCTTGTTTGAAATTTGAAAAGGAGCAAGACCATTTTTTTTTTTTTAATAATGAGAAAAATACAAGAAAATAAGATCTAATCCAAATAATTTAATAGTGTGTGATGTTTCGACAACAGCATTGTCACCATAATGTTGCCGAAACGTGACACACTATTATATTATTTAGATTAGGTCTTATTTTCTTGTATTATAATCTATAATCCAAATTGTGCTTTATCAATGAAGGAAAAAATACCTCTCTCATTAAAAATAGAAACAACAACATAGAGGGGACACTATAGTGTCCTTAGCTTGGTTGAGGAAAAAAAAGGTTGGCGGAGGGAACGGATGTTGGCACTGACCCTGGTCTGAGTCATTGCAGAGGCTAGATTGGCGCAGCATTGAATTTTGGCTCTTATTTTGTGAATGGAAGAAAGTTTTTTTTTTTTTGCTTATCCCTAGTACACGTGGTACAGGCCATGATAATCATGGTGGGTAGTTAGCGACTGCTTTTTACTGTAAGCGCACCACATGTCTACACATGTGAAAAGCAGTTCGACTTTGCACTTACAAATGTGCCAGAGCCCTGTTTGGTTACTTGCACTTGCTGGTGGGGTTGGACTTTTGCAAGAATTGGGGCCATTGGAGCATTTTTTTTTTTAAACAGAAAAAAGTGTCCATTGCGAGAATCGAACCCGGGTCGTAGTGGTTGAAAACCAAACAGTTTAACCAGCCTTCCACCGACCCCCGGAGTGTCTTAAAAGTGTCATTTAAATAAATGCTGCTGAAATTTTGATAAGACAGGATTGTGGTGAACAGGGCTAGTGACTGGAAGCTGGATCAACCTGCATGGACGGGGCGACTCCGGCTCGTGGCCAAGGGCAAGGATTGCATCCTCAAGCTGGAGGACAAGGTCTCAGGTGAGCTTGTTATAGACCCTGCTACCAGTCATGTTCTACATCCTTCTAGCTCTGGCCACACATTTCTACACCTTCTAGCTCTGGCAATTTATGTTCTACATCCTTCTAGCTCTGGCCAGTCATGTTCTACACCTTCTAGCTCTGGCCAGTCATGTTCTAGGTCCTTCTAGCTCTGGCCAGTCATGTTCTACACCTTCTAGCTCTGGCCAGTCATGTTCTACAGCTTCTAGCTCTGGCCAGTCATGTTCTACATCCTTCTAGCTCTGGCCAGTCATGTTCTACATCCTTCTAGCTCTGGCCACACATGTTCTACACCTTCTAGCTCTGGCCACACATGTTCTAGCTCTGGCCAGTCATGTTCTACATCCTTCTAGCTCTGGCCACACATTTCTACACCTTCTAGCTCTGGACACACATGTTCTAGCTCTGGCCAGTCATGTTCTACATCCTTCTAGCTCTGGCCACACATTTTCTACACCTTCTAGCTCTGGCCACACATGTTCTAGCTCTGGCCAGTCATTTTCTACATCCTTCTAGCTCTGGCCAGTCATGTTCTACATCCTTCTAGCTCTGGCCAGTCAAGTTCTACACCTTCTAGCTCTGGCCAGTCATGTTCTACACCTTCTAGCTCTGGCCAGTCATGTTCTACACCTTCTAGCTCTGGCCAGTCATGTTCTACACCTTCTAGCTCTGGCCAGTCATGTTCTACACCTTCTAGCACTGGCCAGTCATGTTCTACACCTTCTAGCTCTGGCCAGTCATGTTTTACATCATTCTAGCTCTGGCCAGTCATGTTCTACACCTTCTAGCTCTGGCCAGTCATGTTCTACACCTTCTAGCTCTGGCCAGTCATGTTCTACACCTTCTAGCTTTGGCCAGTCATGTACTACACCTTCTAGCTCTGGCCAGTCATGTTCTAAATCCTTTTAGCACTGGCCAGTCATGTTCTAGACCTTCTAGCTCTGGCCAGTCATGTTCTACACCTTCTAGCTCTGGCCAGTCATGTTCTGGGCCCTTCTAACTCTGGCCAGTCATGTTCTACACCTTCTAGCTCTGGCCAGTCATGTTCTACACCTTCTAGCTCTGGCCAGTCATGTTCTACACCTTCTAGCTCTGGCCAGTCATGTACTACACCTTCTAGCTCTGGCCAGTCATGTTCTAAATCCTTCTAGCTCTGGCCAGTCATGTTTTACATCCTTCAAGCTCTGGCCAGTCATGTTCTACACCTTCTAGCTCTGGCCAGTCATGTACTACACCTTCTAGCTCTGGCCAGTCATGTTCTAAATCCTTCTAGCACTGGCCAGTCATGTTCTAAATCCTTCTAACACTGGCCAGTCATGTTCTACACCTTCTAGCTCTGGCCAGTCATGTTCTACACCTTCTAGCTCTGGCCAGTCATGTACTACACCTTCTAGCTCTGGCCAGTCATGTTCTAAATCCTTCTAGCTCTGGCCAGTCATGTTCTACACCTTCTAGCTCTCTGGCCAGTAATGTTCTAAATCCTTCTAGCACTGGCCAGTCATGTTTTACTTCCGTCAAGCTCTGGCCAGTCATGTTCTACACCTTCTAGCTCTGGCCAGTCATGTTCTACACCTTCTAGCTCTGGCCAGTCATGTGCTACACCTTCTAGCTCTGGCCAGTCATGTTCTAAATCCTTCTAGCACTGGCCAGTCATGTTCTACACCATCTAGCACTGGCCAGTCATTTTCTACACCTTCTAGCTCTGGCCAGTCATGTTCTACACCTTCTATCTCTGGCCAGTCATGTTCTGGGCCCTTCTAGCTCTGGCCAGTCATGTTTTAGGCCCTTCTACCTCTGGCCAGTCATGTTCTAGGCCCTTCAAGCTCTGGCCAGTCATGTTTTAGACCCTTTTAGTTCGGGCCATTCATGTTCTAGACCCTTGTAGCTCTGGGGCAGTTAACTTCTTCAGAAAACTTCACTTGATGAATCTACAATAGGACCTCACTATGACAGCCTCTTTTTTTATAACACAGTAATATCATAATTATAATTTTTAAAGTCTCAGTCCCATATTGTAAAACTGTGGTTATAACTAGATAAAAGCTGGTTCCCAAGTGATGTTGCTATAGTCGGGTTCAGAGCTGTATATAACCCCCTATATAAGCAACTAAATCAGCTAGTTCCCAGGAATACCAAGAAAACCAGAGCAATGGAGAAATACATCAAAATCATGGGAAAATTAAACTCTCTGTAAAAATAACCCTCATATTTTATGGAATCAACATGGCTCAAAATGAAGGTCCAAATGAGTGTCTCCCCAAATATAAGTATAAAAATAAATACAGTAGAACCTCCATGAGAGGACACTCGCTCTAGAGAACACCTCTCTACAAAGGACAGTTTTCATTTGCAAAATTACCATTTTTACAATTTAGCAACCCTCCAGTAAGAGGACACCTCTCTAAAAAGGACAGTTTTTATTTGCAAAATTACCATTTTTACAATTTAGCAACTCTCCAGTAAGAGGACTCCTCTCTACAAAGGACAGTTTTCATTTTGAAAAATTACCATTTTTACAATTTGGTAACTCTCCAGTAAGAGGACACCTCTCTACAAAGGACAGTTTTCATTTGCAAAATTACCATTTTTACAATTTAGCAACTCTCCAGTAAGAGGACTCCTCTCTACAAAGGACAGTTTTCATTTTGAAAAATTACCATTTTTACAATTTGGTAACTCTCCAGTAAGAGGACACCTCTCTACAAAGGACAGTTTTCATTTGCAAAATTACCATTTTTACAATTAAACAACTCTCCAGTAAGAGGACTCCTCTCTACAAAGGACAGTTTTCATTTGCAAAATTACCATTTTTACAATTTAGCAACTCTCCAGTAAGAGGACACCTCTCTAAAAATGACAGTTTTCATTTGCAAAATTACCATTTTTACAATTTAGCAACTCTCTAGTAAAAGGACTCCTCTCTACAAAGGACAGTTTTCATTTGAAAAATTACCATTTTTACAATTTAGCAACTCTCTAGTAAGAGGACACCTCTCTAAAAAGGACAGTTTTCATTTGCAAAATTACCCATTTTTCAATTAGCAACCCTCCTGTAAGAGGACACCTCTCAAAAAAGGACAGTTTTCATTTGCAAAATTGCCATTTTTACAATTTAGCAACTCTTCAGTAAGAGGACACCTCTATAAAAAGGACAGTTTTCATTTGCAAAATTACCATTTTTACAATTTACCAACTCTCCATTAAGAGGACACCTCTCTAAAAAGGACAGTTTTCATTTGCAAAATTACCCATTTTTCAATTAGCAACCCTCCTGTAAGAGGACACCTCTCTAAAAAGGACAGTTTTCATTTGCAAAATTACCATTTTTACAATTTAGCAACTCTCCAGTAAGAGGACTCCTCTCTACAAAGGACAGTTTTCATTTGCAAAATTACCATTTTTACAATTTAGCAACTCTCTAGTAAGAGGACACCTCTCTAAAAAGGACAGTTTTCATTTGCAAAATTACCCATTTTTCAATTAGCAACCCTCCTGTAAGAGGACACCTCTCAAAAAAGGACAGTTTTCATTTGCAAAATTGCCATTTTTACAATTTAGCAACTCTTCAGTAAGAGGACACCTCTATAAAAAGGACAGTTTTCATTTGCAAAATTACCATTTTTACAATTTACCAACTCTCCATTAAGAGGACACCTCTCTAAAAAGGACAGTTTTCATTTGCAAAATTACCCATTTTTCAATTAGCAACCCTCCTGTAAGAGGACACCTCTCAAAAAAGGACAGTTTTCATTTGCAAAATTGCCATTTTTACAATTTAGCAACTCTCCAGTAAGAGGACTCCTCTCTACAAAGGACAGTTTTCATTTGCAAAATTACCATTTTTACAATTTAGCAACCCTCCAGTAAGAGGACACCTCTCTAAAAAGGACAGTTTTCATTTGCAAAATTACCATTTTTACAATTTAGCAACTCTCCAGTAAGAGGACACCTCTCTAAAAAGGACAGTTTTCATTTGCAAAATTACCCATTTTACAATTTAGCAACCCTCCAGTAAGAGGACTCCTCTCTACAAAGGACAGTTTTCATTTGCAAAATTACCATTTTTACAATTTAGCAACCCTCCAGTAAGAGGACACCTCTCTAAAAAGGACAGTTTTCATTTGCAAAATTACCATTTTTACAATTTAGCAACTCTCCAGTAAGAGGACTCCTCTCTACAAAGGACAGTTTTCATTTGCAAAATTACCATTTTTACAATTTAGCAACCCTCCAGTAAGAGGACTCCTCTACAAAGGACAGTTTTCATTTGCAAAATTACCCATTTTACAATTTAGCAACCCTCCAGTAAGAGGACACCTCTAAAAAGGACAGTTTTCATTTGCAAAATTACCATTTTTACAATTTAGCAACTCTCCAGTAAGAGGACTCCTCTCTACAAAGGACAGTTTTCATTTGCAAAATTACCCATTTTACAATTTAGCAACCCTCCAGTAAGAGGACACCTCTAAAAAGGACAGTTTTCATTTGCAAAATTGCCATTTTTACAATTTAGCAACTCTTCAGTAAGAGGACATCTCTAAAAAGGACAGTTTTCATTTGCAAAATTACCCATTTTTATAATTTAACAACTCTCCAGTAAGAGGACATCTCTCTAAAAGGACAGTTTTCATTTTCAAAATTACCATTTTTTCAATTTAGAAACTCTTCATTAAGTGGACACCTCTACAAAGGACAGTTTTCATTTGCAGAAATACCATTTTTTCAATTTAGCAACCCTCCAGTAAAAGGACATCACTCCCTAAAGAGACACTTAGGCTCTACAATTAGGTGTTGTCCTTTACATGGAGATAGTTCTAAGGTATATAAATACTAGATGAACTGCTGAGGGTCACTAAATGTTACAAATTGACTTAATGCACCCCACATTAATAGATTTTCCTAAATCCTATATATATATATATATTTTTTTTTTTTTTGTAACATTTTCAAGCTCTCTAATAGATACAGTAAAATCATGTCTTAGAAGTCATCTTTCTTAGAAGTCTTCCTCTCTTTAGGAGTCTTTAATTTTAATTGGAACTGTATTGTTTTCCATTAATTCTGTTTTCTTAGGTATCTGACCCTATCTAACACTTTCCCTAAATGTGTTGTTGAATAGCATCTTTTTGAGAATATGTATAGGAAACAATAAGTTTTAGGTATTGTTTTTTGTAACAACCTGACTTGGGAGTACACACACACACACACAAAAGCCTTTATTGTCCCCTATTGTGTAAGGTAATAATCATCTTGTGTTATTTATATAGGTAGTAAGATAGAAATTGAACTGGCTTTACTCTTCGTCTCAAAGTCATTCAATTGTTGACTGGTCCTTACATAATGATGATCTAAAAAAAATTATAGTAAAATATTGCCTTAGATTTGTTTGCTGATATTTTTTAAAGCAATATGTCCTGACTTGGGAGTAAAATCTGCCCTAAGATTTGCTTGGTACCAAATGGAAACACTCCCAAGACATATACAATGAAAATAAGACCTTATTCAAATAATTTAATAGTGTGTGACGTTTCGGTAACAGTGTTGTAACCATCATCAGACAAATGAATAAATTCTAGAGGTAGCATGGCCAGTCGTCTACGGCACTGGTTTAAGGCACCATTCTCTTCGGAGGCGTGGTTACAAAGCATTTATTCTTTTGTCTGATGATGGTAACAATGCTGTTATCAAAACATCACACACTATTAAATTAGTTGGATTTGGTCCTTTTTTCTTGTATCTATAATTCAAATTGTGCTCTATCACTCCCAAGAGGGGTAATGAAGAATCATTTTTTAAAAAAGATGATATTGAAAGAGAAAAAAAAGTCTTCATTTTAAGATTGTTAAAATAATTATTTTTAATAAAATCAATAAACATCTGGAGCTAAGTTTCTTGTATAATTTTATTTCTCCAGCTTTTGGGTGGACATGCCCTTCAACAGGGGGGCAATTAGGAGTATAACTTTCAGCCAGTGTTGGGCATAAAAAAATTATTTTTCAATTAAATTGAAGTGCAATTAACAATTAATTAATTGTTAATTGTAAAAATTAATTAACAATTGATTAATTGTTAATTGTGAAAATTACAATTAATCAATTGTTAATCTTTAATAAATCATTTTAATTAATATTTGCCCAACACTGCTTTCAGCTAACTATCGTAATGTGTATAGTTAGCTCTAGAAGTTATACAGGAGTATAGTTGCTCCCCTGTTGAAGGGCATGTAGCCTGAAAGCTAGAGAAATAAAATTATACAAGAAACTTAGCTCTGAATGCTTTATTCTTCTTTCTTATCTCCACTCAATCATATCAGGGTATCAAGCAACAACCATCATGACTGGGTGAAGTAGAATGCCTTTGTCATTAAGACTGGGAGCACTACTCAGTGGCAGGCCGACTTAGCTCCAAAATAAATGGCTGCCTTTGACATGAGGAACAGACACCATGTGCAGCCGCTCCTAACATGGAGTACAAACGCTGCTCATCCTGTATCCCTGGATTAGGAGTCCTTACAGGGTACTATCAGCCGAGCCAGCTGAACCCAGGTTTTTTAGCGAACTTGTTACTGCTCCCCCTCCTCCTTTTTCATCCGGGCTTGGGACCGGCATAGGTAGAGTTGAATGCTTTATTTTATTAAATAAAAAGTTATTTAAAAGAATTGTTGGGGAATAAGGATATCAGGATCACATATCATCTCTATAATAACAATCGATGCTCTATTGGCCTCCAATTCTTGCAAAAATCCAACTCCACCAGCAAGTGCAAGCTCTGGCACATTTGTAAGTGCAACAGTTGAACTGATTTTCACATGTGTAGACATGTGGTGTAAGTACAGTAAAAACAGTCACTAACTTCTACCCACCATGATTATCATGGCCTGTACCAGGTGTACTAGGGATAAGCAAAAAAAAAAAAAAATGATAAACACTTCAATACAACTGACTCTAATTCAGCACTTACTTTTAACTCAAACCCCTCTTTTTTTTTTTTTCTTCTTCAAATCTCAACCATTTCCCTTTCAAATTACTATGTTCACATGTGGTGCACTTACAGTAAAAGCAGTCGTTAATTTCTACCCACCATGATTATCATGACCTGTACCACAGGTACTAGAGATAAGCAAAAAAAAAAAAGCAATAATGATAACAATAATCAACACATCCTTAATGATGGGTACTGTAGCTACAAACTCTAGTGGAGCCACCATATTGGAAAAATAGATAAGGAGGAGATTCCATCCATTGAAAGCAAATATTTGTAAATGCACATAACTGTGATATGATAGCCAAATAATCTCTCTCAAGACAATTTAACCATTCAGATTTATTTGTTGGGATAAGTAGAAGATAGAATTCAGAAATAATCTTTCCCCTCAAGAGAGATTTGTATTATATAGATGGTGTGTTATTGCTATGTATTAAGTACACCTATCCCCCGATTTACACGGTACTTTTTTTACATGTTTTCGCTTTTACACGGTTTTCCAAATAAGTTTTTTTTTTTTGTTTTTATCGCACTATACTAAATGCTACTGTGATTGAACACATGCGCTGTGTACACATCTCACAAGGAATCCCGAGCTTATGTGCTGACTACATATTTTAACCTGTCAATGCATTTTATTTTTATTTCTGTGTACACCTATCCCCTGATTTACACGTTTTTCTCAGGAACGTATCTACCGTGTAAATCGGGGGATAGGTGTATATGTTGTATTATGTATAAAAGAAACATTCGTGCTTTTAAATCCTTTCATTTTATATGTATAGATGGCGCATTATTGCTTTGTGTTAATTTATGCCTAACTTGCCTTGTCTTTATTGTTTGCGGAAGAGCATTGCTCGATGCAAATATTTGAATGTAATTCTACTGTCCTATAAGCTTATGTCCATAGTTTTCTTGAAAACCATTTCTGAGATTTCATCCTTCAGTGCTGCCTATATAAGCAGAATTGTCCAAATACAGTATTAGAGCTCTGAGAAGCGGTCTGGTGGATTAAATTGGCGAAACGGCTGTGGGGGTTAACCACTGATGAGCCAAGCCCTCCCAATATATTTTTTCATCGCAGTAAGGGCAGTAGAAGTTTGTATTCTATATACAGTTACGATCGTCATGCGTTCTTAATTCTTCAGTTTTCATCTCTGTCACCGTTTGCTTTTTTTTTTGGAATGGCGCTCTCCTATTGGTTGGCTACGATCACGCCACCTTTGCACCCCCCCCCCATCATGCCCCCCCCCACTCGCTTTTTGGTTTTTGTAACTATTGTGTTGGAGCGGGTCGCACCTTAAATAAATGCATATATTAGTTAATAACTAAATGGAATCCTCTCTTTCTTTTTCCCAGTAAGAGACGCCTACGGAAGCCAACAGTACATAGACAGATAAAGCATATAGGCTATAGTTATTAACTAATATATGCATTTATTTAAGGCGCCAATTTATAATTGTAACAAATAGTATTTGAATAAAAACATTCAATCGGGTTAAACACGGGCGTTGCCCAGGTCATTCGGCTAGTTATGTATAAAAGAAACATTCGTGCTTTTAAATCCTTTCATTTTTATAAGTATATCTGTGTTGTCACTGTGGGTCTTGGTGTAGGAAGGGGTTTATAATGCAAATATTCACTGGAATAAGTAAACCTACTTGGAGAGGAAATAGCTATAGTTTAGTATTACAAATTAGGAATCAGCTAGAATGTCTCTTTAAAAAAAAATATTTTATTTATTTATTAACTTAATTGTCTTGTTTTCCTTTATATAAATTTCATATTACCATTAAATGTTGATTCGTAAAAAAAAAAAAAAAATGCTTATTTTCCTGCATGTACCCTACATTTCTGTGCTTGGAGAATTTGAATAAGACTAAAAGGTTTTAATAAAGTTTCTTGTCGTTATTTAATGATAAGGTACAATTAGGGTGTTATATAGATTAGAAACCAATGGTAGCAAGACCAAATTTCATTATTTTGGATTTATTATGTTTTTATTAAAATTTATTATAAGAGAGAGAGAGAGTGTCATCACAGACAAATGAGGCAAGAGTTAGGTGTTATTACAGCAGAACCTCCCTGTAAAGGACACCTAATTACAGAGCCAAAGTGTCCTTTAGGGAAAAATTTCCTCTTGGTAGTCCTCTACATGGTAACAAGGTACAAGGTAATAAGACCAAATCCAAATAAATAAATAGTGTGTGATGTTTCGGTAACAGCGTTGTTACCATCTTCAGACAAAAGTACTGAATGAGAAATTTTGCCTGAAGATGGTAACAAAGCTGTTACCGAAACATCACACACTATTTATTTATTTGGATTTGGTCTTATTACCTTGTGTGTTATAATCTATAATCCAAATTGTGCCTTATCAATGGTAACAAGGTTTTATTAAAGCTTTTTTGTTGTTCTATATTATGTACTAAGTGCAATTCTCACTGAAGAATCTGCCAAACCGCAGCCTGGTGCAGCAATATTAGGGTATCAAACCTCAAGAGCTTGAGATTTTTGATGGGGTGTCTGCTGGGGATGAATAGAGCTCACCAATGGATCAATCCATGGTACTGTTATTATTTGGTGTCAACAAAACATTTCGAAACCTTTACTATTTCTGTCCTTTTCTTTACAGTAATGCTGAATACCAAAAGAAGTCATTTGTTAATAGGTTCTTCTTATCATTAGCATGCATGTTTATATATAAACCTGTATATAATTTAAAAATTAAGCCAAATTCCCAAGGCAAAACATTATTAATTATATATTTAAAATGTATAAGAGTATTTTAGAACATTCAATGGAATTGGGAATCGCCGTGGGTTCGTTATAAGGGAAGGTTCACTATATCCAGTGTTCGTATTAGCGGGGTTTTACTGTATACAGATGTGAATACAGTCAATGAAGTTGCAGGTTGAGAATTAGTACATGTGGGTAAACAGCCAACTAGTTCAGTTACTGAATGGCCCTCTCAAACGCTAATTTTGAAAATCTTTTTCTGATAAAAATAAGGCAAACAGGAAGTGAGCGTTATCTTTTCCCCCCTTCCACCTCTATGCTTGCCTACAAACTCTCTGGTCTACTAAGGCTACTACGGAAAGATCATCCATAGTTTGCCTTATCTTCATTCCCATGTTTTTGTTCCTCTAGAAATCTACAACCCAAACTTGTGAATCCAGCTAAGATGTGTTTTTTTTTTTAGGGGAGCTCTTTGCAACCTGTCCTGTTGACAAGTATCCTGGACTGGCCATCGAACCTGTCATGGACTCCAGCCGGTATTTTGTCATCCGGCTTCAAGACGGAGGTAACTAGCTAATGAGTTGTTCCATTTCCTTCCACCTTCCAGTTTTGGAATCCTCTTATCTTCTTGGAGGCTATCTCCTTTATTTTGCTGAGTTTTAGGAGAGAAAACCAACTTACTAGTACAATAGAACCTCTTTAATTAAAAAAGGCATATATTGGATCAAAAAATCATTTATTTTACCAATATTTCAGTTGGCTGAACGCCAACCTTTATCAAGGTGTTATAACATATTTATTGTGCGTATTGAAATATTGGTAAAATAAATGATTTTTTGATCCAATATATGCCTTTTTTAATTGAAGATTTATTTATGGGGATTGCTCTATTTAAAAAAAATAGAACCTCTGTAAGGGGGTCAGTGGAAGGATGGTCTAAACTGTTGGTTTTTAGACCGCTACGACCCGGGTTCAATTCCCACATCCGGGCACTTTTTTTTCTGATTAAAAAAAAAAATGCTCCAATGGCCCCTGATTCTTGTAAAAGTCCAACCCCACCAGCGAGTGCAAGTAACCAAACGGGGCTCTGGCACATTTGTAAATGCCAAGTCGAACTGTTTTTCACATGTGTAAACATGTGGTGCACTTACAGTAAAAGCAGTCGCCTACTTATTATACCCACCATGATTATCATGGCCTGTACCAGGTGTACTAGGGATAAGCAAAAAAAAAAAAAAATAGAAACACTTCAATACAACTGACTCTTAATTCAGTACTTACTTTTAACTCAAACCCCTCCTTTTTTTTTCTTCAAATCTCAACCATTTCTCTTTCAAATTACTATGTTTACGAATAGGTATACAATTTGGATTATAGCTACAAAAAAAAAAAAAAGACCTAATCCAAATAAATTAATAGTGTGTGACGTTTCGGAAAAGCATTGTTACCGAAACGTTACACACTATTAATTTTTTTGAATTAGGTCTTATTTTCTTGTAGCTATAATCTATATTCCAAATTATGCTTTTATCAAATTTGGATTATAGATTAGAAATACAAGATATTAAGACCAAATAAAAAAAATAAATACTGTGCTACTATATTGACACTGACGTTTCAGTAACAGCATTGTTATCATCATTAAACAAAAGTACTGAATGTAGCTATTTATTTATTAGGTCTTAATAATAAATGGTAAATGATAAAGCACAATTTGGATTATAGATTATAATAAAAGAAAATAAGACCTAATCCAAATAATTTATTAGTGTAACACACTAATAAATTATTTGGATTAGGTCTTATTTTCTTTTAATAAATGGTAAAATTTCTCATTCAGTACGTTTGTCTGAAGATGGTAACAACGCGGTTGCCGAAACATCACACACTATTTATTTATTAGGTCTTAATAATAAATGGTAAATGATAAAGCACAATTTGGATTATAGATTATAATAAAAGAAAATAAGACCTAATCCAAATAATTTATTAGTGTAACACACTAATAAATTATTTGGATTAGGTCTTATTTTCTTTTAATAAATGGTAAAATTTCTCATTCAGTACGTTTGTCTGAAGATGGTAACAACGCGGTTGCCGAAACATCACACACTTTTTATTCATTTGGATTTGGTCTTATTACCTTGTGTTTAAATCTATAATCCAAATTGTGCCTTATCGTCTTAATACCTTGTATTACTATGGATTTAATTCAACTGACTTACTTCCCATAATTCAACCATTTAAAAAAATCCCATTCAGCCTATTTTTTTACTTTTATAATTGAATTTATAAATTTAATTTACTAATACAGTAGAACCCTCCTGTAAAGGACAACTAATTGCAGAGAAAAAGTGTCCTTTATAGAGAGGTGTCCTCTTACAGGAGAGTTGTTACATAGTAAAAATGGTAATTTTGACAATCAAAACTGTCCTTTGTAGAGAGGTATCCTCTAGCCGGAGTGTCTTCTCATGGAGGTTTTACTGTATACATTTGTTATGAAACCATATTTGTGGAAAAGCTTTGCTCAATGCAATACCTTGAAATTATATGTATGCACCTCTACAGACCTATAAGCATATGTCCATAGGTTCACTAAACACCCCTAAACTGACTTCCATAGAAAATACAGGGTATATCCCAATCTAATACAATAGTAGAGCTGTCTGGAGATTAATTTGGCGAAATCACTGAGAGAGTTCACCTCTGATGAGCCAAACCCTCTCATTCAATAACCTTTATCATTGCAGTAAGGTTTGTAGAGATAATATTTGATGATATTATTAAAAAAAAAAAACACATTGCCAGTAAATTTATTTGTTACAAATTTTAGCTTAACCAGCAATACTTCAACAACTTCTTAAGTATTGACAATAAAATGTGTTGTAGAAAAATATCCACTAGAAGTGAGAAATTTGTGATCTTAACTGACTATAATTCAATAACAACTGACTATAATTCAACTAATCTACAGTAATTGTTTTTTTATTTTGCTTATCCCTAGTACACATGGTACAGGCCATGATAATCATGGTGGGTAGTTAGCGACTGCTTTTTTACTGTAAGCGCACCACATGTCTACACATGTGAAAGCAGTTCGACTTTGCACTTACAAATGTGCCAGAGCCCCGTTTGGTTACTTGCACTCGCTGGTGGGGTTGGACTTTTGCAAGAATCGGGGGGCCATTGGAGCATTTTTTTTTCTTTAAACAGAAAAGAGTGTCCAATGCGGTGATCGAACCCGGGTCGTAGTGGTCGTAAACCAAACGGTTTAACCAGCCTTCCACCGACCCCCCACAGTAATTGTGCTTTATCATAATCTACAGTAATTTTTTTTTTATTTTGCTTATCCCTAGTACACGTGGTACAGGCCATGATAATCATGGTGGGTAGTTAGCGACTGCTTTTTATTGTAAGCGCACCACATGTCTACACATGTGAAAAGCAGTTCGACTTTGCACTTACAAATGTGCCAGAGCCCCGTTTGGTTACTTGCACTTGCAGGTGGGGTTGGACTTTTCCAAGAATCGGGGGCCATTGGAGCATTTTTTTTTTTTAAACAGAAAAAAGTGGTCCAATGCGGGAATCGAACCCGGGTTGTAGTGGTCGAAAACCAAACGGTTTAACCAGCCTTCCACCGACCCCCCCATGTAAATTCTAATCTCCCTGAATATGTTGAATTAAAGAAGTTGGACTGTAGTTGGAATTAGCTTCTTTATGAGTTCACCTATTTCTTCTTCTTCTTTCTTAACTCCACACTGGGTGAAGTAGAATGTGTCTACCTTTGTCATTAAGACTGGGAGCACTACTCAGTGGCAGGCCAAGTTCACCTATTTGATTGATTGATACAGTAAAAATAACCCTCTATAGCAAACCTTTATGGGACTGAATCGTTGGTTCAATATAGCCATAGTTCACTGTATTATAAAATAAAAATGGGAATTATATCAGGTTCGTTATAAGGGAAGAATCTCTATATCCCATGTTCGTTTTTAGTGGGGTTTTACCGTAATAAGATGGTCTTTTCAAATGTCCTATCAAAGCCTCTATGTACTCCCTGGAAAAAAAATCTTCTTGAAACAATCAGTCCATTGACTTCCAACTTCAAATTTTTAAAATCCCCGTTCTTTGGTTGAGGAATTTTTGCATAAGACAAAAGGTCTTATGATTTTATTCATTTTATATATATATATGTCATAATTTGCCTAATTCCCAAGATGTATAATTTCTTTCCACCATAATTAGTACGTTAAAATGTAAATACAAATTAATCCATTTATAAATCTGTACAAAATAAAGGTGGGAGCCAGCATGCGGGGAAGGCCACGCCTCCGCTGCATGCTCACGAGTGTGGAACAAGCTCTTTTTTGAAGCATACATGCACAACGGTCGTGCACTTCCATTCGACCACGACAGCTACGACATATATCACAGGTCTACAAAACTCAAAGAAGTTGTACCTTATAGCATATATATATCGGGATTCAGAAAAAAAACTCTGAGAGATATATATATGCTATAAGGTACAACTTCTTTGAGTTTTGTAGACCTGTGTATCTTTTTATTTTTTATTTTCCTCAGATCTCTCGCACTTATCCATGTATGATACTAATTGTGTTTATTAGGTTTTCCTGTATATATATAATAAGCATTACAGTAGAACCTCCTCCCTGTAAAGGATACCTAATTGTAGAATCAAAGTGTCCTCTTACTGGAGAGTTGCTAAATAGTAAAAATGGTAATTTTGCAATTGAAAATTGTCCTTTGTAGAGAGGTTTCCTTTAGCGCGAGTGTCCTCTCATGGAGGTTCTACTGTATTATTATTAAATTTAAATAGGTTTCACTTTTTAAATAATTATTTCCCTTAAAGATTCTGTGGAGAGGTCCATATATAAAACTATTATGTCTTAATAAAGGATTTTGTATGTTTTGTACATATCTTCTATAATAGGTACCTTGAATATAATCCAGGGGTTTGTTTGGTGTGTTTCAGACAGAACAGCTTTTATTGGTATCGGGTTTGTGGACAGAGGAGACTCCTTCGACCTCAATGTTGCCCTTCAAGACCATTTCAAGTAGGTCACTTTACAAGATTCTATCCTAGCTAATGTTGTTGTTGTTTCTTATCCCCTTGTGTAAAGATTACACCAATTCCATGAGTTCATGCTCCTCCAGCTGTTTATAGACCGTTTTGTTATTGTTTTTAATTCCCTTGTGTAAAGGTTACACCAATTCCATGAGTTCATGCTCCTCCAGCTGTTTATAGACCGTTTTGTTATTGTTTTTAATTCCCTTGTGTAAAGATTACACCAATTCCATGAGTTCATGCTCCTCGAGCTGTTTTATGATAAGCAGCGGCCTCTCCCAAAGGTCCTGTTTAGTGCATCTAATGCAAGCCAAAATGTGTTCTGGAGCTGCAGGTGCCAAGCTACAGTAGGTCATGTAAAGTAGAGGATGGTCTCTGATGACGGCCAAGCTATGTATCAGAGAGCTATGTTGTTGTTGTTTCTTATCCCCTTGTGTAAAGATTACACAAATTCCATGAGTTCATGCTCCTAGAGCTGTTTTATGATAAGCAGGTGCCTCTCCCAAAGGTCTTGTTTAGTGCATCTAGTCTCACTGCTTTGTTCTTATGCATACCTCTGGTGAATCCTGTATAGGGTCAGTGACCCTAAATAAAGGCTTTTTGTTGTTGTTGTTTAGTGCATCTAATGCAAGCCAAAATGTGTTCTGGAGCTGCAGGTGCCAAGCCTATCCTAGCTAATGTTGAACCTTTGACGACTTACTACATGGAGTATAGGGGGGGAGTCGGTGGAAGGGTGGTCTAAACTATTGGTTTTCCACCGCTACGACCTGGAATTGAATCCCACATTGGGCACTTTTTTTCTAATTAAAAAATGCTCCAATGTCCCCTGATTCTTGCAAAAGTCCAACCCACACCAGCGAGTACAAGTAACCAAACAGGGCTCTGACACATTTGTAAATGCAAAGTCGAACTGCTTTTCACATGTGTAAACATGTGGTGCAACTTACAGTAAACTAGGGATAAGTATTGATTGATTGACTACGTGGGGTTTGCCAGATAACAAAACCTCATTTTTTATGAATTTTTTCTATCCCAGCGTATTCTTCAGTTTCTCTGCTCTCTTGAACAAGTCCTCATATCTCCATTTGTTCAATGCCTCTCTCTATAACTACAAGAAAATAAGACACCTAATCCAAATAAATTAATAGTGTGTACGTTTAGGTAACAGCGTTGTTACCATTATCAGACAAAATAATAAATAATGGTGTTACCGAAACGTCACACACTATTAATTTATTTGGATTAGGTGTCTTATTTTCTTGTAGTTATAATTTATAATCCAAATTGTGCATCTCTTTCTCTTCAGTTCCACATAGCTTCCCATCCAGAGTCTTATCTGTTCTCACCATTCTCTTTCCTATCATTTTTCCCTTCCTGGAAATTTCTTCTGCCTGAGCCTTATCAGGATACTTGCACTCACCTGTGAGATTGCACATTTTGTATGAGTAGGGCACCATTGAAGCACTATATATATATATATAAAGAGATAAAGGTCGCCTCTCCCGTCAAAATAGACGTCAAAACTAGACACCATCTTTTGACTGTCACCGCAAATTAGCGGCCTCGGGTCAGTGACAAAGCCACAACACCAACTTTGGCAAACTGAAAAGCGTCTACCTAGAGACCATGTTTTGGGCTAATGGCCCTCATCAGCCTGACGTCTATTTTGACGGGAGAGGCGACCTTTGTCTCTTTAGATCAATATCCTCCCGGCAAAATTTCCATCCATATTTATATTTTAGAAAAAGTGTCTAATTTGGAATTGAATCCTGAGTCACGGCTGTTGAAAATTAAGGGTTTATTACACTCCTCTATCAATTAACTCTTTTTCTGTTAAAAAAAAAAAAATGTTCCAATTGCCCCCGATTCTTGCAAAAGTCCAACCCCACCAGCGAGTGCAAGTAACCAAACGGGGCTCTGGCACATTTGTAAGTGCAAAGACGAACTGCTTTTCACATGTGTAGACATGTGGTGCGCTTATAGTAAAAGCAGTCGCTAACTACCCACCATGATTATCATGGCTTTGAGATAAGATAGAAGAAGACATTCTGTCCTGCCAAGGCTCACCTCCCCGCCACACTGAGACTGGGGAGGAGTGATATGATAGGTACTCTATCGTAAAGATAGAGGTTGCCTGGCCGGCAGTTTATGAGTTAAATATTTCTTTTTTGACTCTTGATTTAGATGTTGGATAAAATTTCAAATACCACGTGAGAATGCCCTTGCAGCCTTAGAATAATTTCTAAAGCTTTGCCAAATGTTTTAATTTTTGATCGCTCCTGAAAAGGACAAAAGATTTCTGTCGAGACAATAAAAAGATTTACTGGCCGAAGTATCTTTTATTTGAAGAAAAAATGATAGGTACTGTTGCAGATGGCTCCAGAAGAGCGAGGAGCTAGAGCAAGAGGCTGCAGAGCAGGACTCCAAGCCTCAGCTGGACCTGCGGTTGAAGGAAGGACAGACTATTACCATCAACATGAATATTGCCGTTAGTAACAACCCCCTCTCCTCCAACACTCCTCCTTTACACCTGCTCATATCTTTCCATTACCCATTGATGATCATCATGATAAGGCACAATTTGGATTATCTATATCAGTGATTCTCAACCAATGTGCCGCGGTAATTTTGTGTGCCGCGAAATTCTAAAAATGTGCCGCCGAATTTTAGTCATATGATTATGTTCACGTTTGTATTGGTTTTTCTTTTTTTCATTTTTTTACTTTTTAAAATAACGAAATTAGCAAATTGAATGTTAGAGATGTATATTACTTATATTTTGCATAGAAATATTGATACATAATTTGAATTTTCTTGCATTCAAGTTAGCAAAAGTGTGCCGCGAAATTCTAAAATTGTGCCGCCAAATTTTCAAATCTTTAAAATAATGCCGCAACAAAAAAAAGGTTGAGAATCACTGATCTATATATATATATATATAAATGAATGTTTGTGTGTCTGTCCTTTATGCCTGACCAAACAACTCATTGGAACGCCATGAAACTTTGGGAAGTTATTTAGTATTGTACTGGGGAGGTTTCTAGCAAATAAAATTTTTGAAATAACTTTTTGCCTAAAAATAATCAAGTTAAATATTCTAATTTATCTGTTATAATTCAACAATCTGCTCCTAAATATTATCATGATGATACGATGATTTTGTAATGTAGAAAATTAGGAAAGACAAAATTCAGGATGACACGGCAATTTATTTGAGACAAGAATAATGATACAATTCCAAGGCAAGGTACTATTCCTTTAACTTCCAATTACCGAGGGAACCAATTAATATTGATTTTATTCAACTTATCGAGTATTTTTCAAGGGACCGGGAAAAAATGTTCACTTTATCGAGAGATTCGTTAGACAAACCTTTACTCGGGTAAAACCCGGGCGAAGCTGGGTACATCCGCTAGTAGATTATAAACACAAGGTAATAAGACCAAATAAATAAATAGTGTGTGACGTTTCGGTAACAGGCGTTGTTACCATCTTCACACAAAAAATACTGAATGATGAAATCAGTACTTTTGTCTGATGATGGTTAACAACGCTGTTACCGAAATGTCACACACTATTTATTTATTTGGATTTGGTGTTATTACCTTGTGTTAATGGTCATCATCAAATAACTGCAATTCTCAACCTGAAACAACCCCAAAACATATTATTAACTGTATTGACTATATCCATTGATGAGCTCTACTCATCCCCAGCAGACATCAACAAGCTCTACAAGCTTGTTGTTGTTGTTTTTTATTCCCTTGTGTAAAGATTATACAAATTCCATGAGTTCATACTCCTCGAGCTGTTTTATGATAAGCAGTGGCCTCTCCCAAAGGTCCTGTTTAGTGCATCTAATGCAAGCCAAAATGTGTTCTGGAGCTGCAGGTGCCAAGCTACATTTTGGGCAAGTGGGGTAGATTTTGTTGTTGTATTTTTTTTTATCTTCATTGGCTTGAGATGGCCTGTTCTAAATCTTGTTCTACAGCTCTACAAGCTTGATACTCTTAATATGTTTGTTGAGTGGAGATAAGAAAGAAGAAGATCAACTAGGTCAAATCTTATTTCTTGCTAGGCATTTTTTCCTTTTTTGTGTGCAGGGGGAATGATCTTAGATAACCTAATTCAGGGGGAGTAATGTGGGTGCTGAACAAATTGAAACTCTCAATCATGCCCTGGCTGAGTTTGTACATTATCAGTTTTCGATAAAGCACAATTTGGATTATAGATTATAATACAAGAAAATAAGACCTAATCCAAATAATTTATTAGTGTGTGAAGTTTCGGCAACAACATTGTCACCATCATCAGACAAAAGAATAAATGAGAAAAAGTACCACAGCAAATTCTTAAATAGTACTGTTATCAGGGGTATTTAAAACAAGATAACAGATAAGGAAAAATAGTTTTTTTTTTTAAGACAACTTGAAATATTTTTCTAAAAAAATATATATATATCCACTTTTAATTCTAAGAAGAATATTTCAAGTTGCCTTAAATAAACTATTTTTCCTTATCTTGTTTAAACACTTGATAACAGTACTACTACTGTACTCTTAATGGAGATTTGCTATAAATACTAAAAAGGGTAATTTTGTAAATGAAAACTGTCCCTTATAGAGAGGTATCCTCTAGTGTGAGTGTCTTCTCATGAAGGTTTTACTGTATTATTATCCTTAGTACATGTGGTTTACAGGCTATGATAATCATGGTAGGTAGTTACTGTAGGTTTTGCTGTAAGTGCACCACCACATGTCTACATGTGTGAAAAGCAGGTTCTGGTTCTGTGGTACCCCCCAAGTTTTCATCCTTTATAATAAACTAGACGAATGGGCCGGGCAACGCCCGGGTTTTACCCGAGTGCGTATATATTTTAAAAACGTTTTAATTCAAATACTATTCGTTACAATTATAAATTGGCGCCATGGATGTCACTCTTGTGAAATGTCCCGTTCCAAACTGTGTGTTTTTAAAATGTTTTAATTAAAATACTATTCGTTACAATTATAAATTGGCGCCGTGGATGTCTCTCTTGTGAAATGTCCCGCCCCAAACTGTGTGTGTCTTGAAAATATAAAAATAAAAATGTGAATTTTCATAAAGATTTCATCATGTCGATTTTTTTTTTTTCCATTTCACCTACTAAATCGATAGAGATAATTACATTTGCATCATGAACTTAGGTATATTGACTAAATAGAAAACTGCATAGTAATAAAGATCATTTTTTAAAGGCACCATATCGTTTTTTTTTTCAATAAAATCGAAACAAAAATTAACGATAAATAACAATAATTGCCTTAAAAAGAAATTGCCTTAAAAAAAAGAAACATTCGCGGTGATTTTGTCTTGCATTCGTTTATACAATTATTATATACGAATGACCCGGGCAACGCCCGGGTTTTACCCGATTAAATGCTTTTGTTCAAATACTATTCGTTACAATTATAAATTGGCGCCGTGGATGTCATTCTTGTATAATATATAAATGAGTTTTAAAAATTGTAAAAAAAAAAAAAATGCATCGGCCGGGAATCGAACCCGGGCCGCCCGCGTGGCAGGCGAGCATTCTACCACTGAACCACCGATGGTTATGAAAAATCCCATCCGTGAGCTTCAGACAAACAAACAGACAAACAGACAGAATAAGGCAAATATATAAGTAGATCTTGTGATAAAAGAATATTTAGGATTTTACTTTCAACAAATTTCAACTCAACATTTTCTCAGATGAATCCATGATCAAAGTAGGTTATTAATTTACACCACATTTATCCCACATTGGGAACTTTTCTCTAATTAAAAATAATGCTCCGATGGCCCCCAAATCTTGTAAACGTCCAACCCCACCAGAGAGTGCAAATAACCAAATGGAACACTAACACATTTGTAAGTGCAAAGTCAAACTGCTTTTCACATGTGGTGAATTTACAGTAAAAGCAGTCGCTAACTAACCACCATGAATATCATGACCTGTACCATGTTTACTAGAGATAATTAAAAATAATCCACTTATATAATTGCCTTATTCTGTCTGAAGCTCACGGATAGAATGCGCGCCCATTGGCTGCCAGCGAACACGTGTCCTCCCTGCCCCCCTCTAGACAACCCTGTTATCAGCAGTGTGTTACATCCACCTGTCTATACAGACCACCCTGACTATAGCGGTCACTGTATAGGTCCCTATAGTGGTCCCTGTCTATAGCGGCCACTCTAGACAACCCTGTTATCAGCAGTGTGTTACATCCACCTGTCTATACAGACCACCCTGACTATAGCGGTCACTGTATAGGTCCCTATAGTGGTCCCTGTATATAGCGGCCACTCTAGCCAACCCTGTTATCAGCTGTGTGATACATCCACCTGTCTATACAAACCACCCTGTCTATAGCGGCCACTCTAGACAACCCTGTTATCAGTAGTGTGATACATCCACCTGTCTTTACAGACCACCCTGTCTATAGCGGTCACTTTAGGCAACCCTGTTATCATCAGTGTGTTACATTCACCTTCTATACAGACCACCCTGTCTATAGCGGTCACTTTAGGCAACCCTGTTATCAGCAGTGTGATACATACACCTGTCTATACAGACCACCCTGTCTATAGTGACCACTCTAGACAACCCTGTTATCAGCTGTGTGATACATCCACCTGTCTATACAGACCACCCTGTCTATAGCGGCCACTCTAGGCAACCATGTTATCAGCTGTGTGTAACATCCACCTGTCTATACAGACCACCCTGTCTATAGCGGCCACTCTAGGCAACCCTAGGAAGCAAGATGTATACAAGGTGTAGACAAGATGAAGATCTAGATGAAGATTAAAACGTTTTTAAAATATATTCGCACTCTGGTAAAACCCGGGCGTTGCCCATTCGTCTAGTAATAAATAAAATGCTCCAATGGCCCCCGATTCTTGCAAACGTTCAACCCCACCAGTGAGTGCAAGTAACCAAACGGGGCTCTGGCATATTTGTAAGTGCAAAGTCAAACTGCTTTTCACATGTGTAGACATGTGGTGCGCTTACAGTGAAAAAGCAGTCGCTAACTAACCACCATGATTATCATGGCCTGTACCACGTGTACTAGGGATAATTTAAAAAAAAAAGAATAATAAAAAATAAAAATGATAAGACTTAAAGCAACAATTTGGATTATAGATTATAAACACAAGGTAATAAGACCAAATCCAAATAAATAGTGTGTGACATTTCAGTAACAGCATTTTACCATCTTCAGACAAAAGTACTGAATGAGAAATTTTACCACAGCATGGTTTTAATAGTTACTGTTATCAAGTGTGTAAACAAGATAACAGATAAGAAGAAGACAGTTTACACACTTGATAGCAGTAACTATTTAAAACATGCTGTGGTAAAATTTCTCATTCAGTACTTTTGTCTGAAGATGGTAACAACGCTGTTACTGAAATGTCACACACTATTTATTTATTTGGATTTGGTCTTATTACCTTGTGTTTACCAACCTTAAAAGTGAACAAAGCTCAATCCAAGATGATCCACACAAGAGACCTATACAACCTAACTCTGAGGTGATGTGTGGTCACAGAAGAAGGCAGCATCTGGCGGTGGTGGCAGACAAAGAGGGGTCAAGTCCTCAGGGACCGGTCTACTGCCCCCTCCACCGGGGAGCAATAAGCTGCAGGGACCCCCGGCTGCTGCCCCTAAGGTGACACCCCCTGCATCAACAGACAACAACAGCCTTCTCCTGGATCTGGGTGGACTCTCCTTGGAACCTTCCAACTCCGGCGGAGCGGCGGAGTCCTGGGGGGAGTTTGCCTCCAGCGGGTATGGATCTGTTGTTGTTTCTTATCCCCTTGTGTAAAGATTACATGAATTCCATGAGTTCATGCTCCTCGGGCTGTTTTATGATAAGCAGCGGCCTCTCCCAAAGGTCCTGGATGGATGTTGATGGTGGAGTCAAGTAAACAGGCTGGGGGCTCAAGGGATAACATAGATTGACTTTTAAAACAATTATACATAACTCTGATAAGGCACAATTTGGATTATAGATTATAAACACAAGGTAATAAGACCAAATCCAAATAAATAAATATGGAAGAAAGAGGAAATATCAATGATATTTATAGATATACTTTTAATTATATCCTAAAAAAAAAAAAGTGGGTTTTTTTCCACTTTTAATTCTAAGAATAATATTCTGTGTTTCTCAGAAAACTATCTTCTTCTTATTTGCTATTTTGTTTACACACTTGATAACAGTAAATAACTATTTAAACCATGCTGTGGTAAAATTTCTCATTCAGTACCTTTGTCTGAAGATGGTAACAACGCTGTTGCCGAAACGTCACACACTATTTATTTATTTGGATTTGGTCTTATTACCTTGTGTTCCTTCTATTATTAAACAAATTCTGTGTGAGACCTTTTACTAGGCTAATGCATCATATTCCTCTAGATTTGTGGTCATTCCCAGCAGTCCAACACACAGGTGGATAGAGGGTTGTGACTGTTTGTACTGTAAGTACACCACATGTCTACACATGTAGTACCAGGCCATGGTGGGTAGAGGGCTGTGACTGTTTGTACTGTAAGTACACCACATGTCTACACATGTAGTACCAGGCCATTGTGGATAGAGGGTTGTGACAGTTTGTACTGTAAGTACACCACATGTCTACATATGTAGTACCAGGCCATGGTGGATAGAGGGTTGTGACTGTTTGTAGTGCAAGTACACCACATGTCTACACATGTAGTACCAGGCCATTGTGGGTAGAGGGTTGTGACAGTTTGTACTGTAAGTACACCACATGTCTACACATGTAGTACCAGGCCATGGTGGGTAGAGGGTTGTGACTGCTTGTACTGTAAGTACACCACATGTCTACACATGTAGTACCAGGCCATGGTGGGTAGAGGGTTGTGACTGTTTGTACTGTAAGTACACCACGTCTTTACATGTAGTACCAGGCCATGGTGGGTAGAGGGTTGTGACTGTTTGTACTCTAAGTACACCACATCTCTACACATTCCTCAGGGTTTATATTATATTTTCTCCAGGAATTAGTCTTTGGATCTTGGTTAATAGAGTTGTGTCTATACATTATTGGCATCCTTACAATCAATGAGTATACCCTAATATGTTGTTGTTTCTTATCCCCTTGTGTAAAGATTACACGAATTCCATGAGTTCATGCTCCTCGAGCTGTTTTATGATAAGCAGTGGCCTCTCCCAAAGGTCCTGTTTAGTGCATCTAATGCAAGCCAAAATATTTTCTGGAGGTGCAGGTGCCAAGCTACATTTTGGGCAAGTGGGGTAGATTTTGTTATTATTTTCTATCTTCAATGGCTTGAGATGGCCTGTTTTCTAAAGTTCAGAGCTCCTCCTGGGTTCACTCCACTGTACCAACTGTGCTTAGGTGGGATCCTCCAGTTCTTGTTTATTTTTGTTTTGGCTACTGTTTCTTTTTCTTTAAAAGTATGTTTATTTTTTTGTGGCAAGGGTTCTTTTGTGCCTTTTTTTCGCTAGCACATCAGCAGCTTCATTGCCTTCAATGGCAACATGTGAGGGTATCCATTGAAGGTGAATTTTTGAGAGTTTTTGGAGATAACCAATTATGTTCCTGCTTACTTTGTCTCTAAGTTCCCCTGTGCGACTCAATATGATTGAGTGGAGATAAGAAGAGATGATTATCATGGAGATACCTAGTGTTGCTCCTTGCTGTATTGTTCAACAGCGTGTTGTGCAGCCCTGCCAATCAGCAAGCTGCATCCACCACCACAGATTGGGTTGGATTCTAGTACCTCTGCTGCTGCTGTACAGACGGATGTAGTTCTGCCACATTGGCATCGCAGTCCCCTCCCTCCCTCCTGTTTAAATATATATATATTGCTTCATTTTTATTTTAGAATCTTTTTTTTTTTTCTAAATATATATTTTTTTCTTTACTTTTAAATCTCTATATCCTTGTTATGTTTATGCATCAGTATTTTTTTTTGGTCAAAGTTTTTTTTTTTTTTTTTTACTATAAAAAAAGTTTTATTATTATTATAAAACTCTTATTTCTTTCTTTTATTTAATATTTGTAATTTATCTGGTGACTGCGATGAAATTTTGTGTTTTTTTTTTCCTTCTTTTGTTTAATCATGTTCATATAAATGGGGAATTTGTATTTTTTTTTTTTTTTTTAGACCACACAATTGTCTATGTGTATTTATATTAGTATTAAAAAAATAAATAAATAAAAGAATGTTGCGATATAATTCCACTTGTTGCGATTTTATTGTGACAAGATATCTCTGGATTTTTTTTTTTGTTTTGGCTAGATAATATTTCTCGAAGGTTATTCTTCCTCTTTAATTACTGTCTCTTTTTTTTTTTTTATTCCCTCCCTTTCTTTCTTTATTGGCATGATAATACATTCAACTTTTTATTATTAAAATGGTATAGATAAAAAGAATTGTATAGTTTGCTTTACCTTAAATCCATTCTATATATGTATATACCGTGTTTTTTTTAATTCTTTACATTTATATTTTTCTTTCTATAAAAAAAAAAGTTCTTAATTCAATTTAGTATGGTGTATGAAATGCAATGTGGATTTTTTTTTAAAAGGTTTCTTTTTTTTCACTCTCTCTTTTTTTTTTTGTTTTTTAATGTATTAGTTGTGACACTTGAAATATAATAATTGGGAAATTTTTTTTTTGTTTTGGTACTTTAAACATTATAAAAACAAATAAATTTAAATTTTGTTGTTATATGTAACCTTGAACTGTATAAAATCCTTGTTTATTTTTTAAAATAAAGTTTAATTTTTATTTTATATTTGTTATTATTATTTCTAGGTCAAAGTAGTGTTATTCCGTTAGAAATACCCAACATTTTATTTATTATTATTTTTTTTAAATTATCCCTAGTACACAGGTATTACATTAGTATATATCTTTAAATCCAATATTTTGACGAGGATGTTTGTCCATTGTCTGCTGAGATTCAGCTCTTTTCTTTTTCTTCCTATCCCTAATCCACGTGGTACAGGCCATGATAATCATGGTGAGTAATTAGCGACTGCTTTTACTGTAAGCGCACCACATTTCTACACATATGAAAAGCAGTTTGACTTTTCACTTACAAATGTGCCAGAGCCCTGTTTGGTTACTTACACTCGCTGGTGGGGTTGAACTTTTTGCAAGAATCGGGGGCCATTGGAGCATTTTTTTTTTTTTTTTAAATCAGAAAAAAGTGCCCAATGCGGGAATCCAACATTTTATAATTTTATCTAATTGCATATCTACAAACCTATAAACTTATCTCCATAGGTTCCCTAAACTACCTTTCTTAGTAAATTTAAGGTATATTTGAAACCAATAGTAGGGTAGTTGGAAATTAATTTGGGCGAAACCACTGAGAATGTTAATCACTGATGAACCAAGCCATTCAATAATTGTTTTTTTTTGCTTATCCCTAGTACACGTGGTACAGGCACATGGTGGGTAGTTAGCGACTGCTTTTTACTGTAAGCGCACCACATGTCTACACATATGAAAGCAGTTCGACTTTGCACTTACAAATGTGCCAGAGCCCCGTTTGGTTAATTGCACTCGCTGGTGGGGTTGGACTTTTGCAAGAATCGGGGGCCATTGGAGCATTTTTTTTTTTAAACATAAAAAGTGTCCAATGCGGGAATCAAACCCGGGTCGTAGTGGTCGAAACCAAACGGTTTAACCAGCCTTCCACCGACCCCCCATTCAATAATTGTTATCATTGTAATAAGGTATTTAGTGATAAGGCACAATTTGGATTATAGATTATAAACACAAGGTAATAAGACCAAATCCAAATAATTATTTATTTGTATTTGGTCTTATTACCTTGTATTTGATGCATTTGAACCTCCATGAGAGGACACTTATGTTAAAGGACACCTCTCTATAAAGGACAGTTTTCATTCGCAAAATTACCATTTTTACTATTTAGTAACTCTTTGGTAAGAAGACGCCTCTCCCTAAAGGACACTTTGTAATTAGGTGTTTTTCTAGAGGGGATGTTATACTGTAATATTTGTCAAATGCATTGGCAAAAATAGTAAAATATAATTTGGATTATAGATTATAAATATAAGATAATAAGACCAAATATAAATAAATAAATAGTGTGTGATGTTTCAGTAACAGCGTTTTTACCATCTTCAGACAAAAGTACTAAAGTACCATACTCTATTTATTTATTTGGATTTGGTCTTATTACCTTGTTTTATAATCTATAATCCAAATTGTGCCATATCAATATTTTAAATACCTACTATATACTGAGAGAAAAATATTCTACATTATTTCTGTTTGAAAATCAAAAATATTTTGAAAATATACGTGAAGCATAGTGGATGGATGATACGTGCTGGTTGAACGATGTCTCGAGATTTCAAATTAAATTTAATAAATTCATGAACTATTGTGTTATATATAGAAGACATCTATGGGATAGTCCATATTGTCTCGTATGTTTCTGATATTTCAATACATCTGTTTATGCTTTTTTGTTGTTTGGTTATCATAGATTCTATTAAAAGTCATTGGTATTTACTATGGATATTATCATAATACACTATGGGTTGAGATAAGTTAAAGGTATGACCTGTTTCTATTATGTGTTGAACTATTAAAGATCTTGGGTTACTCTCTATTGTTAATATTCCTATTATGTTCGGCTATTCTATTTTGGACTTTTCTCCCTGTGTCCCCTACATATTTAGAACTACAGTTATATTACATGATATGGAGTATATGGCTTCTTTTCTATTAAGTGGAATATTGGGTTGGTTCTTTGTTAATGGGTTTCTTATCATTTTACCTAAATTTGGAGAATTATTGTACATAGTTTTGATACCATAATTTCTAAGTGTTCTAGCTATGGATACTGATTGAAGGGAATATGGAATGATGCATAATGCTTTATAAATTTCTGCCTTTTGGGTTATTAAATTGGTGTTTTCTGCAGTCTGATAAAAATGTCGCAGGATGAAGGATTTTGGGTAACCTGATGATAATAGGTTTTAAATAATATTTTGTGTTTCTTATGTTTTTAATTGAGGTGAAGAACATTGTGTAAATACTCTTTTAGATAATGTTTTTATAGTGTTGATCTTATGGCTAAGAGGACAGAATGAAGAATATATAATGTAGTTTGGGATGAAGGATGGCTTATAATATACACATGTATTTATCTTCTATTCTCATGATTTTAATGTCTAAAAAGGAGAGGAAACCATTTTTCTCTTTTTCTACTGTAAAATTAATATTTGGATGATAACTATTCAAGGAGGCTAGGATATGGGAAAGTTGGCTGTCTGTACATATGCAAAAAATATCGTCTATATATAATAATGTCTTCAGAGTATAGAGATGTAATCCACGTGTCCATAGCACACATAACTATTTCAGCTATGGGGGAGGATAATGGGCTTCCCATGGGGAAACTTTTAACCTGTTTATATGTTTTTGAATTAAATGTAAATAGGTTTATTTTTAAACATAACAATAGTAAATCAATTATCTTTTCAATGCTTGAGATATCTGTGTTATTTTCAATTAAAAATGTTCTAGTGTTTTGTTTAATTAATTCATGGGGGAGACTGGGATAAAGTGCTTCTACATCAAACATTGTTACAATTATTTATAGCAATTGATTTGTAAATTTAGTTGATATCTTTGATTTAACTATATTGTAAGATTGGGGGGGTCGGTGGAAGGCTGGTTAAACCGTTTGGTTTTCGACCACTACGACCCGGGTTCGAATCCCGCATTGGACACTTTTTTCTCTTAAAAAAAAAAAATCCTCCAATGGCCCCCGATTCTTGCAAAAGTCCAACCCCACCAGCGAGTGCAAGTAACCAAATGGGGCTCTGGCACATTTGTAAGTGCAAAGTCGAACTGCTTTTCAGATGTGTAGACATGTGGTGCGCTTACAGTAAAAGCAGTCGCTAACTACCCACCATGATTATCATGGCCTGTACCACGTGTACTAGGAATAAGCAAAAAAAAAAGATTACACACACACAAAAACCTTTATTAAGACACACAGGTCTTACAGAGGATTCTCCTTGGGGTTACAAGACGGAGAAACCTATGAAAGTGGGAAATATACCAAAGGATAAAAATGGAGAAAGATTATATACACATGGTAAATATATACAGATTATTATTTGAATAATCCTATGGAAAATAAGAATATGGATTTGGAAAAAAAAAACATTTTTTTTTGGAAATATGGATGGGAGAAGTGGAGAGTGAAAAGAGGAAAGAAAATAGGTATTTAAATATGGAACATACATATAATGGAACAAGTCAATTTAAGCTCTTCTGCTCACACAGCACAGGTGGACCATGGCTTTTTTCAGGAAATCTTTAAGAGATTTTCCAGGAAAATCCGAGTGTTCAGAGTTGTAAGGTAAACACCGTTTTATCGGTGTGGGGGGTTGGCTTATCGTACCTGCCCAAACAAATAATAGGATATATATTGTAAGATTATAAACTCAAGCTTCTTCTATAGAACATGTTTATTTCGCTATCTTTTGAACATCATCGTTCTTCAACGGGGGTAAAGGCAAGATTGTCAACTTCTTTATTTGCGAGTGGTCTTCTTTTATCTAACAATAATGTTCCCATTCTTTCTACACATTTCTTTATTTTATGAAAAAGGCATCTCCTTATCATGCAACTGAAAATTAGCTGATGGCTTGCGCCATCTATCGTAATAAATATAAACTATTCTCGTTGATTTCTAATTATTCCTGAATTGGCCAATTACCCATTCTTGATTAATTATTCCAGAATTGGCCAATCACCTATTCGATAAAGAGATATCTTTTTCATAATTTATGCACCTTATCCCAGTACAATATCACATTTGTACTATTTTTTTTCACAGATTTCTCCATGTTCAATAAATAATTGTTTTAAAATAGAGAGAGGAATCTCATTGGTAAAAATATTTTCTTAGAAATGTTGACGAGACAATTTTATTGACAACTAGTCAATATTACATTAAAAAAAATGAATATATGAGATGATTCATGAGCAAGGACGGCTCTACTACCTTGATGGATCTTCCTCCAGATAAGGATTCTTGGATCCTCCGCAACTCCAGGCCCAGGAAGTGCTTATATAGGTCTTGGTAGATGTCAGGACATCACCCTCCAGGTCACACTTCGTAGATCCAGTCAGGGGGCCACTATATAACGGTGAAGGCTTCTCTCACGAGAAGCCTGATGCTGCAGCATGACCATGCAGAATTCCACCACCATGTCAAAGCAGATGGAATCCTTTTTTTTTTAAATTATACCTTGTGTCATTACATAATGTCATGGATATTATTTACATGTATCTTGTTTAGGATTGTTGTGGTACAAGTCATGCTTGGTGACCCATTCATCAGATGGTCTAGGGTTGCCTCCTCCTTTTTGCAGAAAATATATAAAAATCTATACAGACGGTTCCAAGGATGAGGAGGTAAATTCTGGGAGTTCAGCCTACATACCGAAAATAGACCATCCTTAGAAGGAATCCTAGCTATGAATACATCAAGAAGACCCACAGGCTAAGCAGTACTGTTGGGATGAGCCTGGGTGGGCTTGATGGGGCAGGGCTATTCTTACCGCGATGTCTCCGTTGTGCCTGGAGCAGCGCTGGAGCGACAACCAACCGATGTTTATGGGGAGATTCAGATGGTGACCCACCTCCTCGCGAGCTAGGGGATGCCAATCGCGGGCGCTCCAGCATGCCCGTATTGTCTGGGTGGTGACACGCCCCAAGGACGTCCCGCAAAGCACCACAGTCTCCGCGCTGGTGCCAAGGCGGTAGGTCCTGCGCAGGTTCTCGTCCATCAGACCCCGACAGAAGCCAGGCAAGTAGACCGCGTCCGTCTGGGCACAGCGCGAGCGAGGGGAACGTTAGGGGCGACGAAATCCCCGACGCAGGCGCCCTGATCTACTGGGCGGAAACCATAAGGTCGGGTGGCCGGAGGAGACGGCAGCTTCCAATAAAGGGAAAGTTCAGAAGCTGAGGCAGTTTCAGCGCTCGGTAGTCCAATGTGAGGATGTTGGCGATCGCCTTCCAGAGCTTGAGAAACCGCGGCGGGAGCCAGGAACTGGATGGAGCCACTTTCAACTAGCCAGGAGTAGGCGCTGCGGCTGCCACGCAGCGCGGCCTGAACGCCTTTCAAACAAGCTAGTCGAAGCTGTTAAGGATCCCAATCCACCCACGGAGACTGGCCCTGAAAGGACGCCGCCCCGTAGCCAGGCAGTACGCTGAGGTCCCCAGACAAAGCGCACTTGTCGGGCTTGTAGCTTGGCACGGTGGAGTCTGTGGGAAGGTAGCCGCAAAGATGGTGCACCACGGCGGATAGCACAAGTGAATTAGCGGCTCTGGCCCGATCGACCAGGGAAAGGCCGCGGATTAAGGGGGCTCACCTCGCTTTAGCAGCCTCGAGGAGTGTGAGGAGATGTTCCAGGGCAGAGGGTGGCGTTATGATGCAGTCCAGCACCCTTAGATGCTCTTATGACCAAAGCGGGAGACTTTATTGACTTCTAATCAACAGAAAATAATTTTTCTAAAGCGACAGGTGGATCTAATTCTCTAAAGGGATGTCTGGATCTTATCAAGGGTTACAATCAGCCCCGAGTGTGAACAGGTCTTGCTTATTACGCAGTTTTTATCCCCTCAAGCTCAATTGCAATGTTGAGGAATTCGCACAGAATAGTCTTGTGTCCAGGCGAGAGTAGCTCGAAGAGTTCCCCCCTCTCAGGGCGGTATAGAACCGTGTAAATATGTCATCTATATAAACCTCCTCATTGAGGGGTCATAGGAAAGAGTCAGCATTTAATTGGTAAAAATATTTTCTAGCTGATCTTCGAGCTCCTGAGATAGCAGATTGATTTGAATCATGGGGGTAGAAAACTGGATGGATGGCGCAGTCTTGTATTGGATCTCTTTTGGTCATTTGGCCACTGTTGGCTCAGTAATGACCAAGGAAGGCTCTTGTCGTGACGTCAACTGTATGATGCTCGGCGCCAGACAGGAGACTCAGGGCGAAGACACGGCTGGGCTGTAGGGTGTTATGGGGCTCTGCTTGTTGGGTGCAGATATATCCGCGAATTATGTAGGAAAGGCGGAGTTTTTGGAGGGCATGGACTTTTAGGAGGGAGGCTTCGACACCAGGCCCTGCCAGATGTCCTGATGACGTCCCCCGTTGATCCCCAAGTGTCTCGCCGATGTCCTTGACATTTACTACATCTAACGCAGTAGGTGATGTAGGCAGGCGTCGATTCGCCTTTCGAAACAATCCTCAGTTTGGCAGAGAGTTAATGGAGTTTCAATATTTTATTTATAAGGACTAAGGCCTCCTTGTTGCTGGTGGCCCAGGTGTAGACACTACTACCTCATGGGTCAGGGAGACAACCCTGCAGTAGGTCCTCAGCTCCGTGACGACGTCTTCATCCTTTATAGCGATTGGGAGGTTCACAACCACTATCTTATCTGCGGGTTTCCTGTAGGGAAACACTTTGAGGAGGGTGTTCCCGATGGTGAGGCCCTCCTCAGATAGACGCCTGCCTTCTCGATGCTTTTCAACCAGACCAGAACCTGGCCGGACATCTTCATCTGCTGGTAGACGGCACCCTTCCCCAGCATCTCCTCCAGTGCCTGGATATACTGCACAGAACCGAAATCCGAGCACTACTCAATAGAGCAGCATTGATCAAATGAAGCCGCGTCCGATCTTGATTTGATCAGCGCCTGGTACTGTCGACTTTTATTTAACTTTATAACAGGATCTCTTATCGCCTACTTGGTAGTTGAGGCCGCCTTACTGTTGTGGTGTCAGCGTTTGGGATCTTCACAGGCGTATCTTGGGAGTCACCTTTCCTCTTAAAGCCTTTAGGTTCTTTATTGCCTATGGAGGTAAACTCCATTTACGAGGCCTCTAGCCCTATTTTCATTCTTTTAATTTTCTACAGAGGAAAAAATCGAAACTTTTCTATTGGTATTATTTTCTGATCAATTGATATTTATATAAAAAAACGTACCTGGATCTGTTAAAGAAAAAAACACAATTTTTTTATCAAAATATTATTAGGGATTTCTCCCTCTTTATGAATTTATTACATAATAAACTTAATTCACAAATTCTTGTAAATCATATGGAAATAACTTGTGATCTACGAGAATTTATAAATTAAGTTTATTGTAATTAAAATTCGAAACTATTTTGAAGGCGTAAGATTCTCTTTGAAATTAAACAATTTCTACTGCCGTTACTGCAATGGAAAAATTAAAGGGAGGGCCTGGCTCATCAGTGGTGAACCCTCCTAGCGGTTTCGCCAGTTTAATCTAGTAATTTCTATCTAAGTAAGGGCAGTAGAAATTGTTTAATTTCAAAGAGAATCTTACGCCTTCAAAATAGTTTCGAATTTTAATAACAGATGGCGCGCTAGTGCATCATATTATAAGTTTATTGTGCAATAAATTCATAAAGAGGGAGCAATCTCTTGAAATATTTTGAGACAATTTTTTTTTTTATTTAACATATCTAGGTACGCCCTTTTTTATATATAATACTAGCCGAATGACCCGGGCCCCGGGTTTTACCCGATTAAATGTTTTTATTCAAATACTATTCGTTACAATTATAAATTGGCGCCGTGGATGTCACTCTTGTGAAACGTCCCGCTCCAAACTTTGTGTCTGAGAAGCGATATTTTTATAGAGAGATGATCTGGCTCTGTGTCTTCTGCTAGAATGAATGTTTTTCTGTTAGAATATTGTTCCTGCATACTAAAAATGAACTGGCTTCACCCGTGGTTTCTGCTTTTTGGAATTTTTCCCGATATAATTTTACATCTGATAATCAAACATGATACAGCAATATTGTCGTCATCATTTTCTGACTAAAAAACAATTATTTTTGCCCAGAACCTGTCAATTTCAAATTTTCTTGGCTAAAAATCCGTTAAATATATTTTCCAGATTTTTCTCTATGTCCTGTCAAAACAGGTTTTACATGTACATTAGGTCAGCTGATATTACTTCCCATCTTCACCGCTAGAGGCGCTGCTTGCGAGTGAAAAGGCAAATTTGCAACGCAATTAGCAAATAACTCGCCGGAAATTTTCACACTATAAGTTTTTCCAGATCCTACTCTATATACTGTTAAAATTTCAGTCAGATTAGTTATGTATTGTGGACGTGTATAGCCGACATAGGAACAAACACACATACATACATACATACATACATGCATACACTGACTTTTATATATATAGGGATGTATTCACTGTATAGACTTTTGACCCAAATTTATATTTGTTATAAAATATTATTTAACCGTCAGTTACTCGGCCATTTATTGGTATCTGACTTACACCAGTTGAAAGATTTAAGATTTCTGAAAATATACCCTCCCCCCCCAGGTGATTTGGAAAATTTCATTTATTTAATTATAAAATAATTCAAATACAGTTAAACATATCACATTAAAAGTGACCTGTCTATAGCACACCCTCTCTATAGCACCCTATTTTGGTGAGGGGGCGCTATAGACAGGTTTAACTGTACATTCTTTTAGGGTTAAAAAAGAAGTTAAAGAGAGAGAGACAAATGACAAATAACATAGTTTTATTGACATCCCGTCAAAATATAGACAAAAGTGCACAGTCCGCACTATTCAAGTAGATATGAAAAAATAATATATTAAAAAAAGAAGGAAAATAAAATATATGCTATGCACAATGAATATGTACATGGCGCCACCGCTGCAGAGTTTGATGGAGGATCGCCAACGGGTCCCCAGCGATACCACGCATTTCGCGATCTACGAAAAAACGTAGATCGCGTGCTTCGCCGCTGAGAAGATGATGATGGCATAGTCCTCGAGACCCACCGCGAAGATCCAGGATGCAGTTTCGGGGAGACATTTTTCATTTTAATTTAGACACTTTCATTTTAATTTAGACATTTTTCATTTTAATTTAGACGCATGGACTGTTTATAGAAAAGTCGATGTGCCTAAATTAAAATGAAAAATGTATAAATTAAAATGAAAAGTGTCTAAATATAAATTAAAATTGTCTAATTAAAAGTTAAAAACCTATATATGAGTGATTAGATATATATATATATTTAAATATGTACACTGTCGTCCTTGCGCAGGGGAAATGCTATTCTTCGCTATTTTTGTATAATTTTAGTAAATGCGCCACTGAATAAGCGTGTATAATTTAATGTAAAAAGGTATGAAAATAATGAAATATATATAACTTTAGCTACTTCTGTCTTAATTTTACTCTATTTATTTGATAAAAACATATAATTAAGTAAAATTATCTCATTGATTTCTAAGACATAAAAGTTTTATTAAAGATATATAGGTTTAAAAGCTTTCCTACAAAGCTTATATACTATATATTATTTATTAATATTATATATAAATTAAAAAATATGATTCCTATATATTTTTTCCTAAATATAGTTATTATTATGGATTGCTCATTTTTCACACAAAATAAATTATATATATATATATAAAAAAATTATAATTCTACCACTAGAGGGCGTTATTTTTAGCCGTTTTCGTTTGTTTTATAATTTACGTACCTTATGGTAATACTTTACTTACCTAAATAAATAAATAATAATCTTGTATATATAATTTTCCTACGCCTTTGATAACGTAAGTAAAAAATGTGTTTTAGTATTTAATATTCTTGCCCATATATTTCTTTATATTGTCGTTTTGTGTTTAGTTATAATACCATTCTTTATATGCGAGTAACAACTTTCTCTTTAGTTTATATAAGCATATATATTAAAAAAAAAAAAAAGCACCACCTATCAGCAATGAAATTAATTATGTTGCTACTGGTATTTCTCCCCCGTTTATACATATTTCTAAAAATATCAGATAGATGGCACTAAAATTATTCAAAAATTTGCACTTTTCTTTAATTTGAAGCTTGCATCGAGGTATTTCTTTATAATTCTTTCCGTTTTCATTTTATCTTTAATACTTATTATTAGTTAAATAATTTACGGTAACACTAAAACATCTATACATTACTATGCTTTTTTTAGATTCATCAACATATTCGATTTGGAATACAGTTTGGCTCACAGTCTCAGTAAATTAATGGTTTTATTAGTATTAGATAGATATAGTATATAGCAAAGTGGAAAAATATAATTTTAAAGCATTTTAAGAAAGAGGAAAAAAACTACAGCTTACTACTTTACAATTACCAATTTTTCACTACACTAATTTTACACCCCAAGGGATCAGTACTTTTGTGTTGAATTAATGTTGGCCATATATAGATGATTTTATCATTCCCCTCTTTGCAAGTAGACATTATTCTAAGGATAATAAATATATGTTCAAATCAATAAGCTTGAGGGATGAGTTTCTTTTGCAAATAAATTTATTTCGAGCTTTTTTTTTTTTTTTGGGCAACGCCCTTCTACAGGAAAATTAAAAATAAAGTAAATTAAATTATATTACATTGAGATTAAGTTAAGCAAATGTATAACGAACTATAGAAAATAAAAATAAATATCAGAAACAAACACTCGTGAGACTACTCGTGCCTCATGCGTTCATGATACATTGGGGGGTTGGGTGGCTGCAGGGAATATTACATTATAAATTTCCGGTAAATCAATTTTTCTATTAAGGCTGTGGAATTTACTTGACAGGAGGGATTCGATGAATCTGACAGCAACATGGTGTCTTTTGACGTACAATCCTTATGCCCCAGCCTTCCACATCCTCTGATCATAAAGGATACAATAGAACTACTACAAGAACATCATATTGATACAGATATCATCCAAAAAATCACAAAACTCATTTCCATATGTCTAAATAACTGCATATTTTCATATAACTCCAAATCATACAGGCAAGCAAAAGGGTCCCCAATGGGAAGCCCTCTATTTACTACAATAGCAGAGATCTCAATGCGAGCAATAGACCGATGGATTACTGCCAAGTTCCCCCATGACATAGTCTTTTGGCGCAGGTATATCGATGATATTTTTTGCATCTGTACCACCACCCAAACCGAAAACATCCTCAGCAATCTAAACAATTATCACCCTGATCTTCACTTCACTGTTGAAAAAGAGAACAATAATATCCTTCCATTTCTCGACATAAAAATTATCCGTTACCAACATGAATTACACACCACCGTTTATTATAAACCATCCTTCCGCCCTAATTACGTTCAATACTCGTCCTTTTGTCCAATCAGTCATAAGATCAATACAGTCATTGCCCTATCAAAACGCGTACATACCCACTGCTCCCTCCAGAAGTACAAGAACCTTGAAACACAAAACATAATAGCTAACCTCAAAAACTGCGCATACCCAATATCCTTTATATTACGACACTTTTACGACTCATCTAAAAAGATACAGCCTCCAATATACAGATCAATTTGCAATATGCCGTATTCACCATTATCCTCCACAATAGCAAGATTCTTATTAAAATTCGGAATCAAAACCTATTTCACCTGCGCACCTACCTCAGGATCCCTTCTCCGAAACCAGATAATGAAACTTAATTATAATGAAACTCACTGCACGGCACAAAACGTTATTTACTCCATAGAATGTTCAAATTGCCCAAAAATCTACGTAGGTGAAACTGGGAGACATGTCAACATTAGAATTCACGAACACAAAAGAAATATCGATAACCTAGACCATAGATCCCTAATAGTGCAGCATATAAATGAAACTGGCCATTCCTTCAACATTACATCCCCTAAAATTCATTATTCCAATATCTCCAGCAAACATCAAAGACTAATCATCGAATCCCTCCTGTCAAGTAAATTCCACAGCCTTAATAGAAAAATTGATTTACCGGAAATTTATAATGTAATATTCCCTGCAGCCACCCAACCCCCCAATGTATCATGAACGCATGAGGCACGAGTAGTCTCACTAGTGTTTGTTTCTGATATTTATTTTTATTTTCTATATTTCGTTATACATTTGCTTAGCTTAATCTCAATGTAATATAATTTAATTTACTTTATTTTTAATTTTCCTGTAGAAGGGCGTTGCCCGAGAGAAAGCTCGAAATAAATTTATTTGCAAAAGAAATTCATCCCTCAAGCTTATTGATTTGAACATTCTATTAAGGGATTAGCCTATTAATAATAAATATATATAATGACATTTGCCCAGATACACTCCAGGTTACCTAATCAGATTAGAAACCGGTCGTATCTCATTGAGTGTAACAGCCTTAAAATTAACCCTGAAGTATTGGCTGCGGGTGTTGAATATGAGCAGTGACAGATTGCCACGTATATGTTTTAATAGAACACGGGAACTCTCTAATGCTTCGGGCACACCCATCGGTTTCATTAAAAAGCTCACTAATCTGCTTAACGATAATGGATCCCCTGCACTTGTTTCCTGTGATGACCCTGAAACGCTGAGGAGCGCGATTACAGGGCTCTTAAAAACAGCGGCAGACCAATCTATACAAAACGACCTTACAAGAATGGATAAATCTAAGCTATACTCTCACTACAAAGACATTCACATATCTTTCATGACGGAGGGATACCTTTTAGGGGATTTTCCTTTCCCGGTTGTAAGACTACTCGCACAAGTTAGAATACTTTCAAGTTTTTTTAGAGAAAACCACACCAAGATGCTCTGCGGTGAGGACCCGACTTGTACCTTCTGTAATTCAAAACTACAAAATGAAATCACTCACTATATTTTTGATTGCTCTGCTCTGAAAGAAGAAAGAAGAACCCTTATGCTCAAAACTGGGCAACTCTGTGCTTCACTTCCATCAATAATTGACAATATGACCCAGAATAAGTATATTGCTACGGCGTTTTATGGTTTCCACAAGTCCATAGCTCAGAAGAAGGCCAAGTGATACTCACTCCTCACTTTCTTACTGCTACTCTTTTTGTGTTGATTTCTTGCTTCCCTCTTTCTTATTATTATTATTTTTTTTTCCTTTTCTTGTTTTTTTTTTTTTTCTTTCTCTTTTTACTCTGTATATATCGCTATTTCCGTTGTCTCACTGCTTTGTTCTTATGCATACCTCTGGTGAATCCTGTATAGGGTCAATGACCCTAAATAAAGGCTTTTTTGTTGTTGTTGTTGTATAATGACATTTTTTAAAAATAAAATACTGTTGTAATATATTTTTGGTAATAATGTGTTGTTTCTTTCATCCCCTTGAGTAAAGATTACACAAATTCCATGAGTTCATGCTTCTCGAGCTGTTTTATGATAAACAGCGGCCTCTCCCAAATGTCCTGTTTAGTGCATCTAATGCAAGCCAAAATGTGTTTTGGAGCTGCAGGTGCCAAGCTACATTTTGGGCAAGTGGGGTAGATTTTGTTGTTATTTTCTATCTTCAATGGCTTGAGATGGCCTGTTCTAAATCTTGTTAGTGTTGTTTGATGCTGTCTATTTCTGAGGTTCGTCCTGGGTCCACTCCACTGTACCAACTGTGCTTATGTGGGATCCTCCAATTCTTGTTCATTTGTTTTTGGCAACAGTCTCTAATTCTTTAAAAGTAAGTTTATTTTTTAACTGCAAGGTTTCTCTTGTGCCTTTTATTCTTAGCGCATCAGCAGCTTCATTGTCTTCAATGTCAACGTATAAGGGGGGTATCCATTGAAGATATTTTTGAGGTTTATAGTTTAAATATGTTATAACACCTTGATAAAGGTTGGCGTTCAGCCAACTGAAATATTGGTAAGATAAATAATTTTTGATCCAATATAGGCCATTTTAATTAAAGATTTATTTATGGATGGCTCTATTTTCAAAATATCCAATTATGTTTTTGCTGACTTTGTCTCCAAGTTCCCCAATATTTCTTATGAATTTTAAGGCTTCATAGATGGCTATAAGTTGTGATCTGAAGACTGAGCAAAAATCTGGGTTTCTTCTGTTTATTTTCTCAATGCTATTTGTGGTTTTGATGAGACAGCCACTGCCAGTCTGTCCCAACTTGTCTCTGCTACCATCGGTATATAGATATTTATTGCATATTTAGGAATGTTATTAATTATTTCTAATGATAATTGTTTTAAGCATTCTGGATTTTGGTATTGTTTGTTGGTGGGTTCATTAAAAATAACATTTTGTAGTGGTTCGCATGGAGAAATTTTTTCTGCAAAATAATTTTTTCTACATTTAAAAAATCCATTTCTTTTAGCCATGTAGAGCGCGCGCAGGCCTTCTTTTTTTAAAATACTTTATTTAACTTGTTTCCTGTCTGTCCATCCGTCCGTCTGTCCACAAATCGATTTCTAATATACTTCTAGAGCACGTAGGAATATGAAATTTGGTACACTTTTCAGACCCCGATGACAATGCATGTTGACAAATTTTCAGACTTCTGGGTTGTCATGGTGGCCGGAAATTGACAAATTTTGCCTTTCAAATTTTGTAAATTAATTTTAATATACACCTACCCCCCGATTTACACGGTACTTGTTTTACACGTTTTCGCTTTTACACGGTTTTCCAAATAAGTTTTTTTTTTTATTGCACTATACTAAATGCTATTGTGATTGAACATGTTGTTTATGTTGTTCTTGTGTCTATTTGATCACGCAGAATGCAACTGAACTAAGTATTTATTTATTAACATCTATTTATCATAACCTGGTTATATATCTAAGAGTGTTTACAAGTCGAGTCGGCAGTGTTGCCGGATCAATCATAACATGTTTCCTTTAAACAAAAATAAAAAGGATTGCAGTTCTCCTAGTCTCTATAACGCAAAGGTTTTCTCACTGTTCTACCACTGCGGGTTCGCACACTAGGAGAAGTAGATGATTCTTCACCTTTCTTGGCAACGTTCTCCCTTGGATCATATGCTCTTCTGTTTTCAGAAGTGGGTCTTCCGTGATCTTGTATGTTGTCATCCATGGCTGTCCCTGCTTGAGATCCAGGAATGCTTGGACTTTGACTTGTTGGGGCAGAGTCTTCTACACTGAACTTTCTCGGTCTAAGGTGAGACCTGTTCCTGCGGTATTCAGAACCACTTGGTGTTTTCACCATATATGAGCGTGGAGTTTCATGCTTTGCGGTCACTGTTGCCGGAACCCATTTTCTATGCCTTTCCTGCAACATGATGTTGTCTCCTACTTCCAAAGGTCTCAAAATTCTCTTTGGACTTCCTGCATACTTTTGTTGATGGTCTCTCAATTTTTGATAATTCTTTGTTGTGTCAAACAGTGGTTTCAACTGTTGTCGGGTGTATGTCGAAAGAGTTCTCACAGATCTTCCCATAAGCATTTGGGTCGGAGATGGCAGGTCATACTTAGGTGTGTTGTTGAACTCCATCAAAGCCAGATTGGGATCTCTTCCTGACTTCACAGCTTTAATTATCAGTCCTTTGATGGTTTGAATTGTCCTCTCAACTTGTCCATTAGATCTTGGATATTTGGGACTGGAGGTTTGGTGTTTGAATTCATATTTCTGAGCAAAATTTTTGAATCCAGTAGAGTTAAAAGGGGGTCCATTATCCGAAACTAGAGTTCTTGGAATTCCATGAGTCCTGAAAATGGTTTTCAACTGCAGGATGGTTTCGGTTTCTCTTTTGCTTGATAATTTCCGGATTTCAACAAACTTTGAGTGGTAATCGACAACCAAGATGGAACTGGTTCCACTCACCTCCATGAAATCTACAGCAATTTTTTCCCATGGAAATTCAGGGATTTCATGAGCTATTCTTGACTCCTCAGGATTCTTTCTTGAATATTCCTGACATGTTCTGCACTTTTCCACTTCATTTTCTACTTGTGTTATCATGCCGGGCCAGTAAAATGCTGATCTTGCTTTTTCTTTGGAAGCTGCTATGCCCTGGTGTGATGAATGAACAACCTGCAGGATTTCTTTTCGAAGAGTCGATGGCACCAAGATGCAATTTCCTTTGTAAACAATTCCGTCACTCACATGAATTTCATCTTGAAATTGCCAGTAGGGTTTTGCTTCATCACAGACCATAGTTTTATATTTCGGCCATCCATTCTTCGCATACTCTATTAGTTGTATCAAGGTGTGGTCCCCATGAGTTTCCTTTTGTAGTCTCTTTATTTTTTCATCTGTGGTAACCAGCAACATGTGCACTGATTCAGTTTGACCTTCTAAATAGCTTGTGTCCACCTCATCTTTTAATGGATCTCTAGACAGATGGTCAGCTACAAACATGTTTTTCCCTGGTGTAAACTTCAAAGATATTTGAAATCTCATGAGACGTAAGACCATTCTTTGCAGTCTTGGGGAAAGCTTTTCTAAAGGTTTCTTAACAATACTCAGGAGAGGTTTGTGGTCAGTTTCCACAATAACATCATTTCCCCAAATATAGTACTGGAAGCGTTCACATCCAAAGACTATAGCCAAAAGTTCTTTCTCTATCTGTGCGTATTTTCTTTGAGTTGCATTCAGGCTGAAGGACGCATACTCAATTGCTTGTCCCCCTTGCATGAGCACTGTACCAATACCATATTGGCTTGCATCAGATGAAATGGTGATTGGCTTGGTTGGGTCAAAAAATGTCAATATTGGAGCATTCGAAACCATATTCTTGAATTTTTCAAAACAATCATTTTCTTCGCCTCCAAATTTCCATTCACTCTTGTTGCTTATCAATTTCCTTAGAGGTGCAGTCTTGTCAGACAGATTAGGAATGAATTTGCCAAGGTACGTTACCATACCTAAGAATCTTTGGACTTCAGTCTTGTTCTCAGGTCTTTTCAACTTTTGTATTGCCTCTGCTCTTGAAGCTTGAATGGCTATTCCATCTCGACTGATTATATGGCCTAAGAAATTTACTTTGTTGACAGCTATCTGCTGCTTCTTAGCATTGAGCTTGACATTATTTTCTTCCAACCTTCGAAGAACTGTTTCAAGGTTTCGGTTGTGCTCTTCCATTGTGTTTCCATAGATCAAGATGTCATCCATATAGCAAGCAGTTCCCTGGAGACCTGAAAGGATATTGTTTATGCATCGCTGGAATACCTCCGATGCACTGTTCAATCCATAGGGAAGTCGCTTGAACCGGAATCTTCCAAAGGGAGTCGCAATGGTGCACAGGTTGGTGCTTTCTTTGTCTAATGGGACTTGCCAGAAAGCTGATGATGCATCAAATACAGAGAAAACTGTAGCACCTTTCAGTTCAGAAAATATTGTTTCAGCTGTTGGCAGAATATAGCGCTCTCTCTGAACATATTTGTTCAGTTCCCTGGGGTCCATGCAAATTCTGACATCTCCAGAAGGTTTTTGTACCACTACAATAGGGTGTGTCCATTCGCTTGGTTCTTCAACTTTTTCAATAATGTCAAGTTTTTCCATCCGTTCCAATTCTGCTTTAACTTTTTCTCTAATGGAAAAAGGAATTTTTCTGCTTGGAGCAATAACTGGAGTTGCATTTTCTTTTAGTCTAATCTTGTGTTCAATTGGCAGTCTTCCTATGCCTTCAAATATATTTTTGTGCCTGTTCAAAATTTCTTTTGCTGAATTGTTTTGCTCTGTTTGGACAGCATCACATTTCTTAATTAGTGAAAGCTTTTCAATAGCTTCTATTCCTAAAATTGGTTGATAGTATCCATCAGCAATGAAAAATTCTAGACTTTCCGTCTTATTTTTAGTTTTGCAATTTAGTGTGGCAATTCCTTTTATCTTGATTTCATGTCCTGTATATGATGTTAGTCTGAAATATTTCCAAACCTTTCATTTGTCTGGTGAATGTGTATGGCAAAACATTTACTTCTGCTCCAGAGTCCAACTTGAAACATATTTCCTTTCCATTCACTATGATGGACTTTTTCCATTCCAAAGTATGGACTACTTTTGCTTCATGTATTGACCATACAGTTTCTTCTGTTTCATCATTTAGACTTCTGATAGCTGAACCTTTACAGAAAGCTGCAAAATGATTCATCTTTTTGCATTTGGAGCATCTTTTACCCCATGCAGGACAATTTTTTGCTCTGTGAGACTTTCCACACCTTTGGCATTTGAATTCTTTTTCAGATTCTTGATTTTGTTTTGGACTGTGTTTCTTTTCATATTTTCTTATTTGACAAATGTTCTGGTTGTTCTGCATGATCTTGATCTGTTGCTTGCTTATTTCATCTGTTTTGCACATTTCAATGGCTTTTATAAGAGTTAAATTGGGCTCTCTTAAGAGGCGTTCCTGCAAAGCCTTGTCTTGTATTCCATACACAATGCGATCCCTAATTAAACTATCCTTTTGTGATTCAAATTCACATGATGTGGATAATCCTTTTAGTTCTGTTATAAAACTATCGATGGATTCACCATCCTTCTGGGTCGCTGAAAAAAATTTGAATCTTTCAAAAATGACGTTCTTTTTAGGCTCGCAAAAATCATCAAATTTGTTTATTACAAGATCGAAATTTTCTGCTTCATCTTCTTTTAAATGAAATGTGTTGAAAACTTCCAAGGCTTCTTCGCCAATAAAATTTAATAAAATGGCAACTTTCAGTTTATCAGGCTTTGTGGCTTTTTCTGTTGCTTCAAGATAAAGCATTAATCGCTGTTTGAACCTTCGCCAATTTTCCGCTACATTTCCGTGCAGGGCGAGTTCGCTAGGCCTAACAAAGTCCATGTTTTCTTTTTTTCACTAATATTTTTCATTAATATATTTATTTGAAAAAGTACTCACTTTTCCGCTGCCACCATGTTGTTTATGTTGTTCTTGTGTCTATTTGATCACGCAGAATGCAACTGAACTAAGTATTTATTTATTAACATCTATTTATCATAACCTGGTTATATATCTAAGAGTGTTTACAAGTCGAGTCGGCAGTGTTGCCGGATCAATCATAACAGAACACATGCGCTGTGTACACATCTCACGAGGAATCCCGAGCTTATGTGCTGACTACATATTTTAACCTGTCAATGCATTTTATTTTTATTTCTGTGTACACCTATCCCCCGATTTGCACGTTTTTCTCAGGAACGTATCTACCGTGTAAATCGAGGGATAGGTGTACTTCCAGATCACATAGAAGTATGAAACTTTTAAGACTCACTCAATCCAAGGAACAATGCAAGTGTACAAATTTGCAGACTTGTTTGGTGGAGGACAGTGGTTGGGAGTGGCCAGAAATGAACAAATTTCTATTATTTCTTTTTAAATCTTATTTTACGCCCCTTACATTGACCAATCCGCTGTGAGCAGGCCTCCCTTCTATTTAAGGCCTAATCCCCAATTTATATATTTTGGCAGATTGTAGCTTCTTCTACCCTTTAAGAGTATAATATCTGCTTCGTAAAGTACACTATCATTAGGGCAGGTATTTCGAAGACCTGTAATAATTCTAGCTGCGCTTAGTTGTATCCTTTCCATTGATTTTAGATTTGTTTCAGATGCTGTACCATAGATTTGATATCCATATTCCATGTTGGTCTAATTAGAGATTAGTATGTTAATTTTAGTGTGGTTGCATCGGCTCCCCACTCTCGTCCTGAAATATATTTCAGAATTTTTATTCATTCTCTTCCCTTGTTAATTTTTTTTAAATTATCCCTAGTACACGTGGTACAGGCCATAATAATCATGGTGGGTAGTTAACGACTGCTTTTACTGTAAGCGCACCACATGTCTACACATGTGAAAAGCAGTTCGACTTTGCACTTACAAATGTGCCAGAGCCCCGTTTGGTTACTTGCACTCGCTGGTGGGGTTGGACTTTTGCAAGAATCGGGGGCCATTGGAGCATTTTTTTTTAAACAGAAAAAAGTGTCCAATGCGGGAATCGAACCCGGGTCCTTGTGGTCGAAAACCAAACGGTTTAACCAGCCTTCCACCGACCCCCCCCTTGTTAATAATGTATAATAAGATAGAGACCATTGCATCTTTTTATTCAATTTTTTTTTTCAGAATGTTTCATGATTAACTTTTAGGGATGAATATCAATAGTCTATATATATTCAGGGAACAGGCTAAATCAATGTTTAGTTGATTTCTGTTCCACCAGATGGCGCTCTGCCTTCTGTAAAGCACATGTGCTCCTGGTCAGGATATGCCATTTTTATTATATATATATATATATAAGTATTTTGTGTGTGGAAAGAAAGTGAATAAATTAGAAAATAAAAAGAGGGCTTAAAAATAATTTTTAAAATCACAAATTTGATAAAGCACAATTCTCTTTTATTATTTATTGATAAGGCACAATTTGGATTATAGATTATAAACACAAGGTAATAAGACCAAATCCAAATAAATTTGATAGGCTGGAGGTTGGAGCATGAAAACATGGTCAAATTATTGTGTATCAAATAGTGTTGGTAATTTGATTACCTGGAGGTTGGAGCATGAAAACATGGTCAAATTATTGTGTGATGCCAGATGAGCAAAGTTAGGTCATGCTGTTAGTAATATGGTTATTTTTATAACTCAAAAATATGCAAAATAGTTATTGGTCAAATTATTTGATTGGAGAATTAATGCTCTTGATATTATTATAATCATACACACATACATAGGGAAATTTTATTAATTTAAAAAAAAATCAATAATTATCACCATTATAAAGTTGTGGGTATTCATGTAATAAAAATGGCATCTCTCCCTTTAAAAAAACAATGCGTTGGTGGTTTCACTCTTGTACATCATGTAATACAGATTTATCTAAATTTGTCAAATCTGGTGTTGCATCCCATTCCATTGTTTTGTACAGGGGACCAAATACATTGTTGATGCATTTTTAAAGGGAAAGATACAACTTTCGGTACACATTATCACCCTATATTTGTAATTGTTAGCATTTTCTGAGTGATGGTTTTTTGAGTTCATAATAGAACCCTATTCAGTGTGCATTCTAGCTGATTGGCATGCATGCAAGGCATGCATAATTCCCCTCTTCTATGTACAGGGTGGCCCAGAAGTCACGAACCCTTTCATTTTTTTATTAAAAATTAAAAGGCAAACTAGAATAAAAAACAAAAATTATTTTAATTTAGGTAATAGATTAATTTTTTTTTTGAAATATATTTAAATATAATAATTATGCAAAATGTCCTCCATTTGTTTCCAAATACAATCTAAGTCTTCTAGGGACACTTTGACAAACACGAGCTCATAAATCCGTATCAAGAAGATAGTGCAATTTTCATTTTTTCTAAAGCAGGCCTGTCCAACCCGCGGCCCTTGGGCCGCATACAATTTTTAAAATACATATTTGATTCCATAAAAAGGAAGAAAAAAGTTAGGAATAATGGTAATTAATAGAGAATTATTTTTTAATTTTAAATTGTTATTATTATTTTTATTTAAAAAAAGCAGCTGAAAAATAATAAATAAAAACATTAAGCATCAAGGAAGTATTAAGTATTTTTTTGAATACATTTTAAAGTTAAAATTTTGATATAGTTAAAGTTTTTATACCTTGTTTACGATTCCGTGCGGCCCGTGGCATCATTTAGGTTGGCCAGGGCTGCTCTAAAGTCTTGGCTTTTCTATGATAAACCTTATATTTTAAATAATCCCACAAAATCTGCCAGAGTAAGATCAGGTGAGCACGCAGGCCAATTAATTGTTCCACAGTGCCTCATCCATTTGTGAGGGAACTTTTCATTGAGAAATGTTCTGACAATGTTTGAGTAATGGGCGGGTGCACCATCCTGCATGAGGTAAAAGTTTCTTCCAACCAATTTTGGCTGCATAAATTCCTCCAACATTTTCAAATAATTCTCAACATTTACTTTTTCATCGAAAATGAAAGGTCTGATTATTCCTTCCGAACAAATTCCACCCCAAACAGTTGAGCTAGGGGAATTAACTTTATTCTAAAATTCTACCTTTGGATTTTCTGAAGCCCAAAAAAAATTATGTCGATTGACATGGCCATTCAATTTACAAATAGCCTCATCAGTCCACATTATTCAATTAGGCAAATTTTTATCATTTTGGATCATTTCAAACATTTTTTTCACAAAATTGCATCCTTCTCTCCCAATCATCTTCATGAAGTGCATAAATTAATTTAGGAATATAGGGCTTATAACCAAGACCTTTTAGCATTCTTTGGAAGGAGGTTCTGGGTATTTTTAGCTATTGAGAAAACATCCTTGTTGATTTTTGAGGACTAGCTTCTAAAGATGTTTTAACTAGGTTTATATTAATGAGGCACAATTTGGATTGTAGATTATAAACACAAGGTAATAAGACCAAATCCAAACTATTTATTTATTTGGATTTGGTCTTATTACCTTGTGTTTAGGTTTATATTAGTTTCATTGCTAGCAACCCGATCTAGGGAGATCTGCCACACTATCGGTACTTTCAAAATTTGTAATTATTTTTGTTACGGTTGATTTAGAAGGTGCAGAAAACTCAGAATGCTTTGACCATTGAATAGAGTTTGATAATTTTAATTCTTTCTTTAATATCAAGGGATGGCATTTTCTGAATAAAACTTAGATGGAACGTGAAAACACATATGTTAATTAGATAAATATTATAAATAATTTATTAGTTAAAACATTTTTAAAATGGTATCAGGACTTGCCGGCCACCCACCCTGTTTAAAATAACAGAAAGAGACATCTCATTGTTTACACTGCAAGCACTTGGGTTTAGGTTATGAAACCAACAGTGCCTAAATCATCCGTGAGTAAACTAAATGTTGCACAACTTTATAAGCGACATTGGCGTCTGAATTTATACCACCTCATTGTAACACTTTTAAGTGAATGAGCTAACTACAGCCGCAATGCCAAAGTATTATCAAATATTATCAAAATTTGATTTAAGAATGGGTCCAATTATAGCATTTGTTATTTGATAGGCTAGGAGATTAGGGAAATGGAAACATGGTTGAATTATCGCGAGTGTCAAATTATTGTTGGTCGAATCAATGAGGTTATGCTGCAATTTTCAACACTTGATGTTAGCAGTATAGCTGTGTTGTAAGTTTAATGTTTGCCACCAGAGTTCGCTACAAAGTCTCTTCAAAATAGTGAAAACATCTAGAATAGTCCTATGATAAGGCGTTTCTACAAAATGTCTCAATTCTAAAAAAAAAAATCTACAAAATTTTCAGTTTCACCAAGACACTATTGCTATGTAAGATATTATAGAGTTAGTTCTCAATTCAAGATAGAACCAGAATTTAGACTGACCATGTCATCCATGCCACTTTTAAAAGTGCACACTTTGACAGGTCTTTAAAAAAAGTCTACTTGTACCACTCTCCTCCCACTTTATTGTAGAGTGAAAAAAATATATTCTCATTAACCCTTTCCTGTTTGGTAAGTCTACATAAGTGTAGAAGCTGCTGTGCACACCTCTTAATTCCTCATATTATCAAATATAATAGAAAACCTCATATTTTACAAGTGGAAATATATTTAACATTGTGCACATACAATTAATTATAAAAACTAACAATCCCCCAAATGGTTTGTCAGGTTTCACAATAAAAACCTTCTATCCACCAGATGTGGAAGAACAAACCTTGAACTCTTTGGCACTCTGGATATTAGCATTGTGGAACCCATTTTTTTCATCCTTTACAAGCTCTCATACGTTTTGGACATTCATTCTGCCATGGTTTCACAAACTCTTCCAAATGTTCAAGATATTTTTAGCATTAGCATTATGAAACCGATTTTTCATCCTTTACAAGCTCTCATACGTTTTGGACATTCATTCTGCCATGGTTTCACAAACTCTTCCAAATGTTCAAGATATTTTTAGCATTAGCATTATGAAACCGATTTTTCATATTTATTAAATCATTAAATTTTTCTGAATTTGAAGCTTTCATATGTTTTGGAAATTCATTCCGCCATGGTTCCACAAACTCTTCCAAATGTTTGAGATATTTTTTGGGTCTGATTGGCCCTTAGTTTTCCCTTCATGTTCTGGGTTTATATGATGTATGAGTTGACAGTAGCTACTTCTAGGCCCCAGAAAAATAATTTTCTCTGCCATATTTTAATTTTTTTTATAAGAAAGTTGTATGTTGTACAAATAGTGGGGTCAGCAACACCTAACAACTCCCATGTGGTCTATAATGGCAGTTGGCTTCTGAATTTCCTCTGAACCACATCTTGTTTTCTTGGTGACTAGCTGTGTTGAAGCTGTGTGGAATGAAAAGGCAAGATGGACCGCACGTTTGTCCTCGAATACATTTTAATTTCTAAAGGCAGGCAAGAGTTCACCCCACCAAAAGTCTTTTTTTTTTCAATTCCTGTGGCATTCCTTGTCGGTTTGGTATAATTAGGTAACTGCATTCTAGAAAGGTCTTTGATATGGGTGATTTAGAATCTATTCGTGAAAATATGAAAATGTCTAGCTCTTCAAGCTGAGCTAAACTCTTCCAATGCGTAAATTTTGGTAGCTTGGAAACTAATATCAGCATTAGGATCTTATTGATGAAGAATCATCCAAAAAAAGGAGATTCAGAACGGGCAGGCAATATATATAAGTAACAAATTAAGGTGAGAGGGAATGGAGCGTGATTCAGGAAGATCCAGGACATCAGTGCCAGCCTTCCCCCACCCCTTGTTTACACAGAGGCCACTGAGAGTGGCTTTTGGACCAGTAATGAACCCTAACACAAAAGCCACTGACAGTGGCTTGCCGACCGGTAAGGGTTAATTCTACACCCCCAAGGTTTAAACTCAACCACAAAGAACATGTAATACAAGGTAATAAGACCAAATTCGAATAAATTAATAATGTGTGGCGTTTCGGTATAAATGTTGTCACCGAAATGTCACACTATTAATTTATTTGGATATTTGGTCTTATTACCTTGTAGTTCTAATCTATAATCCAAATTGTGTCTTTGAAGATGTATTTATTATTTTTACTTATCTCAATTACACATCGGTAGAGGCCATGCTAATCATGGTGGGTAGACAACTCCATGCTTACTACTCCTGCAGAAAGCTTTTGCATTTTCACAAGATTCCAGAAGTTTTCAATTTTGGTCTTGTTACCTCTTGTTTTTTGTATATTATTGTAATTGTAGTTAAGGGAAAATAGACAAAGGATCCTTTTTTCAGGATTTGATCTTAAGTTGTAAAGTGGTTGCATCTTTTTCTAAAAAAAAAAAAAAGATGATACATTTGACATTCGAATAATTCTACCATGTTTTCATGCCCCAACCTCCAGTCTATCAAATAACCAACATTAATTCAACTAAACAATAATTTGAGAGATTTTTAAAAATTGAATGACATTAGAAAATTATTGTTCAAATACATGTGAGGCACAGTGGCCATAGTTAGCATTATACACACTGTGCTTGTCAATATCGGTGCTGCCATTTTTGTTTTCTCTACTACGATATAGTTATGGGAAAAAATAATGTCTTAGAGAGTAACGTTCTGCTATTTGAAACAACATAGAGAATGCCTTTTGAAGATTGATCAGCTAGAATGCACACTGAATAGGGTTCCAAGTCTAAAAGTAAACTACCATAAAAGATTTCTTTAAAAGTTTAATTTTTTTTAACCCTTTGAATGCTGGTGTCATTTTGTCGCTTAGTCTTTTTTCCCAAAAATGATCAAATTTTAATTTTTCTAAAATTAATTTATTAAAAGCTTTTATTAAAATACAATTTAATTTATACATTATATATATATATATATTTATTTATTTATTTATTTATACATTGTACATATGTATTGTTTAAAGATTTCTCACAATGGGTTACTTTTTAAAATCTTTTATTCAACTTGCCTCCATGTCTGTCTGTTTGTCCACAAATCTTGTAATCAATTTTTAGTATACTTCTAGAGTACATAGAATTCTGAAATTTTGTACATTTATTAGAACCTGATGACAATGTAAGTTGACAAATTTTCAGACTTTGCTGTTTTCAAAATGGCCAGGAACGGACACATTTTCAAATTGCCTTTCAAAATTTTAAATTTATTAATATGCTTCCAGATCATATAGAAGTATGAAACTTTTAACACTCACTCAGTCCAATGAACAATGCAAGTGTACAAATTTTCAGACTTCTGGGTGGTTGCCAGGAATGAACAAATTTCTATATTTCTTTTTAAGTCTGATGTTACGCCTCTTACAAGGAATTCACCAATCCACCGCGAGCAGGCTTCCGATTATTTAAGGCCTAATCTAAGTGAGTTTTTTAAATTCAAGATTGAAAACTAACTAAATAATTAATAAATAAAAATACATTAAAAAAAAAAGCTTTTATTTAAATGCACCAAAAAGGAAAAAGTAAAATATTTTATCTTTCGTCCTTGAGCAATTAGATGTATCTGAGTGAAAATAAAAGTGGCAGGAGGAGGTAAAAATATAGCTAACACTTATAAAAATAACTAATCAGTTGCTCACATTAGGTTCGAAATTCATGATGATCATCCCCTTTTATTTTCACTCAAATACATCTAATTGCTCAATGACAGAAGATAAAATATTTTATTTTTTACTTTTTAGTGCATTTAAATAAATTATATAAAAATGTATTTTTATTTATTAATTATTTTTATTTAATTAATGATTTGATACATTAAAAAAATTGATATTTAAAATGTTGATGATGAATATTACAATTATAAATGATTTTAATGTGTGTGTGTGTGTGTGATTTGATAAATACAGTAGAACCTCCCTTCAGTAGACACCTCTCTATAAAGGACAGTTTTCATTTGCAAAATTACTATTTTTTACTACAGTAAAACCCCTCTATAGTGAACCCCAATGGGACAGAGCTTTTGGTTCACTATAGCCACGGTTTGGCTAATTTTTTTTTTTACTTTTCAAATATTTTAGACCATATAATTAAAGGACAGCCATACACACTGAAAGAGGCTGCTTCTTAATAGTGGTCACTTTGTTTTTAATTCCCATAATTGACCTATTTCCTTACATTAATACTGAATAATAAAAGAAATCATTAGATGATAGGTTCTTCTTGTCATTAGCATACATGCACCTCTATGTCTAATTTCAAAATCAAGACAAATCCTAGGCAAAGTTTTTAAAAATATATATTCAAAATATAAAATGATTTTAAAACATCCTTATCAAATTATATAATACAATGTTTACTTGGAAAAATGGCTCTAATACCTTGTTGCTTCAAAGCACTCTTCAAGCATTGCACCTTCTACATTGAACCTCAAATAAAGTTAATAAGTATTTTTCTTCAATTTCATGTTTCCACATATTCTTCTTAAGTCTAGATTTCGTTTTGTTTTGAACCTGTCATGCACAGGCTTTAAATACACCATAGTTCATGGCATAAAAATAATTTTCGTTTCATCACGGGCCCGGTATTGGGGCTTTTTTTTTTAGCCCTAATACGTATGATCGCGATCGTGGAAAAAGTTGAGGTTGATTCCTCTTTGTAAACAATTTTTAATAGCCTTCTATTTTATCTTTTATAATATAAAAGTAATATTTTCTTATTTTAACATGTTCTGAAATTTTGACCGTTTTGTTTCACTTTGAAAAGTTTTGAAAATGGCCTTTTTTTTTTTAAGGAATAACATTTTTGTTTTTAGATTGCCTTTGTTTTCTTTATTTTGGAAGCCATTTGCATTTTTCTATTTAATAAAAAGTATAAAGTGTAAAAATTTATACAACATTGCATTTATACAACAGCAAAAATAGAATGATAAGGCACAATTTGGATTATAGATTATAAACACAAGGTAATAAGACCAAATCCAAATGAATAAATAGTGTGTGACGTTTCGGTAACAACGCTGTTACCGAAACGTCACACACTATTTATTTGGATTTGCTCTTATTACCTTGAGCAAAAATAGAATGTAAATGAAAACAAACAATGCCGCTAAATTTATTGTTTTGAAATCGCGATCTGCGAGCTGAAACATGCTAAAAATTTTGTTGTTTTAAAATTTTTTTAAATTAAAATTTTAATTATGTGGTTAGCTTTTCTTGATTAATCAAGAATGGGTATTTGGCCAATTCTGGAATAATTAGAAATCAACGAGAATAGTTGATATTTATTCCGATAGATGGCACAAGCTATCAGCAACTTTCAGTTGCACGATAAGAAGAAGCCTTTTTCTTAATTTATGCACCTTATCCCAGTACAATATCACATTTGTACTATTTTTCACATTGTGTCGCGGTCTCACGCAATTCTGGCCTTAACGACTCGTTTAATGATTTTTCAGGATGCCTGGATGACCAATTTTTTGGTCGTTGAGGTACAGCTTGCACCACGCTGATGAGGGCCAACAGCCCGAAACGCGTCCGTGGTTAGCTTTTCTTGATTAATCAATAGTTGATATTTATTCCGATAGATGTCGCAAGCCATCAGCAACTTTTAGTTGCACGATAAGGAGATGCCTTTCTCTTAATTTTAAGTTAGTTATAAGCATAGTATTTTAAATAGATTTTTTTTTTATTTTGGGACCTAAAATAGGTTAATTATAGGGGTAGTTTTTTATTTTAAAAACAGCAAAGTTCGTTATAACTGGTATTTTCAATGGAATGGAATCGCCTTAGGTTCTTTACAAAGGAAGGTTATCCGGGGTTCATATTAGTGGGGTTTTACTGTATTTAGCAACTCTCCGGTAAGAGGATACTTCTCCCTGAAGGACAGTTTGGCTCTGCAATTTGTTGTCCTTTACAGGAAGGTTCTACTGTATATATAAAAAAATGCATATATATTTAAATAATTAAAATAAAAATTATTTTTAATATATTCATATATAATAGTATATACTTGGAAGGTTACAGAATTAAAAAAAAAAATTTTCTTCATGTGATAATATCCTGAAGCATGGTGTGACTAGGCAGTAAAATGTTGTTTGCTTGCAAGCACCATTTACCCTTTACTAGGAAGAATGCTGCATACAACTTGATTTGATCTTGATAAGGCACAATTTGGATTATAGGTTATAAACACATGGTAATAAGACCAAATAAATAAATAGTGTGACGTTTCCGTTACATTGTTGTTACTGAAACGTCACACACTATTTATTTATTTATTTGGATTTGGTCTTATAACCTTAGAATTTTTTTCTTCAAATTGATCTGGGAAGTGTCTCTTCTAAGTGACTCTCATTTTGAACCGGTAAGCTTAATTTCTGCTTACTTGTGGAAAGCTTTATAATCTTTTAAAAGGCCATTAATAACCCCCCTGTCTAAATTCTTTTTAACAATTTAAACCCTAAAGACACAAATTCACATCCTTACCTACCAGGGTGTTAAGCCCGAAGGTTGTGAATCCGGGTTCCTGATTTCTAAAATTATATTTAATTCTGGCGGATGATGCATCTACAGGGATCTTGTCCTATATATCAGTGGTTGGATGTCAGCTGACCCAATGTACCTGTGCCTTTCCTGCAGCTCCTATTGCCTTATGCGTGTTGAGAATAAGTTACCATCTGATAACCCTGCGGATTTATCGGTAAGGTGATCATCATTATTACTGTTTACCTTAGGCTGGGGGAAGTTCCGGCATAGCTGTGATTGTTATAAGTTAGATAATGTTGCCTTGTGTAAATAGTTAAATAAACAAAACTAAGCGATATATAAATCCTTATTTATTTACCAGTTGCAAACAAGACACGCTATATCCGATCTGGATAATTGCGTGTGAAACTATTTACAATAATTGTAGTAGAGTAGGTAACAGAATTGTCAAAAGAAAATAAACAACTAAGAAAAAGAGCATTGAATAAACATATACATCAAACAAATAAGCAACAACATAAGCAGATAGAAGAAATCGCAAGGTAGTTATTTACAATATGTTAAGCAATGATGGAAGTTGATTTAATGAAGTTATCTGTAATAATTAGTATCGTGGAGAGAGAAAGTTGATAAAGTTGAGCTATTTACAATGAGTTATGTTCTAAAGTAACTTATTAATTATTTAAATTGATGTAAATCAAGTCGCATAGTAGTGTAGTTCCTCAAGCTTAATGAAGCTGTCTATTTATAATAAAAAGTCTGCAGAACCTATTAAATTTCGTATATCTTTCCCTATTATAAACTATTTGACCCAGATAGGTTCTTTCCATCTTGCTCTGCTGTCTTAGGTTTGACACTAGTGGGCATGAGTTCAGAATGTGTTCGGGGTTTTTTTCTTCCGCTCCACAAGAGCATCTGGGCAAATCTATTTTTCTAATTCTGAAGAGATATGATTTGAAGTTACCATGACCCGTAAAGAATATAAATCCTTAAAGTAAGAGTATTACAAGGCATAACACCATACAGTATGTTAATTTTTCTTTGTTTGCACTCTTTTTTATCACTTTCCTATTGCCTTTTTTTTTTAGATGAAACCTGTATCTTATACATTTTACCACCCAATGGTGCTCAAAATCAGAAATTTTGTTATATGATATAGAGTATATAATTGATATAAAGTAGTACCTCTTTGTGTGACGTTCATAGTTTATCATCATTCTATGTTAAGCTAATAAGACTTAAAAGGTCTTAATAAAGTTTTTTGTTGTACTAAGATAAGTTATTGGCAGTAACTTTCATCTTTTTATCTTAAAATGAAAATTATATAGAAATGTGTAAATAGCTCATCTGATAATATTTACCTTTTATATTACCTTTTACTTTCAACTCACTATCTATTATATGGTACGGGGAGTGAATTTGTATTTTGTATGATCTCAATAAAAAATTGAGTGACATTTAAAAAAATAAAACATACTATCTACTTATATATTTGCCTTATTCTGTCTGTTTGTCTGAAGCTCACGGATGGGATTTTTCATAACCATCGGTGGTTCAGTGGTAGAATGCTCGCCTGCCACGCGGGCGGCCCGGGTTGATTCCCGGCCGATGCATTTTTTTTTTTTTTTTACAATTTTTAAAACTCATTTATATATTATACAAGAATGACATCCACGGCGCCAATTTATAATTGTAACGAATAGTATTTGAACAAAAGCATTTAATCAGGTAAAACCCGGGCGTTGCCCGGGTCATTCGTATATAATAATTGTATAAACGAATGCAGGACAAAATCACCGCGAATGTTTCTTTTTTTTAAGGCAATTTCTTTTTAAGGCAATTATCGTTATTTATCGTTAATTTTTGTTTCGATTTTATTGAAAAAAAAAACGATATGGTGCCTTTAAAAAATGATCTTTATTACTATGCAGTTTTCTATTTAGTCAATATACCTAAGTTCATGTTGCAAATGTAATTATCTCTATCGATTTAGTAGGTGAAATGGAAAAAAAAAAAATAGACATGATATAATCTTTATGAAAATTCACATTTTTATTTTTATATTTTCAAGACACACACAGTTTGGGGCGGGACGTTTCACAAGAGAGACATCCACGGCGCCAATTTATAATTGTAACGAATAGTATTTTAATTAAAACGTTTTAAAAACACACAGTTTGGAACGCGACGTTTCACAAGAGTGACATCCAGGGCGCCAATTTATAATTGTAACGAATAGTATTTGAATTAAAACGTTTTTAAAATATATACGCACTCGGGTAAAACCCGGGCGTTGCCCGGGCCATTCATCTAGTTTTTTTATATATGATTAGAAAAATAAATTTATTATTTATTTATTTTTAAATAAACAAATTAACAAAATAATCAAAAGTGCATATTGAATTAATAAGAGAAAAAAAAATCTAATAATTAAAGAATAAAAAAAAAACTATTCTAAAAAAACTATAAACAGAAATAACCAAAAAAAAAAAAAAAGATAATAGGTAAATACAGTCGAACCTCTTTAATTCAACACCCCAAGGGATCAGAGCTTTCGGTTGAATTAAAGGAAGTGTTGAATTAAGGTTATATGATTAGGTAATCATCTAACTCGCTAAAATAATATTTTTTTAAATAGCTTTGTAATATAAATTAATGATATTAATTGAAAACATTGTGTGTTTTTATATTATTTTCATGATTAACTTTTAGTATCAGTGACAAAATGGCATTAATACATATTTTAGAAACATAAATAATTGTAACAAATAAATTTATTGGCAATGTGTTTCTTTTCAGTTATATAATCAAATATTAACTCTACAGACATTAAAATATTAAATATAATATATTAAATAATATTTTATTCTAATTGAAAAATATAGCAGTTGAAAGGAAATAAATATGGTAAATATATAAAAATAAAATTTTAAAATATTATTTTAAAATAATCAGGAAGAGATCTTTTAAAAAATTCCTTTATAGATATCTGTTTTTGCACTGAAATCCTATTCAGGATGTATTCCAGATGGCATTTTGAAAAAACATGCATGCCTTTCTTCCTCTGAAATGTCTTTTAATAAATAAATTTTAATGTATTAAAGGCATCCACTGCTGCTGCAGGTGTTATTGATTTTGTGTTTAAATCTTTTATAATAACACAGAAATGGAATATTGAAATAAAATGTTATCATAATCATTGTTGGATCATTTTATAAAGATTTATTTATTTAAAAAGAAATTATTTATAAATTTAAAAATAGCTAAAATATTTCAATGTTAAAAATAAAAAAATAAAAATTATTATTAGTTAGCGCATGATGCCGAAATTCTCGCGTAAAAAACAACAACAATAACATCCGCGAAATTGCGCAACGGCACTGCAAAGTGAAACTTAAACTAACCAAAAACCAAATGCCGCTGATGCCGATCGTGGCCGCCCGCCGATGCCGATCGTGGCCGCCCGCCGATGCCGATCGTCGCCGCCGTAATACCGTTTAGCGGTAAAGTTGCATGTAAAATAACATTCAACTGTCGAAATTCAAATTTTAAAATGGTCGAACTATCGGAACTGTCGTATTATCGATACTGTCGAATTACGGTTTGTTATTTGATAGGCCGGAGGTCGGGACATCGGAACATGGTCGAAATATCGCCGAGTGTCGAATTGGGGTGTGTCGAATTAACGAGGTTATACTGTACAACAAACGGAAAAATGAAAAAAAAAAACTAAGGTAGAAAACAAAAAAGAAAAATAGAAGAAAATTGATGTTGTGGGTCGATGTTGCAAAAGAACAGCCAAATAAGTGATTCTATAAATATATTATTACTAGCTGACTGGACCCGGCTTCGCCCGGGTATTGTTTGAGTGGGGTTTACTCATAAATGAATAGAGCCCCCAACTGTTTGTAAACTCAATGTAATGAATTTTTCTTTCAGCACAATGGAGATAAACTGCAAATAGCAATATTGAAAATGCTGGTAAAAAAAAATCTGAAATATAAGATCAATTTCACAAACACATCTAATGAATAGAGTGCTGTTTGAAGGAGTAGTCTAAACTGTTAATTTTTAAAAACCACGACCCAGGATCATCGAATCCAGATTCAGACACTTTGTTCTGAAAAAAAAATTGCCCCAATGGCTCCTGATTCTTCAAAAAGTCCAATCCCTCCAGTGAGTACAAGTAACCAAACTGGGCTTTGGTATCTAAAAAATGAAAGAAAAAAAAAATCTAATGATTAGTGTGAATAAAGGAAAATGGTCTTCACAACCTGAAAATTTCACTTTCTCCACTTCACTCTCGGCTGTTCAAGAAGAAACAGCAGGATTAAACCTTTTTAAAGGCACCTAATCCAGCACTTACATCTCTAAATAGTTAAGCAACTTTTATAAATGTAATATATCTGCAATACTGAAATACCCGGACTTGGATGCATTTTTTATTAGTTATTGTTGCAGTTTTAGAAAAGTGTGGGAAATTGGATATTTTTACAAAAGAATGTACTTTTTAAAATGGTATATAAAATAAAAAGGAAATTTGCATAATTTTCTAATAGTCAAGGGCAATTTTAAAAATACCAAATAAGTAAGACCAAATAAAAAATAAACAAATTATGTGTGATGGTTCAGTAACAGCATTGTTACCATATAAAGACAAAATTACTGAATTTATTCAGTACTATTGTCTGAACATGGCCAAAATGCTGTAACTGAAACCACACATAATTTATTTATTTGGATTCGGTCTTGCTTCCTTTTTTTTTTTTTTAAATATCCCTAGTACACGTGGTACAGGCCATGATAATCATGGTGGGTAGGTAGCGACTGCTTTTACTGTAAGCGCACCACATCTCTACACATGTGATTCTTATCTATATTTCAAAATATACCCCATTTTTTTTTACCTAAAAAGGTATATATATATATATTGCCAAGACCTTAAATAATAGTAAAATGTCAAATGAGTTGTTAATTAACCATATATGGATCAGGGTTATGGGTCAGTAACATGTGAAAATAAGGCCAGCAATTGAAATATCTTTTTAAAAAATTAAATTTTGAACGCTAGCTTCACACAGGGCACATATTTTGCTACCAGCTAAATGCATTCTTTTTTACTATGGTGTGATTTCCACATGATGGATCTGTAGATACATTATAATCTCTCCAGAGCTTAAGGTAGCAAACAGTACTTTCACAATACATAAATATCAATGCCAAAAGCCAGAGTTATGATAGCATGTTGCAGTGTAATGTTGACCTGCAGGATGGGAAAAAAGCAATATTATTTCCAGACTTTAATTTGAAAAGTATTATGAAACGTTAAAAATATAATCTTAACTTTTAAAAGCATGAAAAAAATGCTAACTTGATTTGAATAAATTTAGTCTAAAAACAAACATCATGTAAAAGTATGCACCAATCAAAATCATTTATTATTATTATTATTTTTTTGCTTATCCCTAGTACACGTGGTACAGGCCATGATAATCATGGTGGGTAGTTATCGACTGCTTTTACTGTTAAGCGCACCACATGTCTACACATGTGAAAAGCAGTTTGACTTTGCACTTACAAATGTGCCAGAGCCCCATTTGGTTACTTGCACTCGCTGGTGGGGTTGGACTTTTGCAAGAATCGGGGGCCATTGGAGCATTCTTTTTTTTAACAGAAAATTGTCCAATGCGGAAATCGAACCCGGGTCGTAGTGGTCGAAAACCAAATGGTTTAACCAGCCTTCCACCGACCCACGGTATGTAATGTACTGATGCAATGCTAACTCATTTCAAGTCATCAAAATAAGATAATTTCGCCATTGCCAAAGGCTGCACTTGTTCAATCTCATATTGGCTAGTTGAGGGTTTGCTTGATCATGAAATGCTATGCACTGATATAGGTCTTCATTGAAGGTGTTGTACCTTTTGTTTATTCAGGAGTTGTGCATGGGATAATCCCATAAAGCATGTTGAAATGGACGGATAACTTGATCAAAGCTGGTCCTAGCATATATATTTTCTACAAGTTACTGTGTAATTAAAGAATTTACAATATTATACAAGTTGGAAGGACTATTATCATACATATATGATATAAAGGATGTTAAATAGGAAACAAAGTGAGACCAGCAGCAATCATCAGCCCAAAACTACATAATGCACCAGATAACTAACCTCCCCAGTGCAGCAAATAGTTACACTGCTAGTACCTTAATTGTCCAGTTACAGTATTTCTCTACAACCAGCAGCTACCTTACCAGCCTGTCAAAAACCCATCTTGAATGATCTCAATATAGACAAGATCACTTGCTGGTTGAAGTATTTCAAATATGAACAAAATTGTATAAAATACAAATATATGAGCATTAGCCCAATATTTCTCACATTAAATCAGAGGCAGTTTCTGAAAGCCACAATAGCCAGGCTTTGGTAAAATACACAGGTCTAAGTAACAAGTAGGCCTTAGTAATAGAAAGATTTTTTTTATCATATAATGTAATAAAATATGGGCATCATTATAGTTAGAAAAGGTTCAATTGTCTATAAGTATGGTTGTATTTGGAAGTCGTATTACAGTTCCAAGGTAAGGAAAGTGTAATATAGCATTCCAAAAGTTGATTTCCACAGTAAGGTAACGCCAGAGGGGTAAGTATGGGCCCCTTTGGAGCTGATCTGTGGCTGAAATCATTTATTAGCTCTAACAGTGCTGCCCCCAGCGGTAATGGAGCTTCATGGGTTGGTAATTTTTTTTAAATATTACATTAACTTAACAATATTCCATGTCTTGCTAAAATTTTAAAAAATAATATGCATAAAAATAATGCAATGCTAAAAATCATAAATGAAGCATCATTAAATTAAATGGGAGAGAAATGGTGTTCCAATTTTTTTTTTGGTTGACATCTTTACCATAGCAACCCGCACCAGGCCATCCTTCCCAGGATCATATTGTTCTGCAACAAAAGAAAGCATCTGGCGCATAGTGAATCCCTCGGTTTTACTAGGATCTGATTCCGCTATCGTTGGATCCAACGGTAGAGGGACGACATATTCTCCAGTAAGGTTCGTTTGACCTCGGACTGATACAGCCGCTCACAAAATTCTTCCTCTGCCGAACTCCGCCGTTGGGGATTTCCTCCAAGCTATCCTCATACTTCACGCCAGTGTGGTACACCAGGTGCGGACTGCTCTGATCTACAAGAGGCAATTTTCCGGAGATCACACACACACCCATCCCAATCTTGTATTCTGAGTGCATAATTGGCCCTGTCTTTGCCTTTTGATGTCAGGAAGCAATAATTGTCCATAGACATCAGCGCCCAGAATCATATCAATTTTCCGGCTATGCTCAAACTGTGGATCTGCCAGGGGCAGGGAATGCCAGCTGGCTGGTATGGATAGACATAAGTCTTGGCTAGGCAACATCCCGGTCATTTTGTTCACTACCAACGTCTGAACTGGTATTGTCCAACCTGGTTGTGTCAGGGATTCCAATCTACACGACGCCATTTCCCTGACCACCTCTCCCTTTGTTTCATTAATTCCATACACCTGTGCATTGATTCTTGTAGTTGCAGTATTCAGGTGTTGGAGTACATCTCTACTGATGAATGATGACTGTGTGATCCCTGGTCCAACAACACTCGAACCACCATTCTTTCTCCCCTGTTATTCATTATGCAAACCAATGCTGTAGCCAATAGGGCTTTCGGAATTGCCGTGCGTACATGCATCCCTGTGTATGCAACCTCTTGCTCATTCACTGAGACCATCTCATCTTCCAATCTGGTATTCTCCATTTTCTTTTCCAGTGAGTTCTGGAGTTTAGTTCTTGGTTGTTGTTGTAAACCACTATGACAGTCTCGCCTTCGTGGATAATGTTTAGGTCTTCTACAATTCCTGGCATAATGTCCCAGGCGTAAACAGTTAAAACACGCCCCCAAGACTCCTCAACTCTCCGGTTCTTTGGGTTACTGGCATTGCACGCCATTTTGGACAACGCTGGATCCAATGGCCTCCTTGACAGATGATACAGCGGGGATCCACCCTATCGGTCTAGAATAACTGGCAAGAAAACATGGTAAAGGTCATCATATTCCTTTCACACCTAAAGAAATTGAACTAAGAACATATAAAAGAATTTCACCTGCTCTAAAACAAAATGAAAGGGTTGGAATCTCTAGCTTCTACAAAAGGCTCACCAATATTAGAGCCAATACGCATTGCCTGCAAGCACCTTGCCTGCTTTAATGTGAGTGGCATCGTCACCAGAACATTGAGCGCTATGCTACTTTTTAAAGCAGCATGAGGTGATCGCCTTCGCCATCTTTAGAGCAAAGTTAACAACCAACAATGCACAATTTCCAGACAATCACAACCCACCCAACATCTTTATAAAGAAAGAACGAAATAAACACAAGGTAATAAAACCAAATCTAAATGTATAAATAGTTATTTGGATTTGGTCTTATTACTTTATGTTGATAATCTATAATCCATATTGTGCCTTATTAAAGAAATAAATAAAAAGAAAATAGAGAACTATGGATCAATAATGCTGATTAGGAGAGAAAATTTGAACCAAAATAATTATCTTCTCTTATAATATTGAGACAAATTTGCAGCATGATATATTGAATTGGAAGATAAGAAAAAAGATTTGGACAGAACAGGGAATACATGATGGCATACTTCCATATAGGAGATGGTATAATAGAATGATGTAGCATGATTGCAACCAATATCCCTCTTTGATTAAAAAAAAGTATCTGAATGGATTTTGAATAATTTCTGGAAACCCTTTCTTTTTTGCTCTAATTTAAATGTGACATTCAAGAGGTAACATCACATCAGAGTGGAACATGGTGCCATTTCACAAGAAAACAATGTTTAATGTTTCAAGTTTTTAAAATCTGTTATATTGGTAGGAGCTAAGTATGTGCATGTTAGATGCAGCAAGATGTATATTCCAGGTAATCATTGTTTGAAAGTTGTAACATCTTTTGTAAAATGGGGGAAATTGACTTCAATCTTTCCACATATGAAATTCTTCTTTTTTAAGCATAGTGGGGCAGGCAGGCCATAATTTTAGATGTCCAAAGTGAGAACATGTCACAGAAAGTCCATTTCCATGGCAGTTCTTCCTTGATAACCCTATCAATTCAGAGTGAGATTGCATTACAGAAAGTCCATTTCCATGAGGAATCTCACTTGATAACTCAATCATTTCAGAGTGAGATTGCATTACAGAAAGTCCATTTCCATGAGGAATCTCACTTGATAACCCAATAAATATTCATATCAACACAACAATAAAAGAATCATTACAACATAATATCATATTTGTATCACACAATCCTCTCAACAAATCTTACATTTAATTAATGTATATACACTTTGTATAATGATACATGGGATTTTTATAATGAAATCCTTTTTTTTTTTATAACTTTAGCAATTATATCCAGAAACACACTTATATAATAACGTCTTCAAATCCTTATAGATCTTCAATTCAAAACCAAAAGTGAGTTTGCCCAAAATGGGCGCTCAGTAATTTCTTGCTGCACCCAAGCACATACTTGATGAGAGAGGGAGAAAATGTTAGTGAAATATTCTCCTAGTATTCTCTCAGCTGTTGAAACATTGCTTTTTGACTTAATTAGCAATACATGCTCCACCTCATATGATCAATCTGAGAATGTCACAGTTCATAAGAGAGCAAAGGACAATTATGAAAGTTATGGTGTGGAGAAGACATATTAATCTTAACATAATCAATAATCTTAACAAGTTAAAAAGAGAGTGCCATTAACCTTCTGTAAAAAACTTACAGGGATTGAAACAATGTCACTCACAAGTTAGGCAGTAACTATAGTAAAGAGGACTATGGCCCCCTCAGAAACAAACTTCAGAAAATTTTGAGGGAATTGTGATCATCACACATCATGTAGTACAACCATAGAGAGGTTGGCCAGTATGAAATGCCATTTCACCCTGTTATGAACAAGTCTCTTCATTCTTTCCCCACCTATCTTTCACCATAATCCCAAGTTGAACTATTAGAAAGACCTCAACAAGGTTCACTACCAGCTCCAGTGAATCCAAATATTGACAAACCCTTCAGCTGGACTGGACTGAGTCAGAAAGGACAACGAGGCCCCTAAATTAAGGCTATGTTAATTAAATCCATGCCTCTGCCTCATCCCATGTCAGAGATCAGAGGCACAACATCACCCAAATATAGAGAACAGGTGGTAAATGTCACAATTTGAAGAGGAAGATAAGGATAAGAGGTGAAGGGCAGCATCTTTGATGAGGGTCAGGAGCCCTCCTCCTCCATCTGCTGAAGGCCTCTTTTCTCAGTATTTTGAATCCCTTTCCTTATCCAAGACAGAGGGACAGCCAAGACCAGGATCCAGAGAAGAGCCTCCCTTCAATGCCAGCCATGCATACAAGATATGGAAGGGCAGTCAAGATACCTCGATGGTTCCTGTAAAGTTAAGGGAGGAGATGTGCAGAGTATTAGGCTCATAGATTGTTGAGCTCTGGAAACCAAAAGGAATAATACTCTGCTAGTGATCTCTTTTGACTTGTATATAATAAATATAATATAATAGGTAATAAACTAATGCTTAGTTAATCTTGCCTCGTCTTGGATAACAATTTATAGCAATAAATATAGCGAAATTAAGACGTAGTGATTATATTCTGTATTTGTGCATATATAAATATTTTACAGAAAATGTGAGAACGTTCTATTAGAATATCTCGAAAACAAAAAACAATACATATAAACGAGTTCACTGACATTTATTAATGCAGTGATTATAATCAATGATTATAATGAAGGGCTATATTATCTATATATATATATAAAAATCACTTTCAAATTTTAGCGTAACGTTCCATTCTCAATCCCGTAGGGCTTTAGATCTGCTAAAACATTTTTATCTTTATAAGTGAACTAGCCGAGTGACCCGGGCAACGCCCCGGGTTTACCCTAATTAAGTATAGATAGTGGCTTGAAATTGAAATAGGTATATTTTAATTTATTAGAAGTAGCATTTCAAGAAAGGTTAAATAAAATTATTCCTAAGCACAGTATATACATTTGTGCACATCTGGTGGAAATTATCATTTATAGACGAATGACCCGGCTTCGCCCGGGAATTCCCCCGAGTGCAATTTCCTTCATACTGAAAGAACATTGCTAATAAATAGTATTAGAGCCATAGAATAGCAACACCGAAGTAATACATAGTTCAAATAGTTGGCAGATTTTCCACCCAACCTCCGAGGTACCCGCCCCAGCGTGTTAACTCTTATATATAGTGGTGCATCCTCTGTAGGTCTATTACACTCTTTGGGTAAAAAAGGGATAAGGATTGAAATTGCTTGAGAAGAGTGACCGTGATTGACCAAGCCTAGCCAGCAGCCTGTAATCTAATGTTTTCAGACCCCAGTCAAACATTCGTAGATGTTTTTCTGAAAAATAATTAAAAAAAAAAAACTAATATTAATATAAATCATAATAATCTGCAACTGTCCTTGAATATTCTAATTCTAGAGATTTTACCTTTCAAATATATACTTTTATAGAGAGAATTATGAAAATAAGATACCACTCAAAAACAACAAAAAAAAAGAGACTAAAATAGCATTAAAAAAAAAAATTATTCATGACAACACAGAAGAATACACAAAATTTGAAGTCTTATTTTGTGGAGACAAAACATAAAGATTTCTTCCTGAGCCAACTCTGGAGCAGGCAACATACAATTGCCCATGCGAGAAACAGGGTTGCTCCAAGTCAATGCCAGCAATTTTGAGGGACTGACCTTGAGCCTTGTTAATCGACATGGCAAAAGAAACGCGAATGGGGAACTGCAATCTTTTAAAATGCAAAGGAGAATGTTTATCATCATGAATCAGAGGAATCCGGGGAATAAAAACCTCTTCATTTTGAAAACAACCAGTTAAAATGGTTGCCTCTACCACATGAGGCCACAATCTTTTAACACAGAGACGGGTACCATTGCAAAGGCGGGGTGCATCAATATTTCTCAATAAAATAATGGGAACACCAACTCTAAGTTCTAAGTGATGTGGTGGCATCCCAGAAGGTTCTAAAGAATTTAAAAACTCTGTTGTATATTCCACGCAATCCTCAGCATCAATTGTGGAATCCACAGAAGTATATAAAATGCTTTGCCCTGGTATTTCTTTCAAAAGCTGAGCATTTATGGCATCAACTACACAATTCCTTGGAGCCAAAATTGCCCGCTCACAAAGCCAAGGATAGTAATTCGCCCTTCCCCGGTTAAACATCTCCCCAATGTTAGGAAAAACACTATTCTTTAGGCCAGAGAGGGAGTCAACAGTGTTAACCAATTCATTTGAAAAATTAACATTACCATCCGTATCATTAAGTTGGCCACTTCCAAGTTGAAGCAAAAATTGTGAAAATAACAGTGAGTTGGGATCTCCTGAATTGACAGCCCGCATATTTGTTGAAAGAGTAAGTCTTTCAACAAATGACCAAAGTGGGGATGCCTTTAAGCAAGCATGCAACTCATCTGCTATTGTACCTCTAGGGATAATGGGCAATATCTGCCTGAAGTCACCGGCCAACAACAACACTACACCTCCCATTGGTCTCTGATCCTGCCTACAATCTTTAAGTGTTATGTCAACTGCCTCTAAAGCATGCCTGTGTGCCATAGTACATTCATCCCAGACAATAAATTTGCATTGTCTAAGAACTTCACCCATTGCGGAATCAGCATTCAAATTACAAACTGGTACCTCATCCCTGGTCAAATCTAAGGGTAATTTGAAAGTGGAATGAGCAGTTCTGCCACCATGCAACAGAGTGGCCGCAATACCAGAAGAAGCTGTAGAAAGAGCAATGTCCCCAGTACTTCGTACCTTTGTAAGAAGAAGATTGATCAGAAAAGTTTTTCCTGTGCCCCCCGGAGCATCAAGAAAGTACAATCCGCCAGCATTGGAATCAATTTTAGAAAGGATCCTATCGTAAGCCTCCTTTTGTTCAGGGACATTGGCAAGTTTCGGTTCATTCGAAGCCACAAATTGTAGTAACCTGCTGAGATCATACGATGTTTCTCTTAAAAGTTCATGACTGGTTCGGTGAGTAACATTGTGCTGTGGGGACCTCATGCCAAACTTTGTCAAATGGAAACCAGTCATTTGCAGAACTTTTTGTTCTAAAAGTATTAAAGCCTGATTTGACATTTCGGATGTCAGCTGTAAAAGACCGTCATTGGCTTGCTGTCTGGCAAGATTCAGAATATCTGCAGACATTGGTTCTTTAAATTGTGCCCAGATATCTTGAGGGTTGGTAGGGTGGCAGCAGGTAAGAATAATAGCAAAAAGTTCCCGGATTTTTAAAGGAGACTCACTTAGCACTGCTTCCTGAATACAATGATGCCATTGCTGGTCATTCTCAAGCAACCCCAAATGCAGACATGCCTCTTTATATGTTTGACAGAGCACACCATTGATTGTTCTGAGGGCTGCAAAAGAAGTCGGACCACGAACACTATGAAGCAGCATGCAAAGATAAAAACATTCCTCAAAATTTGGATGAACGGTGTAGACTCTGCCAATAGCATCAGAAGCAAAAGCAACTTGGTCAGCAATGCGAGTGCCTTGTTTTCGAGGCTGCCATGATTTAGTAGCAGACCAAATGTAGTAAACAGGAACTTCAACATAGAGAAGTGTTTTTGCAAAGTTATCGCGCTGGCAAAGGGCAAAAAATTCTGTCAACGTGGTCTTAGGTGGACGGTGAGCCTGTAGTGCAGCATTAGCAGAAGTAAAATATACACGCTGCCCATTTTCCAAGTGTACAGAGAGATGTTGAACCATTGGATGGCGTCTGTGAATAGGGAATCCCAGAATGCGCCAAACAGCTTCATTGCTACTAATATATCGACCATGTTGGTAACTTTTTACTACTGTATTTTCTGCATATTGACTATTGTTTGTTTAATTTTAAGAATTATCATATTGACTGTAAATAAAAAAAACAAAGGCCAGAACAAACCTTAACTTAGCAATCGAATGTAGCATAATAATGTAGTGCCCTATCAACATGTCAGAAAAAAAATAATAATACTAAAAAAAAACTAATGCCAAAATAGCCATGTTAATATTTTAGGCTGATAAAAACCAATGGGTATATGGATTATAGATAAACACATGTTTTGGCTGTTAAATGAGACAGTAATTAATAGTAAATTTTCACTACTGTATTTTCTGCATATTGACTATTGTTTGTTTAATTTTAAGAATTATCATATTGACTGTAAATAAAAAAAACAAAGGCCAGAACAAACCTTAACTTAGCAATATAAATTTTAGACAAACACATGTTTTGGCTGTTAAATGAAGCCATGTTAATATTGTAGGCTGATAAAAACCAATGGGTATATGGATTATAGACAAACACATGTTTTGGCTGTTAAATGAGACAGTAATTAATAGTAAATTTTCACTACTGTATTTTCTGCATATTGACTATTGTTTGTTTAATTTTAAGAATTATCATATTGACTGTAAATAAAAAAAACAAAGGCCAGAACAAACCTTAACTTAGCAATATAAATTTTAGAAAAACACATGTTTTGGCTGTTAAATGAGACAGTAAATCATATTAAATTTTCACTACTGTATTTTTTGCTTATTGACTATTGTTTGTTTAATTTTAAGGATTAGCAATATAAATTTTAGACAAACACATGTTTTGGCTGTTAAATGAGACACTAATCATATTAAATTTTCACTACTGTATTTTTCGCATATTGACTATTGTTTGTTTAATTTTAAGAATTATCATATTGACTGTAAAAAAAAAACCACAAAGGCCAGAACAAAAATGGATAAAAAATAAGAAAGCCATTGTTTACATACAGTAACGCTAATTTTGTAAAGTTTTCTTTTTTTTAATTGTGTGAAACTTACCTTAACTTAGTAATATAAATTTCGCTCTCAATAGGTTCAGGTAAATCAGGAATTCTGACCTTCCCTGCAGAACAGCACATTCCAGGCCGCTCACCATTGTACTTAAAGGCAGTACAATGTAGACATTGTACCGGATTACCATTTGGCCGGATTGTAATGGAAAGCAGCATTGAGCATATCAGCCCAAGTGCTAGCTCGTTGCCTGAAGTCCACGCTTCTCTCATCAATTGATAAGGCACAATTTGGAGGATAGATTATAAACCCAAGTTTTAAATAGTTACTGTTATCAAGTGTGTAAACAAGTGCAGACAGTCTGAAAATGTGGTCTTGTTAACTTATGACTCTGATGCCTCAATATAATGTCTTCTTTCTTATCTCAACTCAATCATATTAAGGTATCAAGCTTGTAAAGCTTGAGACTTTTGATGGTGTCTGCCAGGGAAGAGTGGAGCTCATCTATGGATGAGTTGACAACCATCATGATTGGGTGAAGTAAAATGTGTCTGCCTTTGTCATTAAGACTGGGAGCACTACTCAGTGGCAGGTCGACTTAGCTCCAAAAGAAATGGCCGCCTCTGACATGAGGAACAGACGCCATGTGCAGCCGCTCCTAACATGGAGTACAAACGCTGCTCATCCTGTATCCCTGGATCAGGAGCCCTTACAGAGTACTATCAGCTGAGCCAGCTGAACCCAGGTTTTTTAGTGAGCTTGTTACTGCTACCCCTCCTCCTTTTTCATCCGGGCTTGGGACCGGCATAGGCGGAGTTATTTTTTTTATTTATTTTTTTTATTTTTTTATTATTTTTTTTTTAACCAAATCGTGCCTTATCAAAAATGAAAAAAAAAAAACCATTCTAACAAAACTAAACATTCTAGCATGGAGGTGAAGGGACAACAGGTGAAGGGTGCTTGACAAATGGTGTTATATATTTAATTATAAAAAAAAAAATTACACTAATTACTAAGATAGGTAAAAAACCATACCAACATTTCTTGGGTACATGGAATATTTCTAGTGTTCTTTGGTTGTGCCAAATCTCCATTCTGCAAAAGAAAAAAGTAAAAGCTTATTTTTATGAAAATTATTAGAAAAAATTCAAATGAAAAAATTAATTAATTAATTAAAAAGTTCTCAAAATGCCTTCTATTAAAATGCACTAAAAAGGAGAAAATTAATATTTCATCTACCATTGAACAATTAAATTTATTAAAAATAAAAAAAGCATATCCTGACCAGGAGCACATGTGCTTTTCAGAAGACAGAGTGCCATCTGGCGGAACAGAAATTAACTATTCATTGATTTAACCTGTTCCCTGATATTTGGCTAACTCAATTTCTTGATAAATCAAGAAAAGCCATCTACGAACGGGTTTCACGCTGTTGGTGCTTGTCAGCATGGAGTAGGCTGTACCACTACGACCAAAAGGATTTTTGGTCCCAGAGGCTTCTTGAAAAACCAAGAAATGGGTATTTAAGGCCAAACTTGCATAAATATGCCTAACACATGAAAAAACAATAGAAAAAAAATAAGTGGGTCAGGTGTTGATATTAAAAATAAAAAAAGGCATATCCTGACCAGGAGCACATGTGCTTTTCAGAAGGCAGAGTGCCATCTGGTGGAACAGAAATCAACTAAACATTGATTTAGCCTGTTCCCTGATATTTATATTAGTTAAAACACAAGCAGCATCATAGAATGAAATATTTAATGAAAACTTACTAAAAAGAAAAAATCAATTGCTCATATTAAAATTGGAATTTATGATGATCATTCTCTGCCATTATTTTGAATTTAATAGTTGAAGCTGAAATATTAATTTTCTCCTTTTTAGGGCATTTTAAAATAAAAACTTGAAAACATATTTTTTTAAATTATATTTACATTTTGTATTTATATTATACAGTAAAGCCCCTCTATAGTGAACCGCAATGGGACAGAGCTTTTGGTTCACTATAGCCACGGTTTGGCGCCTTTTTTCTTTTTAACCTTTCAAAATTTTGAGACCATAAA